>CM057000.1:98209942-99409942 GCA_029891345.1 Dryococelus australis
CAGCCTTGATAGGTCATCCTACTGACATATCATAGGGGAGCCCCCTTTTAGGTACACTACACACCAAATGAGAGTTAATTGACCAGGTGAGTGTATTATTGGACACCCAGCTTTCATCAGCTCAAGGCCGTGGACACTTGCCTGGAATGATTGTGTCTCCTTTGTCTACACTTTAGCCAGTATAATAATTGTAATTTCCCTTGGTGCAATTAGCTCCACTGTCTATTTACTAATTGTACTGATGCCTTATTCTTCCCAACATGGTAATCACTGCGAAGCTGGTAAGGCCAAAGCAGTACACAAGAAGTCAGTCGCTGACCTGAATGGCCACAGGTACTGCAATACCATGACCTGAGAGATCAAGCTTAGGTAGAGAGATGCCAAGCAGAAGCAACATTGCCTGTTTCACCCCAAGGACTCTTTGAACCAGTGGTCAAAGTCCCAAGTACACATCACCATTGGGTAGGGCATCACTGTCCCTCTGACAAGTCAGCCACTGGCCTATTCCAGTCTGGGTAACTCCAACTCTACACAAACATCATTATCAGCACTAAGGGTTAGCTCTCAGACCGACTCCACCAGTGGCAAGTAGTGATGGGTCATTCACGAACAATAAGTTCAAAATGAACTAATCATTGAGTGAACAAAATCCTATTATTCATTCACTACAAAACAAATTGGTTCTTTTAAGTCAATTCAAAAGTAGAATACAAACCGAAAGAACTTTAATGGTGGGGGGGGGGGGGGGGGGGGAGAGAGAGAGAAAAAAAGGGGGGGATGACCTTTACAACAAGCATCATGTTACTACTATCTCTCTTATTAAATACTGCTTGCACACCCAACATTTTGTAACTTGACACCTGGCAATACCAAGTGATAGTTTAGAATTTCATAGTTCACATACAATATCAAATAAAAAGTCTTTTAGCAATTGTTCTAACTAAAAGAATAACAGATAAAGACTACATAATGCAGAAAGCGTGGAAAATGAGAAGCAGAGAAAATGAATACCCGAAAGGGAGAAGGAGTCATGACTCTAAAGAACTGCAGTACAAGAACGAAAAGAACAAAATGAACAATTCTTTTGAACAAATCATTTTACTGAACTGAGCCAAACAAAACCTATTCGTTCAGCTGAATCGTTCTGCCCATCACTAGTGGCAAGTTCACAAAGTTACCTATCTCAACGAACATCAGTCCAGAAAACTAACTGGAACCCACCTTGAACCAGTGTCCACTTAGGCCATCCAGCTTACCACATCCATTACCATTTAACTCACCCTGTGTGTAGTACTAGTGAAAAAAACCCCTTGCTGTGTCTCTTCCTGACCTAATCCAGTGGGCAACCCAATCCAAATAGAGCAAAAAATTGTCCAATTGCCAGTTTCTTTGAACTGCAGACAACAAGTCACCCAGCCAGAAGCCAACAATTGGCTCAAAAAGGAAATTGTATTACCACAACATTGTGTCATGCATCAAGGCTTTTAGTGGTGCCCAACATGGGGCCACAGACTAATGAATTGATTCACTAACTAATCGGGACTGAGTTGCCACAACCGAGAGTCACCTTCATGCCCCACTGAGTAGGCTTGGATACCACATCAATGACAGCCATCAATGCCTTGGCTGGGCCGAACTCCACAGATATATGAATAACCTTGAGTACCATTGTCTCAGCTGTCTTGCGCAACAGTCTACTGCATGTGGCTCACTGTCTTTCCCAGGGCAAGGCTGTCACCATATCCAATGCATTACCTGAACACATACTTGTTACCATTTATAACTGGAATGGCCTGATCAGGAGGCAAGCCTCTATTTCCACTGCAATATATGTTGCAGGCAAGATACACTCAGACCTAAGAACCCAGGTAAAGAGTTACCTAATGCAGTCCAACACCTTCAGAAACTGGTTTTGTTAGAGTTTATGTGTTAAAATGAAATTGGGAGTTCGAGGTGAATGTGATCTCAATCAGGCAACAGCTAAACTGTGCTAGACAACAACTAAAAGGCAAAGTAAAAGACTGGTGAAATAGATAAGAGAGAATTTATTTCTGACTGGCACCAATTCAGTACCCGGTTTACAGCTCAGTTCTCCAGGGAAGATGTACTCTACAAGATAAAAACTGACTTGTATGGCATGTATCAGACCCTCTAACAGTAAGGCAAGATATTTACTAGGCAAAAGGTCCCAGTCTAGCCTGTACTGAGTTGCACAAATCAAAAGCCTTAAGAGTTAAGGACATAATGTGGATGTCTATTCCTAGTTTACACAACCACCTCCAAATACCTAAACCAGCCCCAATAGAAGAACTAGAAGATAGAGCAAGAGTTTTTGAGAACAATACTCACACATACGAGAAAATACTTAAACAAGCCGAAGCATGCAAAGAGAGCAGGAGCACTCCTCTGTGAATCCCACCAGTTAGGGAATTGGAAAAGTCTGCCCCCGCCTCCTACCAAACTGCTGGTATTGTTCAGGGTGACACATGAAACAAGGCAGTCACCACAGAATCTTCTCGTCATATGGGGCGATGCTCATGTTATAACTTTGAAGACTATAACTTATACAGTTCGGAAGTTACAGCCAACTATGATTATACGTAGACATAGAAGGCTGAGAGTTTATTGTGTCCAATATATGTATAATTGGGGAACGGAATATGTGGTAAGAGCTTTTTTAGTGCAAATTTTAATGAGAGCATGTGTATTGGATTTAAATGTACTCAAACATCATGTTGTTCGAGCAAAACGTCCTGAACTGTTGAGCAATGCAATAGTCTTATATGAGACAAAGCTAGACCTCGTACAGCATGTAGCATTACTTTGTTGTTTGCGTTATTATGGATGGGAGGTGTTCCCACACCCTCCCTATTTACACAATTTCAGTCTGTGTAACTATGATCTTATTCCCAAAGTGAAGAGGCCATTGCATGGTAAATGCTATGCCAACAAACAAGACAATGTCACAGCATTTCGACGAGAGGTAGCACACATTGACGGATCTCATGCAGCTGATGGTATTTCCTGTCTACCTCATCACTGGCAACGAACCGTGGACAACCTCGGAGACTACTTTGAAGGATGTTAAACAGCTTGTACACATACAATATGTACCCATTCAAATGAATGTATACAGGCTGTATGTGAATAAATAAAATAAATGGTGATTTCATGCAGCTATGTTAGTCTGTGTTCCTTGCCAGACATTCCTGCATCCATACCCATATGGTGTCACCTTTGCAACATACTTGTTGTACACTTTTACCTGTACATAGTACATTTCCTCTGTTGGATCATTTTTGGGAGATAGACAATAGTCACTATGACTTCTAAATTAACCCTCGTATATTATGTTATTTGTAACAAAATTCTGCGTGGATAGTTCTGATTTCATGTCTGTAGTACAAAGCAAGGAAAAAAGCTAAACTTCTATTATAGTATTTTGTAAAAGGTTACTTCAGAAAAACTAAAATCAGTAGAAAATTTAAGAATCTGATATAGTGGATGGTGCAGAGCCTTAACAGATTACAGTGACACAAGCTAGTGTTAACAATCAACAGTTGCTGCAGCAACATCAGAGGTTTATGTATTGCTTCTTGCTGAAGGAGGAAGTGGGCCATAGGTTTAGATATTCAAGGTCATTATGGAGTATGACTAGTAGAAGGAAAAGGGGTGGGATGTTGAGGGAACAGGGAAGAAGGTTGTAATGATTTTCAATGTTTTGTGTTAAATGTACTTGTATGTATCTGCTAGCTAACTATCAGTCTCAAATTCAAATGTCACGAGGGTTTAGTGTGAGGGCTGTGTATTTTTACAAACTAAGCTCACTCTCACTGTGTGCATAAGGCGTTGGCACATTAACACAATAGCAAATATAAGAAACATGTTAAAGCTAGGATGTCACTCACCAAGTGGCGCATCCTCTCTCACTGTAATATTACTGATGTCGCCTATGAAGTATGGATTGTTATCATTTTCATCCAACACCTGAATGAAGACCTCCACAAATGAAGCTCGTGGAGGCACACCAGAGTCAGTAGCACGGATGGTGAAGTTGAGCCATGGTGTCACTTCATGATCTATCTTGTTTGCGACAACCATTTCTCCTGTCTCATCGTCCAAATACAAGAGGTCCATGATGGTTCGAGAACCTAGCAGTAACAGGTAGAGCTCAAATGTTATAAAAAAGCATGGAAACTATCAAAACATTACACTGTTTGTAGACACTTCAGTATTTTTATAAATATATTAAGAATAAATATTTTTTATGCTATGTCATAAGAAATACTTTCATAAAAAACAAGAGTGAATAAAATTAATGAAAATTATTTTACATGTATAGGAAAGTTACTGTACTAAATTTTCCAACTCACTACAGGAAAGTTTAAAATATGTGAATACAGTAATTATCTGCCTAGCTATGGTCTTTAAATAATATTTTTTTTCATGAATATTGAACGTGCAGTAAGATTATGCTTTACCTTCAAGTGAGTATTTTATTGTTCTATTTTTATCAGCATCATCTGCAACAACATTGATAACAGTCATCCCATTCTTGCTGTTCTCTGTGACTGAACGTCGATAGAATGGGCGGCGAAACTTAGGGTTGTTATCATTTTCATCCTCCACAATTATAGTTAGTACAGCTAGAATCAGAGTGAACATTTTCACTTTGTATACAAATTATTTTATTTTTTAAATACATATCCTGACTGTGAACAGTTTTATTAACTGTGTTAGGAACTTACAATATAAACATAAAATTAGCCCTCAATTTTGTTGCAATGTAGTGTGCCTTAATAGCACAATGTAATAACATGAGAGAGAATATCAAATAAGACTCAGATTCTTTCAAAATTTCTTCTATAAAAAGACTACTTAAATTTACAATTATTAAGTAGTGATAAATATTAATATGTTTTACCATCACAACATAGGTAGCTACTCTTATTAAAAAATACTTTAACACAGAACAAGCTTAACAACTTTGTACAAATACAGAAATTTCAAAAACATTCTCTCTTAATAATGTGATTACATTAATGATGTTCACATTTATATATAAAGCAATTTGATGATCACCTGTCTTGATATTGGCTACATTAACTTCATCATAAGTTAGTTATGTCTGCTTGTAGATTAAACTTTCTCACAAATGTGTCAAAAAATAATCATTAAACGTAATTTTTTTAAAAATAAGATGATCTCAAAGAAAGTATATACTTGTCATGCATTGCAATGCTGTGGGATACATTATGAGCATAAGGTGTTTATTTTTTTTATAATATTTCATTCTGTCCGCAGGTGTGAATGCTACTGCTGTTCTATTACTACAGTGGCACAGCTTACAGGCAGCAGTATAGTAATTTTGCCAAGTACCTTGTGTGAAACTTGAACAACTTTGATTTGTGCATGACGTTAAGCTAGCTGGTGTAGCTACTGGCTTGCTTGTCTTAGTGTTTCAAGTGAAAGTGCCATTTACAGAGCACAGTGACTGCCTACCTCTTCCCACAGGTGATTCAATAACAGGGGCATGAAAAAAAGAAAGGAAAAAAAGTTTTGAGCCCAGGGTAGTTTTACCACTGCTAGGATACCTAACTGTAAGCTTGGCTGCATGGCTTTTAGACAGTGTAAGTGAAAAAATTTCCTGCCAACACTGAATAACTTGACATATCTAAGGGAATAAACAGGATTTCTTGCCCCTATCCATGTCACTGTACAGATGCTTGTCAGTTGCTCACTGATGTCAGCTGAATGTGCAACTGTAATGAGCTAGTAACCTCGGTTGCTGTATGGATGTTCTCCAGCTATTCGTAGACTTGACCAAGCTGCGCCCAGCACTAACTGCCAGGTGAGTGCACTGTAGTGACCTGGTAATGCTGTGTTATAATGCTGAGTAGAACTACGCTACAGTGATTCAATCGCAGATGTGCATTATATCCTTTTCTACCTTTTTTGTACACATCACAGGTTGCACAAAGAGGGCGGCCAATACACTAGGTATCTCAGGTGAGCAGATCATTTGGGATACTGTCCACAATGTAGCTCAGACACAGACACAGACACGACTTCTAGCACTGACGGGAGTCACCTACACAGCAGACGACCGAGAATCCACAAAGCGAAATATTTCTGTGCAGCACTCCTGAGACAAAATGGCACTGAGTAGCAGAAATCGCATCACACCCCATTATTCTCATGCCCTCCAGGGAAGGTGTACCCTCAGCAAATCATGGCATATCTGGTAGCTCTGGGGTCACAGACTGTTACAAGAGTTGCTGGTCACAATGCGGTGTACTTTATCACATTTTGGAATATGAAAATCTTCCATCACCTTGATGTGTGCTGCTCAACCTAATAAATAATGATTATGACTCATCACTAAATGTTCTTACTTTCATCACTGCAGAAGGCGATAGAAAATTTTCTACACAAATTCTTGGCCACCTACTCTACCAGGCAACAAAAATCTATGAGCAGATTTTCTTCACCTGAAGGTTATGCAATCCGGCAGGCACGCCACCCCCTTCCCTGCACTGAGAGCCGACAAGCTAACAGTCACCGGACAAGGCTGAGCGCCGCTGACGAGGCACGAAGCAGAAACTCTGACCAGCCAGGATGCTCTGCTCGCTCTCCCCGCAGCCCGCACCGGCAGCCAACAAGCTTCAGCTATATAAGACCGGATGCTGCTGGGCTCGGGCAGTTTATTCTTCACAAATGTTCTCGTGACATCCCAGAGCACTAATTCAGTGCTGGGACCTCTGGGAACTTCGGAAGCTACTAGTACGCCCCCAGTGGCTGCTCACCACGCGTCAATATCCATCGAACACGTACACATTTACTTAAATTCACTTTGTCTCCTCCATACACCCTTTTCTTAGCCAGTTTAACTTTAAATACTTTTGCATCTGTTTTGAACCAGTTACTTCCCCTTTTTACTAGAACACCTGGAACAGCAGTTACCATCAGCTCTCCACGGTTTGATAGGAGGTCGCACAAGGTCACGTATTTATTGCAACCACAATAAACACCCATTGTTAACAACCCTTCTGCTTTTCATTTACAGGGTACTTATCTGCGTGACTGTCGGGAACAGAATTCAACGTGCACAGCCAACAGGAACCCAGAGTATCGACATCCACATTAGACGGCTAACTGTTTCTTCCCAACCCCTGAGCACTAAGACAGTGCTGGTGGGGAGAAACAGCAACGCCCCAACCACTAGGAACACCTTCGTGCAGGGAGCGGCTACAAGCTCAGGTTATCTCTCACTTTTAGCAATAAGTTAGCACTGAAATGACCTTAGCCTGGGGGTTGCCGCCCAACCCGGTGCGAACGCACAACCAGTAGACGCTTGGTGGCCCACACGGCTCCACATCCCTGATCAGCCCACATGCGCGGGGTATCAGTGGGGACTCCTATCGAGCTCATGCCGGCAAGACTCCATTGGGCTACACTTCAATTACCATTCCTGTAAGTGCACTGCGTAGATTGTCACCGGTATGCCCTATGCCTTGCAAGGTGAGGAGTGGCAAGAGGCATAGAGAGCGATACTTGGCTCACACTGCTATCAAACCATGGATAGTATTACCACATCCAATGCAGGACAGGCAGGCGGAATGGGACCGCACCATCAAATGTAGACAACAAGCAGTAGCGCCTGCTTTGGTAATGGTAGTCGTCTTCCCACCATGCATTCACATTCAGCCTTTGTGCCACCCGGTGGTAAGAGGGTTGCTAAACCGGAAAGAGACCAGATACTGCTGGGCGAACCCTAACGTCTGGCGTCGTGAAGCCAGCGACTGGAATCGCCGCTTCGGAGTCGACCAAGCTAGCCGCTAGTGGGTGAGACCCTCTTCAACCACAACACCCACCACGACTGAATAAGTAAGCCATCGCCAACATCCCTCACCTCATACCACAGAACCAGAGTAAACCACCCCACTTTTGGTCTAGCGGAAAAATCCTCGGCATATGTGTCAGTCAGACTTAACCGGTACACGTCATCCTCTTCAATATCAAAGGAGAGAGGTGTCTGGAGTAAGCATCCTGTGGTATCTGCACTACTTGAAAATGACCTGTAAACCTACAGTGTCAGATGTTCATTTATCTTTAATGCAAAAGATATTCATATTGAAATGTACATAGTTTTAAGTGTCTGTAGATTATTCCTTACGACCTTAAAGCTATTCAATGTGTGACGCCATTTGAATGAACCAAATAAATTCTTCATGTTATCTGCTCACAAGTGTGCTACATATTGCATGGTGCCATGGTGGTGTAGTGGTCAGACTACTCGCTTCTCATCAAGACGAACTGGGTTTGATTCCCAGCAGGGTCACTTCCAGGATTTTCAGAGAATCATCCCAGACAATGCTGCTGGTCAGCTAGTTTTATTGGTGATTTCCCGTTTCCCCCACCATTGCATTCCTGTGCCGCTCCATACTCACCTGGCTTCATCCTCATTGACTCTCAAGATCCAGATGTTAAGAGTCACCCAAATTTCTCCATTGCTTAATACAGCATTCATGTGGCACTTCATATACCCTGGCTCACTACATGTATGAAGACTCTAAAAGTGCACAGTTGCACAAAGGAATCCTTAACTCTTACTTACTTTATTAACTGAGCAATGATACTAGATGTGTGTCTGTACTCTAAACCCTTTGCATTTTTCAAATAGACAAGCCACTTAATCTTTATTAGAGAGCTGTAGCTTTTTCAACTTCTGAAACATATAAGGCACAACTTGATTGAGGAAGAGACAGGATCTGAATTACCTCCACATACACTGTTTACTCTGTTTTATATAAGAACACTAAATTTGGACATTTCTATAAAAGTAAAGTGGCCACAATCTATCCCCACCACAGCTGTTCTGTCAATGATAAAAACAATGTTGTAATGTTATGATCAATGTAGGTTGCCATTCTGCTAGATTTATTTTTGCTATGACCAAGTTACACTGCTGAGGCTCTTGTTTATTTTATTGCAAGTGGATGTATGAGTTTTTAGAAGGGCGACTTCAGTTTACCATTTTTAAGATAGTGCATTGTTTTGCAGCTCTTCTTTCAAGATGGTATCATTCTCTGAATTACATATTATTTTGATAGAGCAATGGAAACTTCTGCTGGTACACAAGGAAAATTAAAATTATTAAAACCTGGAAAGTTTCAACTTCATGGAAAGGACAAAGCAGATTTATATGTTTCTGTTTGTACCAATGCAAGAAGTAAACACAGATGGTAAATAAATATTTTTAACCATGTTAAGCTTACCCTCCTTGAATTTTCCATATGATAAACACATGTTATTTTTACTAGGGATGGGTCAATACTACATTTTCTTGATACTCGATACTATTTTCGCTACCAAAACATTATTACGATACTCAATACCGATACTTTTCTTGATACCAAATTAAAATTATCATGAACACAAAACAACTTGGCCAAGAAAATTGCTCATTTTCTAGTGTCTTGACACACACTGAAACTATATAAAAATCCACATTACACTGGAAACAAATGGTGGACGGCCTGTAACCCAAACGTCCTTAACCAATGATTAACAACACAATCTCCTTTGAGTCTCTAGAATCACATTTCCAAAGTAAAAGCTGTAATCAAACTTTAAGGAAAACGATAGCTCAGTACACACTTATTTTGCAATTTTGGAATTTTTTAATTTTATTTTGAGACTTCAAGGAAATTACTGTAATATTAAATAAATATTGTAATTACCAGATACATCCATCATGGCCTAGCCCGCGGAATATGCAAGCTAGGCCACAATAGGTGTATCAGATAATTATGGTACTTATTTTTGTGAATATTTAATAATGCATTTACATTAGACAATTATGGTATGTGTGGAATGTACAATAACTACTCAATTTACTCGCTCATACCTATTGGCACTCTCTACCTGCTTTTATTGTACCCGAAATATATACCATAAAAGTAATTAATGAGATAAAAATGAATTAAATGAAAAATTTTGGTGCAGCATATAATTGTTTATGTACTGGAAGTACAGTAACTACTCAAGTTGCTCACTCGCGCCTACCGGTGCTTACTTGCAACTATCGACCTGTTTTTATTGTACCTCAATTATGTAAAATAAAAGTAAATGTTGTCAAAAATCATAATTGTGGTATGTATGGGTTGCCTGAAAACCCCTCAAGGTGCTTGCAGCTGTGTGAAGATTATGCTATGAATAAAATATTTTACATAATAGTACACTTGTACATTAAAAATTTAATAACTTGTAAACCGTTCGTCCGACCTCGACCTGCGAAACCGTTTTGGAATGCTTACGAGAAGCTTTGGAATGCTCGCGGGAATTTTTGGAATGCTTGCTTCCAGCCAAGATAATTATGGTGCGCATTTGAAAGTTGCTGTTAATATATTGCCAACCGTTGGACCTAGGTCAAATTTAATGTGTGTGTTGGAACGCCCGAAGGACGCAGATTAAATTAAGTTACGCTTTTTGAAATTATCATACTTATTCTGAAAGTTATGGTACACTTTTCGAAATTATCATACACATCCCAAAAGTTATTGTTTGCTTGTACCATAATTATGGCATGATAAAATGGGCATTAAAATTTGATACTGTTCTATATTCTCATGAGATACTCGACACTATAAAGCAGGTATGCGTAGATACTGCATTTTCTCAATGATCAATACCAGTTTCGATACCAAAACATTCTCACAATACTCGATACCGATACTTTTTTCGATGCCAAATTAAAATTGTCATGAACACAATACAACTTCACCGAGAAAATTGCTCAATTTACTAGTGTCATTGACAAACACTGAAACTATATAAAAACCCACATTACACTGGAAACAAATAGTGGACGGCCTATAAGTAACCCAAGCATCCTTAACCAATAATATACCAACACAGTCTCCTTTGATTCTATAGAATCACGTTTCCACAGTAAAAGCTGTAATCAAACTTTGAGGAAAATGATAGCTCAGAACATGCTTGATTTGCGATTTCACAATTATTTTATTTCATTTTGCAACTTCAAGGAAATAACTGTAAAGTTGAATAAATATAATAATTATCTTATATACCTGTTGTGGCCTAGCCTGGGTAATATGCATGCTAGGCCATGACATGTGTATCAGATAAATTATGGTAATTATTTTTGTGAATATTTAATAATACAATTGCATCAGATAATTATGGTATGTGTGAGATGTATAATAACCACTCAATTTGCTCGCTCGTGCTTATCAGCACTTTCTCGCAACTCTACCTGCTTTTATTGTACCTGAAATATACATCATAAAAGTTATAATTGGGATAAAAATGAATTTAGTGAAAAATTTTGATGCAGCAGATAATTGTGGTATGTATTGGGTGTACAGTAACTACTCATGTCACTCACTCGCACCTATCGGTGCTCGCTCACAACTCTCTACTTGTTTTTATTGTATCTCAATTAGGTACCATAAAAGTAAATGTTAAAAATCATATTGTGGTATGTATGGTTTGCCCAAAAACACCTCAAGGTGCTCGCAGCTGTGTGAATATTATGCTGTGAATAAAATATGGTATATTGTTGTAAACTTGTACTTTTAATTCAAAATTATCATACACATCCCGAAAGTTATGGTGCACTTTTCACAATTATTGTACACATTCCAAAAGATCTGGTAAGCTTTTTGAAATTATCGCACATATTCGAAAAATTATGGTATGCTCATACCATAGTTGTAGCATGGGAAAATGTGTTTAAATTAGATAATTTTGGATATTTTTGTGTCGTACTTGATACTATGAAGTATCGAGGGTGTCGAGGTATCGCGGTATCGAGGAACCCATTCCTAATTTTTACACTCGAAAGTAAAGAGTTGAAATTGCAGTATTTTAGTCCTCTTACATTTCAAACATTTTAAATCATTTCAAAATATAGTATTTACAAAACACATTTCACTTACTGTTTGTAATTCCTATTCACAACTCCTGAACACTTGTTGTTCTATGACAGTCCTTTAACAATTATTTTGTTAAAATTAAGTTTGTCTGCAACTAACAAGAAATAATTTATCTGTGGATCATTTATAAAACACTTCACCAGTTTCCTGAAACCAATAAGCTTAAAACTTCTGAATATAGATATATTTGTAGTGCTTACAGAAAATGGTGGACCTTACCATTTTATAAAATGGTTTGCACATGCCTATAATATAATATTCCCCCCAAGAAAGTGCTCTAAAAACACCTACAAACCAACTATACTTAAGAAAAGCAAATACAAAACTAACTAAATACCAATAAAATATTTTGACAACACCAACAAGGTAATTACTTATATAAACATGATGATAGAGGGCACTTGCAAAATGGCATCTACTGGGTTGGAAACGTTTCACTAATCGTAATGTCCGACCAACGCCTAAAATGTTTTTAAAGCAAATTCTCTACAGACCAAAAATTGTGTATTACTTTTAGAATGCAATTTATACAAAAAATGTTGTAATAATAATTAAAGTTTTAGATTACAATTTTTAATTCCAAGTACTATTTTTTTCATAATCATCACCAAAATTCCCAACATAACAGAATACATCTTGCAACAACCTATCAGCTGATATAATACTTTGCAAATGAGAGCATTTACTGTTTATATACTGTGTAGGTTAGTCACATGATCAAAATTTAGTGAATTTATATGAAAGGCACTATAAAAGTGCTAAAAATGAAACATGCCTATGATCCTTCTTAAGCTGGACACACCTGAGTTCACCAGGAACGGGAATCTCCTTTCTAATGACCTTGGTTGTATTGTCAACCTATATCCTGGACCAAATGGAATGCATAGAGAGGCCACTTTTTTGCATCGATCAAGAAGTGACAAATAATTCAGTTAAAAAAACTTGGTCCACTAGGGAGTAATAACAGGTAAATGCCACAATGATGTAGTTCAAAGGGATACAAAGTGATGTTCCTGTGGAATACATAGTGTAGATAAAACATTGTTATGCATGCAGTTTAGCTGACTCATAGTTTAATCTTCTATAGTGAAGAATTCATATTCGCTCATTGCTCAGGAGTGATGTACTGGAAGTGAGACTTCAAGTAGATAATAAAATGATATTCAACACTGCAAAAACATAATCACAGTACTATGTACAGGTTGTAAAAGCAGTGCCATGTTTCCATTAAATTATATAAAAATGATTACACATTTGTAACCAAAACAGTTACTAAGTTACAAAGAATAATCCTGTATTATTTCACACTTCTTACTGAAACAATGATATTGAGTTTGTAATATCCCAAGCACTGACAGCTGTTCCAACAAGAACACTAGATGTTAGTTGGATAGTAAGTACAGTAGTTCTTGTTTTACTTAAAACATTTAATTAATAAATTTAGAATGATTTTTTGAAGCATTTTGTAATTTGACAATTTCTTTACAATGCCTCAAAATCGACCATAAAAATGTTTCCTTGTCTACTAGTTTTTTTTTAAATTTGAAATACAGTACTGCAGAAAATTATTACAACTTACTACCTGTAAGCTACTGACCAAGTCTTCAAGTAATGCCCTCACCTTTAGTTATCTGCTTGCCTTTGACGGATGCCATGTCTTCGACCACAAGCCCCAGTCGAATGGATTCCACCTTTTCCCGGTCAAGTTGCTTCATGATACGCAAGTTGCCAGTCTGAGAGTGTAGGTCAAACATGCTGACGTAGTCATAGTCTGAGCTCTTGACGATTGTACCTTCCTCATTGCGAGCTTCTGAGCTGTCCGGATCCAAGCGATATTTAAGCACTGGATTCATATCAGGATCTATGGCCCGTACCTTGTGCACATACTGTCCCACCTGTGGCACACACATGCACACACATCTCATGTTGGGAACTGCTAACATCTTTGCTTTGAAAACAGCAACTTTGTACATTCATGTAACGGTATCAAGTGATTGGAATCACTAATCTATTTTGTTTTAGAGAAAGCAAATTTTTACATTCATGTAACAATATCAATCTACTGGAATTTTTATGTGAATTTTGGAACCCATGTTTGTTTAAAAATAGGTTAACTTACTTTTATTATGCATGTGTAGTGTAGGGAAATTGCAGATACAGAGTTTGGAAGAACTGGGTGAGAACCAGAGAGTTAATTATTCAATATGAGAGGTGCGCATGTTTACAATAAACACTTACTTCATGGTGACAGGTGTTTTATACATTAGTAGTGGTGCTGTAATTAGTGCCATGTTGACACTATCTCTTAGGCATTGCCAGTCCACGATCAGAACTGTGGTAACAAATGGCAGGAAGCGGTGTGGCACACATTACAGTAGCAAGTGCAACATAATTCCAAATTGTGCCACCCAAGAATTCTGATTTTCGTATACCATTCAAATGGAGCAAATACATACACAATTCTAAAGGTTTTGGATCACATTGGAACTCTGTGAAAAATCAGGGGAAGCACAAGTAAACATGCTGTTCTACTGCAAGGGACTTGAGGTAGATTATATGTGGGAACTGTTTACTTTGAAAGAAGATCAAATGAAAGTATGCAACAGTGTAAGGCCATTGTAGTTGCTCTTTTTGGTAAGAAAAAATGTTATTTATGAAAAAGGTTGATGTGTGCCACTTTCCTGTTATACTATGACTACCCCTCATCTGCCTCACATATTTCTACGTCACCCGAGGGAGAGTCAAACCCGGCAACAAATTACACGAGTGTTCTTAGATCGCCACAACCTTGGATGGCAATTCTAAACATGTGGAAAATAAGGTTGCGAAAGCAGTCAAGAAGCACCCCCTCCCCGCACTGAGAGCCAACAAGCCGCTATGCGTGAAACCACATCACACCTCTCGCGCCAGCCTTCCCGAAGTGTGATGACTCACCAGGGAAAAACTATCACGAAGCACCCAGCAATCTGCCATGAAGCGCCCAGCAAACTGTCACGAGACACCCAGAATAAAAGAAGCCAAGAGCGGTTTTACCACTGCCCCAACAGACATCATTAGCCCGAGGCCGAGAGCACTATATAAGTCCATGCACGCCCGGGCTCAGGAGCTTTCTCCAGTAGCTTGCTCAAACACTTCGTATGCTGGGGCCTTCTACTGCTCAACAGTCTTCAACAGCCACCAGAGGCTGCTACAATTGGCATTGCCAGAGGCTCCTGCAGCCTTTGCCAGAAGCTCCTGCTGCAGCCATCTGCAGTTACCAGAGGCTTTATTGTCGAGAACCACCACCAGTTACCTGAAGCTACCATTGTCTACAACCACCACCATCTACCAGAAGCTCTTCTTCTTTACCAGTCTGCACCACACTTTCCGTTCCTGTTCCTCCTGAATCAGCAGCCGTCTCTACTTGCTGGTAGAGCCCTAACTACTAGAAATTCATTCAACAGGGGCAAGACAGTCACCCCAAGTTGTATCCTAACTAGAGCATCTATGGTGCCAGCTGGGATATTTGCTTGAGACTGAAGGCCTACCCTTTGTTGCGACCTACACCCAATAGTGGTAGGAAGGCGGGCCAAACGATTCAACAATCTAGGTCTGCATGCCAGTGGCAGGGGACTGATTAGAGTACAGAACTCGTGCCGGCAATCACTATTGGAAATACACTTAGATAGGAATCTCTCTCGTGTTCCCGATGATCAGCGAATTAAGTGTCGACTAACATCTATGCCTTTTGGTAAAAGGCAAGGCTCACAGAGGAAGGTGCCAAAGGTGGCCTTTACCTCCGCCAAGTGAGAGTGTGCATGTTAGACCCGCCTACTCCTAGTAGGCAAGCCGAGCGGGATATTGCGGCACTCGCCCGCCCTCTGGAGAGACCTCTTCTCCAGTATTTAATTATATTTATTTCCCTGTGCACGAGGATGGCCACAAGTTTTTTCTCCAGAGCTGAAGCCATTTGTTTCCTGAACATTAGAATTATCCCTGGAGCAAAATTGTGTATTGTGGGGAATGGAGTGGTTGTTCCAGAGGTGTTGCAAGAAACAGTGCTGAAAATGTTACATGAGGGACATCCGGGCATGTCAAGAATGAAAATGTTAGCTAGAAGTTATGTGTGGTGGCCAGGTATGAACAACCAAATAAAGGAAAAGGTGCAGCATTGTGAAGTTTGTCAGTTAAACCAGAAACCAGTACCACTGCATCCATGAAGCTGGCCAGGTAGAAGATGGCAAAGGGTGCACATAGATTTTGTGGACGAACCATTTTTCAACGTGAATTTGTCCTCTACTAAAGATCAATAGCCATGCACACCAACACAATGTGACGAGTACTGAGAACACTACCGGACAAAATTCAATCAATGATTTTCAAATAAGCTAACAACCTTCGCTGTGGGAATAAGAAATGTTTGCAAGGATTCTTAAAACTACATGAACTGTTGGTGTATGGAGTGACACATATTACTGAATGATCTTGTGTGTCTTCATGAAGACCAACTTTTACACATGGTTCACATTTATCTTTGAAAAATAATTCTTTCTACATCTGCACATATTATAACACAAAAGAATTACTTCAGTTGTTATAGTAATGTTGGCAGGAATTCAGGAAGAATAGGGTAATTCATAACGTTCCTGTAAAAATGTAATGTGGTAAGTAAAACAATTATTTTTTCTGTTACATTAAAGCCAGAACTGACTTCATAATAACATATTATTTTTATTTCTAATGAACAACTCACTTGACAGACATGAGGAGTCCATGTATACATCTACAACAATGTTAAATGCTACATGGGCTGTGGAAGACTATGCAGGACTGTTTAGCTGCAAGACAGCTACCAAAAGAGAGTTAAAGAGTATACAAGTGAAGGTCGCGACCAGTAACCAAGCATGGCTCTATACACAGTTCAGTTTGAATTCAAGCAGCAGCTGTCAATAAGGGTAGGAAGTTTAAGTGCTGTCATTATAGCCTAGATAGCTAGACACTAGTATCCAAAGGCACAAAGAAACAATCAGCACCACACACTACTGAACTCTACAGCAACAGTGGACAACACCAGTATCACATGGAGACCTCAATTCTCTTTCAAGTACTCATCGATCAACATCTATCAGAGGGTGACCACTGAGTGAAATATGGGAACATTGCTGCGGCACAAAGCTCTCAAGCATCCATTAAGAAAATGGTTAGCAATGTTTGAGGATGACATATTGGAATGTTGATAAAGACAGTAGGGGTGTAGTTAGCAATCATGTGTTTTAGGATATAACATGTGGTATGTACTTATTTTATTAAAGGGAGACAAAAAAAGAAGTACTAACAGGGCAGTACTCATTAATAGAAAAACATACAAAAAGTTGGACGAACACATTTTCCAAGTAAATGCATGGTTGCGATGTTTCGTTGACTAGGTCAGTGCCTTTAGGCAGCAAGTGAAGGCACACTGCAGTCCCATGAGCAATGTTTGGCAAGCAGTGAACCTAGCAGCTAGGAAAAAATTTTTAATGTGTCACTGGCACACCAATACATCACTAAATCCAGACAGCCACCTGGCCTAAACATAAGGTAACCTCTCTGCCTGAAGAAGCTGGCCAAGCATCCATATGGAAAACATGTTTTTCCAACTATGTGTACATGTGTTCACCGGCAAGTACCGACCTGCAAGTACATACTTGCATTTTCTCTATCTCCTTTTACGCGTGTCGCTTATACATATAATCTAATACAATTACGACTCAAACGTTGCCTACCCTACAGGCAGTACGAATCTATAAGCGTATTCTTTCACCTGGAGGATACGCAAGCCAGCAGGCACGCCCTCCTCCCCCCTCTTCGCCGTGCTGAAAGCCAACAAGCTGCCCAGACCTTGGGCAAGGTTGAGCACCACAGACGAGGCACGAAGCAGAAATGCTGACCAGAGGGTTCCCACACCAACCAGGGCAGGAGGATGTCACCCTCCCCCGCACCCTGCGCCGGCAACCTACAAGCTTCCACTATATAAGTCAGGACACTGCCGAGCTCGAGAATCATTCTTAGTTCCATCTCTTGCGTTATCCCACAGCACTGCTACCAGTGTTGGGACCGCCTGAGATTTTCGAAGCATTGAGTAAGTCCCCTACGGCTACTTCATTGTCAACAACCGATCAAGCAGACAACCAGTGAACATGCTTACCTACACGTTAAATTCACTTTGTCTCCTCAAAACATCTTTATTAGACAGTTTAGAAGTATTATATGTTTTCTCGTTAAGCTAATTCTTTCCCATTCTCCATAAGAACCAGGTCACCTGAATCTAGCCAGCGTAGTAACCTTCACCAATCAATTGCCTGGTAGGAGGTAGCACGCGTCGCATGTTTATTGAGACTTCAATAAACATACTGTTGTTTCCAGCGTTATTTCTTTGAGTATCTTTCTGTTTGCCTTGTAGATACAGGTTGCTACGCACACCTTTGAGAAGGACTGGGGAATTTTTAACTACCGAATTAACTTCAGCCACGGGCACCCTTCAGGGGTCCGTCATATTTTCACACACCCATTAGACGGCCATCTGTTGCTTTCCAAACTACCACAGGATTGCTTCCAGTGCCAGTGGAGAGGAACAGAGGAGCCACAGCTACTAGTAACACCTTCACCCAGAGAGAGGCGACAGTCTCAAGTTATTGCCTCATCCCACAGCATTGCTTCCAGTGCCGGGATGAACTGTAGCTTGAGACCTGCCATCCATTCATGTGTGGACGCACCTCCAGTGGCGGCATTGGTGACCCAAACAGCTCTCCGTTTCTAATCAGCCTGCCTAGCATGGGGAATCAGTGGAGACTTTACAGAGCTTAGTCAGCAAGACAAAAACGGACTTACACTATAACTTGTATTTAGTTTGTTCACGTTAAAGTGTACCCAGTAATCTGTAGGTAGAGACTTTATGCCTTTCAGCCAGAGGCACAGCAGAAAGCCTAGGAAGTGACACGTAGCGCTCCTTGCCGCCAGACAGTTTAGTGCACTTCCTCAACCTACACCGGAAAGGCAGGCGGAACGAGACTGCGCCGCCCAACTCAGGCACGAGTCAGTATCGACTGCTCCAGTTGTGGTATTATCTGTATCTCCGTGCATACGCATTCAACCCGCTTTTGGTCTAGCAGACAGAATCCTTGACTGTCGTGACTATTCATCTAACTGGTCACGCGTCACCTTTAAATAATGTAATTAGTAGCTTAGCTGTCTATTCACACCATGTCATATTTGATATTTTGGGTAGACTTGACACATGAAATCTAACCAGTAAGTACAAATGCTGCTGTCACACCTTGCCAAGATTCATCCCACCACAACTGCAGGCATGAGAAATGTACCATTTTAAAATACGTCACCACCATTTCACCTTATACTGTACTATCTTTAAATAATTTTGAAACCTCTTTTTCTGTATATAAGTGTATGGAAATGATTACAAGCAATATTTTAATTGTCTCATTACATTTTTCTATTTCATTAATGCATTAAATAATTTTTTCATTATTTATTTCAGTATCTGTGATTTACTTTAATATTAATTGATGTCTATTTGCCCAGTATTTATTTATGATATAACTCATTACAGCAAATGTTTTATATAATTTATTTAATTAATTAACAGAGCTTATATAGGACATTATTTACATATTTAAGTTTATTTAATCATTTTTTGTCAATATTTTAGCATTTAAATATACGTTTCAATACTTTGATTTCAATTCAGTTTTGGTCACTGATTTGAAAGTTATATTTTTAATCTCATTAATCACCTGCAGACCGGTGTTTCACAAGATTGTTTCTCTACTGACCAGATTTTTGGTGCAGCACTGCAAATTCTTTAAGTTGCAGTTGCAGTCCTGGCATATTTTCTTGGTATATCCCTGCCGCGTGGTTTTACCAAAAAAAAAAAAAAAAAAAAATGCTCTTCTGTTCACGTGTTATGTCCCCCACCTCTGTGCTCTTGAGCACAATTCACCTCTTCTGGACAGCTTCCGACATCTATCACCAACATTGTAAGCTTTTCATTCTGCTTTTGCTTCTATCGTCTGTGTGCTCCACGAGTTTCCCTGTCGGCACTTTCTGTCCAGCCACTGAGTCAAGATGGTGTTTTGCCATCATGTGATGATGGCTGTGTTCTTCAGAACTTGAGTTCTGATTATGTGATCATTGTCTCATTGCTATTGAAGCATTGTAGTTTTTCTAGTTTTTTTAATTTATCCTATTGTGGTGTGTGTTTGTTGGTGTTGGTTTGGCAAGTTACTCCTACATGTCGATTGGTATCTACTTTAAGCTCTATCCTCTGTGGTGAGTAGGACTATATCTGCTTAGTTTGTTCGCTGTCACATACCAGGTATTAAATTCTTTATTAATTTTTGTGGTTTGTTTACTTGTCTCTAGTGAAGGTTCATGTTCCCGGATTCACGTTCCCATTCCCGAACCCAGTACTTCCAAACTGTATGTTTTTAGAGTCCAGGTTTGTCTACATTTCCCGGTATATTTCTTATGTGGATACACGCAGCCTTTTGAGATTTCTGTTTACTGATTGAACTGTGTGCATCCATTTCCAATTTCCCAGTCTCCAGAAAAATGTGTGTGAATCCACTTATGCATCCCTGGCTCTCAACTGCTGTGTACTAGCCACATCAGAACTAAGTTACAATGGGACCTCACTTACAAAATTTCTCTCTGAAAACTATGAAGCCATGTGGTTTGGCCATGGAAGGGTGAAGGTGAATTTGAGGGCCGGTGAGATCTCAAGTTGGTATTGGTTGATGGTTTGTTACCCGGTAGGTGCCAGGTACCGCTGTGGTGGTACCAAGAAGTTCTTATAGAGCAGACTCCTTCAATCTCTCGGTCATGGGCCGTTCACTCAGGACGTAACTTTCGTATGGCTGTTGAAAATCCCCTTATGAAGACATAGTAAAAAATACTTGCACGGTAACCACTTATGGCGAGCCACATGCCGTAATTACTTGAAAATTAATCATGCACACATCATACAGGTTTTGAACTGGTGGCCTATTGAGGCTGACCACATGCCCCTACAAATAAACACTGTACAGGAAACAAATGCAGTTGGAACAATTACATAAACACTGAAATATTACACATCACTGAGGACGGATTGTAAGGGCCCATGCCCTGGAAAGCCATGCGGTCATACACGTAAATAAAATGCTCGGAGTTCATTCCACACGTATATTTAGTGCATTATACTAAATACTTCCTGGCTGGAAGTCACTGACACTGGTTACCGGGCACAGCCTCCAGTGAGGCAATACAGTAAAAAATGGGGCGAAGCCATTAAGTGTTCGTGGTGAAGTAATTATGCTTCCCTGGGCAATGCAAAACCACAGGAGAGAAGGCAGTCATCTCTGGCGGCAGAAAAATGAAAAAGGTTCTGGTAGTTACATTATACTATTGCAGTGAATATGATTGGCCTGAAAAGTTGCTGGCCACGGGAGCGCAGACGAAACGTGGCCGTGCCCTCGCGAGTCCTGGAAGCTACTACTGTTCCTGCTTGTTGTCTGAACCTGCTGGGTGGGGGTTAGTGCGCTAAGCGGGAACTACTTTCTGTGATACTTGCTATACCCACACTGCTAGGTAGTTACAAACTGCTTACCTTAAGCTGGAATTACTTGCATAAATCATATAAATTACCAACATAACATCAATACAACACTTGCATGGTAAATGGATGACCTGAGTCTGAAAACACGTGAGATGGAAAACAATAAAATTTAATAAAACATTTCAAAACATAACACAGGGTAAAGGATATTTAAGGGACGTTCATGAAAGTTTCCCTTTATTCAGGGATTCAACGGCAGTCACCATGAAGCCCTTTCTATCTGCCCTACTCTCATCCTGCACCTTGCACTACACTACGCTGCACTACCCTGCACTGGGGTATACAAACGTTCATGCTTTCCACTTGTCGCATTATTGCAATAGCGCACAGGTGCATCACACGCATGTAATACTTGATAGAATGCTAACGCTGGCTGCACTGGTTGAATGCACGGCTGGGCAAACTGTCTTAGGAGGCGAGGGACATGAGCACACGTCAAGTGCCCTCCTCTTCTGGAGACCATTTGCAGGCTGAGTGCCATTATCTGCAGCAGGTGGGCTGCTTCCTCCACTATCTCGGTCGTATCATCTATGAGTACACTGCATGAGCTGCAGGTGGCTGTGGTGACCATTGGTGCTTATACAGATGGTGGCCTGCTGCTATGCAGGGTGCCTGAATGTCCGTGCACGTGATGTACACTGGTGGTGGCTGTCTCCGCCGATGTGTCCGGTGGAGGCAGAACGAGCCGGTCGACTTGTCACTTCTACTCTCGCTGCCACAGCTTGTGTCTGCTCCGCTGTCTGTGGTACTTCCTCCTCATTACAAAGTTGCTGGTCCATTGCTGACACTACTATGAGAGGCGCTGATGTACTTGCTTCTCCTCTTGCTGTTCACTGGAGCTGGGCATTGCTGTTGCCGTCCTACTGGGGTTAGAGGGTGTCGGCACGACTTCGTCGGTGACATCACCCGGCATGAGACGGATGTCATCCCAATGCACCCTGACCATTCTCCGCCTGAGCCGGATGGATTAGGTAGTTGGTCCGTGGCTTCCTATGATCTTGTGCGGCCCACTCCACTTGGGCGCAAACACCGTACAGAAGTCCTTGCGGGTGGCGGATTGCAAGTGTGCCTGCATGTAGACCATCTGACCTGCATTTAAAGTTGGTGGTGGCCATGTGGTGGTCTGGAGACCTTTGCTGGTGTATTACTCTTGGTGATGGCATATGCCACATAGTCATTGTCAATGTTATCTTCGTTGCACATCGCTACTGGGTGGTTCACTGCTCTCCCTCACCCGCGGGCAATGGGCCTCACCTGGAAAATGCAGGTTATGCCCCAATAGGACATCCGCTAGTGACTTTACGGTGGTGGCATTCACACGTCAGCGGAGAGTGTACAGGGCGCTTGGCAGGTGGTCTGCCCATGTGACGTGTTGTTCGCCCACACGGAGCCGTAACTGAACTTTTAATTCTTGGTTCCAGTTCGCCCTAGGGTGGTAATTGACAGCCCTTAGGTGTTTCACCCCCCCCCCCCCCCGAGTGCGCAGGTCTCCCAACTCCCTTCCGGTAAATTGAGAGCCATTATCTGTGAGGATGTTTTTGGGTTATTGTGCACGCGCAACTAACTGGGTTTGCCTCCACCCACCTCGAAAAGTTATCTGTAACCACTACAATGAAGCGCTTCCCCATAGAGGTCCTGGGATAAGGTCCCATTAGGTTGAGGCACACAGTGTTGAAGGACTTTTGTGGGGCACATAACTGTTGTTGCTACCTGCCATCTGTCCATCTCGCTTTAAACAAATTGCACGTGACACAGTATTGTACAAATTGGCGTGCACCTCTTGTCAGACTGAGCCAGAAAATGTTCACGCACATTTTGCACCGTCTGGTCGCACCCCGGATGTCCTGCCACACTGCCACTGTGAGAACAGGCTAGCACTCCTTCTCTCGCACAAGTGGGGACAAACTGTCACCATTTAGTGGAATCAGTTGGTGAACATGTCTCTAGCCGTCTATCTATCATGCACCAATTCTCTATGAATTGTTGTATGCACATATTTTTTCTGTTTTGTGTGAATGCGCATCCCTGCTGTGCGTGTTCCAATTCGTGGTACAGTTCATGACTGAGCACATGAGTGTCTCTCGTGTCGAGTTGTTGTACAATGATTTCTTGGAACGCCTCTTGCATAATCAGGGGCAGTATGTCATCCCATTCCACACCGTCCCTCACGATGACATCAGTGGTGGGGGCGTGCAAGAGCGCATCTACCAGCTGATTTTCTTTTCCTGGCACGTGTTCCACGACAAAGTCGTATGCTTGCAACAGTAAGGCCCATCTTGTTAGCTTGCTGCGCATGTCGCGCATACTGTGGAGCCATACCAAACACCTATTATCTGTACGAAGGGTGAATCGTTGGTACTCTAGGTACGTTCTGTATTTCTTCACGGCCCACACGACACCTAAGCATTCTCGTTCGTACGTTGTAGCGGCACTCCTCTGTAGTGCCGAGTTTGGCATTAGCGAAAATGATTACCTATCAATTTCCGGTGTCATCATGCTGGTAAAGAACGGCTCCCAGGCCTTCCTGACTTGCATCTATCTGGAGGTACGAATGTCTGCTTATGTCATATCTAGCAAGTGTGAGGCAGGATTGTAATTGTTCGTTAATTTCCTCTAAAGCTTCTTCCGTGTCAGTGGTCCACTGAAAACGATGTTGTGGTGACAGCAAGTCTATCAGTGGTGCTGTTATCACTGCGAAATACTCTATGTGTTCCCATAGCCAATTAATCAATCTGAAACATTTTCATAATTGTTTTCAGGTGCACAGTGGTGGATAGTCCAATATCAACCGGAGTTGTTCCGGGTTTGCCTTGTTTCCAGTCTCATCCACTATGTGTCCTAGGAAATCAAGGTTGTTTTCCTCACGTGACATTTCCCTGTCGCACAAGTTAACCCATTTATGGCCAGTTGTTCGAACACAACAGACAGGTGTTTTAAATGATCCTCCCAGCTGGTCGACCATACAATTATGTCATCGAGATACACAAGTGTATACTCTACAATGAGGCCATCCAGTATTCTGACCATCATCGACTGGAAAGTTGCTGGAGCACATTTTAGTCCAAATGGCATAGCGCAAAATTGAAATCGTAGCCTGTCTGGGGCTGTAAAGGCTGTTTTTTCACGGTCTGCTAATTTCATGGGGACTTGCCAGTACCTACTTTTTAAGTCCAGTGAGGTAAGAATTTTAGCTTGGCCAAGTGAACTAAGTGCGTCTTTGACGCTGATGTAGGGTGGAAGTGCACTGGGCGCCACCTGATTAAGCGGCCTAAAGTCCACACAGAACTTCTAGGTACTGTCTTTCTTAGGCCCTTATGTTATTGCTGAGTTGTACTGGCTATTTATTGACACAATCACATCTTCTCCTAGCATCTCTTTGATTTGCTGACGGATTATTTTTGCATGGTGTAGCAAATAACTCTGCAGTGGAATGCGAATAGGCCCTTCTTTTTCCAACGGGATTTCGTGCTCGGCCATGGTGGTACGACGCAGGGCGTCATGGGTGGCGAAGACATCCCAACACTCTTCAACAGCCATTGGAAGGCAGTCTGATGCTCTGGCGGTATGTCATTGTCATTTTCCACGAGGGAAACTGCGGGGGCATAATCTGCCGGATGCCTGTCTAAATTACAGACTGTGCACCGCTCTTTCGCACCGAAATTAATTCTATGTGCCGTGGGATCTACTATGGTATTCTGCTCCATTAGCCATGGTACACCAAGAATAGCAACTTTCCTAATGTCCGGTGAAATTATGGCAATGGTGGTAGTTTCAATATCCCGCTCATGCACAGTGTCTACTACTTGCCCTATCGCCTTGCTGCTATGTTGATTTGTAGATAGCCTGATTACGTGGTTAGTAGGCACAACATCGATTTCATTCACAAAATGCGGCTAAAAAAAGTTGTGGGATACCACTGTATCAATCAATGAATGACAATGATGACCATTCATAGTGACAAGAATGTGAATGAATTTTGCAGTCGTGCTACTGACCTGGGGTGTTTACAATGTCTAGTCTGAGGAGCTGGGGTGGAAAGAACATCCGGCCCCTCACCACCACTACCCATTTCCCTCTGCTTGTTGTTGTTTCAAGGTTGCTTCAGGTGCGGGTTGTTAGGGCATTGACTAAGCCAGTGAAAGATCTCGTCTTCACAATACCGACACGCATGTGTGGTGATAGTTGGCTTTTATCCCACTCTGCACTTGCACTTCACGCACTTTTCACATTGAGACTTTCCTTAGGCGGAATTTTGTACAGTTTCGCCTGATTATCAGTTCCCAGATGATTTTGATGAATTTTGTCCCAATATTGTCTGAAAGATTTTGGTTCTGACCACGTTGTTTGGTGCTTGGCTCTTTTCCGCTTACGCTCAGTTTCTCGTCGTGCCACCATGCGAGTCCCGGACCATGGCGCAGCTGGCACACATTTTGTTCCAGGATGATGGCAGCCCACATCAATTCCTCCAATGTCCTGTTCAGGAGTGGGATTAAGACGGTGCAGTGTTCCGAATAAGCTGTCTCTGCTGCAAACTCGAGCACTTCGCGTTCCAGCAGATGTGGGTGAAACTGTCACACCAAGTGTATCTTGCATGTTATGAATGCAGTCAATGCCTCATTGGATTGTTGCTCTTCTAAAGTCAGTTTGCTTTGCACCTGGAGCGATGTGAACACGCCCCCAAAACCGCACTGGAAAAACTGGAGAAACTCTCTCCACTGCAACCCATAGTGATTGAGAGATGTCCACCAAGAATGGGCTTCTCCTTGGAGTTGCTCTCAGACACAACTAGCCCACTCCTCCTCACACACGCCATACCTGGTGAGCCTCAACATACAGTCGTGTACAAAAGCAGTCAGATCATCTGTTGGTGTGCAGGTGAATGTTGGCAAGGTCTGAAATTTTGCAGGGGTTTTCGTTGCAATCAGCCTTGGTGGTTGTGCTGTGGTGATGGGTACAATGGTTTCATTTCCCCTTCCATCTTTTTGCAGATGTTCGCTGACAGATGGTGTCACAAAGTTGCTTACTGGGTAGGTTATCACGGGCTGTATGGAAGGGAATGGAGTGGCAACAGTTGGCAACATTGGTTGGAATAGTGGTGTAGGATAGGGTGTCGGTAGCTGTGGGAAATATGGAGTGGGTGGCAGAAACGTAAGAGGAGTTGTGGTTGCAGTAGGAAGCAATGGTGCAGACTGGAGGGGCGGTGCTGGTTTGTTTACGCTGACCGTGTGCGCGATGTGGGCATGTGACAGCTGCGTGGTGCTGTTGACTGCTGCATCGCAGTCGCAGCACATAGATCCCTCTCGCTCGTTGCCGTTTGCGCACTGCTCCTGCGACTTGACTCTATAATTTTGACAATGCATGGTGTGGTTGCTCTCCTCCCGGTGACAGTCTATATTACTACCGGTTTTGACTTGTGGCTTGCAACCGGTCACGAAAGCTTGCACTATCTTGCATGTATTTTGGATGCCTTCATTTTGACACGTAAACTCAAGTCCCGTTGTGGTATCGAGTTCGGTTTCGCTCAAACATTCCCGATAATATGTCAATTGGCACTGTTTGCATTTAAGGGTGATTACCATTTGACCAGTGCGCAACAAATTGCTGCACCAGTTGAGTAGTTGATAGTTCAGAAACTGTTGCACTTCTAATTCTGAGGTATTTAAATTGTGTACTGTTTGTTGAGAGCCAAAATTTTCCGCTGTACTTTTCCTGGATTGATCCTCGCGGTTGTTCGCAACACAGTTGTATGGAGGGCTGATCTTACGACTGCGGTGGCAGTACTGGGTGCCAAGCTCATATTTTGCGACCACATATTGCGGAATGAGTTGCAAACACTGAAAACACAGCGGCGCTGATGCACTGGTCTGTGTTTTACCAGCCAATGTTTGTCAACAAACCCACATGCATGGATGACCGAAAGATGCGCGATGCGGCTACGCTGTGTTGGAAGGGAGAGAGTGCCTTCCCCTCTCGCGACAGACCTCTCTGTGTATGGTGAAGGAGGGGGTAACGACTGGTCAGCGTAGGAGCGGGGGAATAGGGAATGCTCACGTGACCCATGCTCACTGTGATCGATACTCCGCTCAGCTGACTAGCGTGGAAGTGAGGAGGGGTCTTTGGCATGCGCGCTCTCCTTTGTGTGCATGGTGGACAGTGGGTGGCTGACGTCACTCCACCATACCAAAATGGCTGCTCTCCTGCAAGTGCCCACTCTTGCCAAAGCAATAGCAGCTACCCTGCTGTTATGGCACTCTTTTCCCACTGGACCACATGGCCCCCCAGCATCCTGGTGGCATCTGAAAGGCATTGTGGTGCTGTTGATGGTCCTGTTGGTCATCCTTGTCATTCCCTCGTAGTGGACAGGAAGGAAATAAGGCATGAATCTCTCTGACAGAAATAACTTTGTGGGAAAGGTTGCAAAAATTTTTGGCAGGTTTTTGGTTTTGGTAACTACGAATTTTGTGACTGAAAATTATGCCACACTTCAGGGCAACACTTTTATGCCGTGTGGATTGGCCATGGAAGGGTGAAGGTGAATTTGAGGGATGGTGAAATCTCAGGTTGGTATTGGTTGATGGTTTGGTATCCGGTAGGCACCAGGTATCGCTGTGGTGGTACCAAGAAGTTCTTATAGAGCAGACTCCATCGATATCTGGGTCATTGGCCATTCACCCAGTACGTAATTTTCCTTTGTTTGTTGAAAATCCCTTTCTGAAGATGTAGTAAAAATACTTAGTATGTGTATTGCATGGTAACTTCTTATGGCGAGCCACACGCTGTAATTACTTGAAAATTAATTATGCACACATCATACAGGTTTTGAACCGGTGGCTTATTGAGGCTGACCACACGCCATTAAGAACCAACATTGTACAATGAAACAAATGTAGATGCAGTTGGAAAAATTACATAAACACTGAAATATTACACAATACTGAGGAGGGATTGTAAGGGCCCGCGCCCTGGAAAGCCTTGCAGCCATACACATAAATAAAATGCTCTGAGTTCATTCCACACGTACACTTAGTGCATTAAACTAAATACTTCCTGGCAGGAAGTCACTGACACTGGTTACCGGGCACAGCCTCCAGTAAGGCAATACAGTAAAAAACAGGGCAAAGCCAATAGTGTTTACGGTGAAGTAATTATGCTTTCCTGGGCAATGCAAAATCACAGGGGAGAAGGGCAGGCATCTCTGGCAGCCAAAAAACGAAAAAGGTTCTGGTAGTTACATTATACTATTGCAGTGAAGATGATTGGCGCGAAAGCTGCTGGCTACCGAAGTGCGGACGAAATGCGGCCGTGCCCTCGCAAGTCCAGGAAGCTACTACTGGGACGGTTTGGCACCTGAACCTGCCGTGTGGGGGTT
This sequence comes from Dryococelus australis, assembly GCA_029891345.1. Taxonomy (NCBI): domain Eukaryota; kingdom Metazoa; phylum Arthropoda; class Insecta; order Phasmatodea; family Phasmatidae; genus Dryococelus; species Dryococelus australis. The sequence goes on from CM057000.1 coordinate 98,238,906, forward strand.
AGCATGCTAAACGGGAATTACTTTCTGTGCTAAATGCTATATTCACACTGCTAGGTAGTTACAAACTGCTTACCTTAAGCTGGAATTACTTGCATAAATCAGATAAATCACAAACATAACATAAATACAACACTTACATGATAAATGGTTGACTTGAGTGTGAAAATACATGAGATGGTAAACAATAACATTTAATAAACCACTTTGAAATACGACGCTGGGTAAAGGGTATTTAAGGGGCATTAATGAATGTTTCCCTTTATTCAGAGATTCAACAGCAGTTCCTGTTAAGCCCTTTTTATGTGCCCTACTTTCCTCCTGCACCTTGCACTACACTACGCTGCACTACCCTGCACTGGGGTATATGAGCTTTTATGCTCTCCACTCGTCGTACTATTGCACTAGCGCACTGTCACATCACACACTCGTAACACTTGGTAGAATGTTGACATTGGCTCTGCTGGTTGGATGGACGGCCGGGCAAATGATCTTAGAAGGTGAGGGACATATGCACATGTTAACTATTAATCTAGTTTCACGCATATCATAAGTAACTAACATAAAAATTTATATTTAACAGTTTTTTATTATCTATTTTTGATTTGTGAACAATCTTTTTGAATTCATGTGTCTCGTAATAATATCAATATGATTTGCATTGAGTAATATCCTTTTTTGAGATTAGTTTGGATTATCTTATCAGAATTAGTTGTTAGGGATGTATCTTGGAGGTCTCCTTTTAATACTTTCAAGCCACACGGATTATCATCATTTATATGGTGCTGTAAATGGTTGTAAGTTTTGTGTAATGAAAGACACTTTTAATTCATTTAATATTTTGCTTTAGAGTTTGAATTCGTTTTAATTACTGTATCATTACATTGCCTTTTAATAGCTTATTTGTTACCATTTTGTCTTCTGTACTACGATTTTCAAGGATTAATTTTATCAAATTTTTATTGTAATGTAAACTGTCATAATTAGTTTTGAAAGATGATGAAAATAATATTTTCTTTTAAAGACACTTATTTGTTTGTTTGTTGAAAAGCAAAAAAAAGAATAAATTTAAAGGAAAGATTTAATTTCCCCATAACCACAAGTCCTTTATTTTTATTTATAGTCAATAGGTCTTCCTCTGGGTCAAAATGTTGTTTAATTATACGAGAATATGTTGTATATTGTATTATCTAATTCTTTCTTTTGTGCCAACTATGATCACCCAACATGTTTGATTATTTGCATATATGAATTCCTTTTATTTTGGTTTTGCCAGGTCTTTTGGTAATTTGTTTATTTTTTATGCCACTTTGTTTGCTATGTTTTGTGGCATTTGTTTATGTTGTTTGTGCCAAAGACTCTAGGCATTTCTGTGTTTGTTGGAAGCCAATATTTTATTTCTTTATTATTACTTCTTTTGGTCATACATTGAAACAGAAGGAACATACAGAGGTTGGATTGTTCCTAACGGGATGTGGATACTGCCCACATGACCTCCAGTTGACATTTTGCAACCTGGCCTGACTATTGCCACATGCTACCACCCCTTGCGTGCAGCCAGCTCATGCAGCTACCGTAGAGTGGGAGTAAGAAGGAGCAGAGTGACAGTCACACGAATCCTTGACATTTGTGACATCCGTTGTGCGGGTATACACTATATTCAGTTGCAGACCCGCAAAACATCAATTTTTCTTCGTTCATCACCTGCCTAAATCTTTCACAAGCCAACTCTGCACTTGCTCCACTAGCCAACTGTCTGTTAGGGGCAAGTAGATTGTAGCTGCTGAGGCAGTTATCTCTCGAAGGTGTTCAGAGGCCATGCTCATCATACCACTTACCTCATTGCAATTAGACTTGCAACTACATGTTGAAAGTCTGTTAGTAACCTAGTAGCCAGATTAGGCACAATTAGTTGTAACGCCAAAGTACTCATTCCATGGGTCAGACCACAAGACAAAAGAGTTGTGCCACTTCAAAGCTGGCCAAAACATATTCTGTGACTTTGGGATGTCACTGACAAAACCCAGTGGCGCCCAATTCCGGTACTAATTACGACTGCAACAAAACTTCAGATGAAGTTATAGCTGAATGGGAAGACAGAGGCTCTGTGTATACGAGCCATATTGACATGGACTTACAGTAATGCAGTGCCTCTCAATGCAATGGAACAGGACTCTACATGGTAACGTGCACGCACAAAATCTGCTGACATTATTATGCATGTATTGGCTGGCCGGACGAATACCGACATGTAGAAGGCCTCGAATATTGATGCAGAGATAGCCAAAACCAGCAGACGAGATGCGACCTGCTAACCTGTACAGGCCAAGGTACATAAGAATTATGTGTGAAACCTGCCCACAGATGTTCCACTACCTGTGTTTAGGGTGGTCTTATAGGCATATCCCACTAAGCAGCATCTCTTTCCACTGTTGAGTTTACCTATGCGGCAAGGAGGACTGTGGTCCCAGCAATCCTAGGAAATGCCACTCCAGTCTCACTCCCAGAATAGTCAGAAGGCTGGAGGATTAATGTTTACAGAATTTGCAGGCCAGTCGTAAGAGAACCCTGAAGTATTCCCCAATACATTTATGCAATAATTTAAAGGGGGTGAAATTCTCCTGAATGAATGGGTACCAAGTGCCAGTAAGCAGTTAAAAGGGGCTGCAGTGCTCTGGTGGGAAAAATATTATGAATATGTTAATAATTGGATGGAGTCTGACATGAGGCTAACCAACAGATTTGTGGACAAAGATGTTTTAATGGAAGTTACTCAGGTGTTCTAAGGGCAGAGATGAAAGTAACAAAAAGAAGCACAGATTTCTAGCCAAAGTAAGGCACAGGTCTACTCCCGAATAGTGCCTAACAGTACTGAGGCAGAGGAGGTTCAGCTCACTACAAAATTATTGCTGCCCACTATCAGGATTCTGCTTTAGACTTGATGAGCACAGCCACTCGAATTAATTGAATAAACCAGAGAGATCGAACATAATAATGTGGAACAAGAGTAGAGGACAAATGAGAAACACAGTCCCATCCTGCATGCCTCCCACATAACACAGCTGTTCCCCAAGGAGCTGAGAAGCCTGTTAAATCAGAAGCACAGGTGTTCCTGCCAAAATACTGGCATTGCCCAGGCAGGCACTTACATACAGACTGTCCAGTCTTAAAGTCAAGAATAGCCAACAAAACAGAAATGAAATCAGCTTGAACAATTAAGAACACCCTCGACATGAATGATGAATCCAAAGGCAGAGCAACAAGAAAAGGGAAGGGAAATAATGCCACTAGGGATGATGGGGACTCTGTCCCCCTCCTGCCAGTAAAGTAGAGAGAGCAGACCACACCCAAGAAAAACTGGGCATGTACAGGTCGCGGGTGACCTTTGGCCTATGCCATACTGCATTGGTGGGTAAAATATGGTGAATCCTACTACATAAGTAGACAATCTCTGCCTGTCTGTACGTCTTTAATACATCTACTGCATTGGTGGGTAAAATATGGTGAATCCTACTATATAAGTAGACAATCTCTGCCTGTCTGTACGTCTTTAATACATCTAAGTCCCTCGAAACTCAACATAAGTTCTTCAAATTTTGCAGAGCCAATCCTCAGGGTAATATACAGGTCAAGTTTGAATTTCAGCAAGATCAGATTATGCAATCACTACCTTTTACCCTAAAAACCCTTTTTTTAATTATTTTTTCCCTACGAAAAGTTTTGTATTAATGCATAGAGAACATTGCATAGAGATATGAAGGTAATGGAATATCATTTTTGTTTGCTTTAAATGTCTCGCTTTAATGTTGAGTTAATTAAGTGGGGCCACAGTGGCTCAATGGATAGAGATTCCAAGTGGGGCCTTAGTGGCTCAGTGGATAGAACTATGTTAAGTGGGGCAGCAGTGGCTTAGTTGATAGAACTATATCAAGTTGGGCCACAGTGGCCAAGTGGAAAGATATATATCAAATGGGGCCTTAGTAGCTCATTGGATAGAGCAATTTCAAGTGGGGCCGCAGTAGCTCAGTGGATAGAGAGATTCCAAGTAGGGCCTTAGTGGCTCAGTGAATAGAGAGATTCCAAGTCGGGCCGCAGTGGCTCAGTGGATAGAACTATATCAAATGCGGCCTTAGTGGCTCAGTGGATAGAGCGATTCCAAGTGAAGCCTTAGTGGCTCAGTGGATAGAACTATGTTATGTGAGGCCGCAGTGGCCAAGTGGATAGAGAAATGTTAAATAGGACCACAATTGCTTCAATGTTGAGTTAATTTCACATAATTTCATTATTACCTATAGTCCATTCCCCATTGGAAGCAACTTTCTCAGAGCCCTGCTAAATAACTACTTGCAGGCCCGTTTCGTATACTTCTGCCAAATGTAAACAAACATTGCCATGTGACTGCCATGTAGCATCTGTCAAAATCAATGTTTAAATTCCATTGTGTGTGTACATATGTTCGTATACTTTCGCTACAACTAAAAATAAACATTGAAATGTGACTTCTTCTTTTATAACTGCCAAATGTATTGTTTACTGTTTACCGCTTTTCAAAGAATTCTGTCATATTCCAAAAACCATTCCATCCTCTAACATTTTGTTAGGTCAGCTTTATGACGTTTTAAAAATGCCTGAATTGAAGACAGTTCTTACGGATATTTTACATTAACATATTTGTTTTCCACGACGTAGCTTAATACATGTAATACATGTTAGTATTTTGCCGCAATTATGTTTAACACTGTTACAACTGCGAGGTAAAGGGCTGTACTAATTGTAATTATCCTTTTGTTATTGATATGTTTTGGGTCATTTCTCTAAAAGGACGGCCTCAGTCAAACGAAAAGGCACATTGAATTCAAGCACGCAATTCGTGTTTCTGATTTTTGTCATACAAACTTTAAAAGAGCGGTGAACATGCACACAAATAAGCCTACAATAACTTTTATTCTGCTCATATTTCTATGTATTGCTACTTACTCTTTATTAGGTTTATTGAAATTTATCGGGTTGGGATTGGTATTTTTATTCTGGGATTGTGGCAAATTACTTTACACGACTGTGTTTCAAACCCCTTAGGGCAAAGGAACAATGTTGTGACAAATAAACAGGCGTGGATGTAAATAAATAACTTCTTCATAAAAACAGTTCACATTTACAGCGTATAAATAGTACTAATAAAACATTTGAAATCACGGACACACAGGGCCAGCGTATCGACCACGATGCACAAAGGCACGCCATTTCACAGACGCAATGATTAACAAAACACACATCACAGTTTATTTATTGCTGCCATGGAAACACACATTTATCACAACATCGTAACTTGCCTAGGTAGGTTTAAAAAACACAACGTCTACAAACATGATGTATTAAACACGCCATGTCATGGCTCGCCATGTCTGCCAACTTCACTAGGTAACTGCCCCGCTATCATATCTAAATATATTAAAATACGTATTCAAACATTAAAATCTCTTTTCAGTTGTAAATTACAAATTCAAAAATCATTATTTTGCTGTAATAAGTATGAAATTTCCAGAGTGTGAAAGAGACAAAGAAAGAGAAAGAGAGTGTGAGAAGCCTCACCAACAGACAGTTTTTCAATTGCTTTCTCGCTTGATAAAACAATGCTGTACCATTACGGCCTACTCACGATATTTCCGCTGTTATTTTAAACTGTAAAAATGAGATATGTTGCCATTGGGGCTATTTAAATATTTAAATATTTTGATAGGCACCATTTAATTTACAAATAGTATACTAAAAAAACGAGGTTAAAATAATATTTTAACTGTGACCTATTTTTTACCGGTCCTTGCCAACTCGTCGCTGCACTCGCTGTTGTTAGTTCATATTTAAAAAATAAATAAATATTACACGTTATAGAAGATATAAAGGTAAAAGTTCATTTATTCAATAATACAGTACTCTAAAGTTAACCACAGTGTTATATGTTTGTGTAATACAGGTTATTGAAAAAAAAAAAAAAACAGGTGACATGTTATACCTAGAGTGTTTCTTCAAGGGTTGATTTTCATAAGTCGCTTCCAATCAGGAATGGACTATATATATATATATATGCAATATATTTCAGTCTTTGTATAACAAAATTTTTTAACATGGTAACTGTTCTAGTCCCGTGACAAAACAAAAAAAAGGTTACGGCCTGGGTCCCCTAGTTCGTAAATAAGGCCACTCAAGAAAGAGGTGGCTGAAGAAAAGAAGAGGAGAATATGAAAACCCAATAGGAAGAAATCTTGTGTTTGTAAATGTCTGTAAATAACAGTGGGAAACAACTGCAAAACTACCAGTAATTAGGAAATAAAAACACACTAAACATGGATAGGAAGTACCAAGCTTTAATGTAAATATGGTAGGGTAAAAGAAATTGGGGGCTGCCAAGTGTTTGCAGACAGTGTGGTATATGTAACAGGTTGAGGTTGGTAAGAATGAGCCAAAAGGGGGGGGGGGGGGGGGGGGAGAGAGATAGTGAAAAAAAGGGGGGGGGGGACAATGAAGCGAACAGCAAGTCGTGTTGGTGGTTTATTAGGACTAAGCAAAGTTATTGTAATTGAGTGTTTATATAAGTTGTATAGTAATAAGTAAATAAAGATGTGAAATAGAAGAGAGATAAATTTGGTTTCATGCAACCAGGCCATCAGCCAGAACTGTAAGCAGTCCTGCTGGTCAAAGCAGGGAATGAACAATAAATAGACCATAGTCACCAATAACCTTGAGAGAGAGAGAGAGAGAGAGAGAGAGGCTGGTGGGCACAGAGAGAAGACGAGATAGGGGAGAAGAAGAGCTACCAGTAGAGTGCACATATAGACACAGAAGAGGAAGAGTGATAGATATGCGATCCAGCTGGTTGAACAGTACAGAGAAGGAGATACAGAACTTCATGGAAACCAATCTGACCTGATGCCAGCAAGGTGGTTCGGCATCGCATTGAATGGGCCGAATTAATGCATTCCGTCTAACCAAAAAACAATAATCACTCTTCACCAAGACCCCTCCCATCACAACTGCAGGTGTGAAAATGAATGGATAAGGACTGGATTTCCCCTAACTGGGTGTACATACTGCCCGCCTGACCTCCAGTTGACATTCTGCAATCTAGCCTGGCTCGACCACCACCTGCTACTACCCCTTCTTGCATGCAGCCAGCCCACACAGCCACCACGAAGTGGGAGTAAGAAAGAGCACAGTGTCACTTCTGCGCCCCCAACCCTCAAGACATGTGCTGCCCTTGTATATATTCAGTTTCAGACCCACAAAATGCTAATTGTTCTTCGTTCATCACTTGCCTAACTCTTCAACAAGCACAGCAATTCTCTAACACTTACAAGCCAAACTATCCATTAGGGACAAGTAGAACTAAGCCAATGAGGGACAGTTTTCGCTTGATCATGTTTGGATACTGTGCTTGTGTCATGCCGCCCACCTGATTGTGACAAGACCTGCCACTCATACTGAGAGTCTATTTTTAACAGTCAAGCATTGTACTGGGAAGACTACTCATCCACCTCTGTACGATATACTATGATTCTCCACCTGGTGCAGAGGTTAAAAGGATGGCAGTGTCTACCTGATCCCTGTCTTCCACTGGGAAATACTTCTAGCCTTCTTTTTTGCCACAGAGAGATCCCTGCATTTATTCCAAACACACTCTCAAGTATGCCATCTCCAGGCAATGGGGAGAAATGAAGAGTAAAGTGGCGTAACCCAACAAACCTGAGTGTTAACATCCCAAGGAGCCCCAACTCAGGTGGTGTACACCATGTAAAGAGAGCTCATTCATCTCATGTGGCAGCAACTAGTCAAGGAACCCATACAATACAGACCTGGGCTTTTCAACCTATCAACAAAGACACTAGAACTGCCTCAGACACAAGGTATCCAATCTGTCTATGCTGGCCAGAGACACCAGATCCAAAGGGAAAGCACGAGCATGGTGCCTGCAGAGCCAACCATCCCATGGGAGATTATTCTTTCTCTTTTTTCCTATCAAGACTCCTGGGCCCTGTAACTCCTGGATAGGGCCCAAGGTGTCAATATTCCAGCAACCCTCAAAACCATCAACCAAAACCACTGACTCACCCCAGATTTGAGCCCCAGATAAGCAACAGTAGTCCATGCCAAAAGGAAATAAACTTGACGATGCCATTGTCCCACAATCAAGCTGTCATTACACTGACATTTATGTGAGTAGACTTTGGTGCAATCTGCCAATGTACCAGTAATGTATAGCAAAGATGGTATTTACATTCTGGGTGAAGTGTAGTCCTTTGGTTCACAGTTGCCATAACTAGCATTTATAAATCTTAGTATACATAGCATTTTAACTTTACTTTAGGACTTGTAATACTGTGAATGTAAACTGTAAATGAAACTATTTACCTGAGTGTTCTCCCTGACTCTCACTGTCCCAGGGTCTATAAAGACAGGAGGCTTATTGTTTACATCAATTATGGATATGTTGACGTCAGCGTATGATTGGAACTGTTCCGAGCCAACTCCTCCATCCAGTGCAACTACTGTAAGTCTGTAGAGGAAGGTCCTGGGCTCCGTGCGGTCAGGATCTAGGTTTGCCCCAAGGGCAACACTGATCACTCCCAGCTCTGCATCTATCACAAACTTGTCTTGGGCCCCACTTTGGATGCGGTACACCACCACATTGTTCGGTGCCGAGCCATCTCCATCCCAGGCCTTCACCTGCAACATCAAGCACGTCATTGCTATTTGCTTTGCAGTTTCTACTGTAGGTCTGTCCCACCTATAAGAAGAAGGAACTGCTCTAGCTGGCAGGTATTTGGGAAAGTCTCAGAGATGGGAGCGGAGTGAACTTCACAAGGGAGGAAAAGATACATATGTAGCACTTTTCATGCTATCAGCTGTCTCACAAATATCAGGTGGTGCATCCATACTGCGATCAAAGAATGAAGAGTGGAAGTGGATGTTTGTGGGATGGTGCATAATGCTGCTGGGTCATTCTGCTGTTATTCAGTGTCTGTAAAGAGCTAAAGACAAGTAAGCATGAGGGATCTCGCATGTCCAGCTGTCTGCCAATTATTGTATATTTAACACTTATACAAAATGATGAAGCAGAATTACTCCTAGAACAGGAAAGTTACAAAAAATATAAGTAAAAGCCAAACACTGCTTGTGGCTGCAGATTTTCAACAACGAAACAACTACACATTGGGCTGAGGTAGTTACTATGGATCTGAAACTCCAAATATGCTGTATAATTTTTTCAAGTTCAGCAAAGTGAAACTGGGTAGTTACAGAAAAATTAAAAGGGTAACCAGGTCACAAGTATCTAATTGAAAATAGCAAAGTCGTAAGCAGAGTCAGAGTGGTGGCAGCAGTGTCTGGAGTTGAGTTGAGTTGACTTGAATTGAGAAATCTGGGCAGCTCTTAACGAGGTCTTGAGAGCTGATGACAGTAAAATGAGGTGAGACTGGAGCAGTGCCAGAATGCAAGGGTGGGGAAAACAGGAGATCCCTGAGAAAACCCACTGATCAGCGGCATCATCCAGCATGATTCCCACTTGCGAAAATCCACTCAGGCCACCGCAACCCCAGCAGTGTCTGGAACTTTGGAAAGTTGACAATAATAAGACTAACATTTATTTGGACATAGTGAACAATGGGTGTGTGTCAGGCAGATAGTTACGATTTGTACGAGGGAAGGGTGTTGTGTTTTAGGTTATTGTGCTATTAAGTGTATTGAGTCTGAGTGGAAAATGCTAATAATTGGTGCATGCACAGTTCTGGGTTGTCTCTCAACTGTTTCAACAGTTTTAAGCATACTGCCAGGCAGAGGGAGTTAGTGTGAAGGACAGGCAAGTTTCATTACCACCACTTGGTTTGAGTTAAAAATATTGGAAGATCAGATTGCACAAGCTGTACCTGCAACAAATTAAATTTCAGCACCTCTTACTCAAATATTTATTTACAGGGTAGTAAGAAAAATTTTTAATACCTTAATCACTCCTGTACTTACACATCTATCCAGGCAAGTTGATTGGTGTAGCTGGCACTGTCACTAGATAGAATATCCCTTCATTGATATATGAGTAACAAAATCTAAAAAAATGAATAGCAAAAAGCTATGAAGCAAAGAAGAACATAACTATTACTTGAAACTTGGTTAGATGCAGTTAAGAATATGAAGTACAGTAGACTCTAGTTTCTATGACCCCTGGAATTGGGGCTCTCTTGAAACAAAACTACATCTGCATTACCTAATATTGAAGCAGGACTCATCTGAGAACACAATGCATTATCAGTCCTCTGTCCAACATTGCCATTCCTGGCCCCATTGGTCAAAAGCAAATGGTGCAGTGGATGCCATGCCAGCAAGTCAGTCGCATTCAAACAGTGATGGTTCTTGTTGAGACTGGCAAACGCAGTACAGTAAGAAACACAAACTGCAGGCTTTCTTGGGATGTGGTGCCATCTTCTGCTAATGCACATGGTGAATACGACAATCTTCTTTATCTGTAGCGTATCTGGTGGGATCAGTACCTACTCTACATGACATACAACCTGTATGTATTCATGCCTGCACATATTGTGTCATTGTGGTGGCTGCATGGCAAAGATGAATGGCCATACAACAAGCTGACCATCTGGCTTCATGCAGCCTGACCATATGACCCCATCCAAATGAGTCTGGGTGGTGATATTCTTTGCTAGCTGGATGCCTGGTATACTGATCTGCCTGTCAACATGAAGACTTCTGCCTTTCCTGTCTGTCGTATGGCCATTTTTAGCACTGGGTACTGGTCAAATGTGCTCCCTAACATCACATGTTGCAGTAACATTTCTGCAACGTCACTTAAACAATTTTCACTGTGCAATTGGTACTGTATGTGGTACTGATTCTATTGCAAATGGATGTTACATTATGGGTGTAGAGATTTCCATAACCAGCAATGTATGTAGTAAACTGAAATTTATCTTTTGTGAATGTCCACAACCTTCGCTCACTGACTCCCACGGAATTGCCAACATCACATGATCAAATAGTAACATAAATGTTTGGTAAAAAAATTTTTTAAACATGTAATCATAATTAAAAAAAAAAAAAAAAAAGGGTATTAAGGCAACTGGAATGTACTCTATCACAGAAAGTTCACCTGAAATTTCAAAGCACATACGTATACAAGTAATGTTCAAACCATGAATTCAAGTGATGAGGTTTTTATAGTTACAGTGGTAAAAAACTGTTCTATGATTGATTACTGTATATATTTGGTATTTCCCCTAGTTAGTGGTAAACTGTTGCCAAATGCAGACAGACAGAGAAGAATCTACCTGCAGTACAGAGGAGCCTCCTGGAGTGTCCTCCCGTATGGACTGCCTGTAGCTGGCGTGTTCGAACTGTGGCGAGTGGTCATTGGCATCATGCACATACACCAGGACGCTGACCCTCGAGGCCAGGCTGGGTTCCCCGTGGTCCCTGGCTTCCACCGTCAGGGAAATGGGGTGAACACCGGCATTGCTTGAGGTTTTGCTATGCTTCACCAGCTCCTCAAAGTCCACAGGGACTACAGGCTGCACTGAGCCTAACACTGGGTCGATGCTGAAGTTTTTATAAGGGTCACCTCCAACTATTGAGTAGTAGATAAGACTGTTCCTCGTACCTGGCCAGCAAAAAAACACACAACCCTTTATCGCTTGGCAACACTTCATTCCCTTGCTGTATATAAAACCCTATTTCAGTTGCCACTAATGCATAACAAAATGCAACTGAATAACACCAACAATCACTGACAGCAGGTTTGTTACAAACACGTAAATTGTACAATGAACACTTTTGTAAGCCCTCTCACTTGGAATAACAGTCAATAAATAGGTAGATTTTATTTTATCCTTGGACATCAACTTCCGAGTACGGTGGAATATACACACTGTGTACACACTTACATAGCAGTATTTATTTTAAAATGTCGTTAAAAGATAAAACATGGCTGAAAGGAAAAAGTAATTAGGGCCTCAAAAGTGCTCACTTTACTGTGAACAGCTTATAACAATGTGGAGCTGATCACAAGTTTATTGCAAATATTACAAGATGTGTTTTAAATGGAACACTCAACCTTTGGATAATGTTTAACTTAACAAACATCCAAACAAACCACTGCAAAACGTAGAGTTGTCAAATTGTTTCAAGAAAATAATTTGCATTTCCACATTTAAATTGCATTAAATTTCAGGAAGTGGAAGCATATTTAGTTTTTCAATGAAAGATTGTTCATTAGTCTATTAAATTAACAAACAAGTGGTCATTTTGCAAAATACCACTATTTTTAAGATATTCATACATGAATTTTTTTCAGCTGAGATGACAAACATAGTGAAAATTGGGGGTAATATGTTGTGGCAGTAGCATCATGATGCTCATGCTCTGAGCATCAGTACTGTGGTTGTGGACATGCTGGGTGGCTTGCCAGGTGTTTCTGGCATGAGATCTCTCATCATTTTTGGAGGTGATACCACTACTCTAAACACTATGGCATTAAGAGTGGCATAATCTGGTAGTAAGCAGCTTGTTGTGATGTTGTTTGTAATGCCATCTTCTCATCTAAGAAAATGTTAGCTGTGTCTCTCTTGCAATTGATGCAGTGAGATGTTATGCAGTTGTGGTGGCTGTGTTACCAACACAGGCCTCAAGGTGACCATCAGCAGTGGAAGCTGATGGAGAATTAATGAGAATAACTTTACAGAACAGGAGACTGAGCCATATTTGGTAACTGGTTCCACTGTGGTGATGGTGTCGTAGCTGGTGACAAATGTCTTACATTCTCTCTAGCACAACACTTGTGTTGCACAATTCTGCAATCGAGACCGCAGGATATTCTGTTGCTATCATAGCAAACAATTATGTTGCACAATTCTGCAATCGAGACAGCAGGAGATTCTGTTGCTACCATAGCAAACAATTGTGTTGCACAATTCTGCAATTGAGACAGCAGGAGCTTCTGTTGCTACCGTAGCAAACAATTGTGTTGCACCATTTACACTTACACACTTGTTTGTGGGTATTTTGGCCCAGTTCATCATTCATTTATATGCATGAGAGATTATGCAGAAATGTTTGATGCACAAATATTAAAACATATTAAATACTGTGTCCAAATTTCACGTGACTCAGAAGTGGGCAGTTGTTCTGGTGACCAATGTTTATATCTGTGCGTTGTGTATGTAGATGTTGACAGCATGAATATGTATTGATGATAATAGCCACTGTGAGCAAGGAATAGTAAAAATAAGTTACGAATATGTTAAAGGAATGTAAAGAGTAGGTTTTAATACATTCACATTAACTGGCGACAATGATGGGATTGATAACCCATCAGTCTAGAGTAGATATTATACAGTGAATAGCGATAAAACCGAAATAACACCAAAATGCAAGTCAATATACAGCCAAACACCGAAATGCAAGTTACACACTGCCTAACACAGAAATTTCAGTTAAAACACAAAATAAATTAAATTTAGCCTAAATATATTATTTTATCTGTGAAACTATGACCAATAATCTGTATCCAAAAATGTATAAACTGCGTGATGATACGAATAATTTAAGTTTTCAAATGATAGGAAGAAAAATAATTGATTTTAAGCTGTTTTCATTCACGTTGAGTGAATACCATGTGGTTGAGAAATTATCATTTAATGAGAATAGCAAAATTGTAAAAGTAAATATAAAAATAGTTTAATTTCCAGTATTGAACGTTTTTTTCTCTTTAAAAAAATTTCCAAGTTATTCGTGCAAGACTGTAACACAAAATTAACACTTTATAGAAGCCTCAACATACAAGTTACGATGATACAAAACCTTCAAAAAAGTGATTTTTTTAACCTATGTAATGCTCTGCGTTACATTTGTTTAAATAAATAGTTAAAATTTAAATGGAAATATGCATATAAGAATAAATTATCAACAACTTTCAATAATAAAATTTGCATTAAAATAACACAGTACAATGTTGACTAATAATGCACAATTTTAGTTATGATGTTTCAATTTCTTAAGACTTTCATAATAAAATCAATAACACAGAAATCAGGTATCAGGTATTTTTATAAACGAAATTTGCCTTAAAATAACACCACAAAATCTTGCCCCTACTCATGTTAAATAAATCATTTTGTGACAGTTGCATGTGTTGCCTGTGATGTGTTTATTCTTCAAAATGTTTTCCTCCATTTGTAAACTTCAGGATGTCAGGCTTACTTGGGAACATTGAAGAATTTGATGGGCCCAACCCACACAGCTGGGACACTTATACTGAGCATCTCAGTTTCTACTTGCAGACTAATAATGTAACCAATGTCAATAAAAAAAATGCTGCCTTGCTTAGTGTGTGCAGGCTAAAAACCTATGCAGTTGTCACATCACTAGTTTTGCCTGCTTTTCCAGCAACAAAAAGTGTTTATACACATTTTTTATCCCTTTTTTTATTGTTTTTCAGGTTCACTTGTTGTTAAATTCCCCAGTTTCATTTGTCACTGAATGCAATTGTCCAAATTCTTCCTTTCATGCCACGGTTTAGAAGTAAGGGCTTTATTAGTTTTAATGTGTGGCTGTAATACGAGTGTTATCTGTAATACTTGGCACTTTTGGTTTCCCAGACTTCAGGACAAGGTGATGCCACTTTTGAGATTATATTTTTTATCTTAATTCCCATGCCATTAGCACTTTTGTATTTCCACGCAGTGGCATTATGTAATGAACAGCCAATCGGAGGCCGCGAGCCCCAGCAAAGAGTGTATTTTTAGATTCGTGTTGTGGAGAGGGGCTTCTGCACGTGCCGGAGCTGTGGGCAGAGAGTCCAGGAATTGTTCTTATATTCAAACAACCTTTGTAGAGGTTACATACCTCACGGACCAACTTCACCCATAAGCACCGCCAACCAGAACTTTTCTTTTTCAACTTAAATCTATCTTCATGTAACAACTACTTTTTGGACTACAACAACTCTTTCTGCTTAAATTCATTTCCGTAGGTGCGGGAGGTCGCTAGGCGCCAAGGGGGAAGGTTCTTTGTCCTCCCCCTTGTCTTCATAATTTTTCTTCATGAGTCGAGATGTAACTGTAAAATGTAGTGATGAAATGCTGTGACTTCGTACCTGTGTAAGTGCAGATGAGAAGGAAGACGTGTCTGTATTACTAACATATCTGTAATGTTCTCGACCATCCATCAATAAATTGTTTCAAATCAGACTTGAATTGTTCCTGTTTTTTCTTTATAATTCAACTAAGTGTATTAACAGTGCGCCTTTAATGACTGATGCTAGCCGGAAGCCAACTTTTTATTTTGAATGCAGTGTATAACTTGTTTGTGGCGTAGCAAGTTGATGCTACGTTGCAAAGTTTCAAATAACTAGTGATGTTAAAGAATAATTTTTACTTTGTGACCTTCAGAAATCTTTCAGCATATCAAGTTTCATAGGTGGAACCGAAGGAAAATGAAAGTCTGGCTGAGTAGCCCACATCACCAAGTTGCATCACTTGGTGGAACATTGCAACTTTGGCATCAATTTGGATCTAACCCTTAGAAATAGGTTAGTTTGTGGAATGCGGAAAGAAGTAGTGCTGTGGTGGCTGTTCTCAAAGGCATCTCTCAGTTTCAGCAAGGCACAGAAGACTATAGCTGCAGAAACTGCCTTAATGCACACAAGAGCCATCGGAGAATTGAGCTTACAGGCGGTGTGTACTGATATTGTACATCACTTGCTCAGCAAGGCAAAGCACCTTTACTACGTGAAACTATCAACTAACAGTGTCAAACAAAAGTATAAGCTAACTGGTGCATCAGTGATGCCTAAGATGATATTACCACGTGTTGGTTTTGGGGTCTGTAGATTCAGGAATGTTAAATTCCATTTCTGTAAGAAAAGGGGACAGATTGAACAGATTTGCCATGCCAAGAAATCCTAACGTAATACACAATCAAGTGTTAATGTTGTAGATGCTGATTTCGATGAGCCAGATATGTACTATAAGCAGAATATTCAGTCAAGAGGAGATGGAGAAATAAATGTTAACATTATTTGTTGTGAACAACAGGCTTATTTTCATGCAACTTTATACTAGGGCAGGGCTTTTGGTAATCAGTGAGACCACACTCAAGAAAATATCTCTTACTAATGCACCAAAATTTGTAAAAAAAAAAATAATTTTATCTTGCAGGATTACAGCCACACTCCTTCAAATAGTGAAAAAAAGGTCTTCATACATTGTTACATAAATTATGATCATGGCCTATGAATTACCATTACAAAACGTAAAAAACGTCCTCTTGGTAAGAAAACTTCCGACGAATGGTTTGCGAGAAATCAGAGCTCCAGGATATTAAATGCCTCATAAGCATTACATGGTACTTAATATCTTGGATATCCATTTTACTATGTTGGGTATGTGGTAGGTAAACATGGGTACTTGCATGTTACAGTGACTGAATTGTTTGGCATGCCTACAGAAATTCATTCCTTCATACCACTTAGTTTCAGTGTAATTAAATAAAGTTCATATTTGCAACCCCATTTTCACAAGGGTTTCCTGCCTTTAGGAGTGGTTTCTTGGCGTTCATTGTTAGACTTTTCTAACTGAAATTTTTCAAGGAACGTTCCCTCGCCATTTGTCGCAGAGCTGATGACTCACCCAGTGTATATATATTCAAAGCACAACACTTACTTGCTTTTTAAAACATGCCTAGTGTATTTTATGTACAGTTATTTGTTTTAAAAGTAATTTTATTTATGCATTCACGCATGTGTTTTCAAAGTAAAAACAAACATGGTGCTGATTTTGTCATTTTGTATTTTGTCTAACATTCGTTAGATACAAAATACCAAATTACCAAATACGTCACCATTTTTGTATACAAAATCGGGTCACATGATCATTTTGTCAACAAAATCTGCCAGTTCGGACACAGCCTGAGCAGTGAATGAACATCCATCATTTAATCTCACACTCTCTCCACTGAGTTAGGACAGCAGAGAGAACTCAATGTTAAGAGTGGGTGAGAGAGTGCTCTCTGAGCAAATTGTGACATAGCCTAAATCAAATTTAAAAAATGCAACCATAAAAAAAACTAGTCTAGAAATGACGTATAAAAATATTTCATCGTTGTTGCTGCACCTTGTAATATTATCACAAGCTCCTCTTCCCTGTCCATGCAGTTGTAATTTAATTGCTTTTCATTATAGACTTCCTCTAGATTTCTTACAAAAAACTGACACTTTTCAATTATTTTGTCTTGTAACTTGTTGAAACCGTATAATCTATTTTCTCACACATAGCTGCCTTAATTTGTCTCAATGTACATTTACTTAAATCACACTGTCTTGCTGCCAAACTTTTAAATTTGTTTAAAATGTATTCTTTCACAAAATTCTTTGTTTGTTTGCTAATTAAGTAAAATAATAATAATAATAATAATAATAATAATAATAATAATAATAATAATAATAATGCACACTTAAGATTATAGATCGACCATGTTTGTAAACTATTTTTTTTTGCAGCTAATGGTGTTAGCTGCACAAGGTTGACTTCGAGTCACAATTTCTAAGAAAACTACATGCAAGCAACTGAAAAACGAATTTTCGAGCACATCTGAGAAACATTTTGCTCAACTTGCTGTGGCCACTGTAATTCTGCGAACTGGGCAACAGCACATGACCGTGATAGGCTACTGGGACCAACTAGTGGGAGAAGCATCGCTGATCGACTGACTTGAGCAGCCAAAAAGTTCTGTGCCTGGTATAAAATATTTGGATGTGTAGAGTCATAGTCCTCAAAGCAGCAGCAGTCTGTTGCTCTGTCTTCTACAGTAGCTAAATATGTTGCTATCGGTGCAGGTGTTAGTGAAGTATTAGATTTGTTGTATGAATTCTCAAAGTTTTTTATAGGATGCTTAACCAGAATTATTGATTGAGAGGGAGTGTTAAAAATATCAATCAAATAATTTTTCATATTTGTTTTTGTTATGAGTTGTCGAAAGTCAGATTTTTTAGATCACAACATGTCATCACATTATTTATCTCATCTGTATTTATATTGGTTATAGATGTCATAAACAATACATATGTTATAGAAATTACGCTGTGATTATTTTAACACTACTACTACTACTGTTATTTTTTTACTGTATGAATATTCATATTTATCACGTGGTTGCACACAGCACATCATAAACACGAGACTCTTAAAGCAGAACCATAAATTATATGATAATGGTTTCCATATTTGTTTCATATTTTAACGGCGACGGGTGAGACACGGAGACGAACGAATACACTGTTTACTTACTGGAGATGGGCGAGAGCTATTCTCCCTATGCACAGCGCTTTTGAGACTCATGGTGATCTCAGGAGGTTCCTGTGGGTATTGTGTGCTTGTCTCACCCGTGCGTTTTACATAACACTGTTACACTTTATACTCAACATTACGATTTGGACCATGGTAAAGACGCCATAAAAACACTCCATTTCTGCACTGAAGATTTTTATTATGCTGAACATTACATGTTGTGCCAAGTTTGTTAGAGATTATGTTTTACTGCATGATTTGCAAGTCCATTTTGGTGACCCTCTGCGCACTTGCCAAAACACCTGCGATGCGGGATGACACTCCGCGGTGCCGGAAGACACAGTCCGCACAAGGTAAGAGACTTATAGCCACTAGGGTGGACCACAAGTTTACCCAGGGACAGGGTACGGAGATGAAATGAACACTATGGTAAAATGCAATTTCCAACGCCTACCCGTCGAGATATGTCCCCTAACCATGTAAAGTGTGGCCATGATCAAGGACAATTGAGGGCTGGGTTACACAGACACGTGGTCAGCGGTTAGGCCTTGTGGCGGGAGATACCGACACGTTGCAATGAAAATTATATGAAAAGACATGATGCAGATAACAGACCACGGGATGAAAATAAATAGCAGCGCATTCAGTGTGAAAGAACTTGAGGATGGCGCGGATGGCTCTGGATATATGCAACAGTGGCCACGTGGTCAGACATGAAATACATGTTAAATTCGTTAAGAAGGCCAATATTGTGCAATAAATTACAGCACCGTGATCCTAACATTACATTGCCACATGTAATACACTTGAACCCTGAAGGCTGCGCGAATGATGGGAAAAACACAAGTATTCTGAATGACTGTGTGGTCAAAGAACAAAAGCTATAAAATTGCAGAAATTACACGGAACCCTAATAAAATATATATGAAACTCTGATAATGATGAAAGCACACAAGAACGCAATAACAATAAACCCTTAGAATGCGGTGATGGCATTGATACAGAAATTACTGTGGGCGACCGCGTGGTAGAAACTAAGTGAGAATTGTACATGATAACTTTATAAAATCCGCAAAATACATACATAAAAATGTTGCCCATAGTCAATTACATTAAAATAACACAAGCAATGTGCTCAAAATCTCATCTCGTGGGCGGATGAAATCAGATACAAGCTTCACGCGGGCCTGTGGTCTCGCTGCTGCAACACAACTCCTCTCGTCGTTTACATGTTAAAAGCCACCAAGGGCTGCAATTAAATTATTTAGGCAGATAGCATTATGCCTGGGAAAAATTCTTGCAACGTACGTAAGCAAAGGTTGACCGGTATACTAAAGTCAGCTTTTGAAATCTAAGTCAGTGCAAAAAGTTTGAGGTGCGTACGGACAGCGTCTTACCTAGCCAGCTTCTCTGGAATGACTGCTCAGAGGCAGGGGCGCCGCGGAAGTTGCGAGCACGCTTCATAAAAGTTAGAAATAGCAAATTCAAATGGCACATAATAAAATTAATGCATATTTTAAATACAGGATTTAAATGATAGTCGACTGATAATATTTTTTTATGTTTTTGTACGGCCTCCTTGCCTGAGGTATGATTATTATTTTTAGTGCTGTGCACATTTCAAAATGTCCAGATGAAAAGAACACAATAACCCTCAAATACATATAACGCTTTTAAAACACACATGGTACCCTACTACATATTACACTTGATGTCAAAAAATTCTATGTGGGAAGTCTGTGGCCTGTGGTGGTAATTAGCCACATGTTGGTGTTGCACGTGTGTTCAGCGGCTAGCGCCGTCATGGACTGAGTGCTGCTGGCCAGTGGCCAGCGTCAGTTTTCAAGTGACTTCTAAAATCTTATACTACTTTACAATGTTCATGCCATGTGGATGCGTCATTGATTACATGGTGGCCAATATAAGGTTTAGTGTGATTTTATCTCTAATTCACCCTCTACTTTCAGGACATTTGGCAGACTGAATTACTGCAATAGTATTTCTTCTTTCAACTCTTTATGGGTAGAAACAGGTGTTAGTTTGATGTCACAAGTGTTGTAACAGAGTTACGCTATCTCACGACAATCTGGCTTGCATCATGCGTACTTATGTTGTTGAAGACATTTGCCCGTTGATGGCAGCCGCCTTCAAATTTCATTGGACAACGTTCTACTTCCATTACGAGGACATTCTTCACAGCTTTAGGGCGGACGACAGTCCTGGAATCTTTACACTAAATGCCCTGGCAAGCGAAGCGATGCGGGACACTTGGAAGGAGGTCACACTAAGTGATTGGTCTCACTTTGAGACCTATAAAATATAAGAGTTTTATTCTAGCCTTTATTAGGGAATTTGTGCCAGTAAAGTACCTTATCTTGTATAGTTGAATTTTTGTGTAACCCCTGTAATTGTTATAATGTTTTAAAGTAATTGAGGAATTGTTGATCTCAAAATAATGTAATATTTTGTTTCATTTTCAAAGTCATTATTTTTGTATGATGTTTCTATTTCATATTTTGTATATTTTGGGGTGGCGGAAGTAAAAGAAAAAACATACGAGAGGTGCCCAGAAAATTAAAATTCTAAATGGACACTAGTTTTTTTTCTCCATTTTCTGCATTCACCCTCTTAAACTAAATCAGCATTGCTATTTGATTTGATCTTCCATCTTTCTTTTTTGCCTCCAATTGCTTGTGCATTAAGGATGATATGGTTGTGGAGTTGGTGGCAAGTTTTGTAAGTACATGTGATAGAGTGATCTGGTGGTCACTAAGACACTCTGTTGCAGTGTGATGTCCATCATTCAAAACTAATCAATTTAGAGACTGATAATGTAACGCGTTCTGCTCCCACACTAAACCAATAATTCTGAATTAGGAAAAAATAACAAACTATTCTGGTATTTGTAACGGAAAGTGTACAAAATAATAAAACTCAAATCTGAAATTCATTAAAAAATGATAATAAAGCAAATAAAGCTAAATCAAGATATTTGATGGCTAAATTTAGCTCTAAAAGCTTTAAAAAAAAAATTCGATCAACTCTAAAAAAACAAGCAAATTTAAAGCCAAAAGCAAGAATTGCAAATTTAAGCAAAAAAAAAGCAATTTTTAAGCAGATTTTTCAAAACAAGCAATTTTGCAAAGAATATTATACAATAAAAACAAATAGGCAAAATTAATTGCAAAAAACAGCTACAAAAAAAAGCAAATTTCTGATTTTTCAAACAATTTTCACGTTTTATAGAAATGTCAATTTGCAAGCGAGTAATCTAAATCAAGTAAAATTAAGACAAAAACAAGCAAATTCAAAAGAAAAATATTAAAAAGATAATTTACAGAATTTAAATATTGAATTCAATATCATGGACATATTTTCCATTTTTCATTTCTTTTAAACCTTTATACATTATAAAAACTTGTTTATCATTTATTAATTTTAAAGCATTTTTATTAAAAAGCTGTACATAGCGATCAGGTAATGTAATTTTATACTTACAATCTAGAATGCAAGTCATTTTTTTTTACCAAACTTAAATTAATGAATTTGAAAATCTGTGGCTTCATAAAATTTACCAATATCTAGATCCTGTAGTTTAATGTATTCAAACGAATTGTTTAACTTCTTGAGAAGTGATTTAATTTTTGTGTTATTTACAAAGAAACAAATTATTAAAGAAAAATATTTTTTCATTCTCTTCATAATTTAATTTTCTTAATAAATAAAAAGAAATGATGCTTGAAATGGAAAATAATACCATATCTAAGCACTGTAAAAAAATGTGGTGAAGTATTAAACATAGAATGTTTTGCACCCCATAAACGTACAAAAGATAAACATTTTAACATCTGTAAAAAATGTTATAGTGAAATTGCTAGTAGTCTTTATTAGTTAAAAAAAAAGAGAAAGTAATATGTGAATGAGGAAAATATGTTCATAATGCATCTCTCAAAAAGCATTAAAAATAGTAAATCACACAATACATCATTAGATAATTTAAACGAAATTCACCACAATACTTATCCAACAAAAACATGTAAAGTGTGTAATGATAATAAATCTATAAAATTATTTTCTCCTAATAAAACTACTAAAGATAAACAGCAAATAAATGTAAAAAATGTTTTAGCGAATATCTGAAGAACTATCGTCTTAACAAGAAGTTAAATATGGTTTCCCAATAATTTAAGCACTTTTTGAGCTTTCCAATTATCTTTATTTTACGCTTTCTTTATATATTTTTTCTCTTATAAATACAACTATAAAAATGGAGGCTTATATAACAGCTGAGTTGAACGATGCAGGAGTGAGGGAGTTGAGAGATATTGCTAGATATTTAAAAATAACATATATAAACAGACTAAGGAAAAATGATCTAATTAGAATTCTCATACCATTTATTATGCAATGGCTTATAGACGAGAGGAGAAAAAGAACGCTGAGAAAAAGAAACATTGCAAAATTAGATGAGCAGCGAAGAAGAAACTTCGCTAATTTACCATTTTCAAAAGTCAAAAATGTATATAAACAAGAGAAAAAGGAATTAAAAGAAATATTCTCCTTTTCTAATCAGATAGTTGAAAAGCCTAGAAATAAAAGTAAGAAGATATCACAACGGAAAACAAAGAATAATTTTTAAAATTACCTTTAGCTGATGTTGATATCAACGAATTATATCCCAAAGATAAATAAGAATTAGAAGAAATATTTCCATTCTATAATAATATATTTGTTAACAGAATAAAAAGAAGAACCAATAGAAATTATTTAGTTAATAAAGCTTTTAAAAGTAGGATATCAACAACATTGAAATACCTTTAATTTAGTACAGCCTATTCTTTTTTGACTTCAGTAAAAGAAATAACGTATTTGAGATAATACACAATAATCATATAACATTTAGATGGGTGAAAACCAGTATTAAACTATATGCCTATTTTCATAAGCGAGATGATAATCAAGATGAATTATTTACATTCCAATCACCCCATTATACAATATTGAATGAAGGAGACATTAAAAGGTTTTATAAATTCATAATACAAGAAATAATTACACATTTATCTGAATTTCAAAGAAGAGACTCAGGATGGACATTAGATAGAATAATGGGAACACAATTAGCTATAAATAAGTGTAACCTTTTAATTGGCTCATCATATAAAGAATTACCAGACGATATTAAGAATAAGAAAGCATGAATAATTGTTAAAAATAATGATCAAAAATGCTTCCTTTGGGCTGTAAAATCTGCATTATTTCCAGCAGACAAAAATTCAGACAGAGTAACCAAATATAAAAATGTGGGCTTAATATTGATAAAGTAATAGATAAATTTGAATATCCAATTAAAATTGATGATATACCAAAAATATAAAATCAAATTGATGTATCTATAATTGTATTCTCTAGTGAAGGTGAAGGCGATAAATCCACAGTATATCCACTTAAGCTTACAAAACTTACAGCTGCACAAAATTCGCATTACTGTTTACCAAGGTTAGTTTCAGCACAAAAACTAATAAGCAATATAAAATTGATATATGTGATACGTGTCTTCAATTCTTTACCTCTCAAGAGAAATTAAATAAATACGCAGAAGACTGCTCTAAAAATGAAGCAGTAAAAATTCAATTACCTTTGAAAGGAAAGCAAATATTTTTCAAAAATTATAACATACAATGAAGGTTCCTTTTGCGATATATGCCGATTTTGAGTCAATTTGAAAGAAAATTTCAACTAAGCCAAATCCAAGGGAAACATATAAATTTAAATTAATCCAAAAATAAACTGTTTTAACAGAAGATGATATTGATAATGGCCTTTATAAGGAGATACTTAAAGAAAGATATGATCTTACTAATGAACAAATAAATAACATTGATTTAAAGCTAAACTATGAATCATACACAATGAAATATCAGTTACACTTGGCATCTGGATTTTGCTATTATGTAGTATCTGGTTATGGTGATTATAAGCCACCAGTAGTATATAGAGGTCCAAATGCACATAAAACTTTTTATACAATCAATTAAACGAGAAGTAGAAGAAATTGAGGGAATATATTCGCAAAATGAACCAATGCATCCACTAACCAAAGAAGAAATAATATTATATAGGAAATCAGAAAGCTGTACTGTATACGAATGTTGATATACGGAGGATTGTAAAAAGGTACATCATCATGACCATACCAGCGGAAAATTCATTAATCCAGTATGTAATAATTTGAATCTACAATTAAAATTACCAAATTTTGTACCAATTTATTTTCATAATTTAGCCGGGTATGATGATCATTTATTTATTAGAGAGCTACAATATGATGATAAAAATATAGATTTAATTGCAAATAATGAAGAAAAGAGTATTACTTTTGGGACAGCAACAGATAATTTCAAAATGAGGTTTATAGACACATTTAAATTTGTGCCAAGAAGTTTATATAAATTATCATCTAATTTAACTTAAGAACAAATGAAACATGCTCAAAAACATTTTCTTACAGATAAGGTAAATTTAGTTATTAAAAAAGGTGTTTACCCATATGATTATATGGACAGCTAGAAGAAATTCAAAAAAATTGAACTTCCACTAAAGAGCCACTGATATAACTGATGTTGATTATGAACATACAAAACTTGTATGGAATCAATTTGATATTAAAAACCTTTTTCGAATATCGTGATTTATATTTAAAAAGTGATGTGTTATTATTAGCAGATGTGTTAGAAAATTTTAGAAATACATATGAGTTAATCCATCATGGTACTTTACAGCACCTGGATTATCATGGGACGCAATGTTAAAAATGACTGAACCACCATTAGATTTATTACATAATTATGATATGATTTTAATTATAGAAAAAGGAATTAGAGGTGGAATATCACAATGTTGTAAGCGATATGTTAAAGCCAATAACAAATATTTAGAAGATTTTAATCCCAATCAAGAGTCCAACTATTTAGCATATCTTGATGCTAATAATTTATATGGTTGGGCAATGTCACAATATTTACCATAAGGTGGTTTTGACTGGGTTTATTATACATTAAATAATTTAAATTACTGGAGTGAAAAAATATTAGATTTGGAGGATGATTCTGAGTATGGTTATATATTAGAAGTTGATTTAGAATACCCACAAGAACTGTACAATTTACATAGAGACTACCATTTTGCCCAGAAAATAAGATAGTTCCAGAAACAAATCAATCTAAATTGTTAAAAACTTTACATAAAAAAGAAAAATATGTAATTCACTAACGTAATTTAAAACAATGTCTAAATAATGGTTTGAAAATTACTAAAATACATAGAATATTGATGTTTGATCAGTCCAATTGGTTGAAAAAGTGTATAGATTTGAATACAGAGATGAGAACTCACGCTAAATAAAAATGACTTTGAAAAGGATTTTTATAAGCTGATGAATAATTCTGTGTTTGGTAAGACAATGGAAAATATAAGAAACAGAGTTGATATAAAACTAATATCAGATGCAGAAAAATGTGAAAAACTAGTAGCAAAACCAAATTTCAAAAGAAGTACTATATTTAATGATAATCTTGTGACTTTACATATGAATAAAACAAATTTAAAACTTAATAAGCCTATTTATGTGGGTATGTCAATTTTAGACATATTGAAAGAATTGATGTATGAATTTCATTATAAAAAAATAAAACCTAAATATAGTGATAACATTGAATTATGTTACCTATACGCCATTCATGGCAAAGTGAGCACATTTTGAAGCTGTTTCATCAGACATAATAACCAATAAATGTATTTCATTGTGGGTACGGTGAATGTATACACTGTGTTTATTTCTCACATGGCAGGGTTTACATTAACAAGTGGTGGAATAATATAAATTAGTTGAAAGAAAAGGGAACTAGGGCTTCAAAAGTGCTCACTTTATCGTGAACGACCTATAGTTACCGATTTGTACATTTATAACATAATAACTGAAGATTTTTACAAAGATATGAAGATGATGAAAGAAAAATTAGATACAAGTGATTATCGAAATTACAATATTTTTAAAATGCCTCAAATAAATAAAAAAGTTTTAGGAAAAATGAAAGATGAATGAAATGGTAAATTTAATTAAAGAATTTGTTGGTTCACGATCAAAAATGTATGCTTACAAGGTTGACGATAAAAATAAATAAAAATAAAATATCGATAAGAGTACAGAAATGTGTTGTTAACAAGTGAATAACATTTGAGGACTATAAGACTGTTTGTTTAAAGAGAAAATACAATATAGAACAATGAATCTAATACGAAGCGAAAAGCATGAAATATATACAACTGAAGTTAGTAAAATTGTATTAAGTCCTTATGATAACAAAAGTATTATACTAGAAAATAAAATAGGTACATTACCATATGGATATCAAAATTAATAATTTATTAATTTTTATATTATATAATACATTTTGGAGATATTAAAGCCATCCAGGGGACACTTTTAAACTTCTTTAGTTTCCAAAAGAATATCGATATCAGCACCATCAAAATCAATCAGTTTACCATTTTCATCTCTAATTTCCAAAACAATATGACTACAATGTTCATTATTAATTTTATACAACATTATATATGTGGGCTCATAAATAATATAATCTCTAAATCCATATATCGTTTTTGGTGGAAAACTGGCTATTATATCTGTTTCTAAATGGTTTGATTCATCATATTTGATAAACATACAATATGCCAAATCACAGCGAACATTTATTGTTTTAATGAGTCAAAACGAGGTAATTTAGTACTTGCAACACATTTGTCATTTTCAATAAGCATATTTCCTTCAAAACAAAGTATCTCAGATAATCAATTGTCAAATTTAATATTGAATTTAGATATATTAGATATTCTACTTTTTTACATTATCTGCTGTTAATTCTATGATATTTGTTGAAAAAGGGTCAATTGAATTTATAGTTTTATTTAACGATTCAATATCGTATTGATCTCTAGGAATAGTCGTAACTTCATTTTTATCAACATTAGGACTTATGTGTTCAATTGTCATAATAGTATTGTTGTATATATTTGGAGATAAAAATTTTGTATGAAAACTAAACAAAGTAATTGATTTTTTACTATGGATAAAATAATAATGAAGTTTCTTGTAGAAATATTGTTTGTTAATTTAAATACTTTATTATCCATTTATTACAAAAATTATCTTATTAAATGAAGAAAGTTAAATGGGGTTTTTCAACCTAATATCCATTGGGATAGTCTGTTTTACATTATTTTGAATTCATAAAAACTGCCTTCTATTTCTTCTGCTTTGGTATCTTTTCATTTTTTAGTAGGCACATCATAATTTAAAACTTTACAAACAGTAAACAACTCTGTTGACCAATTAGCAGTACAGCTCTTCTCAAAAATTTTTTTAGTTTGCTCACGCGGATGAAATCTCCAACTGTGTATTTCGGTTTAGTAAGCATGTCTACAAAATTTGTTTGCATTATATCTTTTCATTGGCCTTATTAACATCAATGGGTTTCATGTCGATGGTTCTGTGTTTTGTGTTGTATTATTTCACTAAATCGTCTAGAATATTTGTACATTTATAGTTTCCATTCAAGACAAACTTCTTCCACATTATATTTTTCAAAGTTCGATTAAATCTTTCTACAACACTTGCTTTCAATTTGCTAAAAGAAGAATATTGTTTGGTATTATATTTTTGCATGCATTCTGGAAGTGTTTTATTATAAAATTCGGACCCATTGTTGCTTTGTATACTGTGTGGTTTCCTTTTCATCAATATAGATTCTAAAGCATTTACTACATTTTTTGCTGTTTTGTTTTTAATTGGTATAGCAAATGCAAATTTTGAACAAACATCGATAATTGTCATAATACCATTGTATCCATTATTTATATGTGATATGCCTTTCAAATTGCCAGTATCCATATCAACAAGATCGATTTGTCATAAATCATCAATACTATACGAAATTAGTTTTCTTCTTGGAAAAATATTTTGTGCAGGTTTATATAATTCAGTAATTATTATTCCTTCTCTAAGTTTTTTTTATTTTATTTTATTTTTTTTAGATATTGAACATATACTTTTCTGAACTAACATCTATTTTTAGTATTTTCAGTATTTATATTATTATTATTATTGGTGACCTTCTTACACTTCAAGAACCAAGTGTTCTCCATTTAATAGCAAAAAAATAAATAATTCTTCATATTTTACTAATAGTCCTATTATGGTCTTAAAATCATCATTATATTCAGATATTCTTTTTTTATTATTTTAAAAGTTAAAGTATCACCTTTGTTAGCATCAAAAGGCTCACTGTGATATATTTTTGTAGCCTCCTTAATAACGACTAGATCATTATGTGAAATAAACTTAGTAATAACTATTTTATACACAATACAATCCATCAAAAAATAAAAAATAAAAATTGATTATTATCTAAGTGAAAAATATTATTGTTTTATTCTACTTTGCAGATAAACAATATATATGTGATTGATTTAAATTTTGTAATTTAACATCTAATTCTTTATCAGAATCTTCTTTGCTTTTTTCAACTTTCAAATCAACAAGTTTATCACAATATGTCAAAATGGTTTGGCATAAAATTTGTAATTTAACATCTAATTCTTTATCAACAGCTCTTTGCTTTTTTCAACTTTTGAGTTAACAAGTGTATCACAGTAATGAAAAACTGATTGGTTTATATTTTGCAATTTATCAGCTAATTTTTTTATCGAAATATCTTTTATTGACAGCATATTTTCCATCTACAAGGTCAGCCATATTATTAATTCTACGATTTTGAAGAGAAACATAATCTGTTGTATAAACAAACACTTTACTAAGTCAATCACGTAAAGCGGTAACAATGCTATTGTATTTTGTGTCTACACATGTTTTTAAATCAGAAACAATAGTATTGTATTTCGAATCTGC
The DNA here is from genome assembly GCA_029891345.1 of Dryococelus australis. Classification (NCBI taxonomy): domain Eukaryota; kingdom Metazoa; phylum Arthropoda; class Insecta; order Phasmatodea; family Phasmatidae; genus Dryococelus; species Dryococelus australis. The sequence goes on from CM057000.1 coordinate 98,268,207, forward strand.
ATCAGTTTTTAAAGCATAATCAGAAACAATAGTTTTATATTTTGATTGTATATCTTTTTTTAGTGCCTGCTTTGCATTATTTATTAGTTTCATACAATCAGCAATAGTGTTACAGAATTGTAAATTTTTATCTTTTTTTAAAGAATAATCAGAAATAATAGTTTTATATTTTGAATTGACATCCTTCTTTTAATGCATAATCTGCTATAAGTAATCAAAATATCTTTTAGTGACTGTGTCTTTATTATCTACAGGTTCATTTATATTAACAAGTCTATGTCCTAGAAAAGAACTATAAGATTTTGTAAAATCAAACGAAGTGCTTAGTTTACTTTGTAAAGTAGAAACACTCGAATTGCATTTTGAATCTACATATGTTTTTAAATCTTCAGTAAAACTGTCAATATCTTCAATTAAAGATTTGATTAATGGTTTTCCAAATATATCTGTCATTTAATAACAAAGAAATTATATAGTTAAACTTAAAATCTTTTGAAAAAATATGTAAAACAATTAAACATAGATGTCAACAAATAACTGAATTAAAATTCTGAATTTGATTATCATTGTAATAAACATTGCTATTTTAAAAATAATTAATTAAGTTTTTTGGAATATTGCCTCCAAATGAGTCTAAGTAGTAAACATTGTTGTTTTCTTAAAAATAACAAACCCAGTGAGTTTCTGAATTTTTTGAAATGTCAAAATTTACTACAACACATTCATTTTTGTGCATACTTTTCGGTAATTCGTCAATCATATAAACACTTCTGAAATGCTTAATATTCAATGGTTTTGCGTATTTTTCGATATCAATATTAGATAATGGTGCTAAATTTTTTTGACTTTCCTATTTTTGCAACTATACCTTTTCCAGCATTAATTTCCATTGCTAAATTATGTATTTTTTGTTCTTCTAATTCTTTTTTATTTTTACTAACTTGATCAACAGTACCATAAATTGTGCCTGCTGCTGTTGCTAAACCACTGAGTGTACCTAAAGCAACAAGTACGAGGGGAATAATTTTTCCATGATGTAAACCACTTCCAGATTTTTTTTGGTGAACGTTTTGAATGTGTTGCACTGGTAAAGTTAATTTGAAGATTTTACCTTCTTTCAGTTTTTTATTTTTTTTTCGCAATTTAAAGATCTGTTAAAAATTTATCTATACTCAAATCTTTTAATTCCTCAAAGGGAATATCAAAAGTTATATTTGTTATCTTCATTTATAAGTGTGTGTGTGTCTATATATATATATATATATATTATAACCACACACACACACACACACACCACACACACACACACACACACCACACACACACACACACACACACACACCACACACACACACACACACACACACACCCCACACACACACACACACACACACACACACACACACACACACACACACACACACACACACACACACACACACACACACACACACACACACACACACACACACACACACACACACACACCACACACACACACACACACACACACACACACACACACACACACACACACACACAACACACACACACACACACACACACACACACACACACACACACACACACACACACACACACACACACACACACACACACACACACACACACACACACACACCACACACACACACCACACACACACACCCACACACACAACACACACACACACAACACACACACACCACACACACACACACACACCATATATATATACACACACATATATATATATATAAATAAAATAAAACATTTTAATTCCCCAACCTAATTTTCTATTTGTAAACATTGTTGAGGCAACGGCAGCAGAAGCAATTTTTTCTCCAGTCTGAGTATTTTTATCTAACATAATTTCTTTAGCTTCCTCTTTCCAATCTTTCATCTAATTTTGTAAATGGTCCACAATAATTATAGCCTGGCAAATGCCTTTCAGGAAGATTTAAATTGTATAATGCCAAATTTATGATACCCTTGCCATGATGTTCAGAGCTCCAAAATGTGCATGGAATTACATTTAAAACTCTTAAGATAAGGAATTCCTTTTGGATTATTAACAACAAAATCAGAAAATTTATTTTTTAGCATATTCATTATGTTTACTTTTTCATTGTAAAAATTTTTATTTCCAGCATTTTCTTTACCATGAATAACTAATAATCTATCAACCAATTTTCTAACATCATCCATTGAAACATATTCTTTTAGCAAACTATCATTTTTTTAATACCTTCTCCAGATTTAGGAGTTCTTGGAGAAATTTTTTTTCTGGTGTGTGTGGTGCTGATCTTGATTGAGGTTTTACATAATTGTCATAAATTAGTTTAATTATATTTGTGTATTTCCAACCTCCACTCGAAACTACCTTTTTATTAGAATTATACTGTTGGAATGTAGCATTGGTTGTTTATTCTCAAGGGCTTCTTGTGAATTTTCTTTAACAAATTGTAAAGTCCTGGCGTTAATTTATATTCTTTATCCTTAACAAACAGTGTATCATTATTTATCGTTACTTTTGTATCACCAATGTAAAAACTTTCCCCAACTCCACGTAAACCAAATTTTTCATTAATAACATTTATTCTTTTTGCATTTTCTATTCCGAGATTTAAAGTAGAAACACCTGCTATATGTTGCAAATATTTTAATGGAATAATACCCATTTGCTCTTCCAAATTAGGAGATTCTTGTTCTGCAAATAATTCTCTTTCAAAAGATGTTTCTTCTGGTGTTGGTGAAAAATCTAAAAATTTTTACAGTAACAGAAACTAATGCTGTTATTAAATTTTTGTTTTCTTCACTTACTTTTTCTAATTTTTATTTTTACTAATATTTCATAACTTGTCAATTAATGGTAGTTCTTTCTTCTTATTTTTTTCATATTCTTTTTCATGAAGCATTTTATATTTTTTATATCTTTCAATGAGTAATTCAACTCAAGAAACTCCCTTCGATTCTGCCATTTATATGTAAATTTTTTATTTATAAATGAGTTTTAAAACTATTGAGAGGTTTTAGAGGCAGACTTTTCCTCCAACTGATCAAACTATGGGGAATTTTAATGTTTACAATTATAGAATCGAATTTGATATTCCAATAGGATATTTCCCAAATGATATTTATGTTTATTAAAGAGAGATAAGGTTGGAGATGAGGCAAAATATGTTGAATCAGATAATATTGACGTATATTTGAACTTTTTTCATGTTCAGTTTTCTAGAGTATAAATCTCAAAACATGGAAATATTATTGAAGCTGTTGATAATCCAGGTATAACATCAACAATGATGAATGCTTTATTAAGATCACCAAGTGAACAAAATTATTTAGAATTTACTGGTGTTGATAATTTATACCAAGATAAATCTGTTTCTAGTAATATAATAAAAGAGGTTAAAACTGTTTCTAGTTATAAAACAAATGAAATAATGTATCCTCTTAGATATCTGTTCGGTTTTATTTGTGAAAACAATGAAGTATATTAGAAAGGTGGCTATAAAATTACTTTTTTTTTAGTAATTCATCTGATAACAACTGTTTATTTCTTTATGAAACTTTAGATAAAGATGATAAAGTTATGAAACATCGTCGTTATCATGGTAAAAATGTTATTGAAAATTTCGATATTATGTGGCCTATTGTTGAATATGAATCTAACACAGCCACTGCAATTAAATAAAAAATATATAAAGATCCAAAAATTCCTCTTAGTTTTGATTGTTGGCAATTTTTAGAAAAAGAAGTTCCAAAGGAACAAATGCTTTTAGCTTTGATATAAATATCAGTTTAATAATTTGCAATTTGACATGCCCGATTTTGTAATTGTACGCTTTCAATTTAATAGAAAAAATCATGTTGAACAGCATAAACATGCTACTATGTTTGATCATTGTCATATGAGAAACATTTATGTTAAAAACGGTAGAAATTAAATTTTTCCTAAAGAAAACTGGAATAAAGACATTGAAAATGGTGTTTATCTGAAAAAATTTCTTGCTTATGAAGATTTTAGAAATTAAAAAATCAAACTAGATACCGGCTATACACATAATGAACTTTATTATAAACCAACTGAAAACTTTGATGGTGATATTAATTACTATTAATTTTTGGGGTGAAGGCCTTTATATGTTATTGATTGTTCATATAGAAAAACAACCGCAGTTAAAGAAAAAATCAAATATAAAAATTAGTGTTGATTTTAATAAAAAATTTGAAAAAGCAGGTACCATTTATAATGTTGTTTTAATTAGTCGAAGGAATCTTACTATTATTTGAAAGAAAGAATTAGTGAAGATTTATACATTTTTAATATTATTAAATGGAGCAATCAACAAATTGTTCCGATAGTTTAATACAATATTTTAGACTTATAGTTGAGTGGTTACATTTAAAGTTTTACAAATTTTTAGAAATATAGATGAGCTATTTGATCAAATAAAAAATTGCCTATGTTGCCTTGCTGTTTGACAAACATTTTAAAAGGTGATAGCAGGTCAAAAACCCCTTCTTATATATTAGATAATGCATTTGAAGATCTTAAAAATATAGTTTACAATTTTCATTCAAATCTACAACACTTACAATTAACTATTTTACAAATGATGGACAATAAATATGACCTTTGAGAAATTGCTGAAAATATAGAGCAAATAGAACAAGTTTATAACAAATTAGTAGAACTTTGATAATGATGATTTCATTGAATTTATTTAGTTTCTCAATCAAATTCAATATCTGCATTGTAACCAGATTCATTATCAATAGAATTTTCTAAATCAGATTTATCATCCGAATTTTCTGAACTGACTAAAAAACCTCTTCTGAGTTCTAAAAATTTTCTAAAATTGCCAAAACCATCTGAATCTGAATTTTCTAAATTGTCTAAAACATCTGAATCTGAATTTTCTAAATTGTCTAAAATATCTGGATTTTCTAAATGATCTGAAACAAATGAATAATAATCAGAATCGTCCACATTGAAAAAAGCTTCATATTCAGCTTCATCATCAGGATCAGAATAGTAATCTACATCGAAATCTGAAAATCTCTCGTAATCAGAATCGCTATCTGCAAATGGCAATCTGTTCATTTTGAATTTTGTTTAATACAACTAATTATAAGATATAAATTTTATAAAGAAAAAATATGTTTTAATTCTCTAGAAAATGTGAAAATAGCTTGGAAAATGAGAATTTTTTTTTTTTTGCATAATTTTGCCTGTTTTACCTTATGTCTAATCCTGCATGCTCATTTTTGAACAACTGTTAAAATTTGCTTGTTTTTTTTTTTTTTTATTAAAATTGCTCTCTTTTGGCATAAAATTGCTTGTTTTTGAGAGTTTATTTTTAGAAGCTTTTAGAGCCTACATTTAGCCCTCAAATACCGTGATTTTGGCTTTAATTTGCTTGATTTTCATTGTTTTTTCATCAAATTTCAAATTTTGAGTTTTGATTTTTTTATAATACTTTCATTACAAATAGCTGGAAATAGTTATGTTAGTTTTTTCCTTATATTTTTACGGAAAATTATCGGTTTTAGTGGTGGTGAGCCAGAATTGGCCATTTACATCTACTTGTATAGTTTCATTTTTATGTAACCCCTTTAGTTGTTGTAATCTTTTAAAGGAATTGAGGAATTGTTAATCTCAAAATAGTGTACTATTTTGTATTTCATTTTCAAAGTCATTATTTTTGTATGATGTTTCTATTTCATATTTTGCACCTCTCATATGTTACGAGAAGTGCCCGGAAAGTTGAAATTCTAAATGGAAATTAGTTTTTTTCATTTCCTGCAGTCACCCTCTTAAACTAAATCAGCATTGTTATTTGATTTGATCTTCTATCTTTCTTTTTTGCCTCCAATTGCTTGTGCATCAAGGATGACATGGTTGTGGAGTTGGCGGCTAGTTTTATAAGTACATGTGATAGAATGATCTGGTGGTCACTATGGCACTCTGTTGCAGTGTGACGTTCCAATCATTCAAGAACCAAGTCAAATGTTAGTGACTCTGCAATTCTGCAAAACTATCACTAACATCCTTGCTGTTCCTGTTCCTATACCATAAATCAAATGCTATCCCAAGTGAAGGCTAGATGGTATATGTATAAGTGGCTCCACTACAGAAAATGTAATTAACAGCATCACTGTTCCTGCTCCTAAATATTAAATCATCTACTACAAGAAGTGAAAGCTAGTGTTATATATGTGAGTGGTGCTGTCCCAGAAAATGCTACTGACAGCCTTACCATTCCTGCTTATAGAACTTAACCAACTGCTATACCAAGTGAAAGCCAAATCATAATGTATTCAAGTGGTTCTGTCACAGACTTCAACTCAGTGACATCACATCACATCACATTGATGCAGGATGTCCTATTGACTAAGGAAGCACATCACGGTCCAAGTGTTTTGGTGGGTGTGAGACAGACACACCGGGGTGAGTTTGAACTCTAATTATGGCTCGGAATTGGAGCCCGACCAGTGTGGAGGACTGGCCATGTGGCTTTCCGGCTGGGCATAAAGTTGGGGATGGCAAGCACTATTTTACGTTTAGGTGGAACCACTGTCACTCAGATACCTGGGCGACTGGGGGCCTTGGGAGGCTGCTGGATCTACTGCGGCTCTGGAGGTGATGCTGGGCTAGCACTGGGACCTGGTGCAGGTTGACGTCGGCGCTGCTAGTTGGCCTGGTGGTCTAGGTGGAATGGTGTCCTCGGATCCAGGCGTTTGCTAAGCCGTAGGAGGCTTCTTCTCCACTTAGGTAAGCTAGGAACAGGGGGTGTGTAACTCCGATGAGTCGGATTGGTGGTGTGAATAGATCTGGTATGGGGGATGGTGAGACTGGCTTCTCTAGATGATGGATAGCTTGAGCTTTCTCCCAGGACTTAGGTTTATCAAGTACGGTTGGGTTGGGGCTAACTTCCTGTTAGTATTTAGAGATAGTAGCAGCCTTTTTAACCCTCTTACGAATACTAGTCCAATGGGAGTAGGGCACGAGGAAAAGATTCTCTACAACCAGTCCTGCTGGGGTGGAGCAGGTGACGTTCATCCCTATCTAGGTGTACTTCCACGCACCGTAACTGCCAGACTAAGGCCCTCCCAATCCCAGCATCCGGCAACAGAAGCACGGTGGACACTGACAGTCAGGTTTTACTATGGCTGATGATCACAATACGTGGGTGAGTTCCCTGAAGAATCAGACCCTCATAGCCAGGAAAATATCCCCTTCGGGACCAGAAGGGCGGTGGAAGGAGCACGATCCAGACATTGTCCAGCCCCAAAAGGATGAGAACCTAGTGTCGGGGCTTTACAATTCTATACAGGTGGTGCATAGAAAGGGTGGCCGTCCAAGTTTTGTGTTTTACCGACGTGCTAGTTTCCTGAAGGGATAGTCATAGTCCTATGCTAAGTTCAGCAAACTGATTGAGAAAAATATTTCCTGTCTCCTGCTGTTCCTCAACAGACATGATGCTTACCAGGTAAGGTACTACTACTACTACTACTACTATTACTAACTACTACGGAAATAATACTCAAAGTGGCATAAAACTTGTTTATTTCTGTACAGAAATAAACATGGTGGTTTGTACAGGATGTCTACCAAACCAGGCTTTTGAAATTTTTGGCTTTTTCCAGGTTTTCATGGCTTTTCCCTAGTTTTTCCAGGTGCTTGTGTTACATCTCCATGATCAATTAAATGTCCAATAACAAAGGAAAATTAACACTTATTTACCCTATGTATACTCTGCATTGTAATAATTTATGGTTTTAAACAATACCACCATTTAAATCATCTCTCCTTCTCCCAAAATGAGATAAAATAAAACAGTCTAGAAGGTTTACACAACAGTTAGAGAAATAAACATAAATCCTAATATTATGAATCATATCACTACAGTAAAATTATAATATACAACATAAACAAACCACAAAAAAATTCTCTATTTCAAAATGTGTGTGGCGACTCATATCCGAGGCTATATACTCTGTTTCATATAATTTCAGAAAATTTTGACAGCTCTCAAAAAGAAGTGAGGCCACCATGTATCCCTCCACCACACCTGTTCTGTCGGTGAAGAAAACAATCTTTGTAAACAAACTACAAATACAATAGCAGGCATTGAAAGACCGACAACTTCTGCCCAGTACTTAGGCTACTATAGCTGGTTGCCATTCCAAACTGTTTTATTTTTATTATGATCACATAATGTACTAGGTAGGGTTGTTTTATTTTATTGGGGGTGGGGAATTAAAGTTTAATGTATTTCGTGAGACGTGAAATTTTTGTGGTTATTCTAATGAAAGAGTGGAGATTGAAACTCACATCGTTTTGATGATACAATGGAAAATTTTATTTGTATGGAAATAGCATTCAAATTACTATAACTCAAAAGTTTTAACTTCATCGAAAGAACTAAATGCGATAAATGCGTCGCTGTTCAAACCAATGCGAGAAATGCTCAACAGATAAATATCATTGCATTTTTATATAATGAATTACACTAAAAGGGAGCTTATTTAAGCTTCGTACTTTTGAAAACATCCCACAAGAACAAAATGCAATAATTACGTCACTGGTAATACCGATGTACAAAATACACAATGTAAACATGTTGAGCAAATTTAACTTCTACATAAAAATCATTACTTTCAATCAAATAAAAGTCCAAATACATTTCAAATATTCTAACAACAATTTAAGAAAACATTATTTACAAAACACATATACTTACTGTTCACTTCATAATTCCTAAACACGTGCTGAACTTTGGATGATTAATTCACTACATTCACTTGTCGGCTACTGATACAAAATAATTCATTTTCTGACTTATGTAATTAACAAACCACTTGAACTATTTCTTGAAACCAACAAATTCAAACTTCACAACGTAAATAATTTTTTGCTCATGCTTCACAATGGTCACAGAAAAAGGTGGATCACAACACACAACAATTTTACAAAGTGGCAGAAATGTGTTGATAATTCATTTCACTGAGGAGACTTCTAAGAAAGGCACCTATGATGAATTACACTTAATGAAATACGTAAATACGAAAATAATTAACTGCATATATAATATTCCAACATCACCAGCAAAGAATCCTTGCATATTGATAAATTATGACGAAAGAGAGTACAATGACAATGGCTTTTCACCGGGTGGGTGGAGACCATAGACAACAGACTCAACAGAGATTGGTGGAGACCTTTTACATAGCCGCGATGTTCACATGCTCTACCATTATATTTAAATATTTTTCAAACCCTTGCTCTATAGCTCAGAAAAATTGTGTGTTAGTCTATGAGCGTAATTTTAACCATAAATATTGTAATTATCATCAATTTCCCACATCATAGTTTCAAAAACCCGGTAGGACCCCGAGTATAAGGCGACCTGCAGTTTTGGGGGCCCAGACACATGCAAAACAATATTTTGGTACAAATTAATAAGATAATATATTAGGCCTTCTTGGGCGATTAATGACTAATTTAGTGTGTGGTGGGCATTCAGTTCCAGTGTTAATATTTAAATTACACTACACCTCTCCATCCTCGGCTGCCGGACGTCTGAGAGTGAACATCGCTCTCCAAAAATAGATCTCCTGTACACATACCACTCCAAAAATTAAAAAAAATTAAAAAATAAAAAATAAACGGATTAAGCCTTAATCCAATTCAGCAATTTGCAAATTAATCGGATTAGGATAAACCAGTTAAACAATTTATCGGATTAGCCGTTAATCCATCAATTAATCTGCTCCATCCACATGTCATTCGCCTAGTGATCCAGAACCCGCCCGCCCCTACTACTACTGGAACAAAAAACAAGTCGCTAGCATGTCACAGCTGCCAGCCTGTCAATGACTTTCTCAAGGGCACGCGGCTACCCACATGTGCAGTTCAGTTTTCGGCCTGGAACTAATTTTCGCGCTGCCACACATCTAGTGTGCAAAAATATGGCTACTGCTGATTTTCGCATATCTTGTTTATGCAAAAACGGTCGCCTTATATTCAGATCAATACTGTATTTTCTTTTACACTCATCCCAAAGAGCGCCAACATAATACCATGCATCCTGCACTTTTTCTTATGTTAGGCAACACCTTCCCCTCTCGAAGGCATGTAAGGGGAGGAAGGAAGATGTGCGGCTGAGAGAGACAGAAAGAGGATGAGAGTGAAAGAGGATGCTAGATTGCCACATTGCTTGCTAGGTAACCACTTCCCCTCTCGATAGCACCAGGTGTGTACGGGGAAGTACCAAGCCAGACTTACCGCACATCACACCTCGATGCAGACGTGTTGGGAAGATAGACGCAGTGCTCGTTGCTGTGCCATGCTAGGTGGCAATTACCACCCATTTTGACATCCTTTATGATACACAAAACTCCCGGATCCACTAAAAATTTCACGCATTTTCCAGGTTTATTCCTGGCTGTATGAAACTCCTGGCGATTTCCCGGTTTTTCAGATTTTCCCGGTTAGTAGACACCCTGTTTGTGCTATCTCCTATCAACCAGAGATTAATGGAAGCTTGACTACGCTTGGACAGGTGAAGGTGACCTGTTTCTAAACTAATGGGGTAAGTAGGCAAAGTGGCTATGAAAATAACTCAACTTTAACTAATGCTATACTGTTTGTCTTGAAGAGATCAAAATGTGTTTAAGTGTTCTATGACTCAAACATGGGGAGCTTCTGGAAGATGACTACAAAGTGCACAGACATCTTCAAAGGTATACAAGGGGATCTCGAGACCTGTGCTTCGGCACCAGGAGTGCGGTGAAGGAACAGGACAGACTGCATTCCAAGGGCTGAGCCCCGCTATTTATACTCTCCTGGCTTGCCCTTGACTAGGTCGAGGGGGTGGGTCAGCATTAGAGCCTCTGGCATGTGATGTCACCGGCCGGCTGAAGTTTCAGCTGCTTCAAGACTTGGCGATTGATACTAGTAGTACAACCCTTCAGCGTGCTATAGTACTAGGTGACCTTGAAGCATAACATTGGTGGCTCGGCTGGTGAACAATATATTTTATTCGGGAGAGGATCGTGCGTCTTTTACCATTGGGCAAACAGTACACGTTCTCTACGTCTGATAGATTGTACTGCCAATCAAACTCCATTGGAGCGTGCGGCTGAGTGGTTCGCACTGATGAGTAGAAGTCAATTTAAATACCTAAGTTAAAAAGACGTCACATGTCAACATCAAGTGCTAACCCCTCGGCATGTCACTGATCACTTGCCCGTCACTCTGCGCCGGCCAGTGACATGATGGTGGCGGTGTCAATGGTTTGCAGTGGTTGCAAATCTTTGTTTAGTTACACATTATTCAGACAATTTTTATTTAAAATTTGAAAGTAATTTATATTTCAGCTACACTTTCAAAGGCATACATAGGAACATGTCAAGTAGACATATTCCCAACTAAAGTTTTTCATGAGAAGCTTATAAGTTCAGTTTGACAATGAATCTGTAATTTAAAAAAAAAAAGGAAGATCTTACTTTAAAACTGTTCTTACAACTAGTGTTCATGATAACTGTTCAAAACTGCAAATATATTCCATTTTTAATGAAGTACTTCTCATGTAGTAAATTTATATTTGTATACTACATTAGAAAAAATACTTTTATATAATACATGTTGTAATTTGATTCATTTATTCTTTACAATGACCAGAATGACAGTGTAGTCAAGAAGTAAATTTCAAGTTTAAAAATTAAAACCATTCAAGTTAGTATATCGAGCCTCAATCTGCATTTTTTCCTTGCGATGGCCACAATCACAGAATAGACATAAAGTAAATTTCAAGTTTATATCTAATACCATTCATGTCAGTATCTCGAGCTTCAATCTGCAGTGGAACCTCGAACTCAAGTTTGTTTTCAATCAGCCGAGCCTCATATTTATTGCTAAGGAACTGTGGAGCATTGTCGTTTACATCCTCAATGTTGATGATCAACTGTGCCGTGTTTCTGAAAACAATAACAGTCTTAAACTATGTTCCTTGGGAGAAAACAAACATAAAAACCACCTCTGTGTTGTGAGATTACATATATAATAAGGCATCACATGATTAGATTTCCTGTAATAACTCTTTGTTAAAATTTCATGAAAGCTTGATGCAGTTGATTTGCCAGCAAGAAATGTCCCCTCTATGTTGAATTATAGGCTGTTCACAGTAAAGTGAGCACAGAGGCCCTAGTTACTTTTTCTTTCAGCAATGTTTTATCATTTAACCAACTTTTTAAATAAATATTGACATATAAGTAATAAACACAGTGTGTAGATTGCACTGCACTTGGAAGTTAAAATATAATGCTAAAAAAAAAGTATATTTATTGACAACTATTCCAAATGAGAGGGATTTGAAAAGTGCTCACTTTACCATGAATAGAGTATACGCACACGTACTCAACATATTTTCAATGGAATAAAGCTACTCTGTAGTTGCCCATTAGTTTATTAAGTTGATTCAGACCTTTCCACCATAACTTCAGGGTTAAATCCCAACTAATTTTTGGAGCTTAATGACGAAAAGAAACTGGCTTTATGAAAATCTATTAAAATAGCTACAAGAAATTACCTGTTTCCAAAACCCAGATTGTCTCTAGCTTCAACAGTAAGATAGTGGCGAGACAGGAGTTCTCTGTCAAATACTGGCTGCTTTGATTTGGTAGTAATGATTCCTGAGATTGGATCAAGATGCAGCCTGAAAATAAATATATGCATGTGTTATTGTATATCATCCACATTTTGAGTTGGTTATACAATATAAAACTTTTGAATAAAAAGAAGTTACTGATATAACTTTTTGGTTATTTTTCTTATCGCTAATATTTTCAGGTAGTTTAGTTCATGTTCTTAATTACTTAGGTTTGTCGCCGGCTAACAGCCAGCAGCGCTAGAGCCCATGACGGCACTCACCACGCATGTGTCACGTGTACCTGCACATGCGCAAAGAGGCCAATATTCTGAACTTTCACATAAATATTATTTTGTAGTGTAAAATGTGTCTTGCATTTTTATTTTTCAGGGTTTGAAATGTCTTAAAATGTATTAAAGTGTTTGTTGTTATTTTGAAAATGTTTGGTTATGAAATTCAAAGTGCCTGTGGCACAGAGACTAAGAACACTGATATTCCGGCGTGAATACTATCATAAAGAGACGCTAAATTAATATAACAAATTCACATGAAAATTATAAAAATGTAAAACAATATTTAATTTATTTGTGCCAATTTTATTTCAGTAATACAATATTTTACTCTGTATGCATAGCACTTCCGCTTATGCGAATCCCATAGGCTTGCCTCTGGACAGTCTGTTGAGGAGAGCTGGCGAGGTAAGACACTCTCACATGCGCACTATATCCTTTTGTTCACTGATGTAGATTTCAATAACACTTTTAGTACACCAGTTAACCTTTGCTTGCGTACGTTTTGCCAGACATTTCCCCAGCATTATGCTTCTGCTTAACTAATTTATTTCGCCCTTGTGGCATTTTCAACTTAATCGAAGAGGAGGAGAAATACGTCGGAGAGGTCACGCAACCCGCGAAACTTGAATCAGGCGCCATCCATTTATGCTAAATGTGTTTCATCGTAATTTCTGTATTATTGCTGCGAGCAATTTGAAGGGCTTTGTTTTCAAATATGTATTTGAGGGTATTTTCCATGTTTGAATATTTTACGGCAACATCACATATAACCATGTGGCTAACTGACGCCAAGTATATATCTACGCCATCATTGCGTTTTGAGCGCTTATTTATGTAATATTGTGTGTGCAATATTTTTATTCAGGGTTCTATGTTAAATTTTGTCAGGGTTCCATGTAATTTTCACATAAATGGATGCTTTTGTGTTTGATCAGACGGTCACTTTAATGTTTGATTTTTCTGCCATCAGGCATGCTAAAAACTTGTAATCACTGCAATCGCATAGAGAATAATTTTCCCTACCAAAATAAAATTTTGTTGGAAATTAATTTGCTGTTTTCACAAAGAAATACTGCAATTTCACCTGCACCACATGGTCCGCTACGAACTTCATCCAGCGGCATCCGCGCCATATAAATTTGTTTTCACACGTGTGTGTTTATTGTGACTACTCATCTCGTGCCCCATCATCTTCTAAGGGTATTTATGTAATTTTGTTATTTGTGTACTGTGATATTACTTCTGTCCTAGCCGGCTTTGTGTACAGGCCGTCACCACACGACCCACGTGTTGGCGGGCGAACCCAGATGAGTTTGCGTTAGTGATGCCAAGAAATCACAAGTGTTAATGTTTTCATCAAGGGTTTCATTTTTAATTCACCGTATCCTGTCTTCCGGGAAAAACCGTCAGTCCACCCTAGCGGCTGTCAGCCCTCTTCCCTCATGAAGATTGTGTTTTCATACACCGCGTGAGATCATCCATCTAGGTATGCACTAGATTAATTGCGGGCTGGGGAAAACCCAAGCGGAATTAGCTCGTCATGACTGAGAGTAATCATAATTTCATTGGCATGTTGATCTGTATGAACAATAATAATAAAAGTAAGTCTACAGTGAACCTACCTCTTTTATTCAGTAGTGACAGTGTCCTAGCCACATGTATTTTATTAAGTGCATATTTACGAAGTGATGTTTAGTAAAAGTTTAGTATTGCCTACATGTTTGTAAGTACGCACGGGTGAGACAGACACACAGAACCCACAGCATCCTTGAGAACCCTGAGTCTCAATAGTGCCAGTGATTGGGAAGCACCGCTGGCGCCTATACTACCAGTAAGTATTTGTGTCATCGTTCGTCTCATGTCTCACCCGACAGTGTCAGGTTAAGGAAGGGTTTTCTGTTTGTGAAATCAAATAAGCACATGGAATCTTCTTTTAAACTGTCAAAATACTATTTATAATGATTAAACTACATTTCCAGCAGTTGTTACACCCAAAAACTGCACTGACGTGTGGTACAATGTATTAAAATAATGTGTACATATTTTTACATTTTCACCCTTTTAAACAGCAAATAGATACAAACTAATTAAAGTATTAGTTGACGTGCTGCAGGGGAGGAAGGGGTGGGGTGATGCGTTGATTTCATGGCACCCTACATGTACTTAGCGGAAAACTGACCCAGCTGCTCTAGAAGTTCTAATAGCATGAGTTTGGTGTTGTACGGTCTACTACCCAGTGTGGCCACACACACACTCCCCTAGTCCTTCACGTCTAATTAAGGATGTTTTAAAGTGTGGTTCAAAATGTTGATAATTTGTGAGTATCCTAACCTCATGATCGTTCAAACTATGGGTAATTTGTGCAAGTCCGAAACCAACACATTACCTGAATGTGAAGCTATTAACGGCCACTCCACGCATTAATAAGACAGTATTAAAAAAAAAAAATATTGCACTCATGATACTGGCTGAGGCATCCAGCTCCCTAAGTAGTCGTTATGCGATTAAGACACAAAATTATGAAACTCAGCATGGTATGACTAACCTAATGTTGCCCATCACACCATCACTGATACACAAAGAGCATAAAACAGTTTGTATTCAATTACAAGGATCCAACACATGTAAGCCTGTCTGCAGCTAAAAGTGACAAAGTATGTTAAACGTGTAACAAAGACTTTAAATGGTGAATACATTTCTGGGGCATAAAGAACCTGCAGGAAGAGGTGGCACTACTCCCGGGTGATTACATTACCTTATAAAATGTTCCAAAATTGATAGAAAAACTATTGCATATTATTGATCAAATAAAAGAAAATTAAAAACCCAAGAGCTGCTATGCAGCATGGCCTGTCACCACATGCCTGTTACCATGACTGCTAATGGTGGCGCAAACCTCAATGTAGGGAGGAAGGTAGAAGCTCAGAGATCAGAATTATAGAAGCTCAGAGATCCTGATTCAATTTTTAGGAACATCTGGTTGTAAAACACTTTAAATATTGTTAAAAAAATACATAAAATATAACACAACCCTAAAAAGTATTACATAAAAGCCACTTAAAATAAAGTAATGAAAAATGAATACAAAATAAATCTATGTAAATATTTTGCCTTTGCTCTTATTGTAAGTGGAACGTTTGTCAGAGTTTATTTGAGTGGCTGGGCTGTAAATAAACACAACAAAGCACTTTACCATTGAATTTAATGAAAAATATATGGATGCAAATATGTCCCCTAGCCACTAGTCTTAATGAGTTTATTCTGAAATTGGCAACGAGTGATGCCTGTAGCCAACATTGAAGTCACTTAGTGTGGTAATATTACAATTCTGAAATTAGGTTTTTTCACCTTTGTTCTAGTTATAAACAATTGGTTGCAATGAGAATGACTTTATGTTTATCTTTGCTTTACTGCACACTCATGTAAACACACTGGGGGACGATATATGCTGAGGCTTCCCTATCATCTGGTACCAAAATGGGGAATTTCCTGTTATTGCATTCATTCATGCCACCTCCCGACAGTGTATTGAGTGGTGTGAGCACATGTGTCTTTGCTGTGGTGTCCAAACCACAGGGCAGTCTAGGGGTTGCCCACATGGTTAAATGAAAGTAGGACTATCAGCTGACACACGTGGTGGCCGGGGAAGTGGATGCATTCCTAAGGTCACTGGTGATGCTGGTGCTGATGACCACAGACACTGTGTTCTGCTGGGCTGCTACTGGATGCAGCACAACAAACAGTTTAAAAAGTTGACGTGTGATGCTATACCCATATACTATAACGACTACAGCTCACCCCACGTGCTTATACCAACTACATGAAACCACACCACAGATTTCTAGCAGGAAGTGTTCTCGTCAGACACATGGAAGATACTTGGTTACCCGGACTGTTTCTGACCTGTACTTCTCTCTCTACTAAGAGTCTTCTCTCTCTACTAAGAGTATTTAAACCAGTGAAGGAGCAAACTAAGCACAACGTGTTACAAATGCACAGAGAGTGGTTTCAACTAAAATGCACTTTCAATTCTCATGAAACGAAAGATATTCGAAGCAGCTCCGCAACAGGTCATCCCCCTCCCATCCTATGCATCCGGCAGGAAGAGTGTCACCACACCACAGCAGATGGCTGAGCACCTGAGGCCATATCCTGAGCGCAAAAGGGTAGTTCTCCCACTCTGTGCACTCCAGGCTGATGTCCCGGGGCACATCACACCTCTCACTCGGGCTCGCCATGCACTCCAGAGGAGCCGTATATAAGGCAGTGCATGACATAGGTCGGGAGTTATCATCTCCAGTAGATCGCCTCAACACTTCTTGTGCTGGGGCTCTCTACTAACCATAGGACTTCACGATCCTCTCCAAGAACTTCCACTTTTTCAGTGACTACTGCCACCACCTACGAGAGGCTTCAACGCCTCCTGGTAAATCACTGTCGCCAGAAGCTTCGTCTACCTGAAGACATTGAACACAACTTAACCCTTCAGTTGTCGACACCTACTGGGTCTTCAGCCGCCACTACTTGCTGGCAGTGGCTCCTCTGGTTAAAGTTAGGGCCTCTTCTATGTAAACCTCATTAGTGTTAGTTGGGACCAGTAAGTTAATATTACACTTCCACTTAATTAGCCTAGGAGCGGGTCACCTTCACCCGTATATTGCGTAGGTTAATTACTTCTGCAGCACAGACCTACTGGTATCACATACGAGTCACCTAAACATATCCAAGAGTCTTAAACGTATCCAAGAGTTTTTATTATAGTAATATAGCCTTATCTACCACCAGTATTCGACCTCCAAGGGGCAAGCAATCGGCAGAGCATTTTAAACCTAGAGTAGGACATCAGACCCCTGTCAGGGATCTGTCTGTCGATACATACATCTTATCTTTCGATGGCCATCCATTCTATTCACTTCATTGTTCAGAACGTTAGAGCCTCCACCACTAGGACACACCCCACAGAAGCCACCCTGAGTTTGTGGACAACAACCGGCAGTGGCAGGAAGGCGGTTTATGACCCACAACTTCAGGGCTTGCACTGTTAGGAGCCAGGGAGCGCACCACCAGCCATTGTCAGCTTTACATGCCTTAAGTAAATAACCGGGACAGATTATCCAGACTTCGAGGAGTTTTCAAACACCTCGAGGTGCTCATAACCCACATTATGACAGACGTCAACAACGAGGCAGAGCCACAGGCCAACAGTATGGCCGATGTGGCAACCAAAGTGTGTAACCACGTCACTTGCCAAGGTTCGGGGACTAACCGGATCACGTGCACCCAGTGCAACCAAGAATTCCATTATCTCTGCCTTGGCTGGGCCGACGAGATACGAAACACAGAGGGGTTGGAATACAGGTGCGAGCTGTGTCGAGCTCGACAGGTCCAGTTCTGCAGCTGGATCATCTGTCCATGCCGTGGTATGAACTTAGTGCACTGTATCCTGTGCAATACATGTATCAGGTGGCTGGAGAAACAAACCACTCTACCCGGCCTAGTGTACAATGTGAACCTTGTAAACAAGCTGCTGAATACCTACCACTTAACCTGGGCCACCAGGTAGGATACATTCAACCAAGTGATTCAGGCCCAGGATATCCAGTGACAGGCAGCTCTGAGTGACTGTGACATCCCAATTATGCCAGCCGGCCTCACGAAGACCCAGTTTCCTTCACAAACGAATGCGAGAAGGAACTTATGGAACACAATGTACCCAAAAAGCAATGGGTAACGCTAGTCTAAGAACTACTCACCGGCAAAGCGATGGAGTGGTGGAACCGTTATGGGGAATTCGTATCCATCTGGCACCAATTATGTAAACGACTGGCAGATAATTTTACCGGCGAAGAGGTATTAGCCAAGCTCACAACTGAATTTTATAGCAATACCCAGGAGCCGAACAAAGAGGCCGAGTTATTTATTAGGAGGAAGGAACAGATGTACCGCCGCATATTCCCCACTGGCAAGGAAGCCAGTTCGGTACGAAATATTGGACGTATGCTATTACCTAGCCTCCATAACATCCTACTTATGGTGCTGCCGATTTCCCTTGATCAACTAGTAGATTGAGCCCGAGAAGCGGAGCAAAATTTTAAGGCGTAAGTTGTTCTCGAAAAATTCAAGGCTGCCAAGGTCAACGACAACAGACCGACACCAACCAAACCGAAGGAGAAGGCTCCACCCATACACCTAAGCTGCCGTTTGCACCCAAGTGTTGGTTCTGACCTGGACGACATTTCAATAAAGACTGCCCCAGACCTATGCCGGAATGGTAAATTCAGGAGAGAGGCATCCCGCTCAAATCAACAACCGAACTCCGCCAACTAACCTGCCGCAGAGAGAGCAGTCGGCAGGAAACGCCGAAGCCAGGGTGCAAAGTGGGCCTACGCAACCGGCCAGGCAAAGCCGAATCTTCAAAGATTAAGTGAGAAAGAAGTTCTCCCTGTTGCCCCTCGCATTGAAGTCGAAATGAACGGACAACCTATGCTAGCCCTCTTAGACTCTGCAGCGACAGGAAATTTCATAAGAACCAATTTAATTAGCCAGAAACAGAAGCGACAACTCCAACCCCAAAAGGCTAAGGTAACAATGGCCGAGTAAGGCGCCAACTTAAAGGTAGACTGTCACATCACACTAGAGTTCGCCCTGCACAGCCATTCTAACCCCACCGAATTTGTGGTCAACCCCACCTTATACGAAGCCATTATCCTCGGGTGCCCATGGCTAAAGCAACAGCAGTGCATCACTGACCACGGTAAACATAGTGTTTTACCTAGGGGATAAATACCAGGTCACGGTAAACTGGAAGCGTAGCCCAGAACTTTTAGTTCCCGAGGCAATAGATCCAGGATTGATCAACCATGAGTTATGTGAGCTCACCTTTAGTGAATTAAAAACTGTATTAGATGTGCATGCCGGGGCATTCGGACAAGGAGGAAGACTACAACAGACCAGGTTGATTCAACACGAGATATGGACGACCACCGAGACACTGGTATACTGCCAAGTATCAGCCCATCAAAGACAATTAGTAATGGACCAAGTAAATGACATGAAAAAATAAGGCATAGTATAGCCCTCAAACTCGCCATACTACTCAGTGGTAGTGCTGGTACCCAAGAAAGATGGCAGACTGCGGTTCTGCATGAACTATAAGGCATTAAACTAAGTAACCCACCCCATAGCTCCCCCAGCCATTAACTTGTCGCACATGTTGCGGTATATAGAGGAAGCCAAAATCTTCAGCACCTTAGACATTGAGTCCGGATATTGGCAGAGCGCAGTACACCCTGACAGTCGTAAGTGCACAGCATTTACCACCCCCGAAAGAGAGACCCTGCAATTTTGAGTGATGCTCTTCGGGCTTAAAAATCCTCCGGCCACATTCAAATGCCTCATGTCCGCTGAAGTACTCACTGGGTAAGTCGGTGAGTTCTGCTTTGCCTACTTAGACTATGTAATAATTTATTCACAGACCTGGGAAGAGCATTTAACCCACATCCAATGAGTCCTCGAATGACTAGAACAACACAGCATCACATGCAAACTGTCAGAGAGTTTTTTTTTCGAAATACCGCTATCAACTACTTAGGGCATGTAATATCACCAGAAGGAAATTATCCTCAACAAAGTCTATACGAGTCATCGAGGTAGCAGAGGAACATACTAATAAAAAATTACTGCGCCATTACCTAGGTCTATGCAACTGGCTGCCCAATTATGTCCCAATAATGGCAGACCTGATGGCATCACTACACCCTCTACTCAAAAAAGAAAACAGGTGAAAATGGGGGGCCGAACAAAACCAAGCGTTCCATGCACTAAAGCGGAGTTTCAAATAAATACACCAACTTCACCAACCCCAAGGGAATTCACCACTGATACTTCAAACTGATGCCTGTCGAACCAGACTAGGGGCGGTATTGTACCAAACTGGTAAGGATAACCGACTCCAAGTGATTGCCTATGCCTCCGCTAGGCTAAACAAAATGAAGCAGAAGTATCATATTAATGAACAAGAAAGCTTGGCTGTGATTCGGGCCATTCGTAAGTATTGTTATCATCTGGAGGGGCGTCACTTTATTCTACGCACCAACTCCAAGGCGCTAAAATGGCTCAAAGAATCCTGCAACACGAAGGCCAAGCTCGGTTGATGGGAGATGTTCCTCACCGAGTTTGACTTCGAGGTCAAGCATTGCCCGGGAAGAGAGAACGACTTACTGGATGCTCTCTCACAACAACCGAACTTGGACGAAATTGGAAAGGAAGAGGAAAACTGGAACAAGATGACATCCCCAGCCCAAAAAACAACTCCGGCTCCTACAACTTAGAATAAGTCGACACCAGGTCACGCTCCACCAACAAGAGGATCATGAAGTTCGTCAGCTGTTAGTAAAACATCCGGAACACTTCAAATTAGAAGACAATGTGGTCTGGACCCAAAGCGGACAACCGGCTGCCCCCCTGGAAAATATTGGTACCCCGAGCACTAAGAAACTACTTGTGCCACCACCACGACCACCCACACGGAGAGCACCCCAGAACACGTGAAACCCTATTAGATATACGTTAAATATAGGGACCCACTATAGCTGGAATGGCATGAGCCGGAACATGCGGTATTACGTCAGCCAGTGCCAAACGTGATGCCGAGGGAAGGACTCTCCCCGGGTGCCACCAACAGCCAAACCCAGGAGACCTAAGACTGCCTGGACACACCTAGCTGCCTACCTCATGGCCCCCTACCTCAAGAGCACCAAAGGCAACCGATACTTGCTGGTAGTAACCAATCTCTTCTCCAGGTGGGTAGAGGCATTTCCTCTAACCAGCCAAGAGACCATGCCGATTATCAGAGAGCTGGAAAATGAAGTATTCACTCACTGGGGTTATCTGAAAGCCATTCTTACGGATAATGGCACCCAGTATACGAGTGTCCAATGGAAACTGACGTGCAACAACTGGGGCGTAGAGACATGGACAACCCCTCCTTATCACCCTCAAGCAAACTCAACTGAACAGAGGAACCAAGGAATAAAAAAAATGCCTCTGTATCAGTGTGGAAAATGACCATAATCATTGGGATAAACACATCCCCAACATTCTATTCGCACTCTGTCGGCGGACTAACGAAGAGGTCAATGCCAGCCCCAGTCAACTCCTACTGGGCCAGCCACTTCGCAGCCTCTGAGGTTGGCAATAGAAGAGTGAGCCGACTAACATACCACAACCCAAAGATACGCGAAGGGCCTTGTTAGCCCGAACGAAGAAAGCTCAAGATGCCCAGGAATCTTACATCTGTAAGAAATACCCACCACCAAAGACTGGTATCAGAGGATTCAACCTAGGGGAAGTAGTGCTCATTAAAAGTCACCCGCTAAGTAAGGCCAACACCCAATTCAGCGCCGGCCTAGACAGTAAGTGGGACAGACCTTATTAAGTGGTAGGCTGACAAAACCACATTTATTGGGTGGAAGATATCCGAGGCCGCATACAAAAACCACACGAGGCAAGATGTGCCCCTTTCCCAGAGGAATGCCTGACATAGAAAGCGAAATAAGAACCACAGAAGTCTTCAGCCTGCTGCACAACGAAGACAACCCTGCCGAAATAACGCAAAGCCTAGCGGACACACCACCGCCAATTGAAACACACGCGACCAGGTTTACATCACCAGCTGGGCAGTCCCACCTTCGCAGAACCAGCGAATAGGACCACCCAAAGGTAAAGGAGCAGTCTCAGTCAGATCACTGTCCTCAACACGTACCAGTTACACTCACAAATGTCACGTCACATGTGAACGAACCATCTCAGCAATCAGCGAGGTCTCTTGGCGGAGTCCAAGGGACTGAGAACACAGACAAGGACCTCGCCGCTCCAGTTGAATTTCGGAGCAATTCAAACCCACACAGGTCCACAGTCCTTCCTCGCCACCTATTACTACTCCAGAACAAGGGGTCGACGTAACGAGCCTGGCAATAGAGTCAAACGTGGACCCAGAGGTAGTACCCCAGCGGTGACAATGCCACCCAGCCCCACCGATACCGACAGGCCCCTAGAACAAACGGTACCAGAAGCCACTGCAAAGGTCAGCCAGGGAAAGGAAACTATCGAACCCCCTAGTACCTCAAACCAAGTGACCGATCTGGTGGATCACAATCCCACTGACAATTGTCACACACCAGCTGAAGGTACTCATATTAAATCCACTAATGTCCCCGAGGATAAGAAGTATGGCAGAAAACTCCTTCCAGGACCACTTAGTACGCCAGGGATGGCTAGCAACAGTGACGCCATCGCCCTGCTGCAGCCTGCTGACGACGTCAAGACTTTGCCATTCAACACGAGTGCCGCCAAGTTATTAGGGACGCCTCTCCCTCTTGCCAACAGTGTGGATGTCAATGGCAACAACGTCTAGCAGCCGCCCCACCAAGAGATGAAAGCGCTATTTAACCCGAGTACCATCAAGGTGATAGGTCACCCCTCCCTCCGGCAGCTCGAACAGATGTAAATGTCTCTAACAGCGCCCCGAAAATAGGAACCCATGCAGTCGAGGTTGAGGGCCCTAAAGGGCTGCTCCCTCACACTGCCTCATTGTCCTTGGTAGCTGTGTCCTCCCTAACGGAAGACAATGCCCCAGTGCCCCGTGCCGAACCCCAAAGGTTGATGGCCCCCGTGCAGCCAAAGATGGCTGGTACAAAGAATCGCCATGGCGACCAACGGCACATTTTACGTGACCATACCCGATGCACTATGAACTACGGCGGAGGGGAAGACCAGCGAAGAGCCAAGCAACCACCACGTAAGTCAGTGCTCCATAACCCAAGGCTGCAAATCACTGATACAAATAAACTATAAGGACTCATTATAGCCCTATTTTCACTAAGCCTCAGTTTCCGATAGCCACAGAACAAACAATTACTAGTTCTCCCACCGCGCACTCCAGGCAGACATCACAGGGACATGTCACACCTCCCACTCCGGGCTTGCTGCATACTCCAGAGGAGCCATATATAAGGTGTCTAAGTTGGGCGGCACGGTCCCGTTCCGCCTGCCTGTCCTGTGTAGGATGTGGTAATACTATTCATGGTTTGATAGTATCGTGAGCTAGGTATTGTTCTCTACACCTCTTGCCACTCCTTTCCTTATAAGGTATAGAGCACAACACTCTGACAGCTTACGCAATACACTTAGACAGTAACGGTAATTAAAACGTAGCCCAATACTGACTTGCCAGCACGAGCTCGAGAGCAGTCCCCACTGATCACCCATGCATGCGGGCTGATCAGGGACGTGGAGACGTGTGAGCCACCAAGCCTCTACTGGTTGTGCGTTCGCACCGGGTTGGGCGGCAAACCCCAGGCTAAGGTCACTTCAGCACTAACTTAGTGCTCAAAGTGAAAGCTAACTGAATCTTGTAGCCCCTCCCTGTACAAAGGTGTTTCTAGTGGTTGGGGCATCGCTGTTTCTCCCCACCAGCACTGACTTAGTGCTCGGGGGTTGGGAAGAAACAGGTAGCTGTCTAATGTGGATGTCAATAATCTCTTGGTTCCTGTTGGCAGTGCACATCGTACTCTGTCCCTGACCGTAAACACAGACAAGTACACTGTAAATGATAAGCAGAAGGGTAGTGAACAATGGTGTTTATTGGAGACTCAAAATACATGAGACCCGTGCTACCTCCTACCAAACCGAAGAGAGTTGAAGGTAACTGCGATTCCAGGTGTAGGCGACCTTGTTCTATGAAAAAGGGGAATAGCTGGTTCTAGACGAATACAAAAATATTTAAAGATAAACTTAGCTAAGAAAAAGGTGTCTGGAAGAGCCAAAGTGAAGTTAAATATGCGTGTACATGTTTGATGGATATTGATGTGTGGTAGGTAGCTGCTGGGGGCGTGCTTGAAGTTTACGCAGTTTCCAGAGGTCCCAGCACTGAATTAGTGCTCTGGAATGTCACGAGAGAGTTTGCGAAAGAATGACTGCCCGAGCCCAGTAGCGTCCGGACTTATATAGTTGAAGCTTGTAGGCTGCTGGTAGGGCAAGTCTCTTGCCCTGGTTGGCGTGAGAGTCGAAAAACTCGGGTCCGCGTTTCTGCTTTGTGCCTCCTCAGCGGCGCTTGGTCTTGCCCGGTGGCGAGTAGCTTGTAGGCTCTCAGCGTGGGGAAGGAGGGGGGGGGGGTGCTACATACCAGTCAGGTTGCGTAACCTTCAGGTGAAGAGAATCTGCTTATAAGTTCCTGTTGCCTGGTAGAGTAGGCGGTGGAGAATTCACATGGAAAATTCTCTATCTCCTTCTGTAGCAGTGGAAGTAGGAACATTTAACAATGAGTCGTAATCGTGGTTAATTAGTCGGTTGAGTGGCACACGTCAGATGCTTGTATGTATGACCACGCTGTCTATTACCTATGTTGGATTTTACTGCCATTAGGCAAGCTAGAAACTTTTGTATGCTCGAATCACTATAATTTTGTCCAACAGGATTTTATTGATTTTCACAGAGAATATTGTGACTTCATCTGAAACAAGCGGTCCGCTACGAACTTCATCCAGTGGCATCCGCGCTATCTAAAATTGTTTTCATGCATCTGCGTGTTTATTCTGCCTGTTCATGTTGTGCCCCACCTTCATTAAATGCTATTTTGTGTAATTTGTAACACTATATTATTTTATTCTAGCCTGATGTGTGTTTGACTATTGCCACACAATATGAGGTGTTCGGGGACGAGTCCCGACGAGCAAGCGTTAGAGAGAGAATAAATGCACAAGGTAAATTCATCTCTTTTCATTCCCCGTGTCCTGTTTCCAGGAAAACCCTACAGTAACCCTACAGTCAATCCTAGCAGCTGTAGATCTCTTTCCTTGTGGAGACTGTGCTTCTGGCACCACAAGGAGATCATTCATCTAGGAGTGCGCAAGTTCAGTTACGTGCTGGGGGAATCACCCACCGCTACTGGCTAGTCACGTCCGAGGTTAACCATTTAATTTCATTCTGGCATGAATGTGTAACTAGAGCAAAATAAAAACAATCCCATCAGTGTAAATCTATGTGTCTTTGTAGCATCAGAACCCAGTTTCTACTCCATTTTTATTTCTAAGTGAAATGTTTAGTAATGCAAAGTGTTTTGTAAGTACGCATGGGTGAGATGAACACACGAGAACCCACAGCATCCCTGAGATCCCTGAGTCTCAATGTGAGGTGTGTAGGATCCACCACTGGCACCCATCTACCAGTCAGTAATAGTGAATTCGTCATCTCCGCGTCTCACCTGATGGCGTCAGTTGTAATGTATACATAAAGAGGTTTATATATCTAAAGGTCTAAACATTCATAACTTCCTACTTAGCCATGAGAAGAAACTAAGTTTTGTACTTGTGATTGTTCTGATTTGAACCATTAATTAAATGTGGTAAATGCAAAACTTTATTTTCTTTTAACATAATTATGTGAATTATTTAAAAAATGAGCTTAGAAAGATTTTTTAGTTTTCGTAATTTATAATGACATACTTGAATTAAAATTTATTTTACTGTAACTTTATGTCATTGACTGCAAAGCTACAGTTATCTTGGTGCTCCAAAAAATCCTATAAACATCCTGCTACGAGACTTAGGTAATGCAGAGGTCCTCCCAACCCTAGACATACATCCAAAGTTGGCAACATAAGGATTGACTCAGAATCATGAGAAGAATGGAAGTGCTGGAGAGAATTACACTCAACAAACTCACAAGTCCGTTAGAAAACTGCCACTAAAGTAAAAATTTACTAGAGTACTCGTGACATATGTATAATAACCTTGAAGCAAACAAAGCCAAACCCAAATTATTTAGAGGGATCCTCAAGTCAATCATATGAGCTATTAATGACATTTTCAGAATTTTGCAATAAACCAAGTGAATGCATCTCAGATCTGGCTGGCTACATTATTACACTGAGTGCGCTACAAAAGAACTGTAAATTTTATTGGACAAACAATCATCAGCAGACGTTTGAGAAAATGAACTTCTGGTTTCAGTACATCTGTCCCCTTTGACAACTTGAGTTCGTCTTGTGCTAACCAAGTAACATTCACTATCACCTGGACAGGAATTTTCAATATTATGTGCATGTTGTTTGTTCATTACAAAACAAAACTACACTAGGCCCACCCCCAGGGGTGGCAACTTAGTGTGTAAAAAATATTTGTGATGGCAAGACAATATGAGATGTTGCATATGTAATAATAGAGAGGCTTGAGTAAAATGTATAATTTATTTCATAACCTTTCAACAGGTTTGAATGTTAAAATAAAATTGTTTTAACAAATAGGTTTCTAGAGAACCATTTATATGATAGTAAATGCTAAATTGAAGAGGATATTTTAATAATAAAGGAACAGTTTTTAAAATAAATAGAAAAAAAAAAAAAGGAGCAGTTTTGTGACTCACAGTTCTGAGATACTGCCCCCAAGGTTTGTGTAACGTATCCCTTTAGTGCCAAAGTTTCCAGAGTCCTCATCCTGTGCCTGGACCCATGCCACAGTTGTACCAACCCTTGAGTTCTCTGGCACCATCACCTGCAAACACAGTTAAAATATTTATCACTACTATGAAGACAGTGTTCAAGAACATATCATCACAACCTTAAACTCATAAGTAGAGCTGTGCCAATTTGAATCTGCTTCCACCAAATTTGCTGACGTTGACTGAATCTGCATTTTTGCTGATGTGGGAACTGCAGATAATTTTCCACCAATTCGGCGAACACAACACTTTGCTATAGTTTGGAGTTATTCTTCAGTATAGATAATCGATAGTCTTGCCTTTGTGGAATATTGAAAGTTTTGCCCAAGCGGGACTTCACCACCAGTACATGGCATCTGGAAACGAAAGTCTCAGTGAAGAAGATGCTCAACTTTCACTGTTTTTTCAACCAAAATTTGTAGTTTTTGTCCCAAGCTCAACCCTACTGTGACATTAGGTCAGAGTCTAAGGAGGACCTGAAGAGGAAGTCAGAGATGGAGGAGGAGGAAGGGACTGTTTTCACAGCCTCAACCATCAACAAAAAGTGAAACTGAGGGGATGAGGGAGGAGTAAAGCAGCCTTTCCACTCTCTCCTGTTCGGTGAGCAAGACATCATACTTGACATCACAGCTGTGTTGGACCGATGGTTTTATTTTGTACATTACTAGTGCATAGTGAGATTATGTTTTTGTGATGGGGTATATATCTTGGATAATAGCTGAGCGCCATGTTGGGCTAGTTACAATGTTCTTGTTTTTGAGTATTTAGTGTGCATCTTGTGTTGAGAGTAGCTATGTAATAAGAAGTGAATATATGCTGTGCGCAAGTTATTTGAAATGTAAATTTTTTTCATCTCCTAAGTCCCATAATTGCAACACTCTGGAAACGTGTTTCAACAAGTTGGGGGTGTCTGTTAAACAGCAGGTTATAGAAAACCATTGTGTGGTATGTGTCAAGCCAATCCTCAGGTGGAAAGGCCACGTAAGAGGAGGGTGACCAACCATGAGAAGATTATGAGGATTTTCTGTCTCAAAAAATTCTTGTAACTTTGCTTTTCCTTTCTTAACACTGCTATTTTAAGTTTATCAATTGCAGAATATGCAATTTTCTGTGACATATTGCACCCAGTCCCACCCACACTAGCAAAGCAGACGCTGAAGTCTGGATGGAGATAAAGTTTCCTTACATTTTTTTTTTTTTTTTATAGTTATAAAATGCTTTTCCACAAATTCTTAAGATTATAAAGTAGGTACTTTGGTATGTAAATTTGGTATATCCATTATGTATATTATTTCAAGACAAGTGTATATGTGAAGTTTTCCCTATATGTACGTATAGTGAACATAGAAAGTGTTCCCTTCAGATTATTTACAAAAAGTGGTTCTATTGTATTTGTTAGGTAATTTGTAACCTTTTCATGTTAAAAATTAATTTTGTGATGTGTTAATTTTTAATCTTCCTGTTTATAAACAAGACTTTTTATACCAACCCAAATGTGTAGCACAGCACCCAATCACAAATCATCAATAAGCCTACATTAAAAAAAAAAATAATTAGGTTGAAAAGTACATATCTTGCAAGTAACATTCATCCTGTTTATTGGAGA
The DNA here is from genome assembly GCA_029891345.1 of Dryococelus australis. NCBI lineage: Eukaryota > Metazoa > Arthropoda > Insecta > Phasmatodea > Phasmatidae > Dryococelus > Dryococelus australis. The sequence goes on from CM057000.1 coordinate 98,297,264, forward strand.
ATCAATTCATATATAAAAACAATCCACCAATTTTGTTTCATGCCCATCACCTGACTGTCAACAGCAATAAAACATGTAAACAACTTTATGCATATTTACTGTTTTCTGTAGTCACAAATAGGTATTTTTATAAATATAGACCCACATATTATTTTTTGTCTTCAGATGAACTTACATGTTTGTTGTATAACTCTATTTACTTTATGGACACTGTAAACTGAAATAAGTTTTAAAATTAATTTTAATTGTGCTTCACTTCACCAATACTATTGTTTAAATATAATTGTAACCTAAATTCATCTTCAATACAAGCAAAAAGCTTTTTCATACAGCTGCAGCACATCAGTGAATTGGCATTACAGAATCGGCACATCAGTGATTCGGCACATCTGCATAATTTCATGAATCGGTACAGCTCTACTCATTAGTAAATAAAATTAAAGAAACAATATTAAGATTTACAGCACATCTGAAAAAAAAAAAAAAAAAGTAATATTCCTCACCTCATACATAGGATCTGTGAATTCTGGAAAGTTGTCATTCATGTCTAGGATGTGTACAGTAACTGGAACCAGACTGTACTTGGGGTTTTGAAGTACAGTTTCTCTTGCAATGAGGGTAAAATTAATTGCTAAAGAAGAAATAGAAATTAGTACAATTCCATATCTAATATGAACACAACAAAGGCATAATGAGCTTACATACAGTAATTTAATAAAGTAAGTTTCTCAATATTTTAAAACTGTACTTCAATATTTCAAAAATTATTTGAAATATAATAATTTTGTAAATGAAAATATGAAAAGTGTTTACATTAATAAAACTGACTCTAAAAATATTTTAACAATAATTAATTAATTTGTTTTAGCTACAATTAAAACTTAACACTTTTAGGCACATACCTGAGATCTTTTCATAATCAAGCTTGCTTGGATTTTTAACTCTTATGAGAAATGAAGCTTCATTTATTCCAGTATGTGGTGTAACATCAAAAATTCCATGGTCTCCATCAATAAACATTGTAAATGTTCCATTGGTCCCCTATAATAACAAAGTATTGGTTTATTGAGAATGAAAACAATTGTTTAAATGTCGGATTTTAAAAATGCTGAATTTAAGGGAAGTAATCATTTAAGTTTTAAAATAAGTGTTTTTTTTTAACATTTTTTGCTAAATTACTTGAACTACTACCAACATTTACAATGAACCAAGCCACAAACATACACACACTCATGAAAAATTGTACTAATTATAAAAGAGAAAACTGATGATATTTAATCAGTGTTATAGCATGGTAAGATTTTGACAGTTTGATGAAAGTGACATCAATGTTTAATATTGTCATCAGCTGATACACAAGGGATTGTACTTGTTTAGACTTGTGTATTTTGAGTGGCATGCAATATAGACAAACTTTTAAATTAGTTTTTTTCCGCCCACTCTTAGTGGATGCCATCTTGTCCGCCATATTGACTAAACAGACAGGTTTGTTTGGGCAACCTGAGCTTTCTACTACTTCTGCTCTTTTCTTGCTCTTTTTCATTTTGAGCGTTCGTTTTACCGGAAGCATTTTTTTTTTTTTTTTTGCTGGCTGTTTGGGCGTTAGGTGCATTGCTATTTTTCTCACAAAAACATTAACTTTCTGCTCTTGCTGTTGAGGAAGAGCAGAGGAGCAGTGTGAGATTGAGAGAAAGCAAAAAAGGTGCCAAATTTATATGTTTGTAGTCTGGACTGTATGAGACAGTGCTAGTTTTGCTTCAAAATATTTTCTGTCACATTTATTTATTTACGAATATGTTTGCCCATCCTCTGAGAACTGCTGTAGGGCATGTAATTGTAGATAATGATGAAAATATTACATTCATCCTTGAAGGCAAGTGTTAAAAGACAGTCACTGTGATTATTAAATACTTGCCATAACCAATCGCAGGCTACTTTAATGTGCCAAGCAATAAAATTGATGCTGAATTGCCCCATACAACCAATTACATTGGCAATAACTTAGTTTTGGTTTTGTCAGGCGTCATAAGGTTAGGGTTATGTCAAAATTACACAAAATTGCATAGCCCATTTTACAATATTTGATGCTAGTAGGGTTACCAGGCATCCTCTTTTACCTGGACATGCCCTTTATTTGCCACCTCAAAACTGTCCATCGCCCAACAATGCCATACTCAATCAAGTTGAAAATTACAGTGTGATGATGTTGCGATCAGCTGATTAGCAGTAAACAGTTCCGTGACTTTTGGCATTCGGTTGGTAGCAAGAAAGAGCAATGTGCTTTTGGCTCTTTCCTGATCTTTTCCTGCTCTCAGAAATTCTCAGCTTGCTCTTGAGAGTAAAAAGCTCATTTCATCCGAACAAACCTTGAACAAAAAAGAGTTAATTGTGTGCAATATGGCATCAGTGCATGTTGTTTGATTGTACACAATCATTTTAACATCATCATAATGAACTATATAGTATATACAGTACATTCTCGTCATCCTGTGCCCAGACATTTTGGTCCTCTGGGTAGAATCGTAAACATTTTGTGTTTATGTGTATCTTTTTTGCTGCCCATTACTTTTGTGATTTTGGAAATGTTATTGAAGGTCACAGTGAATTGCATGCATACGTATGTGAACTCTGCACCACGTGTTGTGAAGTCACGTTTATTTATCGCTGGAAACTACGGTGATATTTACCGTTAAAGTTTTGTGAAATTTCAAAACTCTGCACAAACAATGGCAGCGACAGCTGCAGCACACTTGCGACTGTAACAAGCCGAAAATCGTCTGCACAGAGCCACCCTGTTAGCAGATCAAACCCTCAACGACCCCTCACAGCAACAGTTGTTCCAAGCCATCTGCTAGGATTTGTGGTCCATCAAAACAAGTTACAAGGATGATCATCTTCTAATCGAAGCACATGGTGATGAGGACACATCATTCAATAAGGTGGAACACAGCCAGCAGCTTGAAAAGTTCGAAGATGCTTATTATAAGGTTATGTGTGTCGCCAAGTCGCTAAAGCAGCTATTAGTTTCATCATAACAGTCAACAACTACCCAGTCGCATGCTCGAGTCGCCCTTCCAGTCATCAAACTCCCCACATTTTCTGGAGAAATATAAGGTTGACTAAATTATTCCAATTTCTTCACCACATTGATTGGAGATAACAAGGATCTCAGTAATGTTGAACACTTCACTTACTTACAATATTCTCTTTCTGGAGAACCATTATCTCTTATTCAGTCACTTCGAATGACCTCTGATAATTCTGACATCGCTTGGAATCCATTGATTAAACGGTATGATAACAAACTGGTCATCATGGCAAATCATATAGACTCACTTTTGCACGCTACTACAGATTCAGCCCAATCCTTGCGAGGCTTGTTATATGCATTTGTTGGAGAAATGCATGAACCAGGGATTAAGAAAACAATGGGAACTAGTGGTTCATGAACTTGACATCCCTACATTGAGTGACTTTACAGATTTTCTTGGAAAACACTGCACGTCGAGCAAAGTCATAGTCTGTACGTATCAGAAGTATGGCCAGTCTAAATCAATTAACAATCGCAAAGTGTCTGAGCAGCATCGTACTTCATCAGGTAGTTTCTTTGTTGAGTCACCTTCCAGAAAAGTGTTGCCTTTGTAAGGGTGATCATACCATCCACAGATGCTCTGAATTCATGCAAAAGGACCCTCAGGCAACTACCATGTGAATCTCCCGAGCCAATTTTGGGAGATTCAGCCTATTCTGCTCTGCCCCGTTTTCACTCTTTAGAGCACTGGCTGAGAAAACAATCAGAGGTGAAGGCAGATTATGTTGCCTTCAAGCAAGACTACCTGGCTGCCGAACACAAGAGACATTAAAAATAAAATTACCTGGGAAGTGTGAACTCATAGTATATTCCTTACCATTGCATGCAAAGGCCAGACCACACTACCACCAAGCTACACATAGTGTTTGATTCTCTGTCAAAAACAGACTTGGGTGTGTCTCTTAATAATGTCCTTTTAACTGGTTCAAAGTTGCAGTCAGACATTGTTACTGTTTTGCTTATTTCAGGATTCCTCACATTGTTTTTGCTGCAGATATTACGCAAATGTATCAGCAGATCATGGTACATCCCAAGCATAGTGACTATCAATATTTTGGAGAGAGTCAGAGGAGCAACTAGTTGAGATTTATCAGCTTAACATTGTCACTTACAGGGTCTGCTTAGCTGCATACTTAGCAATTAGGACATTGAGAGAGCTGGCGCAAAATGAGATGACCAGTTTACCAGATGCTTTTACAACACTTCTAACGAGCATGTATGTTGATGAAGAAGTTACTGGTAATCAATGGCCTAGCCACTACCCTCAAGCTTAGATGAGAACTTTAGCAACTACTGGACCATGGGGGTTTTCAGTTTCGTTGACAAGTAATCATCCAGCTTTGCTTGATGACTTGCCAACACAAGATGTCCATTCTTCTGGTGGAACATACTCTTTTAGGAAAGATCCCTGCATTAAGGCATTAGTAAGAGACCTGCAAAATTTACGTTATTATCTAAGGACAGACAAAACTGCAGGTTACTGTGTGTTTGTGTTTGACAGACTAGTCATTGGCTGGAAATATGTCTTGCACTCCTCGGAGAATTATTGAGCCAATAATATTAACTCAGTATCAGAGTGTCCAATCTCTTTTAAGGGGATCAAGCATGTATGTAACTTTGATTAAAGTGCAGCGTCCAATGAAACAAAAGACTGTGCTCACTTGTTTATAAGGCAGTGGAGTCTATTCTCGTACGGAAAAATATTCACAAAAATGCAAGTTTCTAGGTATTAGACACACTGGAGGCCCAACACTGATGCCTTCTCATATAACTTGCAACCCAATCCTCCAGTGTACATAAAACTACGTATTTTATCAGATATTGCCAGAATCTTTTACCCATTCGGAAGGCTTGCACTATTGACATTATTTGCAGAACACCTTATTCAGTTACTCTGGCTTGCTAAAGTAGAATGGGATTCCCCAGCGCCGCCTGATATAATTGCCCGATTGAACTAGTTTTGAACAGAGTTAACTTGCTGTTCAGCCATTCTATTCAACGTTGCATCGCCCAAAACCTCTCAGATGTCACTTTTCAATTGTATGGGTCCACTGACAGTTTGGAGAAGGGCTATGCTGCTGTTGTGTATCTTCGAGCTGCATCTAACTCTGGTACGATCACCACTCATTTATTAGCTGCTAAAACTAAGGTGGCTCCATTGAAGAGAGTTACTCTTCACAGGTTGGAGTTGTGTGTTGCTCTATTGCTTTCTAGATGTTTGTGTTTGCTGCTCGACATCCTTACACCTGTCTTACAGTTAGACAGCATATATGCTTGGTCTGATCATCTGTTGCACTATCCTGTATAAACACGTCCCCTCATGTTTGGAAGACATTTGTCGCAAACCGAGTGATTCTGATACAAGAATGCACCTTGGTGGACTGGTGGCATCATGTGGCAAGTGAAGATAATACTGCTGACTGTGCATCTCAAGGCCTTACACCTGGACAGCTAGCAGACCACCAACTTTGGTGGTCTGGACTGTTGTGATTGCATCACTGTTAATGATGAATACAAAACCCTTGTCCTGTCAGAAATCTTAGAAAAGTCATATCTTTTGGAATTACTTGAGCATTTTGCCAAGTTAAAAAGGTTCAACGAATTGTTGCCATTTTTGTTCCAGTTACGAAAAATTTTCACCCGAGGGTAAACTCAATTTACAGCCCAATCTTGTCTGATGAAATGCAGCATGCATTAATGCTCCTTATCAACGCTACATAGAACCAGGCAATTGCAGATGAAATATAAAGATTGGCTGACCAGCAATTCTGCTCACCTGCCATAAGAAAATATTCTCCCATTGTTAATGCAGAAGGAATCCTGCATGTAGGTGGCAGACTTCATCATTCAGACCTAGCGTATGATGAGAAACATCCAATTCTCCTCCCAAAAAGCAGTCACAATGCAAAACTTCATCCTGGGCCCAGTACAATTCAGTTATTACTGCAATATGAATTTTGGTTACTGGGTGCACAAAATGTGATTCTAGGTTGTGTTTGTAAGTGCATTTGTTGATTTTGTGCTCATCTGATAAGTCACAATCCTGCAATGGCAAGCCTTCCATCCAGTAGTGTCAAGCTAAGCGTTTCCTCACCTCTGGTGTTGATTATGCTGGGCCAATCCCAATTACTATTGTGTGAACAAGAAAATCTTGTATATTGCAGGCATGCATTTGTCTTTTTGTATGCTTTGCCACAAAAGCAGTGCATTTAGAGCTTGCTTTTGATTTGCCGCCTGAAACCTTTCTTGCTGCATTCAGACGTTTGATTGCACATCGTAGGCAATGTACTCACTTGTATAGCGACTGTGGTATAAACTTTGTAGGGACTAATTGTCACCTGTCAAAGCTGCAAGAGTTCTTGGCTGACAATAACAAGTGTCTTACTTACAAGTTAGCGTAAGACAAGATAACTTGGCATTTTAATTTGCCACAGCCCCGCACTCTGAAAGAGTGTGGTAGGCAGGCATCAAATCTGCTAAGTCTCTGTTGAGCAAAGTGATGGGCTGTCAGCTACTGCTGTATCAGGAAATGTTCATGGTGCTGACTCAGATAGAAGCCATGTTCAACTCTAGACCACTTTGTGCCATTTCCATTGACCCAAATAACTTATCTGCCCTGACTCCAAGTCATTTTCTGCCTCTTGCACCTTCTCAAGTGTTAAAAGAACAGGACTTCACCAAGGAACCTACTAACAGATTGAACAGGTGATCACTAATTCAACAAATTCATCCGTCTTTATGGAAACACTGGCATATTGAATACCTGCAACACCTTCAACCCAGAGATAAATGGCTCAAGAACAATGACACCCTGAAAATTGGTGAATTAGTCCTAATCAGGGATAACAATCTTCCACGCCTCCATTGGCGACTGGGGCACATCATCAAGATACTGCCTGGGTCAGATGGCAGTGTGCGGGGTGCCCAGGTCCTCACTCACAGGTAGTCCTGACTCATCCTGCAGTCAAGTTGTGTCCACCACCAGTTAATTAATATGAAGTGTGCTTACTTCAAGGTGGGCAGTATGTTCAGACTTGTGTACCTATTTCATGTGGTGTGCATTATAGACAAACTTTTAAAATTGTTTTTCCGGCGCACTCTTTGTGGACGCCATCTTGTTAGCCCTATAGACTAAACAGACAATTAAACAAAAAAGAGTTAGTTGTGCGCAATATGGCATTGGCACTTGTTTCGTTGTGCGTGGTCATTATAACAATATCGCAATTAACTATATAGTATATACAGTCCATTCTCATCGTCCTGTGCCAGGACAGTACTGCTAAACAAATTGTATGAAATTATAAATTAACTTTTGTCTCAGAATAAGAAAAGTATAATGTGGAAGTGTAAAAGTATAAAAGGAAATAGGTTTAATTTTAGACATCACTATACAGCAAAGCTGTAGAAACCACTCTTGTAGTTTATATTCAGTAGTGGCCAGTATTTTTATAATGCACTTTTTACAAAAACCATTTTCCAAGGAGATACATACATGCTCACTGCTGTAACCTGTAGGCCCCAGGGACAAATATTCTATGTAAGCAATGTAAACAGTTGATGCGTGCTGCTTATTCCAACTATGTATAACAATTACGACTCATCTCACTGCAACCTAGTATACTACTTCTACACACACAAGATTCAAATCCTGATCCAACCCATACATGGAAGTCGCGGCCTGCCACATTCCTGGAGGGCAGCCGGACACGTGGATACGAGGGGTTACGCAAGACAGCAGCACATGAGCCCCTCCCCCAACCCCTGCTATGAGAGCCTACAAGTCATCAGCTGCCTCGGGGCATGCCCGATCGCCACCGACAACACGCGAAGGCCGAGAGATGATCAGAGGGTGCTACCCCCCACTCTAGCCTCACAGCAGAGGGACGTCACATGCCCTCCCCTACGGTCACTGGGACACACGCTACCCTGACTATATAAGTCCGTGCGTGGCAGACTTCACCAGTTGCTATTCTTCAGTCTTCGAGCTCGCTCCACCACTTCTAGTGCTGGGGCCCTTCGACCACTGTTAGATCTTCAGCAGCCCTTCCAGAGGCTGCCACCAACTGCTCAACACTCTTCAGTAACCACCAGAGACTGCCTACATTGACGTCGCTGTCAGAGCTCTGCAGTACCTGCGACCAGACGCTCCAGCGACGCCAATCGCTAATAGCTTCCAGAAGCTTTCTGTAGCTACCAGACACACCACACTTAACTTCTTTGTCTCCTACAGACAGCCTGATTAGAGTTAAATTTGTAGTAAGCAATTTTTGACAGATTTATTTCACTTTCCCCAATTAGCCCAGGACCAGGTCACCTATACCTAACTACCATAGGTTTACTTCCAGAAACCGATCTTCTTGGTAGGAGAGCACGTGCCACCATGTTTACTAAGCTCTTAATAAACATGGCTTTGCTTCTTTTAACTTCAAGTTTCATTCATAGAGAACTTTGTAACCAACTAATGAGAGAACCTCGAGTTGAGTACCGCCAACCGGGAACGGAGAATTATTACTACGAACTAGCTACAACTGGTGACTCCCCCTCAGGCGGCTCCAGTTGCAATATATACATATTAGATGGCCATCTATTTTATTCCTGTCAAGTATACAGGTACTGGAGGCATAGAATAGAGGAGCCCCAACCACTATCAACATTTTCCACCTAGGGAGGACAATACGCCTGACTTATATTTCTACCGGAGCACCTAGGTGCTGGCGGGGGTATCTGCTTAGGTGCTATGGCCTGACCTTGGTTGGGATCACACACCCAGAAATAATCTTGGTAGTCTGCATGGCTTCAACACTTCTAGTTCGCCCGCTAAAGTGGGGGGGGGGGGGGGGCCTTCTGAAGCACCGGGCTTGTGCTGCCAAACCACTACTGGGCAACACTATTCTAGGGTTATTCGTGTCCGTAGTGCTCTATTCATAGTTCTCAGCAGCTAACCCATTCTGTGCCATTTAAGGTGAGAGAGACAGTGCAAGGAGGGAGGAGCAAAGAGTTGCATGCCTTGCTGCCAAGCAGCAGGCTAGTTCCGTCCCCCTTACAGCTAATCGTCGAGCCAAATGAGATTGTGCCGCCTTGCTAAGATCCTTAGAACGACCTACGTCTACCACAGGGGATACAGCTACTTTCTCGTCATAACCTCTTCACACACATCCTGCCTGCTACCCAGTTGTGTATGGGTTAATTAAACGGACTGAGGAACATCTTGGTATCTCAAACGCCAACTTCTGGAGCTCAGCAGCTACCAGGTAGAACTGTATTTTTTGCATTGCGACACTTCGGGGACTCACTGCAGCCCAGGCAAAGAACGATCAGCTCAACCAACTATACCCAGCTAGTCCTCGCACTCATGACGTTAGTAAGCATAGTACTGCTAACACCTCCCGCCAGTCATTGACGGTAATGAGTCATGCCACCAGTCCTAGGGCAGACCAATCCAAGGGTCTTCTCAATCACAACATCGAGAATGTTGTTCCTTCACGTAAGGCCACGTGCCCAACTACCACATCCAACCATAAATGCCAGTAAGCACAACCAGCCAAAGTGCAAACAAAGTTATATGACCGTGATACAGCATTAGATAACCGGACACGCGTTAAGTGATTTTCCGGCCCCCAACGTGGGCGTCAGCTGATTAACTGTTCGCAGTAAGAGGCCGAACCAGGGCACCCGACCTCGAGACTTAGGAGTCAAACCGGGTTAACCCAGCGGACTTCGGGGAGTCGAGTTAAAACCCCATTGTGCCCAAGAAACTATAGCCATGTCTACTTCCGAGATCAATGCCGCGCCAGGCAGCAATCATGATTCTGGAACTGACACCCAAAACCCGAAATGCAGCCATACTGAATGTCCAAGTATTGGCTCGTTGAGAATTGAATGCGCCTACTGTTTAAAAACGTTTCATCACCTCTGTCTACGCTGGGCCAATGAAGTGCGAGATACAGCAGGCCTCGAATACCATTGCGAAGTCTGTCTGCAACAGCCAAAAAGTTTTTGTAGTGACATTATTTGCCCAGGCCTAGGCATTAACCATGTCAAATGTACCACGTGCAGTGGGCCCTTCCATAATCTGTGCATAGGATGGCCCGACGAGCGCATCACTAAGCCAGGAATGGCATACCAATGCGAACCATGTAGGAGGAAATACGTCTCCCACTCCCGCTGATCGAGACCCTCCAGGATCTACATACAGCCTAGGACAGCAGCCGGCCACCCCACAACCGGACGCGATGACGACATACAAATTACTGACTTCGCCGGTCAACCGCACGAAGACCCGGTGGCATTCACCAATGTGTGTACAAAAGAATTCCGGGATACCAACCTGCCACCAAAACAATGGGTAGACAGGACCCAACTATACTTGAAAGGCATAGCGTTAACTTGGTGGGAGAGGTACGGAGAGTTTCTCACAGACTGGAAGCAGTTCTGCAACTGTATTGCATCTGAGTTCACCGGTGAGGAGATGCTAGCGTGGTTAACAACCCAGTTCTACAGTAAGAGACAAACTCCCGAAGATGAGGCTGAAATTTTCATACGTCATGAAGAGCAAATGTTCTGGTGTGTATTCTCGGTAGACCCCGAATCAATGGCCGTCCATACGATAGTCAGGATGCTTTTACCCAGCCTGAGGAATGTCCTCCTCACGGCCAAACCAACAACTATCGATGAACTAGTTGAGAGGGCACGAGAAGCCGAACAGAATTTCGCAGCACAAGCCAGCTTAGAGAAACAGCTACCAGTAATACCCTGGAACCACGAGCTCCACCGGATGAGTCACCCGGCGGAGCACCCAGTGCCTGCACCTCCGTCACACAACCTTCGTGCCAAAATGTTGGTTCTGTCCTGGTAGTCATTGGAACAAGGACTGCCCTCGCAAGCCTGATGGGCCAGTAGTTCCACCATTCAAATCTGAGTAAACTACAGCGCCACCAGCTACTACTAGAGCTACCGAAAGACCAACCCCACCATTAAGTTGGAAAACACCGCCACCGGGGTGCGAAGTGGGCCACCACCACCAGATCACAAGGGCCCAGAAGCCAGGGCTTAAATGAGGAACTGGCACTACCCATAGCCCCACATATCAAAGTGGAGATAAATAGAGACCGTGTATTGTCATTACTGGATTCAGCTGCCACAGAGAGCTTATTTGGTGCAACGTACTTAATTCAGAGCAACTAGCCAACATGCGCCCGTAAACCAAAACTGTCAGAATGTCTCAGCCAGACGTGACCCTACAGGTCGATGGCCGTGCTACGGTAAAAGTGAACATACGCAGACTCTCAGCTCCCTCCGAGTTTATAGTATCACCGACACTATTAGAAGCAGTTATACTCAGCTGCCTGTGGCTTAGACAACATCAGTGCATTATTGATCATGGACAATGCCGAGCTTACATGGGCGAGCACGAGAGAATAACAGTAAACTGGGACCATAACACAGATGACATCATACCCGCCACCATAGATCCTATGCAGATCAATCATGAACTCAAAGAATCTGAGTTTAGTCAATTGCAGCAGGTACTGGGCGAACACGCTAGTTCACTCGGACAAGGGGGGTTATTGCGCCAGACTCAATCCATCCAGCACGAGATATGGATGACAACCGACATCTCTGTTTTCAATCGGCCGTATCGGGTATCTGTCCACCAACGCAACCTGATAATGGACCAGGTAAACGACATGAAGGACCAGGGGATTGTGGAACACTCTAACTTACCCTACAACTCTCACATGGTCCTTATACCCAAGAAGGACGAAAAGCTGTGGTTCTGCATTAATTACAAGGGCCTAAACGAGATATCGCACCCTATTCCTCTCCAGCTATCGACCTCACCCATACAATGTGGGACATTGGCAAGGCCACGATCTTCAGTACCTTAGACATGGAATCTGGATACTGACAAATTGCGGTACACCCCGATAGCCGCAAATATTCAGCATTTATCACACAAGAGGGCGAAACCCTACAATCCAGGGTAATGCCATTCGGACTGAAGAATGCCCCTACCACATTCCAACGCCTAATGTCCACAGAGGTATTAATCGGGTACGTCAGTGAGTTTTGCTTCACCTACCTTGATGATGTGATCATCTACTTGAATAGCTGGGAGGAGCACCTCGAACATCTGCAGCGGGTCCTAGAATGCCTAGAACACCATGGGATGACTTGCAAGCTTTCCAAGAGCTACTTTGGCAAGCCATCCATCAATTACCTGGGACATGTCATATCACCCAAGGGAAACTTCCCGCAACAAAACTCCATACGAGCCATTGAAGATGCCGACGAACCAGCAAATAAACGACAACTACGCCGGTATCTGAGTTTGTGCAACTGCCTCCGCGACATCACGCCAAACATTGCACAACTCATGGCACCTTTACGTACGCTCCTGGAAAAAGACACACGCTCGCAATGGGGACTGACGCAACAGCAGGCCTTCCGCGACCTAAAGAGACAATCTTCGGAAATATATATCATCTACATCGACCTCAAGGAGATCAACCACTGATCCTACAAACCGACACATGCCAAAACGGACAGGGAGTAGTTCTCTACCAGCTGGACAATAACAACCAACCATGTGTGATAGCGTGTGACTCCACCCACCTCAATGAAATGGAGCAATGCTATCACATCAACGAACAGGAATGCCCGGCAGTCAATCTGGGTGGTGCGCAAGTATAGATATTATCTAGGACACCACTTCATCTTGCGAACGGACTCAAAATCTCTCCAATGGTTATATGAGTCCCGAAACAGCAAAGCCAAGCTCGGTCGGTGGGAGTTGTTCCATACCAAATTCGACTTTGAGGAACAGCACTGTCCAGGGAAAACAAACGACCTGCCAGACGCCCTGTCCTGCTTTCTGATGCTAGAGGAGAAAGCCAAGGAAGAAGAAGGGGAAAAGATGTCCCCGCCCCCTCAAGTAGAACGAAGGCCCAATGAACAGATCCGTCTCCTCCAGTTGCGGATTACTCAAAATCAAATCTCGACAAGCCAGCAGGAGGACCTCGATGTGCACCGACTCTTGGGGGAGCAACCACAGTGCTTCGAAACTCGGGATGACGTCGTGTGGACATGGAGTGGCCAACCCAAAGCTCGTTGAAAAATATGGGTTCTACAACAGCTGCAAGCCGATATTTGCTACCACCACCACGACCACCCACAAGCCGGACACCCGGGGACCCGAGAAACCCTACTGGACATCACGATCCACTATAACTGGGATGGAATGAGCCACGACGTCCGAAAGTACATCAGCAACTGTGCCATGTGCTGCCGCGGCAAGGCCTACCCATTCCCCCCTCCTACTACAAGACCAAGGAGACCCAAGATGGCATGGGCGCATATAGCCGCCAATCTAATGGGACCCTACCCAAGGAGCACCAAGGGACACCGCTATCTCCTAGTTGAGACAGATCAATTTTCCAGGTGGGTGGAGGCCTTCCCGCTACCCAGCCAGGAAACGGTCCCCATAGTGCGAAAGATGGAGGCAGAAATATTCGCACATTGGGGATACCTGAAGTTGATACTAACTGACAATGGCACTCAGTTCAAGAGTCGTCAATAGCAGTCAGCATGCCAGGGATGGGGAGTCGAGACATGGACGACCCCATCATACCACCCTCAGGCCAACCCCACTGAATGGAGGAATCAAGAAATCAAGAAATGCCTCAGCCTATGTGTGGAGAATGACCACCGACACTGGGATAAACATATCCCCACCATCTTGTTTGCCCTACATTGTCACACAAACAAAGCGGTAGACACCAACCCTAGTACACTCCTCTTGGGACAGACCCTATGCCGACCAGGTGACTGGCAGTGGGACAGCGAACCCACCAACATGCCTCAGCCCGAGGACATCCGCCTAGCCATGCTAGCACACACTACCATTGTCCAGAAGGCCCAGGAGGAGTATATCCGTAGAAAGTACCCACAATCCATAACAGGGCTATGCAAATTCGACCTTGGAGAAGCTATGTTACTCCGAATACATCCACTCAGTAAGGCAAGCAATCAGTTCAGTGCTGGCTTCACTGATAAATTGGGCGGGCCTTACCGAATAGTCGGCAAACGAGATAACGTGTACTGGGCCGAAGACGTCAGAGGAAGGATACATAAGGCCACCTGAGGCAAAATACATCCCTATCCGGGGGACATGCCATAAGTAGAGCACACTGACTACGTAGGGAAAACACCAGGTGACTCCGACAGTTAGGATGAACCACAACACCAAAGGGCAGCTCCAGAACTCGACCCAGGACTCATGAGCCCGTCTGAAGTAAGACCCTTTGGCATTGAATGAGCACCCAGCTACGTGCAACCATGGCTGCCGGGTGGGGAAACATGCCAAGGAGCAGTTAGCGTAAGAGCAATGCTCTCCATGCCATGCAGCTACGCAGACAAAGTCACAGCAGGATGCGACAGAATGATACCGAGCTGTTCTGAAGTGTCATGGCGGAGCCCACGAGACCGCAAAGGCTGCTAGACACCCCGCCAATCTAGTCGCATCAGCGAAAGGTCAGAAACACCCTCGGTGAGGGGGGTAGAACCAACCTGGGCTCCTACCTCCTCACCTGGTACATCTCTCCAGCCTGAGATCAAGGTCATTCCACCTTTTATGTAGGCGATCTCTAGCATCGAAGAGGAGTTGTCTACCCACGCCACTAGACCACTGGACAATGAACTCGCAACAAGCTCATAACCCATCGGATGAGACCCAATCTGTCTCTCACTCAATCAGCCACTGATATATAAGGCACCGAGACTGTTGATGCCTCAGATTATACGACACTTGGTGTAACTTCGCAGTTGAGGTTGAGACTCCTCTCCCTCACACTGTCTCGCCCCAGGACCTGGACGCAGAGACTGTCTATGTCTCCAACTACCCAGCCCTATGACGAGACGCACCACCCGCAGTCGAGGCTGAGCGCGGGGTGCCACAGCTCCCTTGTGCTGCCACAGAAGGCAACGAGAACACTGATGCCTCCTACTACCCGCCACCTGGTGCACCACCCGCAGTTGAGGTCGAGAGCCCTCTCCCTCGCACTGCCTCGCCAATGGACCTGGACGTCGAGACCGTTGACGCCTCCAACTACCCGGCCCTACGACGAGAAGTACCACCTGTAGCTAAGGTTGAGTGTGGTGATCTGCGGCTCGCCGGTGCTACCACTACAGGCGCCGAGACCATTGATGCCTCCCACTAACCCTCAGCTGGAGCAACACCCGCAGTGGAGGTCGAGAGCCCTCTCCCTCTCATTGCCTCGTCGCGGGACCTGGACGTTGAGAACATTGATTCCTCCAACTACCCAGCTCCACGATGGGATGCTTACGTCGGCAAGGTGAGAGCGGTCTCCCACCACAACTCCCTTGCACTACAATAGCAGAGAATCGTCCTGCCCTACGGGTAGGAACCCATACAGTCGGGGTGGACGACCTAGGATCACTCCTCCGCACTGCCACTACGTCCCTAGTAGCTGTGCCCTCCCCCTCAGTTCCAGCAGAAGCAGCGTCTGCTGGAACATGACACTGCGTGCCGAGTCTCGATGTCTGATGCCACCTCGTGCCGCGAAGGCCAACTCTATGCCTGGCCGGTACTAAGAGTCACCGTGGCGACCCACGTCGAGGTACACGTGGCAGAACTCACTGCACGCCGAGCTACGCACAAGAGGAAGGCTAGCTAAACCCGCGCATACCAAACCAAGTAAGTACAAATGAGATGAAGAAAGTGTACACACGTAGTTGTAGACTACTACATAAAAACAGAACAAGACTCGTTACAGACCTGCAATCATGCAATTTAAACTAGCCGCCAGTTAAAGACAGTGAAACCAAGGAACATTCACAATTTACGCTAGGTTTATATAAAGTGTGTAGCCAGCGTAAGTGCCTACACAAGCTGTCATTAAGCAGGGAAAGGAAAAGAGCCAGTGAGGTAGAAGTAAAATAAACAGTTAGTAACCACTCGACTAGGTGTGAACAGAACTTGTGATAACAGCAGTCATTATGCTGTAGGTGATAGAACCAGTACAATTTAGACTTTTTTCACCTCACCGGCGATAAGGTTCTGAATAATTAGTGGCCGATAGCCCATGTAATTACGTAGAATTACTTAAAAACACTCACCACAGTGTGCGTGATAAGTGAAAATAGACACTTCCATAGCATACATGTTAGATTAGCCTTCGATAACAGGACTTAGAGATAATTTTAGATTTCCTTATAATGATTTACTGTGTATGTACACTACTAAATATGTTGATACGTTTTTACAGTGTATATGTGAAGATGCAACTGCAAGAAAGAATGCAGTTTTGCAGGACTGTGTCTTTATGCTATACTTTTGATTACTCATTCATGATAGTGTTTATGTATGTTTGTAATACCTGTGCACCACCAAAGAATCGAACCTGAACCCTGAGCCACAGAGCTCCCATGAACTCAATACGGTGAAACCCGGTGCCAGGTATCTTAAATTCAATTTATTAAAGTGTTTTATGTGTGTATTTAAAGTGACATCCATGCACCAATTGCTGTGAATTTCATGCATGTTGTTGAAGTGTACTCGCATTATGTCATCTAGCCCACTAATCCAGGTGATGGAAGGCCTAGGGTTGGCGAACTCTCAACCTGTCACACGTAACTGTTCAGCTTGCTTAAGATCCACAGGTTGCTCCTGAAAGATTTCCCTTTTCTTTCATAAACACTGCAACAATCTCCAGGATAGTTAGTGACGTTTCCCAGCCTTCTGAGAGTAAGGATTGATCATATTTTGATATTATCCCTCGTTTTTAGCATGTCGTCATTTTTAGTGTTTTTTATTCCAGGTTTTATGTATGTATTCCCTAGTAATAAGCACAAGGATATACTGATTTTTGTTGCGACATGCAGTAAATGAAGTAGGTCGGTGGGACACCTGGTATACCGTGTCAGTCCTGACACTAATCCTCACCACAGGGGGAGAAACCATTAGCACCGTGTAAAGCTCCGCTTCGCCAGGGTAAGGGGAAGAGAGGAAGCCAGCTCGAAGAGACAGATAGAACTACGGCTGGCGTGCAACACACCTGGCGTTTCCCAGCCACCCCAGAGCACAGAGTGAGCGCAGATACAGCGGTCAAGCAGCCCGACACAAAGGGTCCCGCCTACCTTCCTTCAAAAGAATTTTTTTTTTCTCCTACACTGCTACTCCTACCTAGAACTTCCAGATGAGGGGGCCTGCGCCTTTCTCTGCTGAACCTTCACAATGAGTCTTCATCAAAACTAAGGGGGGGGGGGGGGAAAGGCCCCGTGCTTTTTATTCCAACTATGTACAACAATTACGAATCATCTCACTGCAACCTAGTATACTACTTCTACATACACGAGATTCAAATATTTCGCCAACCCATACAAGAAAGTCGCAGCCTGCCACATTCCTGGAAGGTAGCCGGACACGTGGATACGAGGGGTTATGCAAGACAGCGGTGCATCCCCCCCTTCCCCCCCACATAGAGCCCACAAGGCATCAGCCACCTCGGGGCATGCCCGAGAGCCACCGAGAAAACACGAAGGCTGAGAGATAACCAGAGGATGCTGCCACCCTACGGCCCTGCAACAGAAGGATGTCACATGCCCTCCCCCACGGCTGCTGTGACACGCGCTACCCTGACTATATAAGTCCATGTGTGGCAGACCTCACCAGTTGCTCTCTTTCAGTCTTCGATCTTGCTCCGCCACTTCTAGTGCTGGGGCCCTCCGACCACTGTTAGATCTTCAGCAGCCTTCCCAGAGGCTGCCACCAACTGCTCAACACTCTTCAGCAGCCACCAGAGGCTGCCTACCTTGACGTCATCATCAGAGCTCTACAGTACCTGTCACCAGATGCTCCAGCGATGCCAATCGCTAATAGCTTCCAGAAGCTTTCTGTAGCTACCAGACACACCACACTTAACTTCTTTGTCTCCTACAGACACCCCAAATAGAGTTAGATTTGTAGTAAGCAATTTTCAACAGTTTTATTTCACTTTCCCCAATTAGCATAGGACAGGACCAGATAACCTACACCTGGTTACCATAGATTTACTTCCAGCCACCGGTCTTCTTGGTAGGAGAGCATGCATCAAAATGTTTGCTAAGCTCTTAATAAACACGGCTTTGTTACTTTTAACTTCGAGTTTCATTCATAGAGTACTTTGTAACCAACTGCTGGGAGAACCTCGAGTCGAGTACCACCGACCGGGAATGGGAAATTATTACTACAAACTAGCTACCACAGGGACCTCCCCCTCAGACGGCTCCAATTGCAATATACACATATTAGACGGCCATCTATTTTATTCCTGTCAAGTATACAGGTACTGAAGGAGTAGAATAGAGAAGTCCCAACCACTATCAACATTTTCCACCCAGGGAGAGACAGTATGCCGCAGTTATATTCCTACCAGAGCACCTGGGTGCTGGCGGAGGTATCTGCGTAGGTGCTACAGCATGACCTTGGTTGGGATCACACACCCAGTAATAGTCTTGGTAGCCCGAGCGGCTTCAATGCTTCTGGTTCACCCGCTAAGGGCCTTCTGAACCACCAAGCTCATGCTACCAAACCACTACTGAGCAACACTATTCTAGGACTACTCATGTCCGTAGTGCTCGATTCATAGTTCTCAGCAGCTAACCCACTCTATGCCATTTAAGGTGAAAGATGGTGCAAGGAGGGAGGAGCAAAGAGTTGCGTGCCATGCTGCCAAGCAGCCGGCTGGTTCGGCCCCCCTTACAGCTAATCGACAAGCCGAACGACATTGTGCGGCCTTGCTCAGATCCTTAGAATGACCTACGTCTACCACAGGGGATCCAGCTACTTTCTCGTCATCACCTCTTCGCACACATCCTGCATGCCACCCAGTTGTGAATGGAATAATTAAACAGACTGAGGAACATCTTGGTATCTCGAACGCCGACTTCTGGAGCTCAGCAGCTACCAGGTGGAACTGCATTTTGTGTGTTGCGACACCTCGGGCCCTCGCTGCAGCCCAGGCAAAGAACGATCAGCTCAACCAACTATACCCAGCTAGTCCTCGCATTCACAACATTAGTAAGCATGGTACTGCTATCACCTCCCGCCAGTCGTCGATGGTAATGAGTCATGCCACCAGTCATAGGGCAGACCAAGCCACGGGATTTGTCAATCGCAACATCGAGAACTTTGTTCCTTCATGTAAGGCCACGTGCTCAGCTACCTTATCCAACCATAAATACCAGTAAGCACAACCAGCCAAAGTGCAACCACAGCCACACAACAGTAATCGAGCCTCAGCTAACCGGACACATGTCAAAGTGCTTAAACTTATAAAATATTGTAACTGTGCTCAATCTACTGCATGCTGAATTACATTGCCTCATAAATGCATGGCGATATTGCACGGAAGATGATCAGGCTACGCTTCCTCACCCTCTCCCCCTTACATGGCCCTTCCTGGAAGCCACTTTGCAATTCTTGCCATCCGTGGACATCCCTTCTAAGCAACTCGCTACTGAATATATGCTATCTTCAGCTCCCATAGTGGTCTGAGAGTCACCCCTCCTTGTTCCCGGCACTTGCTCACCCACAAACACTTTGTTCCCGCAGTGTGGACAACCCTCCGTAAGCAATACACCTCCTGAGTACATGAAGTAGACGCCAAGCTGTGCTGTTGGCCAGGCTATTACTTCCCCTTGCCCTTCTCAGCAAACTTGTTCTTCCAAAACTCCTTGTTGAGCGAGCACTGGGTGACCGAGGGGGCAATTCTGCCTGGAGGGTTTGTGTCTTGCACAACACGCTGTAAGCAACAGGTCCCACTGCTTGCATAAAACTACCCTTTCAGTGGTCATTTGCCTTCGGGGAGGAGAGACACAGGAAACATCCTCCCTCGCACCCTTGCTCCAAAACTGTTAGCATTCGAGTTTCCCGAGTGCGGGCTGTGTGCACAGAGTGCATATGTACAGAATTCAGTCACACTTCCACAAAGATTTTTACGTAAATTTCAAATACAAACAAAATCTGACTTTTACTGTATAGTATACAGATTCACAGATTTAGTTTCTTTCATTTAAAGAAGTGTACACTTGTACATTCATGTAGCTGTAATTTGTAATAGTGTGCGTAGCTAGTTTCGTTGAAACAGTCAACGAAGATGAATGTGGCTTTGTCTGAGTGACAATGTAGTTAAATCACTATAAATGCACAATTCAACTGTTACCAGGCAAGGTGGTGCAGTAATAAAACACTCAACTTGCATTCTGGAAGACACAGGTTAAATTCCTGGTCCGACTATTACTATTTTCATTTTACATGGTTTTCAGAAATCACTCCAGACGAATACTGGGATGGTTTTCCTTACAACAGCCCATGACCGATTCCTTCCCAGTTTGTGATTGTCTGAGCCATTGGTTCCATCTTTAATGATGTCGACGAGACGTTAAGCTACACCCTCCTTCAATTTTACTATTTTTAAAACCACTATTTAGGCCGTAAAAATATGATAGTCAAAATGCATGAATACTTGAAAAGAGGCAATAGACAAAAATAGTGTCAAGGATTAGAATGCAAATGAACAATAGATAATCTTGAGCAAAAACATAAATGGTTACAATTCATACAGTTTCAAGTGTTACATCTGAGTCAACCACAAGATGGTTATCGTAGTATGCTGGTAGTCACTTGATGATCTCAGTAGTAATGCAGTTATTTCACTACACTTTATTTATATGACATGTTGCCATTAGGTAAACAGTGTAAACTTTTACTTAAAAATAGTACAAATTTATGAGTACAAAATTCTATACCCATTAAAGGACAATGCATGTGAATGTGTATATACATATACATTCACGTCATATATAACTTACATCCTCACAAACACGTACGGGCATGTATATTGCTTACACAAGCACTGAACTCCCGCCTCGGCACTGCATAATATATCCAGTAAGAAAATATGTTTTTAACAGAAAAACTGAGAAGAACTGTTAATTATTATAGATGCAGAATTTGGTTTGATATTTGAGATGGTGATTGTGGTTTTCATAATGAATTAGTATTTCTGATGTTATGGCATATCCTCATGGAGAGGCAGTAAATGTCATCAGCCCACAGACCTGAGTAAGGATAGAGGGCTCCAGTCTGCGGAAGACTGGAGCCCACCAGAAGAAGTAACCACCACTGCCACTCACGGAGTAAACCCACCACAGATTTGAACAATCTCTCACGACGCCAACGCCGTCAGGCGCTCACCGCAACTCCAGCAGCCAGAGGTATACCAGCGTCCCACACCTGTTCCTCTTACCCTGAGTTATTCCTTCTAACTCCGCGGTAGAAGGTCGTACTGTCGTCCCTTCTGGACTGCCACCCCTCGACGAGCAAATTAATTATTTTTATTTTAGGAAATTTGAATTTTATTAATTTTATTCTCACCTGCAATATCTTAAAATAAATTAAAATTATTACTGACGTACAGAAATATACATCCCTATGCTTTTCTACATTAGTAAAATCAATGAGTTAGTGTTAAATTAAATCACATGTGACGCCGGCTAGCAGCCAGCGGCGCTAGAGCCCATGACGGCGCTCATGTGTCATGTGTTCCGTACGTACGCAAAGAGGCTGATAATTTGAACTTTCCTATAAATGTTAATTTCAAGGTAAAATGTGTTATGTTGTCTTTACAGTGTTCAATATATCTTTAAATGTTTTAAAGTGCTTGTACAATTTTAATTGATTGGTTATGAATATTCAAAGTGCCGAGATTAAGAACACTTAATATTCCGGCATGAACACCATCACAAAGAGACATTAAAATAATATTGAAATTAATAAGAAAATTATAGAAATGTAAAACAATATATCATTTAATTTCTGCCATTTTATTTTCAATGTAAAATATTTCACTCTGCATGCATAGCACTTCCACTTATGTGAACCCCATAGGCGGCCATGATAGGTCCGTGCGATGCTTGTATCTGGACAGTCTGTCGAGGAGAGCTGGCGAGGTAAGACACTGTCACGGGCACACCAACTTTTGTTCACTGATGTAGGTTTCCATAGTCAATGTAGTTTACCGGTTAATCTTTGCTTGCTTAAGATTTCGCCAGACATTTTCCCCAGCATTATGCTTCCGCTTTACTAATTATTTCGCCCTGGTGGCATTTTTAACTTAATCGAGGAGAAGGAGGAGAAAGATGCTGGAGAGGTCACACGACCCACACATTTTGAATCAGGTGCCATCTGAATGACTTTGGGGTGTCAGTTACTAAACATCTCGTGGTGCTCAACATACAGATTCTATCACATCAGGCTCCGAAGGCAGCACATATGATAACCCAAAGGTATTGGCAACAGGCCGAATACTTTCCTGAAAGAGACTCGTGATGTCCCATCAAAACCTGTGATGAAAAAGGAGTTAATTTCATACAATGTGAATATTGCAGAAGGCTCTTTCGCTACATATGCTTAGGATGGGACGACACTCCCAGATACACAGATGGTTTGGAGTTCAGGTTATAACCATGCAGAAGAACCAGGTGGTCACATGCCATTGGCCAGAATGTGACGGACAGGGACAATACACTGTAAGGTGTATAAGATGCACGAACGAGTACCACAACGAATGTATAGGTTGGCCGGATGAGCGGGTCACTTGTCCTCATCAGGTGTACCAGTGCGGCGTCTGTAGGCACAATCTATCGCACAAACCCCGAAACACCGGACACTGAACCATCAATCGAGATGCAGTTCTCAGAGTTCAGTGGACGACAGCACGAAGACCCGGTCCTCTTCTTGAACAACTGCGAGCAAGACATGAGGGAACACCGAATTCCGACCAAACAGTAGGTAGGTAAGGCATGCTACCAATTGTTTGATAAAGTAAGATAATGGTGGGAAAAATACGGAGGATTCATTCAGGAGTGCGAGCAACAGATCCCGACTCTCCACCCACTTCACTGGTGACAAGATGATGTCTGGGCTCATAACTCTCTTTCACTCTCGAACCCAGTCCTCCGAGCACGAGTTATTTATCAACCTAAAAGAGTGGATATATCCAGACCAGAACAAACAACAGAGAGTAACACCTTCCTCCCCTCCTTTCCAGAAAGGGCAAAGGAGGTAGAACAAAACAGCTGTATGGTGTCTAGGAAAATCATCATGCCACATGCCGCCAATGACGTAGGCCCAACCCCCTTCACTAGATCGCCTGCAAGGTGAGACCCGACCCCTCCTTTACCAGCCACCGCACTGCTGGCACTGCCCAACCTTGCTAGCCCTGTAAAGGAGAACACCTCCTCCCCGACTGAAAGGAATCCGCCTCCCAGGAAAGAAGCGAAAATCCCTCCTCAATCGGGAAATAACCCTGCAGAAGCACGAACTGGACCACAGTCCCAAATCCACGAAAGACCCCCTGGACCTCAGGCAAATACGCCTAGGGCCAAACTCGCATAATATGCAACCTGCCAACAAGGCCTCGAACACCGGATCCCAGGGAAGGAGGCTAGACCAACCGAACTGGGGTGAACCTCCAAATAATGACACCTGAAACCGGTACCGAACGCCAGACCCTAACGAAGCGAGCGAGACAAGGACCCCTACCTCCGGTCAGGAAGACTGAGGTCCCTGAAATGGAACACAATGAGTCACTCCCTCTCCCAGCATACAGGACATACACACTATCAGGAATCCAGGGAGGGATGTCCCAGAGGACATAACCCTCCACACCCAGTTCGTATCTCCCCTACTCACCCCGGCACCAGACCTAGTAATTAAGCTCCACAATCGAACACTAGTAGCGAAGTCCCTCAGATCGAATTAATAGAAGATGGCACCGTGAAAGTAACACAATTATGGAGGTAAGCGAACCTCCTACAACACCCAGCTGAGGCTGGAACACAGCCTACTCCTACAGCTCTACCCCTTGCCAACCCCCTGGTTGGAAATGAACAGGAACCCCTCGAGACAACATCGCCAGATGGCATAACTGTATATCCAGTCTTCTCTCCCTTAGGGGAAGAAGAGCTAACCCCGGAACCTTAACTTGAAGAGACTTTGTACCCACTGATCTCAGGTTCCGCTCCATCCACCCCACCTCCTGAGGGCATGAAAATCACAGAAGAGGACATGCAGATATGCAACCTGCAACCACTCCTTTCCGACCCACCAATTGTTGGCGACGGGAGTGAGACAACTACGATTGGAGTGAGCACACCAGCAGCAGACGGAGTCGCAACCACCACAGTCAACTAGGAGACCGAATCTAACGAGATGTTGACTGCCAGAGAGATCTCCTGCACACCAATCAGCTCAGAGGACAGAGTCAGAGATACCTGGACGTTTAGAAGTGTTGGTGCTGTGGAAGCAGCCCCTCCCATGACTGGAGCAAAAGGACACAGCGAGTGTCAAACTGAAGTGTCCAGAGAACGCCACATTCAGCAGAGCCATCCAGAGACGCCGACCCAGGCCGCCGCCAGTGACATCCACCTGGCCGACAGCAACTTCAACCAGGCTGCCGTCTCATGTCTACCCCATGCCGCTGTCCCACCGCAATGAGTGACACCACTGCATGCCAGACGCACGATCCACATCCCAGGGCGCTACAGGGAAGCTTCTGGGCGACCACCGACAATGTTCCGCTGGCCATCAACTTCGCCCACCTCCCCCAGGAAGCGAGGATGACCACCAAAGCGCTAAGGAACAGAATGTCATCGCACAATGTAAGAACAAACCTGAGTGAGTAGTAGCTGACTTCTACTACCTACTGTTATACACGACTGTAGAATGCCGAGAGTTCAAGTGAAAAGATAGGGAGTGATAGGAATAGGGTAACACGAAAAACAAGAGTGCAAGAACTCGTTAAGCTAGCTTAGAATTAGGCAAGGGTAGGGATCAGAATGCCATGATAGACGCCCCCATAAATAGCCTTAGCTTGAGCTGACTTTCGAAAGGAAAGAGAATAGGCTAGAGGACCATGAACGTTCGTTAATGACTCCCTAACTAATGGTTAGGAAATTGAGATAAGAAAAATTTAACTTATTTTCTGCACGTGCAAGGAAATGTGTAAAATAAAATGCAGAATCTATTTGATGAAAAAAGCTGTTGCATTTGAGAAGTGTAACATATGGGATGTGCCGTTGTAATGAAGCGAAAAGAACATCATGCTTGCATGTGAAGGCGGTCACACAGGCACAATACCTTTATGAAGTACGTGGATCACGTTTGGAAAACAGACATGCCTCGGAGATGCAAATAATTCAGAATGACATGCATAAGCAGGAAACGATAAACGTCTCCTGTAGATAAAGGCGTAAAAGAGGTGAGCGGGATTATTGATGGGTGAGGAAGGAATGCGGAGAGTAAAGGAAAGAAATGTCGTTAATCTGTATCTTTCTGTCGCCCTCTCTCCATGTCAAGCAGGCTGCATCATATACCACCAACACAATCTGTATGTCGTGGAGCCACGAAGTAGACAAGCAGGCAGGCCCGTTAACCAGGTAAGAGACTATTATGACTGGCAGAAACTGCTTCCAAATTTTTTCCTGGTAAAGCAGCTTTTACACAATGCACAATAAATGCAAAACTCCTGCAGATCTAAGACTAAATTTCACATGATAATTTCTCATGCAAGGCAGATCACTTACAAAATGAGGAGATAGAAAATGTTCCATTTTTTAACGCAAGTCGTACAGAACAAGCAGTTCTATCGGTCCTTCTAAACTGGTAATGTAACCAACTGTGTATCAACTAGTTAGAGAGGAATATATTGTTCAATTAAGCTGTGTATAGAAGAATATGGCAAAAGGTATTGTAATTAAGAATATTTTATATTTTTAAGATATCAAACTGAGTTCCAATAGTGTTGTAAGAGATTAAGGAAGCTCTTTCACATTAATTGTAATCCACAAATTTATTAAAACAGAACAAAATTTTCAGGAGCTTTTAAATCATTATTGTAGTTATTAGTATTTGATTCACAACTACTCTCTTGCAAGGTCAAGTTTTGCTACATACAATATTTTCTGTGCAAACTGTGTGTGAACATGTTTCATATGGAATTTTCTTGATATTTTTGCATGGGGTTTGCATGCAAGGTTTCATGTAAAAAATTCTTTATGTCATGTAAAAACAACGCTAACTATTAAAAAAAGGATGGTATTATACATGGGTAAGTGTTACACCTACGTTAAGACTATAGTTAGCATCAATTCTTCATTAAGTGCTTTACTTGTTTCCTGGTAACAGTTTGTGCACCCACCTGATCATGGTCATACGCTTCAGGTACAGCACCATCAAGGAATGTTATGGGAGTATTTGCCTGAGCGTTTTCATTCACCTCACCTACGTAGGCCTTGCTGCGGAAAGTTGGGATCTCGTCGTTAATATCTGTCACAATAATGGTGACCTCTGTCTTCACTACTGGAGGTGGGAACATTACCTCAGTCTCTTCTTGGGCCTATGTAAAAAAGTTGTCAGTAAATTAACTTACATGTTCCCTATGAGTATGATATATAACTGCAGACACATGTACCTACTACAGTCTACATGCACCTGACAACCAACAGCAATGGTACAATATAAAATCTTCAAACATAATAACATTATAACTGGCCAGTAACATACCACACTTATTTCTTAAGATATGTACAGTACAGCCCCAACTTTATGAAGCATCATGGTTCCCAGGAATGACCACGTGAAACTGCTGACTTTGTAAAATCGAGACTGACAGATGTTGACACCCCATAACACAAAATTGTGGTAAAAGTATGGTTTTTACGGATTAAATCTATGTTTTAATTGGCAGATGTTTTCTAAATTAAATGATGATGCTGAAAGGTTTATACAACTACCCATGCACAAAAAATTTAACATTGAGCTCACATAAGTTCCAGTCACCACAACTTCCATTTGCAATTGATTCTCATGGCAAAACAAGAGGTTTATTAAAAATATACATATATTTCGCCAAGCAAACTTTTTTTGAATAAAATGATACTCCATAAGGATATGTATGACCTCTCATAAATGTCAAAAATAATTTCAAAACAGAGCACCATTTAACTTTCAGCACGCACTGAGTCAGTTTTTGGTTGCTTCTCGTGAGGCAATAAGCAGTTTTGTTAAAAATATTATGTATATAAATTGATTTCAGTATCAAATAATTTTAGAATATAAGGAAATGCACAATCTCTCACTTCACTGATGCCAAAAGATACATTTAAACAGAGCACCACATAAATTTTAGTGAACAGAAAGTATATCTTGTGGGGCAAATCAATGATTTCATGAAAAACATATATATTTATTTTAATAGTCAGGTATCTTTAGAATAAAATGATAGCCCAAATGAGTGTACAACTGTTTGTTTATGCCAAAAAATAATTACAAACATACATACTACAATATAATTTTTAGTGTGCGCAAATTCCATTTTCAGTTGCGTCTCACAGGAAAATCAGTAGTTTTATTGAAAATATATCAATTTATTTCAATATTCAGATGTCTTTGAATAAAATTATAACCCAGACTTTTATGTGTGACCTCTTATTGACACCAAAAAAAGTTTTAACACATTGCAACATATACACAGTTGAATCACATTATTATGACCACTTGCTAGAAGTGCCATCTACAGCACGTAGCTTATGATGTATGGCCCGTGACATGGGCTGGTGAAATGGGTAAATAATGTGACTGACAGGCTGGCTGTATACAAAGCGCTTCCTGCTGTCAGGGGTAAGGGGCAGGAGGGAGTAACACACCTATTTGCCCTCTGTGAGTCAGAGATGTCTGACAGAGCATCAGGACCAGCCTGTTATGGGTGTAAGGTGTGGCCGGGTGCTAGAGATGGACAACTAGCCTGTAATGGGTGTAGGGCGTGGCATGCTTCATGGCCGAGGCATGAGTGGGGGGACCAGCCTGTAATGGGTGTAAGGCTATGCCTGGTAGGACTCATGTTGACTACGGGAAGCATGGTCCCTCCTCACTCTGTTCACGGTTGTGAGATATGTCACATTAGCGCCTGTTGGGATATGGTTGACAATTGGAAGTCTATTCCTTGTCTGACTTTGCTCCCGGCGGTCTTTTGGGATGCTTGAGGTCTGGTGGGAGACCTGTTAACTGAAAAGAAAGCTTGCTCCCTCTGATTGCAAAGGTGGACGTCGGCTGGCGACCGTGAGAGGCAACTGATCTGAGAAGAGTCGAACCTATCACCAGCTCTAGTATCTGAGAGAAAGCTGAAGTCTGAAACTAGAAAGGGCTAGTGATGCGTCTCTTATAACCTCTACTAGCACATAGGGACCTTCTGCCTCCGTGTGGTACCGCTGGGTAACCTCTTAATTGAGGTTAGCAAAAGCAGGGAAACCCTGGGCATTTCCTACGCCTGAGAGCAACCAAAAGTGGTAAGTGTCTCTTAAGCTAAGCTTTAATCATGGGTGATCATGATGGTGGTGCTTCGAGATAGGCTGGTCGACTCCTTTACAGTCAGCCAGGCCCAAAAACTGAATCTCACTGTGAAGAAATTCAAGCAATGGAAATGGACCACTCTCAGGTTGGGGCATTAGTCCACTGAGGTGGAAAACTCAAAGGAAAAGAAGGAGCATGGGCTGACCTCACTTTCCCCAGAGGACTCCTCAGCCAGGTGGGTCAGGGGCACTTCCCAAAAGAAATGGGCTAGTGTCAATAACCAACCAGATCACCTGGTGCCCGGAGATTAGCTTGAGAATAGACTTGTGCTAGCAGTGGTGAGTGCCTGAGCTACATGCCCAGGTATCCACTGGGTAGTGGATGTTTTCCTGTACACAGGAGAACTTGGAAGGCCATGTGAGAGCCGGCGGAGATGGAGAATGTTCCTGAGTGGTGAGAGGGGAGGCAGGGCCTGAGAATAGGCTTCTCCCTCCATGTCCAAGGATTTTGCAGCCCCCAACCAACAAAACGGACGTCAAAATGAGACTGCAAAAACCCCGGTATGGCTTCATGCTAAGTGGGGTGCAGAATTTCTTCATATTTATTATTATATGTCATGGGTAAGGAAGTGATTTAACCGAGTGGCAAAAAGAGATGATCATCAGCTTTCGGGCCAAGGGGGGAACCTTTCGGAAACAGCAACGTTTGTGAAATGTTCACATGCCTCTGTGGTAAAAGGTGTATCAATAGTGGGAATATCGGGAATAACCATCGTAGGAAACTGCGGAGCTACATGCGCCATTGATGTCCGAGGTGAACGCCGACTACAATGGTGCATGAAGGCCAAATGACAGGGAACAGTGGAAGAGCTCACTGTCCAAATGAAACAAGGGGCATCCAGACACGTGTCTACTGCAACAGTTCAGTAAACACTTCTGCGAATTGGGCTCTGGAGTAGACGGAGGGTGACTAACCCATGCTAACACAGGTGCATCAACGAAAACGACTGCTATTTGCTCAACAGAATGGCGACTGAACCACTGCTGATAGGCGATGGGTAGCCTTCTCAGACAAGTCATATTATTTTCAGCTGCATAGAATGGATGGATGTCAGCAAGTCCGGCAAGAAACGGCGGAGAATTAACTCCCTGCATCCATTGCTGGATGAACACAAGGTGTTGGGGGCAGTGTTATGGTCTGGGGAATGCTCTCTTGGTATTCTCTAGGTTCCATCATCCGTGTGGAAGGTACTCTTGATCAATTTGGTTATGAATTCATCCTCGGCGATCATGTTGACTCGTACATGATGATTGTATTTCCTTGGGAGGATGGGATCCTCCAGCATGATAACGCACCTTACCACACAGCTAGAAGTATCCATACGTGGCTGGAAGTGCAAGATCAAGATTTTAAAGTTCATCCCTGGCCATAAAACAGCCCCAAACATCTGTGGGACCACCTCGATCGTCGTGTTCACCATCTGTCTCCTACACCACGCACCCTTCAACAGTTGTGGGACACACTGCAGACAGCATGGCTCCAGATGCCCGTGGAGACCTGTCAGCACCTGACTGAGTCACTGCCGACTTGTCTAGCTGCTATGAATGCTGTGAAGGGCAGTTACTCTAGATACTAGCAGGTGATCATCATAATAATGTGATTCAACTGTGTATTTTAGTGAATGCACGGTGGCTTCTTAAGGGGAAGAATATTAACTTATTTCAATGGTCAGAAATCTTCTGAACGAAGTTATATCCCAGAATAGTGTACATGGTTTACCTGTGTCACAAAAAACAAGTGTTAATATAGCAGAGCACACAGGACTGTGATGAAGTTCGGTGAAGGTAAGCAGAGTACACCACTTCCACTGAGCTAGAAAATTATGCTCAATATTCTATGACATTTAGTTTAAATCTGACCACGTTTAATACCTTGCACTTAAGCATACTTAGAATAAACTATTTAAAAAATTAACAATTAAAATGAATTGTTAAAAATGTGTGTAAGTTTTATCTCAATAGCTAATTTCAAAACTAATTAACTTTTAACTTTTGCAATTGCCTGGAGTCTGAATATTACGATGAAAAATATGCAAATTTTGTCTTTGGTGCAGCACACTATCACTTGTGCCAGAGCCGCGTCGAGAACAGCCTGCAACCAGCACCCTAGGTCATTAGCAGACACTCCCTACATTTTCCAGTCAGGGAGCCAAAGATTCAAGAGCATTTTTGGCAGAGTGTACCAGCTGCCTGCAATGCTATGGTGTCGCAGTAGAAGAGTGGCCGAACGTCATAGGTGGACAGTTGACAGGTGACGCATGGAACTGGTTGCGCTCTGCCATGGAGTACAACACGACCTGAATACAATTTGCTGTGAAATTTACCGCCCGCTACGCGAGCACATACACAACTCTCAAGCAAACAATTTTGCTGTTCACCGAGGAGCAGAGCCCACAAGAAAACCTGGAGGCTTTCATTGGCTGCAAGATCAGTTTAGCAAACCACCACTACCAACACCTGTCTACTGATGATGCGTTAGAATCAATAGTGGAGACAGTGTTGCCAGAACACAGGCCAGCTCTGCACCCCATGGTGTATAGTGGATACCAGTGATTTATCAGGGCTGCCGTGAGTATCACACGTGACTCAGAACCCAGGTGCAGCTACTTTTTGAACTCTCGTGATGGGAAAGTAGCGCCAGTGACAGTGCCTCGAAAAGCATATTCACGCCGCGCCAAGGGTTGAATGGCTTGAGTGTCTAGCCCGCTAGCGCAGATGGTCCTGCACAAGGAGAGCAGTCCACATCCATGCCGGGTAACAATGGACTAAGTACCGCATCCACCAAGCCACCGAGTGCTGCCAATGCTGAGGTCCAGCGCCAGGCGCCATGGTGTGGCATTAGCCGTGATGAGCAGTATCACTGGCACAGTGTGTGCCCGAACAGAATAACAACGGCTACGGGAAACGCACCAATGTGGTAGGACCACAACAGGGACCTTCCTACTCTGCCAGCATCTCAACAACTGCGCCCCAGAAGGTAAACAACCAGCCATCCAACTACTTGGGTCAAGTGAGTACAACCATTGATAAACTTTTAAGGGTACCTGTATGTGTTGCAAGTGTTACAATTGTCACCTTAATTGACACAGTGGCATCTCACAACTTTGTTCGAGAGGAACTTCTACGGTTTTCGACATCCAGGCTACTGGGTGTGAGCAAAGCTTCGAAAATTCGAATTAGAATCAAATATTTTTAACATTCGACTTTGTATTAGAAATCAAATTTTTTTGCTTTGAACTTCGAAACAAAAATATGCTTTTGGGCAACATAAATTATTTATTACTAGCCCAAAAAGCAAAAAAAGACATCATGGACTTAATAACATCAAAAGTTTTATTCCAAGTTTGCCACACACATGGCTAATGAAACATGGAAACATAACCTCAACTCAACAGAATGACCACAAATTAGTCCAAACTGCATTCAGTGTAAAATAATTGTCAGTATCCCATTTTACTCACTATATAGCAAAACGGAATTACCGGGGTAAAAACCTATTTTATTACCGTATTTACCCGAAAGGAAGACGAGGTTTTTTGACAGAACAAGAATAGGAAATATAAGGGGTCACCTACAATTCGGGGTCATCTTCAATTCAAAACCTAGGACCACAAATACCATAAGTTTGTGACACTGCTAGTTCAGTATTTAAGTTTGTGTTATATGCACAACAATACTACAGGTTTCTATTCATAATTTTTTACTCAGAAAGCAGTTAACCCTCCAAAATCGGCATGCCATGAGACAGAGGATTTTGACAAATGCGTTTCATGCTTAAATACCATATGGCCTATGGTTGGACGTATTTTTGTAGTGCTGAGACTGTACCTGTCAACTTTGATGTGGGTCCCCTTATCTGATGTCACCCAGAGACATAAACCCCTTGAGTAGTAGTAGTAGTAGCAGTAGTAGTAGTAGTAGTGGTGGTGGTGGTGGTGGTGGTGGTGGTAGTAGGTACACGTGGGTTCTAATTCACTAGGCGAATGACATGTTGATGGGGATGGTCTAAAAATAGATTTTGCTGATTAATGGCTAATCCAATTAATTCGCTAGTCCTAATCTGATTAATTTGCAAATGTCTGCAAAGAGGAAGCGCTTTGTCTGAAGCAAAATGGCTCAAGTCACGTATATAACTAAACTAAAGTTTTACATTGTAAGACAGATGCTGGTTCCATACAACCATGTTAGACACACCTATTTCATTGTAATTAGCTTTTTTATAGAAGTAAATAAAATATATCATATTATTCATATAATAGCATTTCTTCTTGAAGGATTTGTCATAAATTCATACAAAAATACTCTCAACCTAAATAATTTTTTCAGCATGTCCAACAGAGTCTTGCATTATGGTGTGATAAATAGGAGATTAAACTGTGAGTTTTACATACTTAACTGCTGTGAAAAGTGTGAAATTGAACCTACTGTGATTCAAATCTCACTTCTCAAAATGTAATTAAAAAAAAAACGGGAAACTGTTAGTAAAATACACGTCGAGTTTTGAGCGAGAAGAATTGTAGAGACTCAAGTTTAGCCGAGAAAATTTGATTGTTCCGCATACTAACAGATAGAATTGAAAGTTTGTCACTTAAGCCAAAACATTTTTGAACTTCATATATAATATAACATTAAAACTATGTATTTATTGTGAACATTAACAAAACTGGTTGTAAACTTGCACTATTATGAAGTTACGGTGAACCGTGCGCACTGAATTTGTCTTATATGTGAGCGACATTTATAAGGTGCAAGTATCGATTGCTGGTTGATGTGGGATGCGAGTTTTGATACACATAACCTA
Organism: Dryococelus australis; assembly: GCA_029891345.1. Classification (NCBI taxonomy): domain Eukaryota; kingdom Metazoa; phylum Arthropoda; class Insecta; order Phasmatodea; family Phasmatidae; genus Dryococelus; species Dryococelus australis. The sequence continues at coordinate 98,330,626 of CM057000.1, forward strand.
AACATTCACGTAAAAATTATCAATTGTACAATGAATATTTAAATCGACCTCCTTAAAAGTTTAACTATTTTACTGATATCTAACATGGTGTTTTTTTTAATATGTGTTTGGTTAAAACTATTCATAAAAGGCCTACAAATTGTCTTTGTTTTTCATTCAGAGTGTGTTGGTTTTTGTGTGCTGTGGTCACTTATCGAGATGTTGACAAACTCCAAACATAGCAAATTTCCTATGAGAAAAATTTAATTAATTTACTTAGTTACTTTTCATTTCGTTATCTGGAATTAGCTTTGTTAGCATAAAGATTCAGTATGTTGCATTGATAACCTTCCTGATGTGACTTGGCTTTGATTGAATGTTATTTACTAAGTATAGCAACCCACAAACTTCTTCACCTAACCTAAAACATTTTATCCCGAATTCCCCAGGAGATTTAAGTTTGCCGTCCGAATTTTTCCTGATGGCAAAATTCCATTCCTGCGCACCACTTATACGTACACAAAGCAATAGAACCATATTATATTGAATCACACTGTTTAGATACACAATTTGAACAAAAGTACAAACTGGGGTGTAAAAACATGAGCACTGTAATTAATTATTCTGTTTTGTATGTTCCATACTTTGTTGAAATAATTTTTAGTTTCTTATTTAGTATTATTTTGCATTAGGTCAAGAAATATGATGATGTAATGAAAAAATATTCCTTTTGCAATAGGTATGCTACTTTTAAATATTCCTTAAGCCTGTATTAATTTTCAGTATACTGAGATTCGTTTAGCATGAAAGGCAATGTGTGTGCTTACGTGGTAAAAAACTTTGACAAATTCTTTGAAAATCAGTGTAAAACATTTCTTTTTTATATGCCTTTTATCTAGCTTGTAAAAATGTATATAGGAAGATATCAATTTAAAAAAAAAAATATATATATATATATATATATATATATAAAAATTGGTGCAATGTGTACTTGCCAACAAAACACTTTGAATTGATATTTGATTCGAATTCGCGAATATTTTAACAAATAAGCTTTGAATTTGCTTCAAAATGAAATTTTCAGATTCGCCCACCCCTAATAAGAACTGAAATAAATATGGTAACAGAAAATTTTAAAACATTAAAACTCAATCCCTTGCTTTGGCAGGTGGTGAGTCTACATTACCAATACAAGTTTTTGCCATACCGTAATTTCAAGGATGTAAGCCCCATTGCTGTTCGCTGGATCTTCTCTGTCAAGCTTTTTCTGTGTGAATATGACACCAGTGTTGCCATCAATGCCAAAACTTCCTTCTTCTGGTCCCTCTGTTATGAGATACTTGATGCGATTATTTATACCACGATCACCATCAACTGCTTTGACTGAAAAACAAATATTTCAACTGCATTAATCATATCACTAAAAACAACTAAATATGACAAACACAATATGCCCAATTTTATATAATCCTGAAGTTTTCTACATTGTAAGGAGTTCCCTTACAACTGTTCCTCACTTATCATCTCACTCATTATTCATTTATCTTACTTGTTTCATCATAAATTAACATATCCTTAAAATGTCCATCCATCTATGTTTTCAATTTAAAACATGAATTTGTTAAGGCTATGTCATGAATGGAACTTCATTGTAAGATGTTTATGTGAAACTGCAGAGTTTATCCACACTCTAACGTGTGTTTTTAACTAAACGTTTGATTTGTTTTCAACGCACATACAAGCTGATGAATTCCTATTAAATTTCTCATACACTACGTGTCGACGTGGAGAACAGTGTTATGACCATATAAAATGCCGATCTCACGAATGGTTGCTAAGTGGAGTTTTTGTCATTGAGTTGGTTTGGAACATTTTGAGTAGAACGTTTTGGCTGGAGAAGTAACTAGTTATTACGTTCTGGAGATGATGGCTGCATGACTGGACGAGGTAGTTTCCACGACGGAGAAGGAGAGCCACAAACTGATTAAAAGGATGATATCTCATCGGCCTGGAGTTCCGTTCCACTGCTGAGAATGGCTTCTACTTAGATGGTGATGAGATGGACCGGGGAGTCCGCCTGAATCCTATTCAGAACTGCTCTGGTTCCCTGCGCTTCAAAGGCAACGAGAACTTCTAGTCTACTAGTCGTCGCAAATTACTGTATGAGGAGAGCCATAAACTGATTAAAAGGATGATGTCTCATCGGCCTGGAGTTCCGTTCCACTGCTGAGAATGGCTTCTACTTAGATGGTGACGAGATGGACCGGGGAGTCCGCCTGAATCCTATTCAGAACTGCTCTGGTTCCCTGCGCTTCAAAGGCAACGAGAACTTCTAGTCTACTAGTCGTCGCAAATTACTGTAAGATTGCAATATCCTATTTTGCATGCTGTGTCAGCTTAAAGCCAAGAACGTGTTTCAAAGTACAGTAGCAAGCTAATTAGATACCCAGAGGCTAGAGACTTGGGACTAGATATCGTGAATCTAAAAAGGACTGAGCTATGACTGGTCGAACATTTACATATTTAATTTATTAGCAATTTCCAAGAAACAGTGCAGGATTATTTAAATGACGATTACACATGATTTCACAATCATGTATACCAATGAAAATGTTTCGGGAAAATAGTAATTGTTTTTCAAGCCATTAAAATTAAACTCATTTCATTTATTTTACACAACTGGCAGCAGTTATAATCATCACTTTGCTCGTTTTGAATATTATTTTAATTTTGAACCTGTCATTTTTCCATACAAATAGTTTGTTTCGTCTTATTAAAAATGGTAGAATATTTGAATTGTCTGATTTTCTTTGTATGTAGAGTGCTTAGTTGAGATGCACTAGATCTTCAGAATAATACAATTAAATGACCGCTAGTTTAAAAGAAGTTGTTTAACACGAGTCCTTATCATTACGTATTTTTGCTTGAAAACATTACTGTTTTTAATATTCTACATCCATTCATCTGTAAAGGCACCCATAACATATTTAAATTGCTATAATTTAATTTAGTTGTACATTCACCTTTGTTATATGTTTTCACACTATCATAATTTTACATCACAATAATTTTTTATTTCATCAACCCTTACTCTCCACTACAATGTAAAACTATTTTTAAAAAATGTTTAATTACTGTGTATATTTTATACCTCTCAATTAAAAAATTTAATTGATTATTTGTTATTGCCCTTTGATATACATATATTATGAGCCTCTCAACATAACATTTGTTCTCAGAGTTATTCAATTATTTGGTGCAAATTTCTTTGGGTACATTTTCAAAATACATAATGAAAACATTATTCTTCTTATTAAGTATTTGAAGGCCATTTGGTTCATAAAATTGTGTTACGAATTGTTTAGCATTGAAAAATTTACTTCATATACTTTGTGTTGTTGTCTCTTCATTCTCATACTACAGAAAAAGGTAAATTATCACATAATCAACCTGAATGTGTTAGTGTGATGTGTATGCCTCAAACCATTGGTTGTTATTGTTCCCTTTAATTTGTCTGCATAGTGTCTCACCACTGTTCAATACTCCCATTTTATGGTATAGTAATTTAAGAACTACCATGGGCACAATATTAATTTTAATGTGGTGTATGATGTAGACATGTGCTACATCCCTCTCCTTATCACACTCACAATGCCACCGCAGCCAGCATCCATGCTCTACATCAATGTGCACCAGTGCGCATAAAGACGCCGAGCCCACACATCCTTTCCAGTGTCCAGTGCCTTATGTGTGTCTTTTGTGATTTTTTGTTTCCTTACATATCATACATGTTGTGTCCATTTCATTCGACAATCATCCTGCAAATGCTTTTGTTGTGGAGGATTAGTTATATATTTTATGCAGTGTTAATATGTTGATTTAAGCAGTTAAGCGTTACGTGTAAGCAGAGTTGTGTCAGGAAGTAGGTCCACGTGGCGCACGGGCCTGCAAACACCGGCTCCTGTGCCATGTTGGCCAGACAGTAAGCGTTCAGCATCTAAGAAGGGTTGGTCACATGTTGTCCCGTTCTCACGTTTCCCACGCACGGGCGCCATTGATAGTTCTCATTTAATTTTCAAGAGCTTAAAGACTTCGGAACCGATTTCTGCATTGCTGCCTGGGATACCACTCCTCACTTCCCCAGAGCTCGCATTGCCTCGGGAAGTTTAATCTACAGTAGAACCCCATTTTTGCACTATCACTTTTTACATTTTCCCTCAAATTACACCATTCCTTTTTAGTCTTGTTTTATCTCCATTTGATTCTATGTACATCTTTCTCGCTAATTACAACACACAATATTTTTGTTTCCCATTATTTACACTTTTTCTTTACATTATTGACAGTGGACAAAATCCACACGACAAAAAGATAAGCGTGTTGGATGCAGTCCACATTATTTCTTATGCATGGAAGGAAGTTACACACAAAACAATTCCGAACTGCTTCAAGAAAGGTGGTTTTCCATGTTCAGTGGTTGGCAATAAAGATGAAGCAAATTGAGCCAAATGTATCATTCACTTATTTAGTCAACATTGACTCCGACATGATTATTACTGAAGAACAGTTAGTTGAAGATATTAAGTTCCCATGTCATGGAAAGTCAAGTCCAAGAAGATGACAAAGCTTGTGAAAAAGAGGGAGAAGTACGTATGCCCACCATGCATGAGGCATTACAAGCTGTATAAACTGTGAGAACCTACTGCTCTGGATTCGAATGTGAATGTGAGGACAGTATTTTCAATCAGATGAATGTCCTTAACAAAAAAATTGAACATGTTAGCAGTCAGCAGCTGAAGCAGACGAAAATCTCAGACTTCTTTTCAATCTAATTAACTGGAAAGTGTGAACTGTTGTAGTGCATTAGTAAATAATCATTCTAAATTTGTATTACCTTGATTCTTATTTTCATGTGCATTATTATGTAAATTCCAAGTTGTGACAGAAGTTTTTAAGAAGTTCTAGCGAAAGTTTGTAAATATGCCTATATTTGTTAGTTTATTTGTTCTGTCTTCAATATTTGCCATTGTTTCATACTTTTTCTTGCTATGCATATTCAATTTGTAAATGTACTGGATTATATTTTGGTAGAGCTTTCCATGTTTGGCAATTTTTTTTAAAAGGTTTTTGTATAGTATTAATGGTATGTCAATGTTGATTTATTACAACTTCATTCAATTTGAAACACTATACTGCATTTCCCTCATTTTACACTTTCCCGCTTTTTACATCATTATTTCTAGATCTCTTGAATGGTGTAAAAAAGGGGTTCTACTGTACTTCCTTAATTTTCCTCATGGTCTAGAACCATTTTAACAGTTTAACCTATGTCGGCAGGTGAAATCCGACAACGCATGTAAAGTTGCTTCATGTAGAAGCGTTAGTGTTTCACCGATTAAATGCAATGAGTGAACTGAACCACGTGTATTTATTTCGGTAGTCACAAGGCATGTCAGGGCATGGGCCCTTAAAATACCTGCCAAATTTATAGCAAGTGACTTCATCATGTTTCAGTGTAATTATTGTATGAATCATTTTTGCATTGTATGTCAGTAAATGGTAGTGTGGTCAGCCCCTAATAGTCCACCACACAGCACACGTGTAAAAGTTATAAGTATTTCACCGCCAAAGCATCTGTCATACAGGCATGTAACCAACCCTAATATGTTACTGTTTAGCAAGCTAGAATAATTATCATAAATACTACAAAATCGTAGGGGCAAAGGTGATCAACGACAGAAAGTTATGTCCTGATGAATCGGCCTGCAGAATCCCTAGAGCACAAGGAGTCTCATCGCTTCACACCAACCATCATTGATGTCACCTTGGAGCAAAGTCTGGCGCATCATCGGGTAACAGCACCAATTACTCACCTCAAACCTTGCACCGCCCATAAAACCTAACCTAACACCTTTTGGTACAGCCACACTGTGTCGAATTGGCGCCCTTCCATGTGGCATAATATTAGGTCACAATCTTTTCCACCCGCCAAAAGTTTTTCCCTGCCAAACTTTTTAGCAACCTCTTTCAAACAAATTTTCCACAACCAAGTCATTCCTATCATATTTCCTGCCAACCCGCAACAGGAGGACAACGAGAGCAATCAACAGGAGCAATGGCAGCATCTTGATGCCTTCCAGACGCCTCCAGGACACCGGGAAGTGTGCCACGTGGTCAGTGCAAAAAAAGTGTGCGGAATCAGTGAGCCACCACCATTGTGGTAACAAGGAAGGAGAAAGTGCAGGAGAGCAGCCATTTTGGAGTGTCCAAGTGACATCAGACCCACCCACCACATCACCACCTCACTAAGGGAAAGCATGCCAACGCTACCTCTCCTCCACGTGTGCAGCACCGTCAGCTGGGAACTACATTGATCGCCGCAAGATGGGTAATGTGGGTGGCCACCCTGCTCAACTCCCGCTTCTCCACTAGCCAGACATCGCATATGATGGGCGCAGAGGCTTCTGCAGCGAGAGGGGAAGGTGCTCCCTCCCCTCCAATGCAGCACCGCGCTTCCGCGACTCAGTCATCCGCGCCACGAACACATGATCTCTTGTTGGTAAACATGGATGGCAAAACACAAGTTTTCGTGCCAACACCACTTTCTTTTCAATATTTGAGACAGATCCCGCAAGATGTGGTGGCAAAATACGAGCTTAGCACACAACACTGCAGATGTAGCAGAAAGCCCAGCCCATCATTCAGCTACGTCGCAAGCAACCGCAACGAAAGGACAGTAAATGTCATTTCAGAAAAAACAGTAACAGTTCAAGTCCCACCAAAAGTGGAAACCCAAGAATTTCCAAACTACAACCTACCAAATTACTGCAACAACCTGTTATGCACTAGCCACGGTGCAATCACACTTAAGTGTACGATGTGTCAACCCAATTATCACCACGAGTGTCTCAACACAATGGAACTCAATACAGCAGTGGGATTGCCTTTTATGTGTTTGAGATGCAGTGTAGAATTGAAAGAGCAAAACACATGCAACGCATGGGATTTATTGGCGGTGGAGTAAATGCAAGCAGGTTTATCAACGCAACGGACTGTCAGGACAGAGAGGGCAAAAACATGCAATACTGTAACTGTGGAGTCAAAATCACCATACGGAACATAAACAACACTGAGGGAGCGGCCACATCGGGCGAAGGACTGAAGTGTCATAAGTGCGCAGTGGTCAATCAATGCAGCACGCAGCTGCCACACGCCCACCCGGCACACGTGGCGAATGTAAACAACACATTGGCGCTAATGCAATCAACACTACAGAGACCTACCCTAATTAATACGCCTCTCCCGTTTCTACCGCCCACTCACTACCCACAGCTACCAGCTATGTTTCCTACACCAATGTTCCAGTCAATACTGCCACCACTCACCACATCCTATCCACCCCACCAGTCAGTGACGCCATGTCAACCCAGCTACTTGGGAGTGACGTCACCCACTCAGCCAACACAAGAAAATGCAATGGGAAGCGGAATCACTGAGCTCAATAACACAATTCCACCACCAAGACCAGCATAAGTGAAAACGCTAGCAAAATTTTAGATCCTACCTATGTTTGCTGGAACACCAGCCGAAAATCCTACTGCATTTCTAGAAGACTGTACATCGTGGTTAACTAGATACGGCGTGAGCAAAGAATGGGTGAGCTGTGTTGGAGCACAACTCCAAGGAGAAGTGTGCTCTTGGTGGTATTCTTTAAACCACTACGTGCTCCAGTGGGAGAGTTTCAGCATTCGTTTCAGTGCCGGTTTAAATGAGAGTTCACGTAACTTTAAGCCCAAAGCAAATTGACACTGAAAGAACAGTAGCCCAATGAATCGTTATCAGCATTCATTACGAGGAAAAGTCACCTGCTTTGCCACTTTCACCTGCACCTACCGGAAAGGGAAGTGTTAGAAGTTGTTGTGGATATGGTGCAACCAGAGTTCCGTGCCGCTTTGATACCACTATTAAACGGCACACTGGACGACTTGATGCACGCCGCAATCATTTTGGACCACAACCACGGAGAACCGCGTCGTGATCAGAGCATAGTGAGATTGCGCAATGAGCAACGGGATGGAAATGGAGATGGACAGAGTACCAGCACCCAACCACAACAACAATACAGTTCTTATGGACAGCAACAAGGGAAAGTGTTCAAAAAAAATTCAGGACCCACCAATACCCAAAATTCCAGTGGTCAGAAGCAACAGGATAAAAATGCAATGAGCAGTGCAGAAAATTCAAACTGTGTGTGGAATCCGAACCAATCACATCTACGTCCGCCACCCAGTGGTCCAGAGAAGACCGCTGCTGGAGACGACAACCCAATGACGACTGGCCAGGCGAGAAGACAGCGGCCCGCACATGCCTGTCACAACCCCCATCAGCCTGGCCAGTACTGAGAAGCCCCGTGGAGGCCAATGCTTAGATAGGGAATGCACGTCACCTGCCCCTATCTCCCAGGATACGGTTCTAGCACGTAATGCCCTTCACCAAGAGAGGTGGGAAGGACATTAAGGCGAAGAAGGCAACTACTGCGAACCATTCTATCTGGAGTTGCACCCATCCTAGTATGACACTTTGCCAAGAGTCACCCCGAGAACGAGCTCAAGCCGCCCGCAAGTCAGTGGGGGCTTAACCCCTCGACTCCCCCTCTTTCTCTGTTTCAGTCTCCCCGGAAGGTTCCTGGGACTCCGCATCCAGTAGTTGCAGCCTTCAGGTGAGGAGAGAAAGTGCCCATGGTCCTGACGTGCCCCTAGTTCTCCATACATTGCTACCCCAGCTCGCAGATGACATCCGCCAGGAGACCGCTGAACAGCAGCCGTCCCAGCAGCAGTTACGCCAGCAACCATAACCCCACCAGCAAACCCGCCGCCTCAAGTCGCCAACTGACACTGCCCACATTATACACAGGACGGGATGCTGTACACAAGTAAAGTCAGACCGAACCGCCCGTAGTACGTGATCGTAGCCAGTACTAACAAAGTCACTGCTTCTGACATATAGTCTTATTGCCCAGACCCAGATACAGTCACACGTCAAATGGAAAACTAATTTAATGAACAGTTATTCGGGGCAGGTTGCTTTGTATTATTTTTATAGATAGTTATGGTGCTGATGGGATATGTGACAAATTCACATAATCATGGTTTTTACATTTGTGTGTCAGCTCCCTCTGAATTTCATCTTATAAGTAAAGTTTATTTTACTTTGTGTGTCTGAACCGCAGTTTTCTATTAGCAGTAAGCACTCTTTAAGTGAACGTGTAAGTAACGTACAGCAATTTCTGACCACGTGGTCAGTCCACTTAACACTTTGTTTTATACCTTGTGCTCAGCACATTGTTAGTAATTCAACTATGGATAACGTTTTTTGGAATGTGGTGTATTAATTGTAATAGTTATATGGTAATATCATGTACAGTACTTAGAATTCTATGAATACTTCATATGTGAGTATTTGCTTACATCTAATTAAATGACAACCAACAGACAGCTGTGCATTGTGGTTGTTTATTTAAAGGTAACGTGAGGTCTGTATTTTCACGGGAAGGTGAAGGCATGCTGCAAAGCCTTCAACAACAGGTCTACTTAATAGTGATGTAATAGTTAGGGTCTTTTGTGCCGTGCGAAATTACATGCACCTGTGCCTGCACAGTCTCAGAGGGCGTGAGACCATATGAACCTGATATTCCCTGAGAGAGCAACCCCCTTCCACCCCGCCATTACAGCTGGGTAAAAGCTGGGTAGCACCCCTATCACCTGCTTACATATTTTTGAGCCCCTCAACCCCCGAACACATCACAAGTTGCCTGCGAGCCTTCATAATTCATGAAAATTATGCTTATTTAGTACATTTCAAAAGTAAAAATGCTGCAGTTGGAGAATTAAGTCATACTTCAAGGCAATGTAAAACATGAAATGCTGCAGAATTAAATTAATTTTGCTAATACAGAATTTATCCAAAGATGGCTGGAAACAGGCTTCCTTAACTTGCAAGCTGGTTGTCAATTACCTTGCAGCACAGAGGTACCAATGCGAGCATCTTCACTGACCCTGGTAACAGGTGAGGCAACCACAAACTCTGGGGGCTGATCCTCTACATCCTGAACCTTCACGACAATGGCCGCTGTGCCAGTGTTTACCTGCAAAAAACAGATTTCTCTACATTAAAATCATTACCTGTTTCTTGCCTGGTCCATCATCCAGGTTTACAAATAACCCATGATATAGACATTTAAAGCACTCTCATGTACATCATAGGAGCCAAGACTTGAGGAAATGTTTAACACACAAGAATAAAATTCTTGAAAATAATTTCTAAGTTACACACAGGAGGAAATTCATGTTACTTTAACCCTTTCAGACCCACTTTGATAGAACCAATTAGCAGTAAGTTTTGTTCAGCTGGAGTAATATGAACCATCAAACTGAATCATGGTTTATGATTCAGTTACTCACAGGGCAGACCAGCGAGAATTAAACCTCCTAGTGTACAATACCAGCCAAAAATAATTTTTGTGTACATTGTGTACACTGCAAGCTGAACAACAAGAAACTGGAAAACAGGGAAAATATTGGGAAATTAAAAATGGTTTTAAGTACAGGGGAAAAATCAGAAAAATTTTTTATTTGTGCAATTTTTAATTGTTTGACACCAACTAAATTTATTTTATTGTATTTTATTGATAATGAATACACTGCATAGTTTTGTTTATCCGTGTTGTGCTTAACCATTTTCTGTGTATCGATATGGCATGCTTGAATAATATTTTTCATGATTTAAAAAAAAAATTTAAAGTGTGAGTTGTTGATGCAAGTTCAATGGGGCTGTAACATGAGGCACTCTGCCACCATGCATAAAGCGCAGCCTAGTGCAGACACTGGAGAACGCCATTAAATCATGCAGAAAACAAGTGCACTTTCCAAGAAATAAAAAATGATTTTAAAAACAGGGGGCTGTGTTGATTCTATAACAAATTGGCTTTTGTAGAAAAGCTGGAACCATGAGTTTTGGAGTACATAGTCATAAAAAAAGAGTACTTTTCTTATGTTAATTTCTGCAGTTTATTGTTACTATTTTCATAAATATGTTCTTTTTTGCAGCCATGCTCTTGGAATTGGAATCTGCTCTTTGTTTTACCAAAAAAGTATTGATAGGGAAATTGCAAATCAGGAACTGTTGGAAACCCTGCACTGGGTCTGAATGTGTTAAATAAAGTACCAGTATAATACAACTACTATTAATTTTTAGTGATTAAGGATCCATACAGTTATGCAAACACAGTAACTCACTTTGCTTGCTCAATTCACAAAGTTCTAGCTATGTAATTTACACTGCATGCAAGCTTGGCTAATAAAATTAACATAATACAAAAGTTTAATTTAAAATTGTCAGTTATAATCTGACAAGCCTGTAAGATTACTAAATATGTTTTCAGTTTTAATGAACATTTTTATAATCAGATCCATTTTGACTTGAAAATAACCTTTGCTTGGGATGGGAAACTAACAGCATTGTGCATCTGATGAAAACGACTGATGATAGACTGTCAATCACTTCCAGTGGCCATGAGAACTGCTTGAAGAATTGCACCAAATTCAAAATTACATCACATTCAATAGCTGTACAGTGCTTTGTGAAGGGACATAATTACACTTTATACACACACAGACATAAGTGTGCACATGTAAGACATAATCTAACTTCCAGCAAAGTATATGCAGGTTGGCATCCTTCACCAGTACCAATGTCCAGACAGTAAGGTGCCTTGTGCAGGAGACTCCTCGGGTTACTGTTGCAACTGATGGAGATAACCTGTTGGCCACCTTTTCTAAATTGGCTGACAAGCTTGCTAGATCAGATACCATTAAAATAATCACTTTAATGGGACATGTGATTAAACATAGTTCTGGAACAAGGTGGGGGGGGGGGGGGGAGACTCAACACACACAAACATGACTTGGTGTCAGAGCAGAGAAAGTACTATTTGGATCACTATAGAAAGTACACAGGGGTAATGAGTTGAAGATTTCCTTCAGTTGCAGTGTAAGTGTGAAAAAATTCTAATAACATGAATATTTGGGAGCTAACACTCAATGTTAACAGGTACATATGCTGATTCCATACCAGCCTGCCAAAGCCCTCAAAATATGGAGCCTGGAGCCAAAGGGAGTTGAAATGCCTTGTAACTTGGTGGTCAGCCAAAGACTTTGCATGGAGTCATGGATGCATCTACTGAACATAAATGCCTTTATTACTGTCAAGTAGCTGGTAGAATCAACAAAATTCGTCCCGCAGCCTCTGTAGATGTTGGAGTACCTACCACAGTGAGAGAGAAAGCTGCAGAATGCTGCTATAAAGCTTCAGTGGTGAAGTTGAAAGCTATTTCCAGGTGAATGGCCTTGTTGGCCATCAAGGATCTGAAACCTCTGCAGCTGCGATAGAGTTATCGTTGAAGTGCCAGCAGACAACTCTAACCTTAAGGAATGGCTTTGTTTGCCTAACATAATCAGTAACATAGAGTGGACTCTAAAGGAAAGCACATAGTAGTTTTTTAGTTTGTGACAAATATTACTTTAAGTGCCCAGGATCCAGGATTCTTGTCGAAAGACTGACTGGAAAACATACTACCTAAAATACAATAGTTGAACGTGAAGGTGGTCAATCAGAAGTTCCATCATGTGACAATGTTTTGGTAATAGAACTAGAAGCCTCTGGTCAGAAAGGCATATCTAACAGTTACACACATCCACCCACCCTGAGGACTTCAGAAGTGTTCAAGGATGAAAACACTGCATGTAGATCAACTACGTTTGGGAGATAAACAGGGAATATAGTGAGCCCAAGCAGTGTGCAAAGTGGAGAAAACAGATGGTGACCCATTTGATAATGCTCAGGGTCAATAATTTACATAGCAGTGTATCATCTCAATGGTTAATGACAACACTGAGCATGAGAAAAAAATGTGGTTCAACAAGTGATTCATCCACGTACTCCATCTTCACAAAGGGCTGATGCCAGTCTTCCGGCAGCCTACACAGCCACTGTGGGCCTGTTCACCTCTGGAAATGAGACTTTAAGAAAATCAGTTAGCAGGGTTATTGTCTGCTGGCACCTGATTCCAGTTTTCTGATGAAATAAGATCCTGAATTTGACTGACACAATTTGCAACAAATGTCTTTTAGCAGTGTGATGAGTCATGAATCCAATGAAGTACCACCATAGAGTCACTCCAGGCAAATGTCAGGGAGCATGAGAACTCTGGAACAAATCTGGGAATGGAAACAATTACCACACCTGGAAGTTCCCCTTGGAACCGTTTTCAAGTTGCTAAGATGTCAGCTAAGGGTTGGATCATCCCAGTCAATACTACAAACCCACATGAGCTGAATGAGGTGTTAGACCAATAGAATAATGGGTGTAAAAAAGTAAAAAAGTCAAATATTCATGCTAGGTCAGACAGGATACTCTTTCTTGTTAACAGTGGTAAAAGTTGATTGATTATTATATGCGAATGTTTCACAGTGCTTGCCTTTGGAGGCCTAGTATTTACACTATAAGTAGTTCACATGTGCTGTCAGGAGAAAGAACAACACTAATTTGTAGCATGTCTGCTTGCAACCAGAACAGCAAGAACAGTCGGTTGTTAGTAAATTTAAATTTATGCAAATGGATTCAGCTCACTATGATAAGGTCTATAGAATATTTCTGTAGTGAGAGGGCAGCTTCAATCCTAGATGCTCTTGTTACCAAGCCATACACATAAGTATTTTTTAAGCAGCCTTGATCCATTCTGAGTATATTTTTTCACATGTGCAGCTAACTGATGCATGATCCAGATAGCAAAATATGGTGCACACAAAAATTCATTGGTCACAGTGTTGAGCCAATAATTAAAAACAGGGTCACTATTCCATAATCTCCATAAAACATGCTGATAGTCTGTAAAATATTTATTTATTTATATCTGATGCTACATTTCTCTGTCAGCAGTGAATACAACATGCCTCAATAGTACAGAAGAATGTCAGTTGTGTCTTCCTGCAGTTTTGGTCCAGTGAGGAACCTGTCATTTAAGCATTCTCCTATGCTGAAGCATTGAATACGTCATAATTTTGTCATACTGTGGTATGGCTTTAGTACCTCGGGAGTTGGCGTGTATAGGCTGCAAATTTTTACAAAAAAAAAAAATGACTTCAAAAAGTGGGGTGCGGCTTATATACGAGATATTGTCATTAAAAAAATTTTCCCTCCAAAACATGTTTGGAAATTTGTCAACATACAGTACATTTTAACGTTTTAACTTAAAGGAAGGAAGGAAGGGAAGAAGAAGAAATGGAAGAGAAGGAAACTTTTCCACTCGAGCCCTTATTTGTTCACTCACGTTCATAAACAAAATATCTCACACATGTAAAATGTAAACATGTAGTCTGTGGAATAGTAATTGCATGATGTATGTTTCTAAACATTTCAACTTAATACAAATTTTCTGGGCTCAATTATCAGTTGTGTTCAAACCTAAATAGCATGCCTCCATATAAGGAGATTGTTAGGCATATGGAACTGGCTGACTACAATCTTTAATTGGATAATATCCCAGCTGGCAAAAGCTGTGTACCGGCATCCACATGATATCCACGAGAACGTTTTTCCTGCAGCCGTTTTAAGTTTATTTTGGGGGGAGACATGAGTAGTGAGGATTTTGTACTTGCCTATGTGTTCAATGTGTAGGGTACAGTGTGTAGACAACAAAGGTCCCTGTTTTGCAACTTTGTCTTGGAGAGACTTTCCTCAGTGTTCCTGCATGTGTTTGCACAGAATGCAGTGTGGCCAGAACAACACTGCGAGGTGTGCTAAGTAATTGTATTTGTACAACACGTGATGAGACTAAGGTCACTGGTACTCACACTAGTCAAATAGGCGAGTTAGCCCACCCTGAGATCTTAAGTGTGCATGCACAACGTACTCGAGCAAGCAGGTTTGTTACATTTCAAATTAATACAATTAACACGCTGGGCACCGGTTGTTACATTTTAGTAGAATCAGATGTGAATAAATTATGTAGAATTAGCAAGCCAAAATTCTTTTTTCCAACTTCATTCTTCCATTCCTCTTTTCATAAAAAAAAATAGACAATTATTACTTGATTATTCTAAAAAATTTTAATTCAATAATCATTCAAAGTTCTCTTCATTTTCTTGTTGCAGCAATTATATCATTTTTTCATCCCTTTCATCATTATATTAAAAAACCACATTTGCTATTCAAAATAAGTTTCATATTTCTTTTTAATCTTAATACACACATCCATCATTGATGGTGTTAGTAATAGTTCTGCTATAAAAATTGTTCAATTTTATTTCTGCCTTACTTACGTTGTTACCTGTCCTCTGATTGGCTGCAGTCTGACCACACCACATCTCTCCACCAATCAGCAATGCCGAGATGAGAGACAACCAGAATTATTTAGTTTCTGAACATTTGTTTAATAAACATTTAATACTCTCTATCCTCTAGGAAAGAAATGAAAAATAACTAACCAATTTAGAATACTGAAAATCATCTAGATGATCTCTATGTCAATAAAATATTAAAATAACCAAAGAATAAAGATTATACTGTATTTTGCTTAACTCATATAATAAAGTGTAATTTGGAAATGATATAAAATTAGTGACAACTTAAGCAAGTATTCTGTAATAATTTATCTAATTAAAATGTCTCTGACCAACTGTAAATATTACCCTCAAATTCTGCAGTGTTACAGGTTCTTTAGTGTTTTAGCTTTGCATTAATTTACCATTTGGCTGATGAGTACCACCATGGCGGGGGCTGCAACCCTGTAAGGTGACAGTATATATGACAACTACATTTTCAATTAGAAAGGTGGAACCAGAAACATATGACCTTGCTGTAGGTACTCTTATCAGGAAATCTATGTAAGAGACCTTGAGTTTAGTATCACAGTTCAATTTGTTGCTCTCAAGGTTGTAAAACTGATGAATTACTTACACTTGTGATCCAGCAAAGAGTTTTAGCCTTCTGAAACAGCAAAGCCCCATCATATTTACATTTTTCACTTCCTCTATGATTTTACACAAACAGTTGTTCACAATGTGGGTCCTCTGTGGTGGGCCTGGGGGATTTCTTCAATCTCCGATAGCTGTCAACCTACACCATAGAGTGTCTTGTGAGAAAAAATCAAGTAAAATACATTAACTAACATTGAAGTTGTTGGTAACTTACTGCTGTTACATTACTATCTGGATTCAAGGTATTACTACTCACTAAATATGGAGGAAAGTCTGCACCTATCAACAAATCCAGAACTAGCACAGTATGGATCAGCACGGTGTAGATGAGAAAATGTCCTTCTGCACCTTAATCCAAGTCTCGTCATGCAATTATCTGATGTGGCCCTCACTGTCCTGCTCGAGTGGCAGACAAATGCTGCTCGCTGTGCATCAGCGACACACATCCATGCATGTCATGCACAGTTCACTGTGCCGTTCATGAAGAACGGATCGTTTAGTGATCCAAATGACCCGCTCGCCAAGAGAGATCTAGTGTATCTGTGATTTAATCAGATGAGTGTTGTGATCTCTTGAAAGGAGAGCCTAAAGTAAATATGGGGTATTGTTATCTTCAGTTTGCTTTGCCTCAGTGCTCCGTAATTAATTAAAGAGTGCCCGGCCACATGGTCAACATACTGAAAGAGACCTACATTTGGAGACGCTCTAAATTCAATGGAAAATATTGGAGAGTTGATGCTATGTTTATATTATTTCTAAAGGACGTGTATATGTTTTTAGTTTTCTTTAACGTAAACAGCAAATTGATCTTGGTTGTTCCAGCAGCCGCGATGCCAAGCGCCCAAACTTAAATTCCTAGAGATTTCACTAAATTTAAGTTTTAATTTACTCAAGTGTTTTTGAAGGGTCTTTTGAATGTAAAATATCTTGCGTAAATTTTTGTATAATTTTAAGTTTCCTTCGCAAACCTATTCAAGCTTTTCCAAGAGATATTAATTTTCCCCGACATGCATAGCAACAAAGACACTGAACAATCAAAAGAAATAATGTGTCGGAATTAACACCTTAATTCCTCCAAGTGTTTTGCTATGTTGTATTCAGTTTTACATGTACTTGTTTGTAAGATATGTGTAACTGCTTTTTCCCTCACGGAGCTGGCGGGAGATCTCTGCATGGTAACGGGATCTCAACGCCAACTTCCTCAGTCAAGTTCTGCGGGTCAAGGAGAGTGCACATGTTCCGTGTTGTGAGGGAACATCATCGCCTTTGTCCTTTGTCTGATCATTAAGTACAATAGTAAGTGATTTTTATGCCGGAACATGTGATTTATTTCTTTTCTCCCTTGCGCCACAATCTCATCTCTGTAGACTCGTGGCCCCAGAGATTTTATCGCCTCAAACTGTTCAAGCGCTAAGGAGTGTTTTTTGCAATGTCGGCCAATGGCAGGCGTTGCGGGCCATGCCCGCTTCATTCAAGGGATTTTGTGTAGTTGATTGTCTTTATGTTTCTCTTTCAATCAATATACGTGATTGCAGTGTCTGTTGTCTTAATTCATTTTAACGTTAATTTTCGTCGTGTCTTGGCCCACTCCAGAGTGTTAAGTCCATGTGCTCATTTATGTAATGTAAAGGCATCAGTGACTTTTTATGAACTTTATACATAAATGTGAATTGCGAGAGGGATACGCCACGTGGCTGTCGACCAACTACCACCCTGAGAGCCAGAGTCCACGTGCTCATCCGTGATATAGATGAGCTGGCGCCCTGCCAGAACTTTCAACTTTTCTGTGATAACTAGCCATGCATGTTGGTTTCTCTCAAACCAGGCATCCCTCGCCTCTTGCAAGCTGCCAAGCCACGTTATATCTATAATGAAACTGAACTGGCTGGCAGAATCAAGGAGGGCACAAACTGTCTGAAGGCCACAATCACTAACTGGGATGCCAAGGAAAGCTGCAGATAGCAATAAAATATTATAGAGGAGTATCTTGGGTGTGCATTTGAGATATTAAGAACTAAAAATGTTGTAACAAAGGTAAAAAACCAGTATTGCTGTTTGGGGTTGATGGCACTGAGTCACAGAAAATAAGTAGGTAGTGTGTGATGCTAAGCATTACAATTACAGCAGTTTATACCAGATGGGCGATATTTGGACTGATAGGAATCACTTAGACGCATGCCACACTGCTTCGTAGCATGACTGCATATTCTACGGGCCGACTTCGCCCCATCAGCGAGTGCTGAGAAGCATGGGGCAAGTCCAAAGCGACATATATAATTCTAAGTGGTTACAGGGTTAATTCCATACGCTGGACAATTACAGAAACGGACATAATTAATGCTAACAATTATGAGATAGTACTGCCCACCCAGACTACGACATGTGATCGTCATGCCCTCAACCTAAAAATTGTTTTACCTGACGAGCCACGGATCCGCCGACTCCGATAAGGAAGTTAACAAAATTGCCACAGGATCATAGTACCCCTGTGCCCAGTGATATCACAGCCGCTGAGCCTCGGGCAGAGGAGGTAAACCTATCGTCAGCCTCCACCCAGGGCGATAAGAAATGTGCAATGCCACCCACTAAATACCGAAGATAGCCAGCACCTGTGTCGAGAGGCTTACAACCTCTGCACTCCTGGGAGAGCCACCAAGATGAAATTTGGACTATACATGAAACCTCCAAAACACTCTTGATAGAGTTCGTCAGCCCGCCGACCTCAATGGTCAGTGGGCTCTCCTGGGTCTGAGAAGACCACCACCTCTCCCAGCCTGCTGCTACAGCAGCAAGTGCTCCCGATGTAACCACGACGTCTACACCCTACACCCACTACTCAGTCTTCCTTGACTCCGTGGTAGCAGGCCGTCGCGACATCCTAATTCACACCTCAGTCTAAATACATCACTATTAAAAGTGATAGAATTCTGATTTCTACACTAACGTTGGGAAACTAATAACCATGTTTCACTTCACATGGCAATCAAGTGAATTAAATAATAACTCAGCTATTTTATAAAATAATTGAGTTCCCCAATGTTTTCTCAAAGCATAAATAAACACTACATAAAGATATTCAATATTGTTGAATTTATCAATTTTACCTTTTACCCATTCTTTTCACGTAAAATTACCTTAAATTATTTGGCTCAACATAAATTTAAAGTTATCTCTGCGGAACAAGTGCGAGTGGGCCGAGCTCCTGAGTATCACTGGGTCTGCAAAGATCTCTAGTCTGCAAAGACATACTCTGATACCTGGGTGAGTCCAGAACATCCACGCTTGCCTGCAGATGCACTCCAAACTCTAGCCCGTCGTTCTCATCGATAGGGTCTCTTGAGTGACTGAGAAGTGATTCCCCCAAGGACTATCAATTGATGGCCAGGGAAGGCGTGATTTTATGACATAGTGAGAGAGCCTAGTATATTTTATCGTAAGAGAGTTCTGTTAGCATTCCTGACTCAGTATCCTCATGATGAAGAAGGCAGATGGACGCTCCAGCCAAGTACATCGCCAGGCCCGACGGGCGCTCCAAATAGAATTATCTAGTTCCAACAACCCCAGTTAGACAACACAGTCCCCGATAATTCACCCCCATTGCTAGTGTGGAGGTTACCGCACCAGGACCACGCCCAGTCTTGCCACTAATAGCTTGTGTTCACGAGTTCGAACTCGACTCCGGGCTGGGTATCTGCTGGCCGTGGTCTTGTTACGAATTCGTAAGCTACTACTACCCACCAAACCCCATACGTGTAGCAAAACCACCTACCCCAACCTCGGCTGTCGATCGTCCACCTGTAACAGGGTGGCTACAGAAAACCTAAAACTAAATTCCCTGACTTTTCCAGGTTTTCCCTGTCTATCACATTTTTTCCCCTGATCCATACAAATGAAATAAAATCACATTTTTCATAAGTTTTATTTAATTGAAGCCCTGTGCACAAACTAATATAAATGTTTATGAACTTACTCTTGCAGCTATCCATTTAATGAGAGGAATTTTAAGAGTCTTGTAGTATGTTGACGTGTGACATTGGGTGACCAACCACAATATAAAGGTCAGCCAAGGTATTATTGCGTCTGTCAGAGACATGGGCGATATGACTGGGCTGACTTATTGGCTGCTAACCAGACCTCGACCAGTATATAAGCTGAGGCGCGTGGCTTGATGGCGCAGCAAAAAGTCTGGTGTGGGCTTAACCATCCTCCGCAACATTGGTTAACACACAGCCACTGGTTTACCCGGAGTGGGAGTAGCCGGGGATAGCTCCTGACTCTACCGCTGTTGCTGCTGGTGCCGGCTGTACTCGTGCCCAGTCCTTGGGTGAAGGTGGTGCTGCAGCTGGCGGTGCTGGTAGGAGCTTGCGGAGGACTGCTGGTCCTGCTGGGCTGGAACGAAGGGTTTGCTATACCCAGTGGTATATGGAGTCCCTGGCAAAAGTCGACGACAACTGGATGTGGCTCGCTGGTGGTCTTGTAGGGAAGCGGAAATAGGGAGCGTGGAGGGACTAGGAGGTGAGGCCTCTCCAGTTGTCAGGCGGCTTTAGCTAATTCCCGGGTGTTAGACTGCAGAGGGCAGTTGGCACTGGGTTACAGTTCAGGTTGGACTCTAAGGCTGTAGCTGCCTTCCTAGCTCGCCACTTGGGCGCTTGTATTGCAAACAGGATGCTGAGTAGGAAGTATTCGAAGAAGGATCAACTCATAACATTTTGTGACAGCCAACCTCCTTATCTGTCAGAAGTCACTGTTTCATTTATTTTGGACAGCTGGCATCCCGGATTTTGGCAGCCTTCATCGATGAGCAAGGCTGTGCTCCCTGGTAGGGAGACATTCACAGTCAAGTTCACATTGGGGTTTGATTCCCCTCCGATTTCCCATCACCCTTCTGTTAGGTGGTACCCCCAGCAAGGACCCTAACATGGGGCAAACCCCAACTCGCCAGGCAAAACACCCATCAAACTTTAATTCACCGCCGAAGAGTTCCTTACATCCGACCAGAGGGAAATCAGCACTTTCAATTCAACTTTAGAGCTCCCCACCTCATTATTTTCTCTCCCCCCCCCCCCCCCCCCGTCCCCCATGGGTAGGAACAAATAGGAGGTTGACTCGCCAGAGAGCGAGAAAGGGGGGGGGGGGGAGAATAAGAAGAAGAAGGAAACAGCAAAAGGAGAGGGCGAGGGAGCGAGAGTGCGTCAACTTAAAACATACAGACAAAGATGCTCTGACCTAACCATCTAATGTTTCTATTTCGGAGAGGACTCCAGGGATTTGGAACATTTTTCCACAATATGGTTACCACTTAAAATGTCAAACTTGATAGTTGAGCTAGTCTCAATGCTTGCTGCAAATGAATGTGGCTGTGAGTACTGAGGCACTGGTTTTAGTGACTGTTGATTTTGACATTTGGAAGTAAACTTAAGAGGCAATTTAGCTCACTGCATTTCTTCTACACAGTGGTGCCCTTCTAGGGCTGTTGAGAACTCTGAGATCTTTGGCATTTCAGTTCCCCTATCACTAGCGGCATCTGTTTTATTGCAAAAATATTCCAGGACAAGTCGCGTTCCAATGCACTTTAGTTCAGAACCACTTTTGTGATTCAATCATTTGAATTGTTATGCATATTATCTGTCTGCCCAAGAATCACGGTTGGTCAGTATCAGAGAAACTTAATTCTTATTGACTCACTCATGTAACAGACACTCTTCATACAATGACAAGTGGCCAATAGTCAAATGAAAATTGCAAATGTGCACATAGGATGTTGGAGTCTAGCCTCCGCGTAAATATTTTCGTGAAAACAGGTGGCCCTACCTATCACTAATGAAGAGCTCCTACTATTTGCACAAGTATGGATCTCTTTGCCTCGGGAATGAAAAATGGAATATATCAAATAATGAGGGCAATGAACATTTGTGACCTAAAGATTGTTGTATCAACTGACTGGGAACAAGCAGGAACCCAGCCAGACGGTATAAAGATTTAAAGAGTTTCCAAGTAACACGACGGCTAATTCCATGAATAGACAAGGCAAACACAGACACAACAAAATATTTTCTCATATTTTTTTTAACAGGTAGGAAGCGAAAGGAATGTCATAACTGCACCATATTCCACACTTAATGGCTACACTTTGTGGAGAAGTGCAATGGTTGGCGCTAAGGTTGTATGCTCACAAGGGAAGAAAATTGAAAGCATGTCAGGTTTTGTCTTTTCCAGGTACAGAAAATGAGAGCGTAAGGAATCAAAACAAATATCAGTCATGTAGGGCCAAGTGGAGCTAAGGATATTTAATGTGAATTTGCCAGATCGTTTGTTTTAAAAATCTAGCAAGTGCACCATACACAATGCTGGCTGGATTACACTATGAGAACAAACATAGTAAGGGCAGGCTAAAAATAAAGTGTGAAGAGAAGTTGTTGAACTGGAAAAGGAAGGGAAAGATTGGTTTAGATTAACAAGAGATTGTGTGTGAGAGCATGAGAGAGAGCTGGACAGGTTGAAAGAAAATTTTTTAACACTGCCAGAACAGAACCATTTACAGCTCAACTGAGCTCTTCAACAAACACTGTGGTTAGTATAAACTTGTCTGTAGTCTGTGGTGCACTGACCCTGTCGTTGTTGGCTCTGTCAACCGCCAGCACTCTCAGCTGGTACAGGAACTTCCTCTCGTAGTCAAGCTGCCCAACCAGACGGATGACTCCCTTGCCATTCACAGTCGAGATGGCAAACAAATCAGTCTCCCCTTCCAGTTCTTGTAAGTAATATAGCACCTATGGAAAACAGTCAATGAACACCAAAAGGAACACATTATTGCAACCATACATATTTATTTAAGTACTATAGTACCAGAGTACCAGTGGTGAACATTAAATAGGTGTATTCAAGACATATGTTTGCCTAGACATGTCTAGGTATTCTTTCAACTACTTCAAATAATCAACAACAATATTACAAAGTCATGAAGCAAGTCATGAGGCAACATCAGCTCCACAACTGAATTTCAATTTATGATGTATCAGTGAGATTAAGGCTAAACTAGATGCAGCACTATTAT
Source organism: Dryococelus australis (assembly GCA_029891345.1). Lineage (NCBI taxonomy): Eukaryota > Metazoa > Arthropoda > Insecta > Phasmatodea > Phasmatidae > Dryococelus > Dryococelus australis. The sequence continues at coordinate 98,353,693 of CM057000.1, forward strand.
TCAAAATTACAGTCATGGGCAAAACCAGCCAAAACTACCACAATTTCGTGGCTGCCCCTTTCTGCGTTGTATGTTGCATGTACATAAATATGTTTTAATGCTTAGACTTTCACATAAAAATGAAACACTGCATACCCTACTTAATTCTTTTATAAAAAATTGTTTTCCCTGAGCACTGAAGAGTTCACTCAAATGTGAGAAACCAAATCAATGGTTGAGTACATTATGTAGCAAATTACCTGTATATTCATCCAAAGAATGTAATAATAAGTACTTTTTCTTGAAGATGGCAATAGAACATTTATATTTATGTTACATTGTGGTCATTGTAGCTTGCAATCAACATACATAATTTTTTACTAATTAGAAACAAATACCGTAGATTAAAAAAAAACTTATAACATAATGTTTACCCTTATTTCAAGAACATTAATTGTTAGCATAAAGGCCAAAATGCTTCTCTATCTGCCAAATAGAAAGCTACGAGTCTATTACGCGAAATGGTTGTGTAATTACTAGTATAGAAAGTGTCATGCATTAAAAAGGGAATGCTACTATGTTCTGGTAGATAATTAATCAAATAGAAATAAACATTTAACGAGGTAGGGCAACCCCACCCAGAAGTTTTTCAAAGCCTGGGAAAATAATTAGATTTTCTCCCCTCCCCCTTATTCTGCTGTTTGCATTGATTTTCTGATAACATTATATAAACCAATATTTATTTTTAAGACTGATACATAGTAGTATGTAGGTACCTGAATTAAAGGCTGTTCACTGTAAACTGAGCACTTTTGAAAGCCCTGCTTATGATCTACTTGTATGTGCATTGTGTATTCTTCCACCATATAAGTTAACATTGCCATGGGCTTCATCACTTTATTCATATGTCGGTTAAGTGAAAATGTAAAATTATTAGAAAAGAAAATATTTTACAAATTTGGTCATTATTATGCTTGACATGCATTAAAAAATCAGAACGCAAAACAAAAACAAATTTCAGTATTCACAAATATTCACCTAACACTTTTAATTCAACATTAAGCCATAGAACTACTTTCCCTCCATTTTTACCAACTTAACTGGGCTCATGGCAGTCTGTGTGATCATTAAAATACATGCTAGTAGGAGCAGTAACATTTTACAAAGCTGATTTTCAAGTACTCAGTTTACTATGAACAGCCTATAACCACAAATTTCCAGCAGTTTTTTTTTTAAACTTCAACTTTGTGGCACCTCTTGCTATTCTCTGTCTCATATAACTTCGAAAGATCATAACAGTCAGTGAGTGGCAACTTGATGGATACGAAATACACAATGTGCCATTTACAAAATCATGCATCAGTTGATACACAAACTAACAAACATTAATATTACATTGGCTATTCTGAGTGCACTGCCGACGCATATCAGACAAGCAAAAAATGCATGGATAATAAAGGATTCATAGATTAATAAATACATTTTATTTTTTGTGGTCACAAAACAGCGGTTGTTAGTGTTGCAAACAAACTTCCAAACAAACTTCGTGCTAAAGTAGTAATGTATAGGTGTTCAAAATGAAATGCAAATTAAAACAATCCGTATTCAAATGAAACTCAACTTCAAACCTTGGGAGTTCTTTTCACGTTGTATCTCCACTCTCTATCCATGCCTGCCATACAGGCTTGATATGAATTCCAAAAGTCAACAGAAATATTGCAGCGTATTATTGAATTTTCAAACTCGTGTCATTCGAGCCAGAAATTGGAAAAAAGTCAACTTTTAAAAAGACAGGATCAAGAGGCAGGCCAACATTCTGCTACCTGTTGAGTACATGCCCTGCCACGCCATCTGTCAGCTGTCTCCCGAAGCACTACCAGCCAGAAAAAAAAAAAACTTTCTTGTGAAAAATAACAAATTTAGGAACAGCTACCAATGGTTTTATTTTCCATGAGATCCATATAATTTTTAAAGTAACATGTATTTCCATGTATAGCGATTTTGATTACTAAAAATATCTACTGCGTATGTAATTGTTACATCTACATCCATTACATGCCATTTTATTCTCCCGCAAACCCATTCTCTGTTGTTTTCATGTTGTTACTATACTGTATTAATAAAATGAAGGAAGTGGGACGTACGTGGTTAGTTTTTAAGCAATTCTTCCACTATTCCATGCCACATATTTTCCAACTTGAACTGTTTAGTAACAGTAGCCTAATAGCAGAATTACTGCTTTGCAATCATTGTTGGTGAGTTGTTGGCAAATAATAGTGTGTTGTCAAGCAAGTTTCTCAAATTACTTTTATTTACAGTCTTAACATATTAGCTGTAAGGTACAAAGTGTGATAAGAACTACAATTATAGTCTCGCAAATGTTAACTCAAATTCGCTGTCTCAGATATGTTAAAAAAGTTACCAAATCTTTAATTTTTTTGGCAAGGTTTTATATTTTTACTTTCATCACCTACAAATGTTTTAGACAGATGTCAGTATATAAATAGCTTAAAATTTGTTTAGCAGTACAGTATAATGGCAAGTGGATTCGCTGACAGCATGTTGGTAAAATATACAGCCTCCACTCGATGCACCAGCTGATGGTGAAATGGTACATAAACGAAGAGTAAACATTTGGCTCTAATTTCATCAAACTGTCAAAATCTTGCCTAGTTACACAAGATGGAGACTACATGTGATCTGGCCCAGAGTGCATCCACCTCCCTCCCTTTGAGGCGGCTGGAATTTATATATAAAGACACGACACATGAATGTAGTCCAGCAATGGTTACTTTAAACAATTAAGTATGTAAACCGCTAAAGTTCTAACCTTCAGGCTGTTCCCGTGTCTCATGCAAACAGAGCTGAACTAAGAAAATTACACCTGCACCGTGTAGCAGTGCGGTGGACTCTACAGACTTTAGTTCACCACTCTCTACGTGGTTCTGGCTCTCGGTGGTCAGTGGCGTGTTCAGCTGCTTATTCCCATTTTGCTTCCTCATTGGTTTGTTTCCCCTCTCCTCGTGCATGCATGTAGATGTCTTGGAGGTCTTTACTTCTTTGAATTTTAGCGAGGTCGGCCACTCCGTTTCTTGTTCCACATGAAGGTGTACGTCTTTTATAAATTGTATTTAAGTGAGTGTTGTTATACTCAGATTGCGACACGAGTGCAGTGGGTGTGTTTTTTAAGGTTTTTATCGGGTTCTTTTAATGTGTGTCAACATAGGTGTAGGGTTGTTGCTGTGGTAAAATTCTTAGTTTTGGCTGCCATTCAAAATTATATTTAGTAAGCCGCTTCATCGCACGCTGCTCTGTTTTATAATCATAATTGTAAATGTGTCATTTTCAAGTTTTTAAAGTTTTGGCATGCGTACACGTAACTGTTTGCTGGAATTGGTTGGATGGTTTAGTGCTTCGGCGCGTGACCATTTCACTCGCACCGACACGCGCCCGCGACTTTAACCTTCTGTCTTAATTTCGGACATTGTTCTAAGCTATTAAATTTATTTTCCATCGGTGTGAGGAGTCGTTAGGGTGCCGGGAGAGAACAGTAGTGATTCTCTCCCGTCTTCATAATTATCAAGTCTCGACGTGAGAAATTTTGTTTTCTGAAGGCAACCATTCTGTCTCTTGAGTTTTTTTTTTCTTTTTTGTCTACTGCAACTGTCAATTGTTTGTTTCCCAATGTTTTGAAGAGACTGCAATAAACTTTCCAGTGAACAGTATCAATCATCTTTTATTTATTTTATTTTCTGGTTTTAATCAACGAACTTTGCAACCTTTTATTAATACAGTGTCTCAAAATCACACTGAGTTAGTTTCGAGCTAATGTTTTCTGTGAACAACAAGAGTTATGTCCAGGAAATACTACAAACTCTGTTTTTAGTGTGACCCTGCACTCATTGGCTCTTTGGTGTTGCATTTTAGAATTGGTTTTAACAGTTTATGGTTAGAATTAGGAATGTTACCATGCCAGCTACGTAAATGATTTAGAAGTCCATTAAGCAAAATGTGAATTAGCAGAATTAGCATTTACTGTATTTTATTTACTGCGCTGATATAGAGGGTGCCTTTGCAGTTTTTAACAGTGTGTATTTGCTGTCACTGAACAAAGGCAGCTTTAATAGGCGGACAGGTGCCCCCCTTTGACCATGTATAATTGTTGCCTGGATAATTCTTATTTTACATGTAATATTTTGATGTTTTATTCATATTAAATGTGTAATTTTATTTACAGAGAACTTTGATTAGGTGATAGTTACATTAGGCACCTCTCCGGTTGTTGTAAATTGAGTCTTGAGCATTTGCGTAATCAATATTTTGGCATTGTGGCACATAATTAAAGGCAATAGTAAATAGCTATATGCCCCTTGATATATGTAAGGCTGTCAGTGATATAAAGTGTGATGTCTCCCTCACTCTCTATTTCGCTTGGGGTGCAGACCAATGTTGCTCGCCGCTGCATCAACTGCATCACGTGCACTAGTGCACACAAATTGGTCAGGGCAACTCTTCAGTATTACAAAAGACATACCGCCCAATAATAAACAGAACAGTATGTGTTTACATCAGTGAAGTGTTGTGATCCTCCAAAAGTAGAGCCTAATGCATGCACGAGGAAATGTTATCTTCTCTTGACATCCCTGCAATGACTTACTTTTTAATATTGAGTGTCCACCCACGTGGCTAACATGTGCTCACGTAAGAATAGACTGGAATGCTCATAATTCCTTATCTAATTTTTGCAGTGATTTGTCATCTATACATTTGTTTCTAAAGGCGTAATTGATTTTTACACTTTTAAATAAATATGCAGTCGAAGACACTTGCAGTTCCGGCAGTCACTTGCCAAATTTGCCACATAAAATTCAAACAGTTCGTCTATTAAATTTAGAATAATTTAATATCACTGTTTTAAAAGTGATTAACTTGAGTGTAATGTATTTGTGTGAATTTTTATAGTGTTTTATATGTTCCGCATGCCTGTCTGAGCATTTGCAGTAATTTTCACTATCTGATAGATCCTTAGCAACAACGAATTAAGACTTTCCAGAAGAGTTCTAATTATTCAGAAATACTTAATTAATTTGTGTGAGTGTTTTTATGCCTTTTGTTTTCTTTCTTATGTATGCTGTTCAGTGTATGTATTTTTATTAATTTCGCCCTCGATGCTGGCGGGAAGATGACCGTTGCTAACTGCTTCTCCATGCCACCATCGTTAGTCTGCAACAATGGGTCATGGAGGGTAGATGCATACCGCACCGCTCGCCACGGGAGCTTCAACAATTGTGGTAAATCATATAGTGTTCAATAGTTTAATTTAAGTTACCGGAATCTTTTTCATTTTGTTCCTCCTGTGTGCTAACCATCCTTTCCGCCAACTTGCAACCCCAGAGAGTTTAATACCATAATTTTCACTGTGCTGTTCTGCACCTTTGTCCGCTTAGGCCTCTGGCAGGCCTCATGTGCCAGGCCCGCTTCAGACACGAGGACTTGTATGTGTTACCCGTGTATCTTTTCAGTAATACAACTAACTTCTTTGAAACCAGTGTCTTCAATTATTCATTTACTTGATTTTCACCATGGGATCTTGCCATCTCCAGTAATTGCTGCCACGTGGTAAACCAGTGCCTAAGAGTGTGTAGTGTGTGTAGCCATGACTTTATAAATTTGTAAATAGATGTCACTGCGGGGGGGGGGGGGGATGCCACCACAGGCTGTCGACCTGTAACGACACTGAGAAATCAAGAACCTAGAACCTCGTGCTTTTCTGAGATGTAGAGAAGCTGACACCCTGGTAACGTCAAAAATTTTATCCGCATCCATCGCCATGCTAGAAGGTCTGTATATGAATCTGGCATATCCCGCCCCTCGCAAGCAGCTGAACACGTCAAGCGTTTAGCCAAGAAATATTATGTTTTACTTACCTTTTTAACTTCAAGTTCATCTCTTTGTGAATTACTTGTGATAAACCCGCCACACATACAAGAGTCAACGTTTCACACATTTGTGCACATTCAGTTTAATTATATTTTGTATGAGAACTATTTATTACTAGACATTTGTGTTTGTATTTGTGTTAAATATAAATAATATATTATAATTTGTAAATAAAATAGAAGCTAAAAGTTAAGTTTAGCCAAAAATAAGATAGTTTTATATTAACAGAAGAATAAAACACTTTTGATACATGACATACTTAGAGAACAACCAAACATGTCATGCATGGGGTAATTTTCAACAGATTAATTCAAAATGTGTGAGTGTGGACATAATTTACTGAAATGTGGACATAATTTACTGAAAATTGACTGTATACAAGACCCACCTGGCCATATGGTCCCTCATCACGATCTGTAGCTTCTACGGAGGTCAAAACCCTTGGTGGACTGTTCTCCGGCACTGTGACAGTTGGCTGATAGGGCTTGAACACAGGTTCATTGTCGTTCACATCTTCCACCAGCAATAATAGGCTCTGAGTGATGAAGTTGCCCTCACCCAGGTTACCGTCTGTCAGCGTCAGCACCAGTGCATACTCGTCCTTCACCTGAGCCCATCAACATTGTGCAACTTCTTCATTAGCCTTATCATCCAACACACTTGTTTAGTACACAGGTTAAATTAACTACATATGTACTTACTGTAGTTCCCTATTGTTGATTCACAGCCTTAATTACAGGCATTTATGTAGTAAGAAAAAAAGATTGACGTAATTGCAGTATACTTAACAACTAGGGTAGAGAGAGTAGTACCTAAATTGTCCCTCCTTAAATTTAATCAAGGCTGCCAAAATGAGAGTAAATGTTCATCCAAACTGCTTTTGTTAACCAAGATGCCTTGTTGTATACTGTAACTTATACACTTTCTAATGAACTGTTATAGTGTATTTCAGATACTTACATAGCTACATCTTCACCTACTGGTTATAAAATTTACTCTATCTTTTTTGCAGTCTGTAATTTGGGTTAGCTTTGCCTTCAAAGTATTTTAATGCTTTTAGTGTCAGTTACACCTGCATTTGTCATTTGTATTTGTTATTCAGTTATGAAGTGTATTTATGGTGGCATAGTACTAAATTTTCTTCAGAAAGTAAACACAATAACTTGTAGTTAAGCCTATCCCCTTGACACTAATTGCTGGTGAAGTTGTTATGTACTATGTGCCAACACTGAAATTCCGACCAAAGATAATAAGTATGTGTATTCAACATGGAGGTAATAGATGATGGAGTGACAACAGACTATCTTCTCCACGTTTATCAAGTGAAACAAATGCCTTGTCTGGCGTCTTCCAGTTGAGCATGCACAGGCCGATTGTTTACGACAGCCGCCATATTATGAGTGGCAAAAGTTACATAGCAAGCAATGTAAAACATGCACCTTTTTGCCACTACTAGCCCTGTCCTTGTCTTTCATTTTCGGCTTCACGTTCGTGTCTCGGCTTCCACTCCACAGACTAATACCTCCATGGTATTCAACGACGGGCAGCCGCAACTAAATGAGTGCCCACAAGGTGGATTAAGGCCCCGCTACAATGAACCGGTGGATTACTGGTACGGTGCCGGCCGGTGTCATTCTGAATTTTGATTGGCTTACCCTGCTGTGACGTCAGTGCTGGTGCCAGTGCGGCAGAGTTGGCGAACTTTTAACTTTCACCGGCAACTGACCTAACGCTTTGCACGTGATTGGCCGTTGTTCGCACCACGATGATCGTGCACCAATGAAATCGATGTTATTGCGCAGGCGCAGTGAAATTCGGGACTTTGCTGACGAAATAAAAAATTAATATACTTGTAACAGAAAATACATAGTCTCACTAAATTCCAAGACAATCCGTTATGAATAGTTTGTTATTATTCCGTACGTCACAACTGCCGAAATATATTGCAAGTGTTGTTGATGGGTAGAAAAAATAAACATTCAGAAATTCGGCATCGGGAAACTTAAGGCCAGGTTACAATTGCTATAAGCACATCACTAACACAACACAATTATATACATAAGAGTTAAACTGCTTGTTTTCAATTTGAGTGGCTACAATCACGCATTATCTTACCGTTATATCAATTATTGTAGCTAGGCCACTGTGTCTGTGTTGTGTTTTGTATGTGCGTATCGCTATAACTGTGAATGTGTTAGGTATATGTTAGTAGTAGCCCAGCCTTTAGTCGGTATAAATACTGTCGAAAATGAATATATTGGAATGAGTAATTATGTTAAATATCGATTTGGAAAACTGACTTTGGAGTTACTCAAAGGAACATACTCGAATAGTACAAATTTGCAACTGCGTGCTATACACAGATGTAAAAACAACCAATAAAAACATGGCGAACGCACACTGCGCTATCTGTTGCATGTCGAACAAACTACACTTCACCAGCAAAGCACCTACATTTCATTGTAACAACGTGAACGCAATCCACCACTTTCATTGTAGCAGGGCCTTTAAAGTTTCCTGCTCACCTCCCTGTCCAGTTCCTGTTTCAGGTAGACGTTCGCCTCGTTGGTCCCCAGGTTCTCTATGCGCAGCAGATCTTGGCCCGTTTGCTCTCTCACACCAAAAGTTAGGGGGTCGCCATCAGGATCAACTCCTCGGAGCCGATATATCAAACTCCCTACCAAACACACCAACATCTGAGTTCAAAATAATTTGTAATTTCTCAATAGTACTTCAGTGTGTCAGTGCAGACAAGTTGTGCAAGTAGACTTACATGAGAAGAGGCATGGCCACGTAAGGCGATGATTGAAAAAAAGTGGTTGGGGGGGGGGGGGGGGGTTGTGAGTTAAGAGATTTGGGCCGCTTGTTTTGATGTTCTTACGAGTGTGTGGCATTCTGAGTTGCATATTGTTTTTGATGGAGCAGTGGGAAATATTGCTCGTATGAAATTAACGTTCAAATTATTGTAACTTCAAACATTTTAACTCAATAAAAAAACAAAACGCGATATGCACGTCACTGTTCGTATTCGTACAGATGCAGCAATACACATACATACACACACACAGGCCGGCTTTGGTCAAAGTTTACCTTACACTCGTTGAATTCACGATATAGAAGAAAAAAAAAAAAAAAAATATTATGTACGCATTACAAAAGTGTTGAACGTGCGACATTTTTTAGGCCACATGTATTTCAATAATTATAGTAACGGTTTACAGATACATTATTTACAAAACACGCAAACTAACTGTAAAATACGCAAACTCTTAAACACGTGTTTTCCTATGGAAATCCTTACAAGTTTACTTCACCAAAATCACGTTTGTTCGTCACTAGCATTACATAATTTATTTGCAGAATCGTTCAGTAAAATAGACACTGAGCACGTTTCCTAAAACCAACAAACTTGTTCTTGGTCGCCGCCATTGTGACGTCAGCGTATGAAGCATTTGTGCTTATTCCTTAAGCAGGTAAAGCTTACGATTGGCCGGAAGTAGAATGACGTAGAACGTGCACAGATGCGCCGGTGAGAAGTGATCGGAACTACTTCGTTGCGCATATTTCGCATTGTGAAGGTAACGGAATACGGCCTCTGTGCGGAAAAAAATTGCTCTCAGTGCAACTTGCAATTGGAATACGAAAATCCGAGCTGCTCTCTGAGCGAGTACCGGTAATTGGAACACGCGGAATCCGTCAGTCCGCACCGAGTGCAGTCCAAAGCAGTAATTGGAATACGCTATTAGAATTAGGGTAGGTTAGGGGGGGGGGGGGGATCAAAGGTTGTAGTTAAAGAACAAGAACGTCTGACGTCAGATGCTGCGATCTTTGAATTCTGACGTGAAATTCATGATATAATCGGCCCAAGACATGGAATTTAATCGATTCGAAAACGTCAGATGTTACATCGAATGTAATTAAAGTAATCAATTTATCGATATACTAAATCTAATACTTTTATTAATTTTTTTTATTAAAGCAGAGCCGTGCACCACAGAAAGGCCATATATTTACCTAATTTTCGTCATATCTAGTAATAAAAGGTATTCTAAGTTATTATTTGTCTTGTCAAGCCAAACATTTAAAAAATCCTCCAAAAAAAATTAGGTAAATATTGGCTACTACTGTCGTGCACTATCCCACTTTCTTAAAATATACGTACAAGCATGACGTAGGTATACCTTACAAACTCGTTATTTTAACATTTTCAAAACAATATATTATACTAGACAGTGATACTGTCATGATGGTGTTACACTCACGAACTGTGAAACATGGAATGGAGCCTAATTCAATTACTGATTACTTCCTCGTTTCATTGCTCGGCAGTGAATCAGTATCAGCAATAATAAGCAATAATTTAAGAGAGCACAATTGACCATGCAAGTGATCTAAAAATATTATCATGTCACATGACAATGCTTTGTTTCCAATGACTACTAGTTCTTAAATTATTTTTTAATTTGCTGAAATAATTAGTCTCTTTAACATGTTATTAAAAATAATATATTTTTATTTTTTAATCATGACATTTATATCACTATTGAAATGATGTCCATATATAAGTAAAGACGTAACTAACAAAAATAGTATTACTGCTTAATTTAATTACTTACTGTACAAAAGATATAAAATAAAGATTTAAAAAATAAGTGAACCCTTATGTAAACCCGATTTGCATATGCCCGGTTGCACCACCATGGTTCGAAACTCGATCCCAGATCGGATCTAAAATCGACAGAGAAAACTGTTACACCATTCGAGTTCAGAGCTGGAATGTGTCGGAAAGGGGGGGGGGGGGGTCGATTAAAAAGTGCCTAACATTTGCACCGGCGAAGCGCAATGCAAATAAAACTCCGCTGTACTTGCACCCACAACCATGGGTGCAATTAAATACACCGAACGCAAGTGGACGGTGCTCTTAAGCCCCTGTCACACTATCAAATTTTTCCGTTAAACTACTTCCAATAAGTTTGATCAACTGTATATGGACAATTATGATGTCATCAAAACATCATAAACACCTCCACATTTGGCCGAGAAAGTTGTATGGATACATAAGTTGCAAAGGGTTGTACACGGACTACTGTGTTTTTAAGTGGCCGTGAATAATGTTTTTATCACGCCTAAAGGTTATTGATATTTTGTAGTAGTTATAACCTAAACGACAACTGGCGGGTGTCATGTTTATACTGCGACAGGTGGACTTGGATAGCCGCTTATTTCTTTAATTGAGAAGTGTGACGATTGGTGATTAATACGTGGACAACTACATATTTTTAGCAGACAAGAAATTAACATTTTAATGATGCAATATATCAGATACGCTTGAGAGTGTGTGTTTGATGTTATTTACGTTAAAGAAGAGACGTGATATTGTATATTGTAAGCGTTAATAAGGTTAGTGACTTTGTTCGAAGTGTAACCGACCTAATATTGTGTTTACTTATTTTGTTGTTTAGAAAACATGATATTCTTCATGGCGTTTTTTTCTTCAGTTCATTACGAATTTACATACGGCTGATATTTTCTTCGCAAATGCAATCGGTGCAGTGCTCAAGTTGAATATTATGTAAGGTGTTTGTAGTTTGTTATTCACAAACTTCTGACGCTATTCGTATTGCATGTCGTGCCATAAGCATTTTTATCACAAATCGTTGACGCGCCCTTCGACAGTTAATGAAACAAGACTCTTTTGTGTTCCATAACAGACCCCCCCCCCCCTCCAAATTTAAAGCAAGAAATTTTAAGCACTTCAATAAAAATGTATTTTTGGACTGTTTTGATGGAAATAAAAGTGTTTTATGTTACGTGAAAAGTTAAGCTAGAAGCGCCCTCAGAAAACATCATTTCTCCAGTCTACCCACTTAAATTTGTTGAAATCGCTCTAATATAGTAATTTACACCATTTGCCACCGAAAACAATTAACCTAGGCGTATTTTTTGACAATTACAAATTAATGATAGCCACGTTGCTCGTTAGCTACATGTGTCTGTCGACAGCGCATGCGCAGCGAGAGCAATTGCACGTTTGCCTGGGTATTTGCCTGGGCGTTTTCTTTGCTTTTTACATCGGTATGCAACTATTTGCACCTCTGTTTTTTCATAATTCTATTTTGGTGCTACACATAGTACGTGTATTTGATCGGCCCCTGGAGATCTAGATGAAGTTCATTTCGAACCGCCGAAATTGACGGTTCGAAATCTCGATTCGAGATCAGCAGCCATCATCGAAAAATATAGTTTGAAAATACGCGAACAGATAGAACTACATTCGATTGTTTCCTTGGGAAATTAAAACATACCTGCTTGAATATTATTCAGTAAAATTCATTATTCAGTAAAATTCGCCCAACAATAATTCACTTAAAACAGATCAAACATCGCACATCTAGTTCTATATACAGTGAAAAATACGCCTACTTACATAACATCATATAAAACAAACCAATAACAAAATTTGTCTCATACTTAATGTCGATCTCTCCCTTTGGAACCAATGTCGACGAGTCGGAGATCCAGAATCATGAAATTTCGTTGGTGCAACACTTTTACATTGGAACCAAGATCAAACTGGATCCTGGTTCGGAACTAGGATCATTCGATCTCGGATCGGGGAAGATGTTGGTGCAACCGGACATTACAGAACATATTATAGAGATGTTTAGTAGAACGACTCTAATAAACACCATTAGTGTGACATCACACAATGCTGCTGATTCCAAACATAGACTAATGATAAGATAGACTGATCTCGCAGGCTGTACACAACCAATCTCCGTGTCCCAACAGTGAACTGTTTTTCTGCCAACACGTCTAGCGAAAACGGTATGGTTTGGATTTTAGTTTAAATAACTGATTTGCAAACAAATGTGTTTGAGATGTATGTATACTTCCTCCTGCCAATTTGTAATGCAGTTTGATTAAATTCAAATTGGTTAAAGTATTTTTATCACTTAATAGTTCTTGTCATTTAAAAATTAAAATATAAACAAACACTCTCATCAATGTTGACCATGTGACTTTGACAGTTGTGTTCCTTTGGGGTAGGTCAATGTTGGGTACATGAACAAAGCGGTCTACTTCAACTTTAGTCTATGGTTATGCTTTCGTTTATCCTTGTGTTTAGGGCCATAGACACAGGCTCGCCTAGAAATGAAGCACCACTAGCACTTCCTGTAGTGGAGATGCCAGTGTCACTAGATTTCGTATGCTCAGTCAGTTTTTATTTAAGCCTAGTGCGGCTTCATGAAGTTTAGTATGGTTGGTTGCTAAATACGAAGATACATGAGCTTGCCTGAACTTAATGATGCCAGTAGATCTCAGCCAATAGGAAGTAGCGGAAACTACGTCTGCTTCTTCTCGTAAGAAATAATATGAGGTCAACAGAAATCGCACGTAGAATTTTAAATACTCTTAGCCAACTAATAATAATAAATATATGCATAGAGGCCATTTCTAAAATGTTATTAACAAAAGTTTATATATCGTAATTATTTTTGCAAATGGTACATTAACTACCAGTATTTAGGGAGGGTGAGACCAGGTTCCATGTTTTTTGTGTAAGGTGTTGTTGTGGCCATTGAAAAGAGTAAGTGTGGAGAAAAGCCCTTCCGACCAGGGGGTACTTTCGGGCTTGGTGCATGATTATTAGGTGAAAATGGTGTAGGCTGCTGGACGAAGAGAAGTACGATGAGAGGGAAGCGTGCTTGCAGTGGGGACTCTGGCACACATGAAGAGAAAGCAGTGTGAGAAGATGATGGATGAATGGATGTAACAGATAAGTAGGGCCTGAAGTGTAAGTCGGTGGAGTGTGAGAAGTGTGGGTGATAGGGGCTCCAGTACTACGTCAGTCTTGGTGCTGGCCGTAGTCATCGGTTCGGTGGTCTGTCAGGTTCCTTGTCGTCCTCTTCTTTATCAGCAGCCTTCAGGTGACACATGGCGAGAAGTGGCCGGCGGGGAAAAGGGGTAAAAGTTAAGGGGGTGGCTAGTTGTCAGATGATTGGGTTGGCGAGGTGTCACGCTTAGAGTTTCTTGAAGTGGTCGGTGAGTGGGGCGAAAATGAAGTGGAAGTGAAGTAGGTTGGCAGATGCAAGAACTAGTTCGTGGGGCAGAGGCAGGGGTAAGCGGAGGATGAGGTGAAGTGAGTGGAAGAAAATATGGGTGGGGGCAGAGGGTGTGGATAGTGAAATGTGACCAAGTGGGGCAGGCATAGGTAAGGAGTGGGACGACGAAGGTGCAGAAAATAGTGAGGCAGGTGCCTTGAGTGGTGTCAGCAGAAGGGCGGATAAACGGAGCAAGGAGGATCATGGAAGTGCGGGCTTTGGTGGTGATTGAATCGATGTGGGGAATAAATTGAAGTGGGAGCCATAGGTTGTACCAAGGTAGCAGAGGTGGGAAGACCAGGGAATAAGAGTGGAAGAGAGTTTGGGTGGGTGTTGTTCGGAAGGATACAAACACGAGAAAAGGATGGCCTTGGATTTGGAATGGTTAAGCCCGACGCCATGGGCGTGTAACTGGGATTGGAGGGAGGCGAGGCTGCAGCTGAGGCGGTCGCTGAGCATGTAATTATGGACAGAGGAGAGGAGGCTGGTGTCGTCGGCATATTGGACAATGGTGGTGGTAGGGGGTATTTTCAGGTTGGCGAAGTGGAGTGCAAAGGGGAGGGGGCTGAATAGTACCTTGGGGAACGCCGGCAGGGATGTAGCGGGGATTGGAGAGGGTGCCCTCCACCCGTACCCGGAAGGTGTGACCCTCCACATATAAGCAGAGGAAACATGTGCGGGGGGGGCATGTCCACGGAGGAGAGACAGGTGATGAGGTGGTGGTGAGGGACAGAGTCAAAGACTCTGGCCAGGTCAAGGAGGACCATGTCCATGTCTTGGCAGAATGAGAAACCAGTCATCATGATGCGTTACACATGAGCAATGGCATGGGCGGTGGAGTGGTGGGCACGGAAAACAAATTGGTGGTTGGGGAAGATGTTGGCAGAAGAGACGAGGAGGAGATAGTGATAGATGACTTTCTCGGTGACCTTGGAAATAATGGGAAGAGGAGAGATAGGGTCAGTAGGAGGAGGAAAGAGACGGGGGTTTGCCAGGCTGGGAGGTGGGGACACCAATGGCTGTTTTCAAGGAGGAAGGAAAGTGGCAGTGGAGGAGAATGGCATTGATGAGGCGGGTGAGGATGACCGTGGCTTTTCGGGGAAGGGCAAGGAGGAATGGGGCATGAATGTAGTCAGCATAATAAGCAGCAGAGAGGCGGCGGTGGGAGAGAAGGGAAAATATTTCTCCAGGAGTGGCCAGGCAGAAAGAAGGGCAATGAGGGAGAAGAGGAAGAGTCAAATGTCCAGGGGTGAGGGGGTTGTCCTCGGACGAGTCGGCGGTGGAGAGGGAAGGGAGGGGAACCGAGGAGAAGGTAGTATGGAGGTACGCCGAGATGGCCTCCGATTTCTCAGCTACCAACTTGATGGTGGAGGTGGAAATGGTGAGGGGGGTAGTGGGTGGGAGTGGCCTTTGGCAGAGGATGTGATACTAGAGGGAGCCATTGGAAGACAACAGTGACTGGAGGTGCAGTGTCTCCTGGTCGACCTTCCACCTTCAGATCAACTGCCAGCACCAACCCTGCAGGAGGAGGTATGAGCTCCGATCCTGCAGTAGACGGGATGCCTGCCATCGATCATGGAAGCGGTTCTGCAGGGACAGTGCTTGATGGATGCGGGACAGAAGAAGGGGAGCGGAGAGTAATGGGCGAATTGGCAGCTGAAGTGATGGCAGCAGTAAGGATGGTGGTGTTGTGATTTAATTGGGCCCGTGGGGGATCAGGGAAGGGCAGAGTTGAGGACGATTGGAGGAGGGAGTAGTGAAAGGGGGTGAGAGCGAATTGGGTAGCCGGAACAGTGTGGTCAGGAGCTCAGTCGAAGGCGAGGGGCAGAGTGAGGGTGATAATGGAGGAGGCACAATGCACAAGTATGTGGTCGATGAGCCATCTGTGAATGTGTTGAATAGGAAATGATGGGGGAGGGGTGCAATTAGCTAAGTCAGAATGGAAGAGTGGTGGTTAAAGTGGGTGGGGTGGTAAATGGGGTGGGTGGAGGCGAGATTTGGAGGGAGGAGCAGCGATGAGTTCGCGGAGGGAGGTTGCCCATCGGGTTGGTTGGACGGAAAATCCCCAGGATGGTGGGTGGGATTGGAAGTCCCCGGCCTAACGATGTGTTAGTCGACTCGGCTGAGGGCGACAATGGGATCGGAGGGGAAGGGGTAGTTGGGTGGAAGGTTTAAAGTGTGATGAGGCAGTGACCGCCTCAGTCAAGGGCGAGGTAGGAAGGGAGCAGAGGTAATGAGAAATAGAGGATTTGAGGAGGGCAACCCCACCACCATAATCAGCCCGATCATAGCAGTGGATAGTGTACGCTTGGAGGGTAAATGAGATGGAGGAGTAAGTCAGGTTTAGTTGAGGAAAACGACATCGGGCTGGTGACTGGCCAGGAGGGAGTGGAGGTCAGGTAGTCTTGGGAGGAGGGAGCACGTGTTCCAGAGTAAAAATTTAAGGGGATTAGGGGAGTCCATTGAAAAACTGAAAGAACACAGTAGGAGGATGTCCAGTTTTTCGGTGAGGGAGCAGGCTTGGGAGAGGGCTGTGATGGTGGAGCGAATGAGGGGGAGGTAAGAACGGATAGAATCGATGACGTCAAGGAGGGAGTCGGAGATAGAGGAGTTGGGAGCAGGGTGGGCAGAGGGCTTTGGAGGGGAGTAGATGCATAATACGGGACCTCTACCACCTCCAATTTTTCATTGAAAAACAAGGTTTTTGGGGCTAAATTTAAGCTGTAAAAGTTTTTTTTTAAAGGAGCTCTCAAAACCTTGATTTTTGGCTCCGAAATCAAGATTTTTTACTCCAAAATTAATATTTCACAAAATGGTCACGCAGGATTTGTGCTGATTAAAAAAAAAAAAACAAGCAATTTTCATCGAAAATCAAGCAATTTTACCCCAAAATCAAGTATTTTTTCACGTTTTCTAGAAATGTCAATTTTGCAAGTGAGTAATCTAAATCAAGCAGATTTAAGCTAAAAACAAGCAAATTTAAGGTAAAAATCAAATGAAGTATTATCTTATTATTCTTTATAGTTTATATTCGAAGCTCTTCTAATTTTTTAAAAACTTCTTCTATTTGCTCTATATTTTCACCTATTTCTGGAAGTTCATATTTATCATCAATGTTAGCCAAGGTTGATAATTGTAAGCTTTGTACATTTGAATGAAATTTGCGAACTATATTTTTAAAATCTTCAGATGCATTATCTAATCTATAGGAAGGTGATCTTGAACCACTACCACCTTTTAAAATGTTAATCAAACCGCATGGAAACAAAGGCAGTATTATTTTATTTTCAAATAAAATAAATTTATTTAGAGAAAGGAAAAACTCATTTAGACATGAAAACGATTTGTTATTTGATCAAATAATTAATCTATATTTCTAAAAATTCGTAAAACTTTTAAATGTAACCACTCAACTATAAGTCTAAAATATTGTATTAAAATATCGAGCCCAATTTGTTGATTCTTCCATTTAATAATATTAAAATTTTATATATCTTCAGTAATTTTTTTTTCTTTCAAATAATCATACATCATATTTATTTTACTAATTAAATCAACATTACAAATGGTACCTACTTCAACTTTTTTATTAAAAATCAACACTAATTTTTATATTCGTTTTTTTTTCTTTAACTACAGTAGTTTTTCTATACATACAATCTATAACACATAACGGTCTTCGCCCCCAAAATTAATAGTAATTAGTATCACCATCAAAGTTTAAAGTTGGTTTATAATAAAGATCATTATTTTTATAGTCTGTATCTAGTTTAGTTTTTGAATTTCTTAAATCATTACAAGCAAGAAATTGTTTAAGACAAACACTGTTTTCAATATCTAGATTCCAGTTTTCTTTGGGAAGAACTTCATTTCTACCGATTTTAACATAAATATTCCTCACATTACAATGATCAAACATAGTAGCATGTTTATGCCGTTGAGCATGATTTCTTCTATTAAGTCGAAAACCTAGAATTACAAAATCGGGCATATCAAATTTTAAATTATTAAACTGATCTTTTATATCAAAGTTAAAAACAGTTGAATCAGCAGGAACTTCTTTTTATAAAAATTGCCAATAATCAAAACAAATAGGTATTTTTGGGTCTTTGTATATTTTGTTATCATGTATAAAACCAAAAGTAATATATCAGCAGATACAATATTTCATTTTTTTCAACACTAGGAACAGTTTTAACTTCATCTGTTATATAACTAGAAACAGATTTACCTCGATATAGATTATCAACACCAGTAAATTCTGATCTTAATAAAGCAGTCATCATTGTTGATGGTATTCCTGGAATATCAACAGCTTCAATAATATTTCCATGTTTCGAAATTTCTAATCTAGAAAACCGAAAAGTAAAAAAAAGTTCGAACAAACATCAACATTATCTTTTTCATCATATTCTGCCTCATTTCCAACCTTATCACTCTTTAGTAAACTAAATTGCCCATAAACAAAAGTGTCATTTGGAAAAGAAACGCCATCTCCTATAGGAATATCACATTCAATTCTATTATTGTAACCATTTAAATTCCCCCTAGTTTGATCAGTTGGGAGAAAAGTTTTTCTCTCCAAACTCTCAATACTTTTATAACTCATTTATAAGAAAAAAATTATACATAAATGACTGAATCGAAGGAAGTTTCTCGAGATAAATTACTCATTGAAAGGTATAAAAAATATAAAAAGCATCATGAAAAAGAATATGAAAAAAGAAGAAGAGAGAACAACCATTAATTGCCGAATTACGAAATATCGGTAAAAAGTAGAAAAAATTAAGTGAACAAAATAAAAATGTAATAACAACACTAGTTCTTGTTGCAGCAAAAAATTTAGATTATCCACCAACACCAGAAGAAACATCATTTGAAAGAGAATTATTCTCACAACAAAAATCTCCTGCTTTGGAAGAGCAAATGGGAATCGTACCAATGAAAAATTTACCACATGCAGCATTTACTATAAATCTCGGAACAGAAATTTCTAAAAGAATTAATGTTATTGATGAAAAATTTGGCTTATGTGGAGTTGGGAAAGATTTTTAGATTGTTGATACACAAATAACGATTAATAATGATACACTATTTGTTAAGGATAAAGAATATAAATTAACACCAGGACTTTGTAATTTGCTAACAGAAAATTTACCAGAAGCTTTTGTAGGTAAATTGATTATAACGATTATGAAAATTATGCAGAAATTGTTTAAAACAACCAATGCTGCATTTCAACAATATAAGCCCTAATAAAAAAAGTAGCCTCGAGTGGAAGTTGGAAATACTTACATATAATAGGCCTGATTTATGAAGCGTCGAAAATGGAAATCAAAATCAGTGCCAAACACACCAGAAACATAATTAATTAATAGATTACTAATTATTCATGGTGAAGAAAATGCTGGAAATAACAATTATTGCAATGAAAAAGTAAGCACAATGAACATGTTGAGCAATAAATTTTTTGATTTTGTTATAAACAATCCAAAAGAAATTCCATATCTTATAAGAGTTTTAAATGTTATTCCACACTCATTTTGGAATTCTGAACATCGTGGCAAAGGTATTATAAATTGGGCATCAAACAATTTAAATTTGCCTGAGATGCAATTTTGCTGGTTATAATTAGTGTAGGCCATTTATAAAATTAAATTAAATATTGGAAAGAGGCGACACAGGAATAAATAAATTCGATGAAGCATGTAAATATCATGATATTGATTATATAGATCATACAGATTTAGAATCTCGATATGAAGCTGATAAAATTTTACAAAAAGAAGCAAAAGAAATTATGTTAAATTAAGATACAGCAGCTTCTGCTGCTGTTGCCTAAACTATGTTTACAAAAAGAAAATTGGGTTGGGGAATTAAAATGTTTTATTGATTATATTATATTTTTACTTATAAATGAAGATATAAAATATCACTTTCGATATTCCCTTTGACGAATGAAAAGCTTTGGGTATAGATAAATTTTTAACAAATGATCAAATTGAGAGAAAAAATAAAACAAGGTAAAATATTCAAATTAACTTTATCGCTATCAGTAGTATATATATGCCGATACGAGGACAACCCCCAGTTATGGTTCAAAACCACCATAAAATAACTCTAAATTTAATGGTCCACCCACACCATTCTAGTAGTAACGCTGCTACATGGCAACCCCTGTTAATGGTTAAATATCACCATAAAATAAATCTAATATAATGGTTCACCTACACCTTAAAATACTCCCCAATTTATTCTCAGCGCCTTTTCAGTTAATGGTTAAATATCACCATAAAATAAATCTAAATTTAATGGCCAACAGACACCATTCTAGTAGTTATTAATTACACCTCTGTTAATGGTTGACAGGCACCATTGCGCACACACCACTTATTTGAACCGCATATGCTTGTCTTAGTCCATTAGCATTTTTTAAATTTCCTTATAAATTTAATGGACAACAAACACCATACAACTATTTTTTAATTTATCCCCAACTAATGGTTTAAAATCATCCATACAACACGCAGCACTTATTTGAACTCTGTATGCTTACCTTCATCCATTAGAATTTAAATTTATATTTTCGATTTAATGCTTGCCAAGGAACCATTAAATTTTTGGCATCCTTCCCATTATCATTATGGTTACCTTCATCATACCTGTGGAATATTTGTTTGGTTTAAAGAAATGAAAATGTCATATAAAGCGATATGAGGACAGATAAAAATCAACTTATCTATAATTATACGATGACGACCCCAGCAATGAAAAAGTCTAATTGCAAATGGAAATGTTTGGAAAGAATATAAGTTCAAGCTTGATGTGTTTGTGAAAGGAAGGAAGAAGAAACCTCAACAACCATTTGTCAAGTGTGAGACTTGCAAACACTATTACAAACCATCTCTAATTAGGAGTCATCTCAGAAGCAGAATACACAAAGGTCTTACACCAATACATAAGAAATCACATGATTCTATAAATGCTTGGGAAATTTTTAAGATGCCACAACATCTAATACCAAAACAAAAGTCTCCCCGAGAAAAACAATTGCAGTGTGTGGCCTGTGGCCACTATTACAAACCATCTCTAATTAAAAGCCATTTGAGAAGCAAAATACATAAGAAATCACATGATTCTATAAATGCTTGGGAAATTTTTAAGATGCCACAACATCTAATACCAAAACAAAAGTCTCCCGAGAAAAACAATTGCAATGTGTGGCCTGTGGCCACTATTACAAACCTTCTCTAATTAAAAGCCATTTGAGAAGCAAATTGCACAAGTATACACTAAGATTCGGTGTAGAAGAAATTGAAACAGCATTTGAAAGTAGGATCAAGACTTATGATGTAAAGAATCTGAATGTGTACAAGGACCCTAGTCATTTCTTAAATGACATAAAGCAGACTGTTATAAAAAAAATTATGGAAGAAGTCAAGCAAATGGAACTTAAAGTAAATTTAAAGCTCTTCACTGAGTACAAACGAGGAACTGGTGAGAATATTGAATATGTAGAACGTTCCTTTAAAACAAAGAATGAAATTATACTGAAATCAACTGACTTGGAAGAATTTTATACGAACAGAATATTGAAAATCATAGCTGAGATGGGGGCATTTGAGGCGAAGGGCTCTCAGTGGGTGCTCAATAGGATATTCAAACTAGAAGTACGAATAAACAAATATGTTCATTTTAAGGGTAGCTCATATGCTGAACTTCCAGAAATGATACGAGCAAAACAAGCAGTTATTAATGTACAAAACATGGATGAAAAATGTTTTTTGTGGTCTATTTTGTCTGCTCTCCACCCAGTGAAAATTCATCCAGAAAGAGTGAATAAATATACAGCATACGAACACGAATTTGACGAAGCACTTAAGGGTTTGGAATTTCCTATGAAACTGGATGGCATACCAACCTTTGAGAAAAGAAGTGGATTATCGATTAATGTATTCGCATATGAAGAAAAAGAAAATGGAGAAATAGAATATGAAGAAAATGAACATGAAGAAAAAGAATATGAAGGAAAAGAATTTGATAATAACGAAAAATATGACGATAAGAAGGATATAATTCGCCTATTTAAAACTAAAAAAAAATAAGTATATAATCTACCCATTAAAAACAACAAAAAATAAGGCAGATAAACATATAAACCTACTTTACACGAAAGACGAAAAGAACGACCACTACTGCTGGATAAAGAGTCTTTCGAGGATTGTTGGGGCACAGGTTACAAAGAATGGTCACAAAATATATGTATGTGATAGATGTCTGCAATACTTTTACTCTGAAAGCAAGCTAAATGCTCACGAACAAGACTGTCGAGATCATGATGGAGTTAGAATTGTACTACCATATAAAGGAGAAAATGACATACTAAGATTTAAGAACAAAAATCATTCTTTGAGAGTGCCTTTTGTGATATATGCTGATTTTGAATGTTTGTTGTCGAAGATAGATACTTGTGAACCAAATCCTGACGAATCCTACACGAAATTGTATCAAAAACATGAACCTATTAGCTTCTGTTACTATGTAAAATATGAACATGGAGACTATAAAGCACCTGTAACCTATGAAGGTCCTGATGCATCAGCAGTATTTGTAAAAATATTAATGGAGGAAGCAAAGGCAATCAGCAGTGTTTACAAAAATAAAAAACCAATGCTCCCCTTAACCAAGAAAGAACAAATTGATTATGATACAGCCACTCATTGCCATATATGTGAAAAGTCTTTGGATGGAGACTCTGTATGGGACTATGACTACCTTACAGGTAAATTTAGAGGAGCCGCACACAATGATTGTAACTTATCCTATAGAAATCCATGTTTTGTTCCTGTGTTTATTCACAACCTATCTGGATATGACACACATTTATTTGTAAGGGAGCTTGGCATCGATGAAAATAAAATTGACCTAATTCCCAACAATGAGGATAAATATATTTCTTTTACGAAACATGTATGTGACGGTGTAAATTTAAGATTTATTGACTCCTTTAAATTTATGGCATCCAGTATCGATAAGCTCTCTAGCAACTTTTCCAGAAGCCAATTTCGGGAAACGAGTAAGCATTTCTCTGCAGACCTTCTAGACTTGGTTATAAAGAAAGGTGTTTATCTCTATGACTACATGGAGAGTGCTGAAAAATTTTATGAAACATCACTGCCTCCTAAGGAGGCATTTTACAACAAACTCAATAAATGTGATATTAAAGATGAGGAATACGAATTTGCACAAAAGGTGTGGGAAAAATTCAACATAAAATCCCTAAGAGAGTATACACAGTTGTATAACAAAACAGATGTTCTTATTTTGGCCGATATTATAGAAAACTTTAGAGATGTATGTCTCAAAACATATAAGCTAGATCCTGCATGGTACTTTACAGCACCTGGATTGGCTTGGGATGCTATGCTCAAGCATACAAAAACAGAACTAGAACTACTGACGGATTACAACATGATTTTGATGATTGAAAAAGGTATTCGTGGTGGAATATCACAATGTGGCAAGAGGTATGCCAAAGCAAATAATAAATACATGAATGACTATGATGCTAAAGTTGAAGACTCTTATCTGACATACCTGGATGCTAATAACTTATATGGGTGGGCTATGAGTCAGTATTTACCTTATGGGGGATTCAAATGGAGAAATACAAATATAGATGTAAGAAAAATACGAGACAATACCCGAAAAGGTTATATATTGGAAGTTGATTTGGAGTACCCACGTGAACTACACGACCTCCACAAAGACGTACCACTGGCTCCAGAGAATAGAATACCTGAAGGTTCGAAAATGCCTAAATTATTAACTACCCTATATGACAAAGAAAGGTATGTACTGCACTATGTAAATCTTAAGCAATATCTATCCCTTGGAATGAAGTTGAAGAAGATCCATAGAGTTCTGAAGTTTGACCAATCAGACTGGCTCAAGTCCTATATAGATCTAAACACAAATATGCGAACAAAGGCATCTAATAATTTTGAAAAGGACTTCTATAAACTAATGAACAACTCTGTATTCGGTAAAACAATGGAGAACATTAGAAACAGAGTAGATATACGGTTGTGCACAAGCTCTATGCAAGTGGATAAATTAGTGGCCAAGCCAAACTTCAAGGATAGAACTATATTTACAGATTCTCTGGTTGCAGTTCACATGCATAAAACAAAACTGTGCTTTAACAAACCTATTTATGTTGGAATGAGCATACTTGACTTGTCAAAGACCTTAATGTATGATTTTCACTATAATTTGATGAAACCAAAGTATGGGGAAAATATTGAACTGTGCTACCAAGACACGGACTTGTACATATATTGTATAAAAACATCAGTCTTCTACAGTGATATGAAAGAAATGATCGATCATTTTGATACGTCCGACTATAAAAAAGACAACCCTTATGGACTACCTTTAGTTAACAAGAAGATTATTGGTAAAATGAAAGATGAATGTATTGGTAAAATATTGGAAGAATTTATTGGACTGAAGTCGAAAATGTATGCCATTAATGTGGAAGGTGATGTAAAGAAAAGAGCAAACGGGGTAAAAAATACTGTAGTCAGGAATGAAATTAGTTTTGATGACTACAAAAATTGCTTGTTTGGCAAAGAAGTGGTGTACAAAAGTATGAATCTCATAAAAAGTAAAAAACATTAACTGTTTTCAATAGAGTTGAGAAAGAAAGCATTAAGTCCAGAGGATGACAAACGGTATATTCTTAAAGATGGAATAAATACACTGCCATGGAGGCATTACAAAATTGAAAAAGAGTGAGACTATAAAATATTTTTTCCCATATAATAAAATGACTTCCTTGATGATTATCCTCTTAATTTTAATAACCTCTAGCAGAGGCGAAAATCAAACACTTTCCACAATAAAATATTTAAATGATTTTGGATACTTAAAAGTGTCCGACAAAAGATATTACAAATGTAAATTCATCAATAGTTTCAAATGCTCTCAGACTTTTCCAAGAGTACCACAACATAACAATTAGTGGCGAAATAAGTAAGGAAACACTGGCACTAATCAAAACCCCTAGATGCGGGGTACCAGATGATGTATTTGGCTTTTCTACATCTATTACCAAATGGACAACGAAAGTAATAAAATGGCATTATGTGTTAGCCAATCATGACATACTACAACTAACCCAAGAAGTGTTTCATATGTGAGCTAAAAATACTGACATTATGTTTAAACATGATGCTCAAAATCCGCACATTATAATATCAAACAAACGAGGTATCCACACATTTCAAAAGTCTCGACACTAATGTAATAGCAAATTTGATGGGAGAGGAGTGCTGGCTCATGCTTTTTTCCCGAAATCAGATAACTCGCCTGTTGAAATTCACATTGATGCTGAAGAAGACTGGTATCTTAAAAAAGACAACAAATCCCAAGGTAAAAAAAGTCTTTTCATTGTACTATTGCATGAAATAGGGCATGCCTTAGGAATACATCATTCGAATGTCTACGAGTCTGTTATGTACCCAATTTATGTCTCAGATCGACTAGCATTACAAACTGACGATATTTTAGCAATACAGAATCTTTATGGCAAACCTAAAAGACCTGTACATTCGTTGCCACCTCCTAAACCAAACATTTTACCTCCTACAAAAGAAGTAGATTTGTGTGACTTAAAAAACATTAACACATTTTTGATAGTCAACCAAGTAATGTATATTTTTTACAAAAAGTATGTTTGGACTTATGACACGGTAGATAAAATAGTTAGTAAACCAGAGCTTATCACTGACTGGCTGTTTTTCTTACCTGCTAATTTTGAAGGCTTTACCTCGATTTATCAGAGACCTTCAGGAGAAATTGTAATGTTTATCGATTCAAATGTATATATATTCGAATATCCTAGTCTGCAACTCATGTCTGGATATCCAAAGATTATTTATGACTTGGGTATGCCCCAGAATTCCAAAATTGAAGCAGTTGTAAACACCTACTCTGGTCGCACTTTTGTATTTTACGATGAAATGTATTTTATGGAACTGGATGAGTGCTTATTCAGGTCTAAATCCTTCGGCTTAATTTCAAAGAAATTTCCAGGCTTACCAGTGGGGTTAGATTCTGCCTTTAGATACACCAATGGATTTTTATACTTTTTCAAGAACACAACATACCATGAATTCAGTGAGTTTACGAACATGTTTAACAAAGCTGACAGATTTGATCTTTCAGTGTTCAATGTAAAGTGTCCTACATTATCATCATCATATTCAGATATTCTTAATCACTTCAAAAAGCTAGTGCTGCAAATGGAGACTGTCTCCGTACAATAAATTTTATTTAAGTATGATTATCATTTAATGGGATCCTTCCCATTAAAAAAAATGGCTGGCCAGTCCGAAAAATGGAGTTTGTTGGTGATAAAATTAGGTTGAAAAAAATAAAGAAAATTGTCCCTGGCGTGGACATAAACTTGCTCGTAAACCTTTGGTTAGTTTAAAGAAAATATGTCGTTATTTTTTTTTATTTTCGAAGCTCTACTAAACTTTTAAACACTTCTTCTATTTGCTCTAGATATTCACCCATTTCTCTAAGTTCATATTTATAGTCAATTTTATCTAAGATTGATAATTGTAAACTTTGTAAATTTGAATGAAAATTGTGAACTAAATTTTTAAGATTTTCTGAGGCTTTATCTAATTTATAAGATGGTGGAATTGCACGATCGCCACCTTTCATAATGTTTGTCAGACTGCATGGACTGATGCTGTATTCATGTATATCATTCATTACTCTTTATTAATTAATAAATATTTAAAATAAAATGATTTTATAACATTAAATGTTTTTAATGGGAAATGACCCATTGAAAACTAATAACCATACATGTTTGCACACTAGTTGACTTCGGTGATTCTTTCACTTTTGATATCATAAATTAGGTTTCTTTGACTTATTAGTATCACATTGCAAATAGTTGTAGCCTTGATTGGCTTATTAAAATCAACTGTAAGTTTCAGATTAGTTCTATCTTTTACAATAGTGGTTTTTCTGTAAGAACAATCAATAACATACAATGGGCTCCTAGAAATAAATGCATCAGGTTTAAAATATAGTTCATTGTTATGGTAAGATGTCTCTATCTTAGTCTTTGAATTTCTAAAATCATTGTAGGCAATGTACATCTTGTCGAAAATTTTATCTTCGATATCCAGGTTCCAATTCTCTTTAGGGAACAATTCATTCCTTCCATTCTTAATACAAATGTTTTTGACATGACAAGGGTCAAAAATTGAACCATGATTGTCTTGATCAACATCTTCTTTTCTGTTTAGCTGAAAGCCAACAATGACAAAGTCAGGCATATCGAATTGGATTGAATTGAACTGATCCTTTATATCAAACTGGAATGAGTTTGCACCAGTAGGTACAGGTTTTTCAAGACATTGCCAATAATTGAAACCTATAGGAATTTTGGGGTGTTTGTATAGTTTTGCTTTAATTTCGTCTCCATAATTAGGTTTGTATTCAACAATTGGCCACAGGATTTCCATTTTATCAATAACAATTTTACCAGCATCTGGGATAATATCAACAGTTCCATCTTCTTTCAGTTTAGGCCTTGTAAACAGAAACATCATCATTAGAATTTCGAATGAATGTGATCTTGTACCCACCTTTCCAGAATATTTCATTACAATCCCTCATAAACCCAAACAAATATCGTAGTGGATAGACAATTTCATTAGGCTCATCTGCCCTAAAATATTTACCTTTTTCTATCCCTGCTAGTTGCAAGTACGATGATTCCGATCCTGAGCTAAGCAGTGCATGCATCATAGTTGAAGTGATTCCAGGATTGTCATTACTTTCAATTATATTGCCATGCTTAGATATCTCTACTCTGGAGAACTGGAATGGGAAGAAATTCTCACAAAGGTCAATAGTTGAAGGTTTTTCATAACCTGCATTTGTATCTCTTTTAGTTAGCTTATACTGTTGGTATATGTAGGCCTCATTCGGATGCGAAAATGCATCACCATCAGGAATATCAAACTCAATACATTTGTTGAATTCATTCAAATTGTTTTTTGTCTGGTCGTTTGGTGGAAACGACTGACAATCATAGCTTTCAATTTTTTGTAGACTCATTTATTATATAGAAAAAATAATTTTTTTTAAACTACTACACTTTTGTTATCAACCCAAGAATTATGACTACTGTCAAAACCTAACCATTTAACTAGCACCTTATTTCCTTTCCTTTGTAAAATTTTCTCTACTAAATAGTCTCGATCATATTTGGTCTTAAGCAGCTCTGGCTCATAAAATATACCCTTAATGGATTCACTTTTCAAGTCTTTTATTCTGTAGGTTATGGGGTGTGTGTGCAATACTTCACATACCTCAAATACTTCAGTGGACCAGTTTGGTGTATACCCCTTTTCAAACAAACCTTTACTTTTACTTATGCGTACTTTATCTCCTATAGCAAACCTTGGTTTGGCCATTTTTCTTTCCCCACCATACATGTTGATTAGAATAGACCTTTCATTCTTTGCACTTACATTATTAGGTTTCATTCCGATTGTGCTGTGAACAGTGTTATTGTATTCACTTATTAATTTAGGTAATATATCAACCCATTTATAACTTCCCTGCACAGTAAATATCTTCCACATTTTCTCCTTCAATGTTCTATTAAATCTTTCTACAACACTGGCTTTTTTTCCACTGTATGTTGATTAGTGAGTTATGTTATTATTCACCATTAATGTCTTAAATGATTTATTGTAAAATTCTTTTCCTTTGTCTGTTTGTAAATGCATAGGTATATGACCATTCAAAATAGTTTTAAATGCTAAAGTAACATTTTCACCTGTTTTATCTTTGACTGGTATTGTCCAAACATACTTGGAAAAAACATCAATCATGGTCAGCATATATTTAAACCCCTTGTTAAGTCTGTGTATACCTTTTAAAGAGCCAGAGTCCATCTCAACCAAGCCAGCCTGCCAGAGATCGTCGATGCCAAAAGATAGAACAGCCCTCCTGGGAAAGTTTTTTCGAATTGGATTATGAATTTCATTTGCAATATCGTTTTTTATACCCCCACCAGTGAACATAGACTTATTGGCGCCACAACATCTACAAACACATTTAATTCTTGCTTTACCATTATTTGTAAGTTCATATGAAACCTTATCACTTAGTGTATGCTTCCTACACTTGAGACAGTACACATTTAAGTTATCATTACTCATTTTTTATTTTATTATAAATAAATGATTGCCGAAGAACAAGCTAAAAAGAATATAGAGAGAAGAAGGCAGCTAACTGAAAAGTGTAAAGCATTCAGGAAACTACGAAAAGATGAGTATGATCGAAATAAGAAACAAGAGCAACCTTTGATAGATGCTATAGAAGACTTGGGGCAAAAAATTGAGCACATTACAAACAAGAATAAGAACCTAATCGAGGAACTTGTTCCATTTGCTGTAAAGAATTTGGACTACCCACGGACACCTATGGAAACTTCATTTGAGAGAAAGCTGTTTGGTAAAGCAGACACTGATGACGATGGCGTTGAACGCTATGACGATGGTGTTGAATGCTATGACGATGGCGTTCAACGCTATGATGAGGCGTTGGGGCATTTGAAAACCGATATTGTACCGTTAACCAACTATAAAACAACATTTATTGGAGAGAAAGTGATTGAATTCTTAAATAACTGTGATGACCATGTTTTTGGTCTAAGGCCTGAAGGAAGCAGAAGGTATATTGGTGATAGCAAAGTAATATTCAACAATGACCAGTTTACTGTAAAAGGTCGAACATACATTGGAACTGATGGTTTGCTGAAATTGCTAACACATAAGGACATATCAGAAAGTGACTACACTGCAACCGACTATGACAACTATAGTCATATCCTAACAGATACAAATGCATTTTTCAAAAGAATGATCCAAACTCAGGAACGCCAAAATCAAGCAGGGGTGACAAATGGAAAAATATTGTTAAACCTATTTATGAATTGATTTAAAAGAAAAACCTCTCACCTAGAACAGGAAAAGGTATTAAGAAATATACAGGCTATCCCAAAGAATACATATGGATGGACGATGTTAGGAAGCTCATTGATCGACTTCTCGTTATTTATGGCGAAGAGAATGCTGGAAATGATAACTATTACAATGAGAAGGTTGGAATAATGAATATGTTCAACAGCAAGTTCAGTGACTTTGTTGTGAATAATCCAAAAGGTATACCATACCTGATACGAATGTTGAACACAATACCTCATTCTTTCTGGGAGTCAGAACATCATGGAAAAGGATTACTCAATGACTTAATAAATTCTCTGCCTTTTGAGTTGCATGCACCAGGCTACAGATTCCTGGGTCCAGGTACCAGACTAAAAGAGAGGCTTGAGAGAGGCGATAAACCTGTTAATCCATTAGATGAGGCCGCAATGGAGAATGATGTAGCTTATCATCATCATAAAGATCTAGCTGAAAGACATGTAGCTGATAAGGAACTAGAAAAGAAGGCATTCAAAAGATTGTTAACCCCAGATGCTGATCTCAATGAGAGATTGTGGGCTGGTGTTACTGGATCTGCGATGCATATTAAACGTAAGCTTGGCTGGGGGATTAAAATAAAAATTTAAAATATGTGTTATAATAAATGAAAGTAAAAAACATTGCATTTCAAGTTTCTAACAAGGAGCTGAAGGGTTTGGATATTGATTCTTTCCTGACGAAAGACCAACTGGAACACAAAAACAAGAAATTAAAGGAGGGCAAAGGCATGACTATCACAGTCTCAGTTCCACAACTTAAGAAAATGTCTAAGGAAATGAAAACAGGAAATGGTTTGACATCTCACAAGGGTGGATTTTTGCCTTTGATTTTTGCAGCATTGGGTGCTCTAGGGGCGTTGGCAGGGGGCGCTTCATCTATCGCTACATCAGTTATTAATGCTAAAAAGAGAAACCAGGAATTGGAAGAACAACGTAGACATAATTTAGCCATGGAAAAACAAGGTAAAGGAATCAAAAATGTAAAGAAAAAAAAAAAAAAAAAGTAACTCCACTCAGTAACTTTGATATTGATAAACTGGTTAAAAGATTAAACATTAAAAACTTTAGAGGTGTATTTATGATTGATGAGTTACCTAACAAATCACTCGATCAGGAATGTGGAATTGTTAACCTAGATGTTTCAAAAAACTCTGGAACAGACTGGGTATGCTATTGGAAGGAAGCTAACAACAAATATTATTTCGACTCATTTGGTGGGGATCCACCCCGGGAATTGATCGCATATCTCGGGGGTAATATTTTTTATAATGATGACAGAATTCAAAATTTCCATCAAGAAATTTGTGGTCATTTGTGTTTAATTGTGCTAAATCACTTTTCGCATAATTTTAAATTTCCGAAAATTATTTCACTAATAATAAACGATGGATATATGTGGAAATGCATTAATGACCTCTTGGATTGGGGATCAAATTAAAGAACACAAGGGTAATGATACAACTACTGAGAATATCGATCCTAATGATTTTGTTTCCTACCCACAGTTCAGTGACTTTATAACCACACTGACAAGAAATAAAAGATCATTGGATAAAGCCTTTCTTACCTACTTGGAAGAAGATAATAATATAGATTTTGAAAACAAAAGGCTTAGAAACGTGGGAAAGCCTATTGCACCTAATGATGCAGTCAATTTAGAGTACTATCAGTCAAACAGAATTAACATTATTCGTTTAGTTGGAAAATACAGTTCAAAGGATAAAGTATTTTACCTAGGTAGTAATCAAACATAATACATTTTTATGAGAGATGGGCGAGTAAGTGAGATAATAATAAAGCCGGAAGAATATAAAGACATTATCAGGTTATACTATAAATTGAAAACAATTGAATTGCATAAGTCTTTCGATGTAATGTCTGATGATAAAATATTTTTTAAAATTCCAAAGGCTTTCAATGTACCTGAAGGCACAGTTGTTTTTATCGAAATAGTTGTGGTGTATAAATATATTTAAAAAGATCAGATACTGTTAGTTTTTAATGGAAACACTTCCATTAAAAGCAAAGGAAAATGTGATAATAATCTAAGGATTTAAAAACTGTTTAATTTTGTTACGATACTTACCATTATTCAACTTACGAGTCGTATCTATTGTAACAAAACCATATTCCTTATCCCAGCATTTTGAACAAGTCTCCCTAAATTTCTCAAACGACATATCACCACCAACAAAATCGCTATGAATATGTTTAAGATTTGTATCGTCTTGCCTGAATACGCAAAGAAAATTGGCATTGTCTCTTATAAGCTGTTTAGGCACTTTTGAGTATGTTTGAGCTAAATAGAAACAATCAATATCTTTGTGTCTAACACGAGTGAAGAAATCTCTTACTTTGTCCTGATTTTCAAGTATGACATCTTCGAAAACAACAACAGAGTCATTACAGCATTCATCCACGGTAACCATTTCTTCATTTGTAGGGAAGAAGTATGCTATTGGTTCAGTTATCAGTTTTGCTGCTGCCTCTGTCTCTTCCTTCAAAGTGATATATTTTGATTGGTTCAAACTTTTTGAACATACGTAGCGAGTACCAAAGTCCAACCATCCCGGGGCATATATAAAATTATCTATCATAAGTGTAGTTTTCGCACAATTACTAGCACCCACTATCAAACATCTAATATTATTAGGTAATAATTCTCCATGACGTTTTGTGAATACAGTGTTTTCTGGTAACCTTATTTTAATATCCCAGTCCACTTGTTTCTTATCTCCTTTCATTTATTTAATAATAATTTTTATAATAAATGAGTAAAGTATTCAAGCTAACAGATAACAAATCAGTGTTGAAGAAAAGGCTACATTATCCTTTAGAGATAGAGGAGCACTCAGTGGCTTTAGTTCAGTTCTACACTACATACTTAACACACAACGTTACCCATGTGAAAAACAGGCTCTATTTTATAGACATGGCAGGTATGGAAAGAGCAGTTGAAATTCCAGTTGGCCAATATAGCTTAAAAGATCTTGTAAAAACTATAAAAACCATTCCCCCATTTAATGTAGTTCCAATGGGCGGGGGAGAAAAAATAGCATATCCCTTGAGCTGGATAACATAACAAACAGGGTGAAAGTAAAATGTGTTTTTAATCTACAGTTTGGGAAGTGGGGGTCAATTGGTGGGCTTTTGGGTTTCATAGAAAATAAAATCCTGAAAGCAAATGAGTACCATTATGGTGATACAATCCCAAAATTTGTTCCCTTTGAAACAATAAATATACACTGTAATATAGCTAATGGTATGATATTAAAACATGATGGATACACCCACAGAGAAACCAGCATCATTGCTACCTTTAAACTGAGGACGACATTTGGATTTGGCGACACGATCTATTACGAACCTGCTTATCCATTATTTTTTCCAGTGCAAACAACTCAAGTAACGGAAATAATGATTGAAATTAAGGGTGACAAAGGTAAGTTAATACATTTTGATTCATCAGATAAAACTGTAGTATTAGAGATGAGACCATAGATAACTATTTTCATATTAAAGAAAAAGGTATTTTAGGTTGAAAGTATTCTGTATAATAACTTTAATGGTTATTTTTTAAACCATTAAAGTTTCATATAAAAATATATATATATAAACCAGGTTCATTCTAATTGCTTGTATTTAACTCAAGACAATTCATACACTGTATCTGACAACAACAGAGAGCTCACGCTCTCTGTAGGAACCAGTTTTTCTCATACAAACTTGTTATCTGTGCGGTTATATGTGAACCAGCATGCATCTCGCTGGCCTTGACTGCAGAGCCTCTATCTGTGATGCAATATACGGACCATGAGGCGGTCGACGGTCGACGTATACTCGCTCTGGCCGTGACTCATTAAACCACTCGACGGAATTCGCCAGAGTGACTCACTATATAAACAGTATGAAGAACCTCGCCTAGCGTCTTGCCAGTTTAGCTCAGTGGCAAGACGTATGGCTCTTAACGCAAGGTTCGTGGGTTCAAATCCCGGGCTGAGTGGATTAATTTACAGCGTGGGTGTGAAGGCGCCCGCATCCACTCTGTATATTTATCAACCGAGCCGTTCAAAATTTGGGCTAATTCTATGGTAAAATAAATGCTCGTTCTCTTAGCAGATGCTAGGAGTAGCAGATGCAAATATATGGTACCTCTTAAAACCCAGCAAACATACTCTCTATAGTATTCAGTATTGTATCAGACGTATAGCTGGGTAATCTCGGATGGTGAAGGCGCCACACCATCTGAGAGGGGGTACTAGAAATAAAAAAAAAACTCTCCCATCTCACCACTTAATAATAAAAAAACATCATAGGCCGGCCGAGTGGTGAGGTGGGGGAGTTCTCCAATGGAGTTTTGTTGGTGCTATAATAAGGCCGGTAAAATAAAAAAAAAAGGTCCCTGGCAAGTCATTAAGTTGGCCGTAAACCAATATCAAAAAAGGTCCCCTGGCGCGGCGTAACAGCCCGTAAACCTTTTGCAATTTTTTCTTGTAATAATAAAGATGGATAATATTTCTATAGAAGGTGCAATGAAAAATTTAGAAAAAGAATTCAATGTTTCGCCTACTTTAATATGCCGAATCTGCAGGTGCGTATCTAAACTTTTAATTAGACTATGTTGTAGCACCTTGTCGAAGTCAGAGCGATAATTGAGTTTTAATGGTTTTATATAATCATTAAAACTTTATAAGGATATGAAGACAGATAAAAATCAACTGATGTCGAGTTATACTACGACGTTTTACTCTTTAACAAACTGGATAGAATGCCTTTGTTTGTTACCATAATTTACCATTCCTTCATACATAAAACTTATATCTCCACGATTAACATCCCTTAATACATTATCATTGAAAATATGAACATATCTGTCTGGAAAGGTTACCTCGAAATTACCTGAAGTAACTACCACTTTGCGGCCGTATGATGTTTCCTTTATCTCAGCATGGTTTATGGGATAAGACTGTCCTATTGTAAGGTCGGAAAGTTTCTTAAATTGTTTGGTGTTGTTTCATATATTTAGCAACTGATCCATGTTTTGTTTATGTATCGCTTTATATGACATTTTCATTTCTTTAAACCAAACAAATATTCCACAGGTATGATGAAGGTAACCATAATGATAATGGGAAGGACACCAAAAATTTAATGGTTCCTTGGCAAGCATTAAATCAAAAATATAAATTTAAATTCTAATGGATGAAGGTAAGCATACAGAGTTCAAATAAGTGCTGCGTGTGTTATGGATGATTTTAAACCATTAGTTGGGGATAAATTAAAAAATAGTTGTATGGTGTTTGTTGTCCATTAAATTTATAAGGAAATTTAAAAAATGCTAATGGACTAAGACAAGCATATGCGGTTCAAATAAGTGGTGTGTGCGCAATGGTGCCTGTCAACCATTAACAGAGGTGTAATTAATAACTACTAGAATGGTGTCTGTTGGCCATTAAATTTAGATTTATTTTATGGTGATATTTAACCATTAACTGAAAAGGCGCTGAGAATAAATTGGGGAGTATTTTAAGGTGTAGGTGAACCATTATATTAGATTTATTTTATGGTGATATTTAACCATTAACAGGGGTTGCCATGTAGCAGCGTTACTACTAGAATGGTGTGGGTGGACCATTAAATTTAGAGTTATTTTATGGTGGTTTTGAACCATAACTGGGGGTTGTCCTCGTATCGGCATATATATACTACTGCTATCAACAGTCAAAAAGATTGCCAAAGAATAATCTTGAAACGGTATACACCATGGAGGAATTATTCCTATTATACTTGCTGCTTTAGGTGCAATTGGCGCCTTACCAGCAGGAGCTGGTGCAATTTATAATTCTGTCGAATAAACTAGAAAAAACAAGAATTAGAAGAACAACAGACACAATTTAGTAATGGAAAATAAATCAGGAAGTTGTTTAGTTGCAAAACGAGTAAGACTAAATTTTTTTTAAATATATACCCACTATCTAATATCGATATTGAAAAATAGGTAAAAATATTAAATATAAACATTTCAGAAATGTTTATATGATTGATGAATTACCGAATAGAATGCACAAATATGGATGTGCTGTGGTTAATTTTGACATTTTAACAAATCCTGGTGCTCATTGGGTTTGTTATTTTAACGAAAATAATGAGATTTACTATTTTGATTCATTTAGAGGCAATATTCCTACTAATTTAAACAATTACTTTAAAAACAGTAATGTTTATTACAATGATAATCGAGTTCAGAATTTCAATTCAATTATATGTGGACATCTATGTTTAAACGTATTACAACTTTTTCAAATGGTTTTAAGTTTAATGATACAATTTCTATGTTAATAAATGATGGATATATTTGGGAAACCATTAATCAAATCTTTAAATACAATTTTTTAACACTAGTGCTTATGCTTTAAAAAAAGATGTTGATTTAAAATACAAATATGCAGGTAGGGGCAGTGAGATTTTTCAAAGGTTGATTTAAAAAGTGCTCACTTTACTGTGGAAAACCTTTAGTAGTCAGTAATGTAATATGCTCGTTGACTTTTATGAATTTTTTACCTCAAGTTTTAGTTTTCAAGGTGATTCCAGGTCATGGGGTGAAGGTCAAGGTCACCTGCATTCACTATGTTGGTAGAAGTCAGTAACATAACATGCTCATTGACTTTTATGAATTTATTGCTATATTTTTTGTAATTTTTTTACGGGAAAGGGTGATGAAGGGATATTTTCAGGGAAAAAGGGAAATTGTTATGGAAAATGGTTGTCGGCGGATTGGAATTTTTTAATAACTTTTTAATCATTTTTAATATTGTTTAATAATATTTTTTAAAAATATTTTTGGCATTTTTTTTAGACGTATTTGGAATGATTAAACATAAAAAAAATTGAAACTTTATTCGAATTTTTTGGATTCAAGGTTATTAAAGGTCACATGGTAAAGGCCAAAGGTCCTGAGTCATCAGTCCTGCTCTCCTGGCTCGGAGTCAATAATCCTCTTCTCGGGAATCACGAATCCTCCTCCTTGCTCTGGAAAAGATGGGAAATTTGTAGGGAAAAGAAAAATTTTTAGTGAAATTTTGTAGATTTTGAAGGAAAGAAGGAAATTTTGGAGGGAAAAAAGGGGGAAAAAGGAAATTCCAACATGATGGCTGGCCAGCTTCTGCTCTTGTGCCCCGTGCCCTTGTCTCAGACTCGCCATTTCCCTTCTACTTGTATTTCTTGAACAAAGTTACATTATTATTTTTTTCAGAATAATATCTATTCACATCCAGAAAATAAAACTAGAGGAAATTAGAACGCCAGTGGTGTGTTTTTTTGCAGGAATATAGTGCAATTAGTTTGTGTGCTATTGTAATATGACAATGTTAAATAATTACAGTTGTCTGATTCTTTTGACTGTACTACGTATCGGCACTCTCTTAAGAAATACGAAAGTGAATGTACAAATTCTGTAGATTCTGAAGAAGAAAGAGAAAACTGTCCTTCGCAAGTTGTGTGACCACCAGAAAAAGTATAAGCTTCCAGTCCGTCATGTAGGTAAAGATTACTGCATATGTTGTAGCATTTCAGCAGAAATATCAGAACAGGCAGCTGTAATACGTTGTTTCGTATCTTCTGATGTAGTCGGTATGTCCTTGTAGACAATGTCTTTCAGCGTTCCCCACAGGAAAAATCTAAAGGGGTCTGGTCTGGTGAACAGGCAGGCCAACATACAGGTCCCCTTGGTCTAATCCAACGATTTTTTTAAATTGGTGAACACAAGCTATAGTATGTCTTGTAATATGCACTGGGCAACCATCAAGATAATACCACAGTGTCCTCCTAGTCTGCAAAGGAAGGTCTTCTAACATTTGTGGACGTTCGTCTGTTAGGAGGTCGACATACTTTTGGGAATCCAGTGTTCCTTCTATGAAAAAGGGCCTACGAGATGATGGTTCACTATTCCACACCACAATTTACACTCCATAGACACTGACGTTTCACTTGAAGCCAATGGGGATTGTTTACTGACCAATAGTGTATGTTTCTGAGGTTGAAATTGCCATGATTTGTAAATGCTATTTCTTCACTAAACAAGATACAAGACGAAAATCTGGTACATCTTGTGTTAATGTCCATGTAGAACAGCAAACACAATTCTCGAAATCGTTTCCATGTAGCTCTTGATGTAGAGAGACATGATACGGATGGAACATATGATGGAGCAGAATGTTCGGTACACTTGCCTGCCTGACTGATGCCACCGCCACCCCCTTCTTGCACGGGAGCTAACTTGCGGATTTACAGCAACAGCAGCTACGACATTAATTTCACCCTCTATTATAGTCACTTGTTTGTTCTACGTTTTCGAGATGTTAAACGTTCAGTTTCCCGTAACTGGTAAAAGAGGTTTGCAAAT
Source organism: Dryococelus australis (assembly GCA_029891345.1). Classification (NCBI taxonomy): domain Eukaryota; kingdom Metazoa; phylum Arthropoda; class Insecta; order Phasmatodea; family Phasmatidae; genus Dryococelus; species Dryococelus australis. Next base: position 98,392,205 of record CM057000.1, read on the forward strand.
AATTGTCGAGATGGTTAACGTATATTGGGATATCGTTCGGTATACACATTACAAGAACGAGCAGACTGCTTCCCACATTCGCTATACACCATAAGCATGTCGGTTTTTTCAGCATAAGTAAATACCATCTTCCAATATGTGCTACGTCTAGGTAGTATGAACCATCACAAAGTACTGACAAGGAGGTCCCTATGTAATCAGTCTAAAGAAAACCGAATCTAAACACACATGCGAACATTGTAGCCTAGTAACTAATCAGTTAAATGAAGCACGCGACTGTAGGTATTTAAGAGTGTCACATTACGATAGCACATAAACTACTTGCACTAGAAGTCTACAAAAACACCATTAACATTCTGCTTTCCTTTAGTTTTATTTTCATGTATTTAATAGGTATTGTTCCATTTGAAAACATGTAATTTGTTCAAGAAATACACATTCTATTACCATAGACTATTCATGGTAAAGTGAACACTTTTTGAAGCCCTCGCGTTAAAAATAATGGTCAGTAAATATATTGAAATTTTCGCCTCAGATGTAAACTTCCGAGTGCGGTGGAATATGTACACTGCGTTTTATCACTTACATGGCAATATTTATTTTAAAGAGTGGTTAAAGGATAAGAAATGGCTGAAAGGAAAAAAGTAACTAGAGCCTCAAAAATGCTCACTTTAGAGTGAACAGCATGTATAAAAATTGTTTCTGGGCTACAATTATGAGCCCTTGTCTAAAATTCAATTCTTAACAACACCTTTAGAAAATAAATAATAATATGTTTTGCACTACAGAACTTTAAAATCATGTTTAGAAAGTTGTTTAATATTAAAACACGTTTATAAAATTTTAAAATTTTAAAAATTAAGTTGGTTAAAAGAATATATTGATTTTAATACACACACGAGAATGAAAGCAACAAATTATTTTAAAAAATTTTTTTTTATATATTGTTACCATATATTACTAAGCTATATTTGTTGCTCCAAGCAATTGTGGATTTAAAAAATATAATTAATTATTTATGTATAATGGTAAGTTAAGTTTTATAAATGATATGTTTGTTAAAAAAAGTTTAAAGTTATTCACATATATGTACATTTAATAGAACATTTATTAATTCTATTAAAAAAAATTTGAAAATGACATTTTTTTGTGATCTCGATGAAATGATTTTATTAGATGAATATGAAAATAATTCTTTAGTTATATTTCACATCTTATTCTAGAAAAAGAAAATATAAGTCGGAAATTGGACTCGCAGTAGACAAAAATATTGAATGTTTTTATTTAGCTCAAAACTATTCAAAAGTTCAAAAACAATTAATACGAGATAATACAATTCTTTAAATGTATATTTAGACAAGTTTATACTAATTTAAAACATATTTATGATTTTGTTAGTGAAGGAGTGGATCACAAAAAGAAATAAAGAAATTTGTTTTAAATGTTGGGTTAAATATTATAGTTTTACTACTATTGATATGAACAAAAAAATTAATGATGGAAAATACAGTAATAAAATTTAAGATTTTAAAATGGTAAAAATGAGTTTATATAATGGTATAAATAAGTGCTTAATGTGCATTTAACCAATAAATAAAATTTTGACAAATAATAAAGTAATAAAATTTCAAAAAATGAAGGAAAAAAACAGAATACTTAATAATCCAACTATTATGAAAATGATCAAATCCAAGAAATTTAATATAATTTTAATCACATTTGATTTTAAAACATTTCAACTGGATGATTTCATATTCATTAAAATTTCCTTTAATTACTTCATTATTCTTTTCTTGATCATTATTTTTAAAACTTTATCAATATTTAATAATTCTGTTAAACAATTAGTGGTATGTACTTTTACAAATATTTGATTTATTTTACTTATTATAATTGCATCACCAACTTTATATTTAGTTGCAGAAAAATTTTAATCCTTTGGATTTGCAAAATTAAATAATATTTTTATTTACTTAAATTTCACATTATATATTATATATATATATTCAACCGATTAAAAATTCACATTCCAAGTAATTTTTTTTAATGGAATACTTTAAAGATTTATAAATCTTTTAATGGCACTAACTTTAACTTTTAGTATGGTGAGATATGGTTAATATTACATTTTTTTAAGTTATTTAAATTTATTATATTTTCTGCCATTATCTGTCTGTAAATTACTTTTTTTTTTGTTTTTATAATTTATACACAAGATTTAAAATTATTTTCACCGCCTTTATATTTATCTCATATCGCAAAATTATATTTAGAAAAAAACATAAATAATAGTTCAACAATGTTTATACTCTTTATTTACTTCTGAAATGTCTTTTGAATTTCTCAAATTCATTTGAACTAAATCAGCTTGCCAGAAATTATTAATTCCAAATTAAGTTATTTTGTTTTACGACATTTTTTCAGGCTGCTTTATATAATTCATTAAGTGTATCTTCATGAAGGGGCAATTTTCTTCATTTTTTAAACATAATTATAGATAACAAATATTATTGTATTTTTTTTCCATTTGCTATATTTTCAATTTTTTGTTATTATTTTTTGGATTCTTTCTTTTGCTCAAATAAAAGAATTTGTTAGTTTTTTTATAAAATATTATTTCTTTTTTTATATATTTTATTTTCATAATAGAATTAATATTGCATATTTAAAAAATAATAATTTTTGTTTTTATATTTTTAAATTAAACACATTTTTATATCACTTGTTTATATTTTGTTCAAATACATTTTAATATTTGTTTATATTTTAATCAAATACATTTTTACCTTTGTATGAAAATAGATTTTCATGTTTTCAATTTAAAAATTTAAATTTTTGTAATAAATAAATTTAAAATTGTAAATTTTATACATGTTTATAAAATTGAATTTTATCTTTTTAAGAAAATTAATTGTTAATAAAATTATAACAATGTATTTTTTATTTTTTAGATATATAAAAAGTAATCAACATATTTTTTAAATAAAAAAGGTTTTTAAGCATATTACATTAATTTTAAAAGTAACATGTATATCATTACCTAATTTGAAAGTTATTTGGTCACTTTTTTATAGGAAATGGTTTAAGAAAATCTGTATAGTTTCCTTTTCTAACTATTTGTAAAATAATAGAAGTATCACAGTTATCTGTATTGATTCTAAGAACCCCACATTTAAACAGAAAATAATCATAACTTAATCTGATATGTAATATAAAATTATTGTTTTTTTTTTTCCACTAGTTAATTTTCCAGTTAAATTTATTGTTTGTATTCTATTCGATTGAAAATAATCGAAATATGCTGCAGCATTAAAATCAATGGAATCAGGAAATATTTCAATGTGTTATTTTTATGATATTAATAAATTTTAGTAATATTTTAGGAAAGGTTTTAGTATTGAATTTTTATAATATTTATTTATACAGCAATTTGTATATATTGAAATATGTATGTAAAATAATGATTCTCCAAAACATCCATTAATATATGAAATCATGTTTTATTTTGAAATATTTATTAAAGAATTTATTTTCTATTCAAACTCATCTACTTAATAGTTGTTTCAGTTATTTTATCTAAATTATATGTACTACAATAATTTAAATTCTCATTTTTTTTCCAACATAAACATATATTTCTATTATTTTATGTTTCATCCTATATAGATCATGATAAATTAGTTTATTTTCTAAGTTAAAAGTTTTATTTTTAAAATAATAATTTATTTAGTTTTCAAACAGTATATTTTTTTAATTTATAAAAATTTTCATTATTAATATAATTATTCAATTAATATTTAATACATTATTTTAAATTCTGAAATGTTTAGTTTTTAATATAATCATTTGATTCTTTTTCAAAAGCAACAATGCTTTTTAATTAATTAAAATTTTAATTTCATATAATTACATATTTCAATTTTTTAAACAACATATTTTATAAAATAACAAATTTTTTCATTAAATTTATTGTTTTGGTATTAATGGTAAAATTATAACGGCCTTATTCATACTCATTTTTTTCGGACTAATGAAAGATTATCCTCCAGCCAAATTTTTTCGTATTCAGGGAGCCTTGTTAGGCCTATTGCTAGTCTGGGGATCATCTTGCTTAGTATGGAATAACGTTTAGTCTAGACTTAAGGGTATGACTAACTACGTATTAAAATTAAAAATAAACATGGCGAACTTAAAATAAGACAATTTTACTAATATCGCATGCAGCGTAAGCTAGATAAAGTTTACGAATCACAAAAAAAAAATACATTTAAGGCCAATTCTGTCAATATGTTGGAGCAAAACTAAGCCGATTTAATAGGTGAAATGTTCTGTGGAGAATATTTCAAAGGAAATATAATCAAAATACATCTGTGGTGAGCTAAAGCAATACCTTTCGAAATTTTGTGTCAATCGAATGCCTTCTCTGAAAACAAATTCGTACCAGATGTGATATTAATATTTTCGAAGAGAATTCTAATACAAATTCTATTTTGACAGTATTAACAGTAAAGCAGTTTCTTGAAATAGGTGTCTCGGTAGCTCAAAGGTAACAAACATCCTGGGTTGTGCTTCAGGGTGCAAGTTCGAATCTTGTCTGGATGAAAAATGTTGACTATATTATAATGTATTTTTGTAATGTATTTAGGATTAAAATACAAATTTAACATCATTATAAAGGCAACATTGATTTATTAAATGACATCTAGCCCATGCAACCAGTTCATATGGATGTGTTAGAAAAATTAACATATCAACATGGAATAATATTATCTGTATATCATTTTTTTTTGCCCTCCACCCTGCGCTATTACAATACAGGATTGTGAGTCAGATGTATTAAAAAATGTAATTTTTTTTTTGCAATTATGAAAAATATATATGAGAGGAAGTAATTAATCTCGTTAACATGTATTTACCATCATAAAAAATAGACTTGAAAAATTTGAAAGTACAATTAAGATTCGAACCTGAAGTTTGCATTTACAAAGCAAGAATCTTATCCACTCCTCTATAATCATATTTCTAACTTAACAAATAAAAATGTTACTGCACATTAAACCATATATGAAATATGGAATAAGTAGCAATTGACAGATAATTTGTTCATTAGGTAAAGGAATAATCTCTGTTTGAATTGATTGAAGCTACTTTAAATGTGCCCGTCGTCTCAAATTTGACTTCTTTTTTCGTAGCAAAGCTTTATTTGAGACGAGAATCTGCAATACACACGCGCAGTGCACCTGGTAACCGTGTACTTCGATGATACCTCGACTAAGGTTAGTCACACTCTGGTCGAGGTTTATGAATACGATATAGTTAGTGCACCCTTAGTACAGACTAACTTCAGACAAACTCCGAGGAAGATCTTCTCTTGAATATCCTTGAACGAAGATCTGACTATGAATAAGGTCCTGAGTATTGATTGAAAGTCATTAAATTTTTCATTTTTAAAGCACAGTTTTCAAAGCATAATTTTTTAATTATCATGTTATTGTTTTATTAGCCTTTGAAACAATGTTATTAGGAATAGGATTATTTAACACTTTTGTATGATATTTTTATTCTTCCAGCAAAATTATAATACAAAACGAAAGGCTGTAACAATCGTGTAGTTCCTATTAAATTTTAAAACTAGCCATTTTTAGAAAGATAAGTTTCTGAATGTGTGTTTATATATATATATATATATATATATATATATATATATATATATATATATATATATACACATATATATATATATGTGTGTGTGTGTGTGTTAAACTTTGATGTAAAATATTAATTTAATAATTTTCAATATGATATTCCTAAGCTTGTTTTTTTATAGGATTCCAAATTAATAGAACAATTACCCTGCTGAAAATAATTATGCTTCTACTTTTGATCATTGTCACGTAAGAAATATTTATACTAAAAATGGTAGAAATTAAATATTTCCTACATAAAATTGGAATTTAGACTTTAATCATGGATTTATTTCTAAAATGTAACCGGCCTATACTAATTTTAGCAATTCTGAAACAAGTAAAAAAAATAATGAACTTGGTTTTAGACCACTAGTAAAATTTATTATTACTATTCTTTATTTTCCAGAAGACCTTCATATGGTATTGATTGTTCATATAGAAAAACCAACGAATGGAAAAAATAAAACGAATATAAAAATGTGTGTTGATTTGAATAAAATAGTTCACGACAATACAATATGTAATGTTATTTTAACTAGTCAGATAATCTGACTTATTATTGTATTAAAAAAGAATAACTGATATTTTCAATCATAAATGGAAAAAGTAAACCTATAAAATGTATTGATAGCGTATTAAAAATATTATGATTGATTCATAAAATATTAATTTAAAATTAAAAAAAAAAAAACATTTAGAAAAATAATTTTTAAATTGATATAAAATTATTTTGCATGAGAGATGTTAAACTTATTAAAAATAATTATTTGAAAATTTTAAATTAAAAAGTTTAGCGTTGTTATAAAGGATAAATAAAAAATAAGAACGAACAATCAATGCGAGATATTAAGTTTTCTTTGGTGTACAAATAGCTATTGAATTTTCATTTATAATTTTTTTTAAAATTTTTTCTTTTCATTATTTTCAAATATTAATTTTTTTAAATTAAGATATTATTTTAAACAAAAATTATTTAAATTTTTCTGTAAAGCATTACTTATTTTTTTGAGGTTTCTGGTATTTTAATTTATTATTTGATAATATTCGTAAAAATTGTTTACGATACTTCACTTTGATTAAAACATTAATCGTAGCAAAACATCACAATCTCTAACCCGTCATCTGGTCACCAAGGAAATCGTGGTACTATATTTGGATGATAGAAACTTACTGTTACTAACTCGGCGCTCAGAAATGTTTAGTTTCTGTCATAACCACAAACTATTATCGAAAAATATTTTGAGCATGATTACAGTAATAGTACTCATAAGGTGCAATACCTCGCCATGGAAATGTTTTATAATAGGAGATTAGAAAATCAGGATTACAGGGAGATATGCTTGGCGCTGAAGTCCACGGATATCTAATGCACTAATATGTATATTAAGTAAGAAATATTTGAAGAACTTCATTGTCATGTGTCCACCCCTTCCCTTAAGTTTTTCGAGAATCCAAGCTATGCGTAAACAATGTTCTGCTCACTTTCAAGTCTTAAGGTCATTGGCACATCGATTTTACTGTCTACATTTTTACCAGCTTCACGACTTTGATTAAATATTGTCATGTCAGATAAAAATCGAATTTCCAAACTTGGTTTTTGAAACTTCCTTCTTAAAATATCCGTTGTTTATAGTCTCTTCACAGTACCTTTGCTCTTTTTGAATCATCAAGCTTTTGTAAAATTGCCTCATGTACGACAGGTTTGGTTGTTTCCTAAATTAGTCTGCTATGACGAGTGATTTCCATTCTTCCTTCCCCCTCTCTTACATTTCATTTGTCGATGGCTATAAATTGTTCTTAATTTCTTCCTTCAGTCACAATATGGCACTATACGTTTTTCTCTCTTAATTAGTCCTAGCAAACAATATAACGTGTAACTGATTAACTTTCGCACAGTACCTAACCTCACGTGAAAGTAGTTCGCATTTTAATGAACTTTTTGTGTAAACTTAAACATAATCAAAATTGAGCTAAGTTTATGTTGTGACGTATACATATAACAATGTACCCATTACTGTTCTAATACCCCACGCTTTTTTTTTTCTCGAAATAATTTGACAGCTCGTAGCCGTGGCATGCACACGAGCCATATAGTGACGTAGTCTGTTCCCACGGTTCTGATCTAGAGCGGGTTTTTCAGCGACGACCGTTTAAAAGTGGCGGGAAGAGAAATTTCTGAAAAGTTTTTGGTTACTTTTCTCGGTATCGTCCGACGTTGCCTCTAAACAAGCTGAGCTGCCTTACTTGCAGTTGAAATGCCTGGCGTGTTTGCCGCGACTGTCTTCAGTCGTGGGTGGAAGCCTGGGTGTTGAGTTCCTATAGGATAGCGACTAGAATTGTAAGTAAGCAATTTTGACAACCTTGTTGACTGTGTGAGGTCTATTTTGTTGAGAAAATAACTGTAGGTTCTTATATCTTAAATTTAGTTCCTGCAGCTACCATAATTTTTTTGTTTGCAGTGATATTATAAACAGGATGTTTAAGTAAAAGCGTGCAAAAACGGATCTGGAAATAGGGGCCACATCGCGGAACGTTTTGAGACTGGGAACGTGTGGTCCAGGATGTCAGCTAAAGGAGATCTGGGCGTAAACGTGTGGGCGTAAACGTGTGGGTGACCCATGTAGTATGTGAGGTTTACCTATCGTCCGCAAGGCGGCTCTGTCTTCCGCACATTATCTCAGTGCACGCGTGTATCAACGACAGACCGCAAAACTCATGGGATATTTGAACGGATGGGGCTTGCTTTGAGGCTGATGGCCCGTCACTTTCAACAATTCTCGTGAGCCACGAACTGATACGTTAACACCCTTCCTTCAATCGAGTGGTCCTGTACAGTACTACATGCCAACAGTGCATACACGCTATGTCAATAGTAATCCACGTACCCAATACGGACATTTGTATTCGTGTTAGACATGTTTGCTGGCTTCGAGGAACACGCGTTCCCAATCTCGAAACGTTCCGCGGTGCGGCCCATATTCTCAGTTTCAATTTTGCACGCTTTCACTGAAAGATCCGCTATAGTCCGCGCGCCACGCCTCGGCAGATAAGCTACCGCACTAAGGAATCCGTCCTCCTAAACGTGTTTGCTTACATCGGGACTAAAGTAAGGGCGAAATCAATATAAATGCTGTACACGGGGTGAGTCTCAATTAGACCGACAAACTTCCGTGGGTGATTCGTCATGAAAAAGTAAAAGGAAAACATGTGACACTTTATACCTAAACTGAAAATTAAGGGAGTGATGGGCCCTTAAAAAACGCGATTTTAAACCGTATTTTGCAAAATATCGGCTTTTACGTTGAAGGTTCCGATAACATACAATAATGTTCCGAGAGTTTTAATTGCATTTTACTTAGTGACCGGTATATTGCAAAAGGGCTGTTTAAAACCTCGTTTTTTAAGGGCTCATGCCTCCCTTAATATTCGGTTTAGGTATTAAGTTCACATAAGTTTTCCTTTTACTTTTACATGAAGAATCGCCTCCCGAAGTTTGTCGGTCTAATTGCGAATCATCCTATAGATGATAAAGTCTTTCGCGGTTAAAGGATCACTTTTGATAACCCTTCTTAGGATCTACTTTTCTGTCAATTTCTTACCCCTCCACTATAGGTAAGATTAACATCGGTTTGGACCTTCTCTCTCTTTATTCATACATCGTAAAGCATTATTGTGAAACTGTCACAAGTATATGCACCACTAATATGCTGATTATTACACTCTCGTGCATAAAACAAACAGAAAATAAACAAAATAAATACCGCGTGTACAAATTGAAATTTCATATTTTCAGAGTGACGTAAGACGTGGAACTACTTTGCCCTAATCGCTGCCAACTGTACGGGATGAGTGAGTGAAGATATCTGTGCGGCTCTTAACGTCAAGGTTGGGGCCGCGGGGCTCAGCGGTTAGCCTGCTCGCCTCCCACCATGGCTAACCGCGTTCAATCCCCGGCCAAGTTACTCCCGGATTTTCACAAATGGTGATCGTGCCGGACGATGCCGCTGGTCAGCGGGTTTTCTTGGGGATCTCCCGTTTCACACGCCCTTGCATTCCGGCGCTGCTCCATTCACCTCAATCACCCTCATCGGCTCTCAATATCTCGCTCTTAAGAGCCGCCCCTCGAGAGCCGATCAACTTTACAGGGGCATGCTGGTACGAGAGTTGGTTATGGGCATCTATGGGTATGAAACAAAAATGCAGAAATATGAAATGAAGATCCAAAATTAATGAACATTCACTGTAATTGCTTCAAACTGTTTGCTTTAAAGTTGTGGCCTCAGTAAATAGTAGATAACTCATAATGTTACATATGTGTAATAATGTTAAATTAATGACCTCGACAAGTTATTGGAAAGGAAACACTCGTAACTACCTAATGTTTAAATGCTTACAGTGTGCGTGTTTACGTATCACCACTGATTAAATACAGAAAATTCGCTGACTGTGGAATCAGAGTAGTTATTATTCCTCTGCATGCTCACATTTTTAACTAGTTGCTACAAATTATGTTTTCTGATTTTCATTACATACTTGAAATTAATCGCAAAGTTATCGAAACGTTAGTTGCTGGTTTAACTTTTGTGTTGAATATACAATTGGAGTTCCGTGTTTTCAATGCACAGTAGGGATGTAAGGAATTAAAATTACATTCAAAATATTTGAACTCAAAGAATTATAAAGAAAATGTTGTGCCGAATGAAGGGAAGAGTAGAGTTGAAAAAGTTGTAAGCATGTTTTTATAATTTTTGTTGCAGAAAACATTTAAGACCAATCTCAGTATGTGCCACGTGCCCGACGAATCACAACTTTAGGCAAGTCAGCCATATAGCGGCTGCCCTCTGCAGCTGTGGATAGATATCCTCCAGGAATATACTTCATAATGCCATGAAATAACACTCATATATGCACATTCACATTGTGCCACTGTCATTTTTTTGTACTTAAACAAATTTGAAAACCACTTGCCAAAATATATTATAGCACTACAAAAGTTTTTATGGCGATACATATATATATTTTTAATATAACAAATTAATAGTTGTCCGGTCTAAAAACATATGTTATGAAAAAATACTATAGGAAGAAAAATCTTTCGAAATGTGTTCGCAAAACAAAAATTGCCAATACCGAGATTTTAAACCACAACTACTAGATTATAACCCATGCACTTTACCGCACGACTATTCCAAATTGCACGTCTTAGTCATTATATTGTATTAACTGGGAAAAATGAAAAAAATTCTTACCTCTTGTGAAGGTTTGAGGTTAGTAATTTAGGCTATTACTGCATTTCAGAAGGGCTTCAAGTCCGAGGTAGATTGAACAGTAAATTTTTGAAATTGTAGAATATGTATATTGTTTTATGAACTCTGCGTCTGGATGAGATGACAATTATTGGCATTGCAAGCAAACACATGATTGTTACAATTTTTCCGCTGGTTAGAAAAATAACTGGGCTGGCATTATACACATACCAGCGTGATCGTATCAGCTTTGAAAGTAAAATAAAATGCAATAAAGTATTTGACAATAGAAAGAATGTTAAAATTTATGTTTTACCCCGCACGATTTTTGAGACGTCCATGTAAGTTGCATGTAAAAAATAATATATTCAATATGAATTAAAGCAATAAATTAGTAGCTTTTCCAAAGTATGTTTACGGATCTAGGTAAGTTTCAGTCATTATTTATTCTCAGTCTTTGATTGAAGTGAAATAATTTCTCCTTAGTTTTATTTGTTCATGAATGCATAAAGTGTACCGGTTCAGTTGTATTATTTAAGCAATATTTTTGAACATCTCGCTGGGACTCCGATTTACCAATAATTTATTTCCTCAGAAAGAATTATAATTCAAATAAATTTCAGCTCGTATAAAATTCTAAACTATCTATAGATTACAAAACATATTTGTTTTTCATGTGGTGGTGTACGTAGTGTGGCGCATGCGTGCAGTAGTCAAATTGTCCATGCTCAAAACGGATCAAAGTTACAAGCAATTACATTCGGCGATACTCGTTTCACTTAAAACAAAGTCGAGTGTTTATGAATGACGTGATATTGAATAATAGCCATTTAATTGGGGGGAAATATTTTCGCTTAACATTCCTTGAAGAGAAACGCATATAAATAATCAATTTCCCGATTTCTTACAGTACATGCAAAAACACTATAATTTGGGTAAAAATCATAAAAATGGGGACCCAATGTTTACATTTTTATTCCATTTGGTGCCAATAATGACACACTAGTGCTGGTATCTAGCGGCCGGGTTTAAAAACGTATAGTTCCCATGTTCGCCTATTTGAGTTTCCTAGGCACAGTCCACATCTCGACTGGTGTGACCGCGACTTGAAGTAAGATTCCTGATCATTAACAAAAAATTTTTCTAGTTATATAACAAATACAGCTCTTGTAACTAACAAGCATAAAGAAAACAGAAAACACAGTTGCCAGACATGCAGTGGAAAGAAATTAAGAAGGGTTGTAAGGAGCGTCATCGTAGCAAACCTTAGGGCAAACACCGTGACCCTATAATAATAATAAGAGGAAGAATAACCATAATACTAATAATAATGATAATACGTTGCACAAATAATATCATTGTATTTTTAAAGATATTAAAAAATATACAAAAATTACCAGTAAAATTTCAAAGAAAATTATAGTGTTGGTAGAAGCAGTGCTGGTATTCTCTCAGCACCTTGTTTGTCAGAGTAGATCAATGGTTGCAAGAAATTTTCGACTTCATGGTCAAGAGATTGAATTGCAGTACCCCAAGGACTCCTACAACGACAATGGCTGCAAGTGCTAGGGCTTTTGAAAGCCCTGCTTAAGATCTACTTGTATGCACGTTGTGTATTCTTCCGCCGTATGTAAAATAATATTGCCATGGGCCTCATCTCTTTATTCATGCGTCGGTCAAGTAAAACTGTGTAATTATTAAGAAAATTATTATTATACAATTCAGCTCATTTTTGCACTTCGATGCATTAAAAAAACAGAAAGCGGAAGAAATAAGTTGTTACCATAGTCGGTTACCTAGCCCTTTTATTCAACGACGAGATACGGAACTATTTTCCATCCATTGCTACCAACTTTGCTGTACGATTGTCTCTCAGTGCACCCATTAAAATATATGCATTAAGGGGCAGTGACTTTTTTCTAAGGTTCATTTCAAAAGTGCTCAATTTAATCGTGAACAGCCTTTAATAGTGCGTAACTCCATATTCTTTTGATATGACTACGCAGCAATTTGTAATGATTTTTAGGAATGGAACATGAAATGCAGAGACAGTATTATAATTACTAACAGAGATAAAACTGAAATAAAAACGAAATACCAAAAACCAACATTTAGTCAAAAAATTATACAGTGAGATATAGCCAAAATACACAATTTTATCTGTCAAATTATTACTAATGATTTTCATTCAATATTTATAAACCAACTGGTATAAAAAAATTGTACATTTCAAACTCTGTTTTCACCAATATATTATAAAATGGGGAATAGAACAAATATACAAATAGTTTTATTTCCTCGATGTGGTTTATTTCTTTTAATGATATCATATTTCAAGCCATTCTTGTAAGATGACGACAAAAACGTAAATCCATACTGTCTCGAAATTTCAGTATAGAAAAAATTAATACAATAAAATGTGTTTTCTTATTTTTATGTATTAAATTAATGTTATTAAATAATTTTAAATTTAATTTTTCTGAACATGCATGTGATGATGCATTATTGTTAGCTGTAGGTATAAAGTATTGATACAAATGAAAACCAAACCCTGTTAATACACAAGGAATATTATATTTTGTGACATCCACCGTATTTTCATTACAAAATGTGCATTAAAATAATACCACAAAATCTTGACCCTAATAATGCATCACTTTGGTGTAGGACGTTGACAGTTAATCCGGCACCTTTGAAATCAACCTTTCGAAAATGTCACTGCTCTTCCCGTAACAGAACCGATGACAACAAAGTCCAGTATTTTTATGAACGAAATCTCCTCGAGGCTGCTGCCTACCTGGCTCTTGAAGTGCGTTGCAATGTGTAAAAAATACTTTTTTTTTTTTTTTTTAACGAAATTATTAAACATTCGTCCACTGTGCTTTTCCACGAAAATAACCCACATTTCAGACGAGGGCTACTGAGTGCTTTCAGAATTCCACGCTCGTTAGAAACACCATTTCAGAGTACTAAAAAACGGTTAGAAACTGATTTTCCAAAGCGCCGTAGTTCATAATATACGCAATAGATACACAAAAAACTACTCCAGGACGCTGCGTTGAACCTTCTTACAAACTTCCCACCAATAAAACAATAGGGTCACCGTTGAAAGCGGCACAGGTACAAGCAGTTCGACTAAAATCTGTTTACGATAAAGTGAGCACTTTTGAAATCAACCTTAGAAAAAAGTCACTGCTCCTACCTGCATACATTTCAACCAGCTCACTAAGTGACGTGCGTCCAGTAAAATTGGAAACGATGGAGGGGAAAGTAGTTCAATATCTTAACGTCGAATAAACAGTGTTAGGTAACCAATTGTGATAATTTAAGTTATTTCTATCGCTTTTTGTTTTTTTTTTAATGCGTCGAAGTGTAAAAATTAGCAGATTTGTAAAATGTTTACTTTTCAAATATTTTCACAGTTTCACTTGACCAGCGCATGAATAAAGTGATGAGACCCATTGCAATGATAATTTTAAATAAGGCGGAAGAACACACGACGTGCTTACAAATAGATACTAAGCAGGGCTTTCAAAAGTGCTCATTTTACCGTGAACAGCATATATAAAAGAACTAGAAGCCAGTTCAGAGCCGTGCGCTACCGCGGCTTTGCTGGTCTGACTGGCGGGCTGTCTGAGTTGCGCCGGGACGTGCAGGGCGTCCTGACCTCTGGGCTAAGTGTTCTTTGCGGTCTGGTGAGGGAAACTTCCTCAGCCCGCAGAGAGATACAACTGCTGCAACCGTATGGGTGGTATAAGGGTCCTCACAAGGGCCCGAGCACACCCCCCGCTCTGAGCTTCGGCAATGATGAGAGAGAGCCGTGCGCTTAGCTGCGATGGCGCACTTGCCGCATGTGGCAGTGTCGCCGTCGCTCACGCGCTTCTTGGCGTCAAACACGGAACACACTCCAGGTTGGGCGGAAGCCGCGATATGTTGTAGAGAGAGTGGGCGTGTGACTCACCAATGGGCGTGTCAGGTCCTTCCTTGAGCCTGAGCACGATCTCTGTTTGACCGTTGATGAGGAACCTGGGTGGCCCGTTGGCGGCGGCCGCGATGACCAGCAGCAGCAGCAGCAGCAGAGCGGCGGCGCAACACCGCGTGCTCCCGGCATGCATCGCGCGGGCTGGCTCCTCATCAGCCCGCCTCCTGGCCGCCTGGAGCCCTCATCGCGCCGGCATCAGTCCCTCCCGCGCAGCCTCGAGTCCGCCGCCATCTTGCCCTCCTTCACACCTCCTGCTCCTCTCCTCTCTCTGCCACCACCTGCACAGGCAACAAACACCTTTCATTGACCACCACGTCGTCGTCCGCACACATCATCTCTTCACACAACAACGATAATATAACTGTTATAACACATTCGCGGCTTCGTTAAACTTATTCAATCAAACCTAAATATGCCATTTATCACAAGTATTTTATACTTGTGTTAGCATAAAAACACCTTATTTTTGGTTAAATTACACTTTTACTTATATTTTATCTGTAAATTATAATATTTCATTATAATGTTCATTGTAATTTGTATTTTCAAAAAACAGGGTGATATACATAGGTGTATTCGTAGTGTCTAGTAAGAAATAGCTCTTATAAAAAATATTATTACGTTGAGTGCGCACGAAGCCGGTGCGTTGTCCCTTTGCTGTAATTTCCTACACTTAGTTAAGCTTTGTTTGCATGAGGCGGGGGAACATCCTGAAAGTGGAATTTTAGTAGAACTTCAGAAACGTTCGAAGTAACTGTGGTTGGACTATACAAGCTGTTCGGAAACTACCTGTCGAAATTCAAACCACAGCAACTGTGGGCGAACAGAAACAAGAAACTCTAGTCGCAAAATGTTCGGAAAAGCCATTTAGTATGTTTAAATTGAAGTTGAATTTCGGCAAACGACGCCGGGTGTCCGCGGCCGTATCTACCTGCGTACACACTGAGTTGCGTGACACGAAGGCGAACTGATCCACGGTAGTGCTGCACACGGATAGGTTGCCACTGTCCCACACACAGGCGTCATCGTAGTGGCAGGATAACCTGCGTATGTCATTGTTGTGTGTGTAGAGGCACTGGCCGCATATCGCGCTACCGCCATTCACTTTCATGTCACACAACTTGTCGTGCACGTAGGTACATACGGCTGCGGACACCCAGCATCGTTTGCCGAAATTCAACTTCAATTTAAACATACTAAATGGCCTTCCCGAATATTTTGTGATAAGAGTTTCTTGTTTCTGTTCGCCTACAGATGCTGTGGTTTGAATTTCGACAGGTAGTTTCCGAACATTTTGTATACAGCAATAATAACGGGATAGAAGAAGCGTACCCAGGGGCACAGACAACTTTAAATAATTTGGTGTTAGCAGTATTTACAATTCATTATTGAAATATCTTCTTCGACAAGGCACAATATCGCCCAGACAATCGAATAACTATAATATCAATGGGGTATCATATTTTGCTGGCCATGTGGAATAAATGGGAATAAATTATTGATTACCTTCTAAGTACTATAGAGGCGACACAGTAAATAGAAGTCAAACGATATCGCCTATAAAATGTAATTAAATAACGTTCTGTGCCCTGACAAAGTCACATCTTCGGAAATGAATCTCAAAAATAACCTAACTTTAGGCTATTCACGGTAAAGTGAACACTTTTGAAAGCCCCCTCATTTAGAATAACATTCAAAAAATATGTTTTATTTTACCCTTAGACGTTAACTTCCGTGTGTGGTGGAATATACATACACTGTTTATTACTTACTTGGCAATATTTATTTTAAAAGGTGGCTACAGGATAAAAGATGGCAGGAAGAAAAAGTAACCAAGGCCCCAAAAGTGCTCACTTTACCGTGAACAGTCTATTATGGCAAAACGTTTATAAATCCAAAATGGCGTCTAACTCTGCCCTTTAAGCTTTAAATGAAATTATTATATTTCATACCATAAGTAATAGCTATATGGCGGTAACCAATCAGAACAGAACACTCGGTGTAGTGAGGAAATGTCATAACGAGTAAACATGAAACTGGTGGACAGGTAGGTATGGCTTAAAGTCTCGTCGACAGCGAGGTCGTTAGAGACGGGAGCATGTTGCTCAGAGAAGCAAGGATGCAGAAGTAATATGCCACAGCCTGAAGTGAGGAACAATCACAGCATCCGCTTAGAGTGACTGCGGGGAACCATGGAGAACCGAACCAGAATGGCAGGACCGAGAGGCGAACCCAAGTCATCCCGAACGTGAGTCCGGAAGTGTACCACTGCACCAGCTTGCTCGAAGTAATGTAACTGGAGGAGAGTATCAAGGGGTAGGGGTAGTACCTACCGAGTGAAGGGTTTCCGGTTTCTCTGGAGGGTGAAATGGAATGTGATTCCAAACAAAGCAGCAGCAGAATAGCAAGAGCGTGGGGGGGAGGGAGGGGCGGGAACGGGAGTACCTCGAGAAAACTACTGGTTGACTTTCACCTTTCCTGCCTGCTTGAACCCACAACTGTGCATATGTGTCTGTGGGCGGTGTCCAACCGTGGTGTCGGCCTGAACAACACGACGATCGGGGCGTGTCACGTTGTCAATGCGTCTGAGGCTCGTAGTTTGTAAGATGCACAATGAACACAACAAAGTGCAGGAACAAATGCCCGCCGTTAGTGCATATTTTCGTACATTATCGTTTGTGATTTGTCTCTTCCCCGCTGTGAATATAGTTTGCGCACAATACGTTTGTCATCATTTTATTTTAGGATTATTAAACTTTATATTATCCTCTTTCGTGGCTGTTAAAATTATGTAGTAAATCATCGTAACTATAGACTACAAGAAACCACCAAAGAAACTTTTTATGGGTAGCAATTTATTCCTTCCTTTCAGTATTTGCAGCACTTACTTAGTGTTGGAAGTAAAACAGTATATTATCTGTTTTGTAACTTCTATGTGGTATCTGTGGCGAAGTTTGTGAGGGTGCAAATAGTGTTTACTGTCAAGATTTAAAACCATACTGTTCATTGGGGTTTATGTGGTTAAGTTCTGCGTGCGTGCTGAGCGTGGTTAGTAATATTCGTTAGAAAAATGTTCAAAGTTAGTTGAAAATTGATGTAGCGGGTTAACCTGGTTCGTCATACTTCTGAACTGGCCGATTCCGCTGTTGACAATAATACTAGGCGGTGGGCGATTATCAAATTAATTAAAAATGGGAGGGAAATAGGACCTTCCCACGCCCATGCACCCCCCCCCTCCCCCATTCCTTGAATTGAAGCAACTTATTTTCCGATGAGAAATGGTAGCGACTTGCTGTAAATGGTCACATTATGTTCCCTCCTCCCATTCACTGTCTATTCGCAGCACTACAGAGGCTATACTCATTTTGCTACTGTCGGAAGCTGAGACTGCTGCCTTAGAGTACCTTTATTTACTGAGGCTACTGAGAAACTAAATAATGTTTTTTCTGGCGTCTGGGTTG
Organism: Dryococelus australis; assembly: GCA_029891345.1. NCBI lineage: Eukaryota > Metazoa > Arthropoda > Insecta > Phasmatodea > Phasmatidae > Dryococelus > Dryococelus australis. The sequence goes on from CM057000.1 coordinate 98,410,581, forward strand.
GAGGTTACATTTTCGGCTGAGGACACGGATGTGCGGAAGGTAGGGTAATCTCAACAGTTGCAGACAAACAATCATGGCGGTGATAAAAGATTCTAACCAAGAAACTGCAACTTGCTGTTATCTGCCGAGGACGGGAAGAGAGTAAGGATGGATTAGTATTAAATTATTTTCACATTTTTTTACGTATTAATCTCCCTATAATTGGAAAACACCTCCATTGCTGATGGCATGATAAACAAACTCGTGTGGCATAGCGGACACCGTTTATTTCTACTACCGGCACTGCTGACGAGTGTTCCGTTACTGAGATAACTGATTGCCTATTGACGTTCCAAAATGGTTTCCTGGCTATGTCAGTTCAAAAAGGAATGTAGCTAAAGTGCACACGGTCCTTGGAAACAGCCCACCCTGCGTGCAACTTTTTATCGGATATCTCTTGAGTGTGAATAACGCCATAAAACGGTAGTTTAAGGGAGGCGGGGATATCTGCAGGCAAGTTATTTTCCTTAGTGTGAACTGCATTGTTGGGGAAACAGGAGAACCCCGAGAAAATTCACCGCCTAACAGCAACGTCCGCCAGGAGGGTAAACCTGTTCCCCGTCGCGGCGAACGAGCAGTCTGACGTTACAGTAGGTACAACGCACCGTACAACATGGTTCGCTTGTTTAGAAGGCTTGCTCGGCCTCACGCACCAAGCGAGGTGGCGCCTCGGGTAACTTCCGGACTCGCGCTCGGGGGACCTGAGTTGGAACCCCGGCCGATCCGGGCATCCTGACCTCGGCGTTCCATGATTTGCCGCAATTACTCCAGGCGAATGCTGGGACGGTCCCTTACAGAAAGCCGCGGCCGACGTAGGGGGCGAATTTCACCCAAGCAGATGTGCCTGAGTGGTGGCACGTGTCAAAGCAGCTCGTGTCAACCGCGACAACAGTATAATACAGTTTACAACTCTCGGCTGACCACAATAAATTAGGTTGACACTAATTCCCGAGAGCATTACCCTCTTCACTTTCTAGCCAGAACGTGCCCCTTGGTAGAATAACTATTTAAGGAACAAGTATTTCCCCCTCGCAAATAAAATTACTGTTCAAGCGTAGCCAAAAATTACGCACAGAGCCAGAGTCCCAGGGCCAGCAGGTGAGCTAATCCCCAAAACAGTGATTCAAGGCGCAACGACTGTTTTTTGCAGGTGGTGACCGCGAAGCGGTCACGCATCAGCGAAACTTGGAGTTTCCCCAGAAAAGATTTTCAAGCGAAGTAATCTCGTGTGCTGTGTAATTAGTAGAGTGTAATTGTATCACTTTCCGAGAAAAAAAATTTTTTTTTCAGAAAATCCTCTATTCTGAACACCTCTTTTATTTCTGTACAGCACCCCAATGTGCCGACATCTCACCAATGGTACAATGATGTCCTTAGTACGTTCTTTTCCTGTCTCGATCGCGAGAGTGTCCACCCTGTCCTACCTGGGGGTAAAATTCGTCGGGTTACACTGGTTCCTTCCTCTTTCCTACTTCGCTCCGTCTGGAGCGACCTCGCACTGTGGACCAGACGTTAGGCCATACCCACCCCTCTACAATCTAGTCGCGGTTTCTTGAATAAAACCTTTGAAAGATCAGCCCATGTAGAACGTGTTTGGTTCTTTCCTGAATACGCCATATATCACAAGCTTTCTATACTTGTTTTAACGTAAAAGTGTCTTATTTTAGGTTAAATTAAAATTGACTTATATTTTAAGTTGGAAATTATATTTCGTTTACAATTAATATGATTAAAACAGAGAGAAACTCGGTGTGTTGGTAATGCCAAGTAATAAATATTTCTTATGCAAAATATTAGTACACTGAGTGTTCACGAATGTGGTGTGTTTTTCCCTTTGGTGTGATTTTCTAGACTTGGTTAAGCTTTGTTTGCATGAGGCGGAGGAATGTCTTGGAAGTAAAACTTAAGCAGGACTCCAGGAAAGTTGGAAAGTTGGAAGTCGTGAATGGACATTACCTATACCTCGACCTCACACACCAACCATTCCTACAAGAGTAAGAGAAATAGCTTACAGCTACTTGTAAGGCGCGGAACTCACTGGAACAACGGAATTAATGTAACTGTAATTCATGTAATATAATTAGGAAGCACATACTTCTGATCACATTTATAGGAATTAAAATCTCTTCCTTCAGCTACGGGGTTACCCCTCTTGGGAGACATGCTATAACCCCTTTATTAATGCCGTTCAAGAGCAAAGTTGTTGTACAACACAAACCGTTATCTCAGCTAAATTGATTCTTGAAGTCAAAAAAGTGACATTTTGCAGATCATTTACAGTTCTAAGCTTGGTTCACTTACGTCAAGTGTCGGTTCTATCTCGACTTTACATTTTATCTTTAAAGATAAAATTGAAGTATGGGCCAATCACACAACACATTTCTAAAAAAAAAAAAAAAATTCTTCCTGTCGTTCTGATGACGTGGACTATTATTTTGGGCTGTATGTAGCATGCCGTATTTGTTTTTACAACACTGAACGTGGCGGGGAAATATTGGAGCCTTTGAAGAATTGAGCTGAGACATTTGCGCGGTTGTTAACAACGAGGTCTTGAGAGCCGATGAGGGTGAAATGAGGTGAGAATGGAGCAGTGTCGGAATGCAACGGCGCGGGCGGGGAAACGCGAGGTTCCTGAGAAAACCCGCCAAGCAACGGCGTCGTCCGGCAGGATTCCTACTTGCCGGGAATTGAACGCGATTCACCTTGGTGGAAGGCGAGCAGTCTAACCGTCCAGACATCGCGACCCCGCCATTGAAGAAGTAACTGCCGGAAACTGCCGAGTGACTTATCCGTGGCAGGCCGGCAATTTACCACTCGCTTCACTCATGCCCTCATCATTTCCGCGGTATCCGGCGTGGAAATCTGTGGATGGCTTCTCACGCTCCGAACAGGCCGTCGTCCTTGACCGCCCGGAAGTAACCGGTGAGTACAGGTGGTCCATTGTGTCGGGACCAGGCGAGGAAGAAGAGGAGATGTTCTCACGGGTACGTTTTGTTTACCGTTCTCCGTTCTCCGGCACTGGCGCTGCCGGACAGCGTAGAGGGACGTCAGCGGCCGCCCGCCCTAACGGCATCATTTTACACTTCGCTCCACCTTCCTTCACTCATGAGAGGCGAGACGTTCTTGATGGGCGCTTAAGGGGAACCTACCACGCCATATTGGATTCATGGTTTACTTACTTTGTTCATATTTTTAAAAAAGAAAACTCCGAAAGTACTTCCGTACCCCACTCGCTATTTACATTATAGGCTGTTCACGGTAAAATGAATGAGCACTTAAAAACCCTGTTTCATATCTACTTGTAAACATGTATGTTTTTCGCTGTATGTAAAATTAACGTTGCCATGGGCCTCATCACTTTATTCATGCGTCGGTCAAATGGAAATGTGAAATTATTAGAAAATTAAATATTGTACAAATCTGCTCATTTTTACACCTCGAGGCATTAAAAAATACAGAAAACGAGATAAATCATTTAAGTTATTATAAATGGGCACCTAACACATTTTCTTCGACGTTAATATATGCAACTATTTCCCCCTCTATCGTTACCAACTTTACTGGACACATGCCACTCATTGCACCCGTTAAAATACATGCATTTAGGGACAGTGACTCTTTTCTAATGTTGATTTAAAAAATTCTCACTTTATCGTGAACAACCTTTACACTGCTGTAAATAGACAAGACAAGGGAACTACGAACTCATAATTACGTCGCAATTTTAATTCCGCCAACATTTGGCAAAATAAACATTGAGACATATTTACGAGTTCTTCGTTTAGTTGTTATGTCCGATACATAAACTAATTCTCTGATACCAAAACCTTTTAAAACATTTCATTTTACTATGTTAATGAAAGCCCAAAAACAACACGAATTAAATGTATTTTAAAAGTTCCATTAAAATTACTTTTATAACTTTTTCATAGATTTGGTTTTCTATAGTTAGTCCATGACATTTCGAGGAGTCTCCCTCTCCTTCTCCATTTAACGCAGTGATAATCTCTACATCACTGCTTCCGAAGTTCAGGAAACAGTTTTTTATACTCAAAAAATTTCTGGTCTCCCACTCTCTCGAAACACGAAACATTTCCATTTCTCCCATGCACAGTGATAGGTCCATTTTCAAAAACGGCATACCGTGCTAGTTGACCCCTGCGCGCCGGCAGGCGAGGATGGGGAAGGAGAGGGACGTAGTCGCCAACACACAGCGCGCACATCCAGTGTGACGACTGACGACGGAAACTCAGCAGTGCAGAACTAATAGTGGCGGCCACGTGGACCCCATTCCTCAGTCGACACAAGGTGAGACAGCGGTGCTCACACGTCGAAGATGACACAATGCAGATAAATGGTTTGTTTGGTGTGACTCCCGTCACACATTGAAGGCGAGGAGGACAATATTTGAAGGCTCTGTATCTTGCGATGGGTCACCTGATGTTGAGAACATTAGGAAAATTCAGCTAAGTGACCCCACTTTGCGTCCAATACCAGCGTGGAAAGATGCTGGATGTCGACCAAGATGGGATGAGATATCCAGTCTTTGCCTGGCAGTCAAGGCATGTTGGCCACAGTGGAATTCCCTTGTACTGAGGACTGGCGTGCTTTACAGAAACTGGGAAAGTAATAATGGGAAAAACATGCGCTTATAATTGATCCTACTAGAATTCAGGGACCCAGAAGTGCTAAATAACTGCATAACGTAGCAGCAAGTGGACACTTTAGTGCAAATAAGACCCTCTATAGAGTTAGATTGAGATTATACTGGTTTTGTGGTCGAGAGGAGGTTGAGAAGTGGTGCCATCTGTGCGATGCCTGTACTGCATGGAAGGGTCCGAGGATCAAAGGATGAGGTCCCCTTCAGAAATACAATGTTGGGGCCCCATTTGAAAGGATGACAGTGGACACTCTTGGACCACTGCCAGTCACTGAGAGAGGAAAGCGGTACCTTCTGGTAGAGCAAGACTACTTCACCAAGTGGTCTGAGGTCACACAGTCTTAAACCAAGATGTCGGTACTAAAGCTGGTGCGCTCATAGAACAAGTTTTCAATATTTTGGAATTCCACTCGAGCTTCACTCGGATAAAGGGCGGAAATTTTGAAGCCACTCTTTTCCAAGAGATAGCAAGGACTTTGAGAATGAAGAAAACTCGAACTACGCCATTACGTCCTGAGTCATATATGATCGTCAAGAGGAACAGTACCCTGAAACAGTATAATATGGCAATCTATGTGGAAGACAACCAAAAGGATTGGGACTCCAAGGTACTCTTATTTCTCTTGGGATATCGTTCGGCAGTCCACGAGTCAACAAGGATAATATTTTCAAGGATAATGTTTAGGAAAGAGCTCCGCCTCCCTGGTGTCCTGCTGTTTGGACATCGAGTAGAAGAAGCAGGTATTCCATAACATGCCAGTAAACTACATCACAGGCTAGGCAACATCCATGAGTTTGCCCGGCAGAATCTTAAATTTAACAGTGGCCGAACGAAGACTGATATGGCCAGAGAATGCCTGAAGAGATTTATGAAGGACAGCTGATGTGACTGTACAACCTCCAATGTCAAATACATATTGTCCAAATCTACAGAAATGTTAGGAAGGCCCATATAGGATCCTGAAACATATTAATGATGTGGAATACCGGATATGTCGACAGAGCTCTCAGGCAAAGCCCAAGGTTGTCAACATCGACCAACTGGCACTCTATGAAGGTCCAGAAATTGGAGAGTATGTTCGGACTAACAGACTTGAGGAGAGGGCAGTGTTTCATGGAGACCACCCCCACCCCCCGCCACTGGTACTAGCAGCGCATACGACCACTCACGTTGCAGCATTGAGTGGGTCGCCGCTACTTTACCCTCCCTCCCCATCCGGCCCCTTCTATAAAACAGGTAACTCCCGGAGGGGGGAGGAGGCGGAATACATGGCTGATGTAACTGGCGTCACCCCTTCCTCCACTGCGGGGGCGGTCCGGTGGCTGCGGCCTATTGCGCGAACTTACTGGCCATCTCCCTCATCGGCGCGGGCCGACCCGACGTGTGAAGATTGTTCTCGATTGAGCGCCGTCCCTGATAAATAGCGCCACATCCGGAGGGTCGGCAGTTTTGTGAAAGCCGCCTGGCGAAGTGCGGCGAGCGGTGAACGTAGAAAAGAACTGATGGCGAAGGCAAGAGAGACGGCAGTGAACGATTGTCTGTACGGCGGCGACGGACGAGAGTGCTGCGAAGGGCGAGTTACCCGAAGTGTAGAGTACGCATGTGTACGGCAGCGCTCTGGACGCTCGAAAACTTTCCGGATAGGAAAAGTCGGTGATATCTGGATTGAAATAAGGTGGGACTTGAATGGACGAGTGGTAAATACTGGAACTGTCAGACAGTGAATCTGTAATTTTAATAGTACTTCACTAGGTGGTAGAAAACTGTTTACAAACTCTGGTTATAAGTGTTTGATTGTGTTAACATCCGTGAAATGAGAGACTATTATGTAAATATTACCTGTAAAAAGCTAGTGACAGCCATTGTTGTCGAAAAAGTAAGCCTGGAGTACTTGTTTTGGATTATTTGTAAATAAATTAGAAAATTATTATTAGCGCTTTTATTTAATTATCACCTCCCTCGCTTAAAAGAACATACTGTGTGAACAGACTTTCAAAAATTTGTAACATAAGGGAGCAAATAAGCTTTAATTTATTTGAAAGATAATGTTAAACTGCTCACTTGTGAATGTATCAAGCAAATATAAATATAGAAAGTATATATGTATTTGTATTTACAAACATACACTTTTATACACAAATATTTTCCGGACCCAGATACAGCATTGCGACTTGACAAAAACGAGCCATTCTAACCACAGCGTGAATACTGCTACGATTTTATAAAAAAAAGTTATGACATGGGCTTAACTCAAATTGAGCATAAGGAGCCTCGTGTTAGCTTCATTGTTTGTGCATCGTCTTCGTTCCTCTTGTTGGAGCAAGTGGGTGAGCGAGTGACCAGTTGAGTGGGCGCATAACGGTGACTGGAGCGCCCGGACCTCTTCGCCAGGTCATGAGGGAGTGTGTGCTAGTTAACTACAGGCTGTTCGCTGTTGAGAACTTTGGAAGTCTCTGCCCATTCTGTATCAATCCGCCTAATGTTAAATTAATCTTTTTACGTTCAGCGTATGTCATGACTAGCACACGTACGCGTGTGAAAACAATCTATAGGCTGTTCACGATAAACTGAGCATTTTTGGAAACCCTGCTGGGGATCTACTTGTATGCTCATAGTGTATTCTTCCGCCATATGTTAAATTAACATTGTCTTGAGCCTGATAACTTTATTCATGCATCGGCCAAGCGAAACTGTGAAGTTATTAAAATAGCAAATATTTTACAAATATGTTAATTCTTACGCATTAAAGAATAGAAATCAAAGAAATGAATTCAGTATTCACTGGTCTTTGTCTAACGATATCTAATTCGACGTTAAGATAAAGAACTTCTTCACCTACGCTTGTTACAAACTTAACTGGGTGCATGCCATTCGGTGTGCTTGTTAAAATATATGCAGGTAGGGGCAATTATATTTTTCAAAGATTAGTTTCAAAAGTGCTAAGTTAATTATGAACAGCCTATAGGTACTTATTCAAACAACTATCCTAGGTTCATTTCATGTTCAAAAACATTCATTCACCTAGTATTACAGGCTAGTTTAGGACAGTTTAAATTATAAAAACACCTCTTTACCCACTATCCTAAGTTTGCTTAGGAGGTCGTGTTAGGTTGGCATACTGTTTTGAAAGATAAATGGTAAAAACGTGCATGCGCTGTAATAATGGCGTACACAAACCCATGCGCAGAATCCAAGGCGTCGACGACGCACAGACTCTCGCTTACGGCGAACCCACTCACTTTATGCAAGCACCGATCGAGAGTAATAGTAGTGACATTGTCAGAAACGTGTAAGTTATCAATATGCCAAATATTACTCTGACGGGCATCAAACAAGTATAAAGTCAATTAGATATGCGCATCGTCCACACATTTCTAGATTACAGACAAGGAACTACTTTTCCTAATTTTCTGACAGCTTTACCATGAATACGAATTATGTATGGAATAAATTTATAAATTATGTGGGTATGTATATATATATATATATATATATATATATATATATATATATATATATATATATATATATATATATATACATACACACACACACACACACACACACCTACAAATATATTAAAATAATATATTGTTATCCAAGTATCTGCATGTTTTCTTCTGGGGAGAACTAGTATGTGGGTTTTCTCAGAGTGCACCTAAATTTTTTACATTTAAAATGTATGGCAGAAGGCCTTCTGGGAGAATAAGATGGGCTCCTTTAAAGAACAGTACCTGAAATGTTCCTCCAATCAGATGGATCATTCACAATGTGTTTCGTGATCGCGAAGTGATTCGAGAGGGTAAGTTCGTACAATGAATTAATGGTTCATGAAAAGTTTTGCAAAATGCTTCGCAAAGGGGCGATTTTCTTCTGGGCATCGAAGATGTTGGCGAGTGTGTCGTCGGTTCGAGTCCCGATCGGATGGTGCTACATCGACTATCGCGGGCATGCTCGCGAGTGAGTGGTATCGATGGTGAGTTATTCAGGGTCTGCTCGTTTGGATCCAGAATTCGTCGGGCAATAGCTTGTAAATCAGCATCAGCCATACATCACATGACAAATGGCTGATAGCCGACACGACATTCAGTGAACGCGATGAATTATCTGCATATATAAATGAATATATTCATGCCTTCTAGGTTAGTTGTTATTAAACCAGCAAGTCAGTAACATCTTGGCAAGGGTCAGTCTGCAAAATTCAGTCTGCAGGAGTAAGTATACAGGGGTAAGCATGCAGGAGTCAGTATGCAGGAATTAGTATGCAGGAGTCATTATGCAGGAGTCAGTCGGGAGGAATCAGTCGGCAGGAGTCCGTCGACAGGAGTCAGTCGAAAGGAGTCAGTCGGCAGGAGTCAGTATGTATGAATCAGTTGGCAGGAGTCAGTCGGCAGGAGTCAGTCGAAAGGAGTCAGTCGGCAGGAGTCGGTCGGCAGGAATAAAGTGTATGAATTTATGTATGCTTGAAAACTATACATGCCACTGACGATGTGAAATCGAGTATGTGATTTACGACTACACACACACACCTTCAACGGCTGCCCAAAATTACATGGAAAACAATGCTGTTACTGTGCCAAGTCCTTAGATAAAATTTGCAATGTGCGGCAATATGAGAAAAGTGGCTATTTGAAAAGAAAAAAACCCATATCATGCCTTTCTTAGCTGCTATAAATTTTCTAGGCAGTTCACTCGACGCGATAACTTATATAAACACATTGTAGTTGATAAATGTAAGTATTTTTTCGCCCACTGAGAAACAGCATGTGGTGACTTCGTTACCTCCTGTTAATACAGTACCTAAAATGCTACCAGACGACGAGGAAATTCGTATGATGAAGTATTACAAGTACCACATGCAGTTTGTGCAATGTGATGCGATAAAGGAAAACAACAAGAGCTGTAAGGATTCGTCTTTTGAGAGCCAGCAAGTGATGTCGCCAATACCCTCTGCTGCATCAATGGGTACTGTTTCCAGAGACGATTATGACGAGACAGTTAATACTAATGATGGAATGAGAGACCTACGAGGCATGATAGAGTCGGTATGTGTGTAATGTGAACTTGCAAGACGTTCGCGTGAAGTCGAAGCTCTTCAAAATAGACGGTTGTCGGCTACAAATATTGCATGATGATGACCATGTGATTCCTACAAAGAAAAATAAAGTTAATATTGAGGATGAAACAGGAGTTGGTGACGATCATGAAGAAAGCATTGATGACAATGACTGACGACGGTGTAGAATGAAATATCTAATGACAAGGATGATTATTCTCTCCACATTCCCACACATTTCACTAGCGAGTTTCTTTCGATAAATGGTGCGAAGAAGGCAGAAGGATTAAAGAACCCTCGTTACATATTTCCCGAAGACCCTAATGAACTTGTTGATGGACTCAGACATTTTATTAAACTGCAAAAAACGCGGGGATTTTCACGCATTTTTAAAATAGCTTCAATAATCGATGAACTGAAGGATTGGGGTTATATCAGATAGGCTGTTGGCTACTATCCATGATCTGCAAACATTTGAGAAATGTAAAAATCGAACGTAAAAAATAATTGAAAATATAACATGTATGTAATAAGTACGTAAATTAAATTTATGTATACATATTAATGTGTGTTAATTTTCTTATATAGTCCCTTCTGCTTCTCTGAAAGACTGGCTAATTCAGTGGTTCAAACAATCTATTGCGAGAGAGTGTTTTAGATCAAATTTATGTGAGCATGTACAGGAGGTGGGCTATGGTTTATTTTTCTTTATCGCACTGGCGATAAAAACTACCTGCTTTTACAAATAAATATATATTTAAAAAAATTTTAAAAATACTACTCATGTTGAAAATAAAACAAAAACTAAATATGTTAATTTACATACTTTGCGGGTATGGACATCGTCGTCATTCAGTACAGGCCGATAGCAGGCGGCATAATCGATAAATTAGTCCCACCTACATGTTAAAAACATAAACGAATATGGCTGACACCTGGTGGCTTAGACAAATGGAGTCCCAGATGGCTGACATGAAATGATAGAGCATAAGTAATTGGGAAACAAGGTGATGATGCTATGGTTGTAAAAATTAAATTTAAGATGACTGGCATGAAATAACAAAGCACGGATAAAATCCAAGATGGTTGAAGTGAAAAAATGAGCACAAAGGAAATGTGACTAAGCAAAATTGGAAACCAAGATGGTCTGCGTAGCAAGGAGAGAGAACGACAGCTCGCCTGGTGGGTAAATCGATATTTAATATACTAGTGCCACCTATGTGATGAAAATGAAAATATTAAATCCAATATGGCGGCCTCAAGCCATGTATAAACAAATGATCAACGAAAAAACCAATATGGCTGCATACGACTGAATGAGTATGGGTGAGGGGGATGGAGGCCTGCCTACTACTTAACCAATGAAAAACATCGGTAGGGGAGGGGAATGTTAAGACAATGTGATTAATTGTAGGAGGGTCAGTCACCTGCTGGACGTAGTGCTGTGGGGCCCTCCATAAATGTAAATTTTTATAATAAATTTCTAATAATAATTTTTAAATAATTTTAAAATAAAATCTTGGAGTTTCAATTTTTTTTTTTAAGAGAGTTTTGCGATTTTTTGGTTTCGAGATCATGGGTATGAGGTCAAGGTCAAAGGTTAAGTTCAAGATCACCCGGATCCAAAATGGTGGTTAGGGCGGGCATAATATGGTGGCTGGTCGGGCTCCAGTCCGCCGTCCCCTCTAAACCCGAACATTCGAAATTTTAATTTTTTATGCATTTTAAATAAATTTTAATGTTTTTATAAATCTTTCATAAATATTTTTTATAATTTTTTTAATTTTTTGAAGAATTTTGCCATAATTTTTGGTTTAAGGTCAGTCAAGATTATGGTCGCTTGGATCCAAAATGGTGCTCGGGTGACATCATAACATGGTGACTAGTCGGCTCTGGTTCCCAGTCCCCTCTGAGCACAAATATTCGAAATTTTAATTCTATACATTTTTTAAATTAACTTTTAAATAGATTTTTGATAATGATTTAAATAAATTTTTAATAAGTTTGAATAATTTTTTTAATAAATTGTTGGGGTTTTTTGGGTTTCCAAGGTCAAATGTCACCAGGGCAAAGTTCAAGGTCACCGACATCCAACATGGCAGACAAAATGGCCACCGGGTGACCGGAATGACAGAGCAAGAACAGTCCCGATGCTCCAGTTCCAGGTCCCATTGTGGCAAAGTCCCCTATTTCATTCTACTATTATTTTCTGGCGTATTTATTTTGACATATATAACGGCATGTGTTTACAAAAAATATTACTAGTATATACCATCAGGTCCTACAGATTCCTAATGTTTCACAGGTGGTTGTGTTGTGTAAGCATTATAATGACACACTTCCTATGGAGCCTTTACAATTTTTTATTTTTTCTTATTTTTGATGTGATTTAATTTCTCGGTAAGTCTAAAGGTGTCTGCTCAGATAAACAAAATATTTGTAAACTGTCAGCCCAAACTGAAACAACAGTATGTGTGGTCAGAAAGAAACACAAAATGCTTGTAAACTTATATACGGAAAGTTCTACGCGTATATGGAAATTCGAAAATGGCGCAGCAACTCGAAATTTACATATTATGGGGTATACAGAACAGCGTACTGTTCCAACCGCTTTGTAGTATGCGACTTGTACGCGTACGTTGTAGCAATTGCTTAGTTCAGAAGTTCGCTGTATCATCTTCGAGATCCTATTTTGTATTTCGCGAAGACGTTTCCGGGTACAAGCTTACTGGGATATTGTTTCTCTCTGTCCACACGTGCTGTGGTTTTAGTCTGGGCAGACGGTTTACAAACGCCCCGATGTGGTTATAGGAGTGGCTTCAGTGGCTGATATCACTGGATGAAATTGTCGCCTATTCTCGGTCAGTATTCCAACTAAATCATGTATGTGTGGCTTTTCAGATTACATTTTAACTTAACGATTCCAGTCAGTAGCCATCCAAAAATATTATGCGCTTAAAACGGGGACATTGGTACGCAATGTCAATAAACAACTGCGCGGTTGTAAATATCACCAAAGCGGAAAACGATTGTTATGGACGTCTGATTTTGTAGGGAAAAAATGTTCCACGCGAGCTGGATTTCAATATCTCACATTCTGGATCAATTCATGTGTAACTAGCATTGAATTTTGTTACAAACTTTCCACCAGTGAAATGATAAGAGTCGCAGCTTAAAGTCCTACAGGTGGACGCAGCACGATGAACGAGAACCCTGCACGCCAGTTCAGAGCCTTGCGCGTAGCGGCGATGGAGCACCTGTTGGGCGTGGCAGTATCGCCCTTACAGCTCTCGCGCTTCTCGCCCTAACTGCTTCACGTAGACGGACCTCACAAGTCACGCAGCAGTTAAAACAAGCCAACTGGGGAAGAAAGGCATGAGCTTAAGTGTTTTGAAGTACAACTATAGTTCATTCACGGTTACTTACAACATTTCTCAAGTCCTGCTAAAGTTCTGCTTCCAGGAGATTCCTCCGCCTCATCCAAACTAAGCTGAACCAAGTCTAGAAAAGTACATCAAAGGGACAACGCACCATATTCGTGCGCACTCATTTTAATGATGTTTTGCATTAGAACTATTTATCACTAGGCATTACCAACACACCTATATCTCCCTTTTTTATTAATATTATTTACAAATTATGTATTATACTTATAATAAATATTAGTAAAATCAATTTAATGAAAAAAAAAAAGATAATTTTATGCTAATAGAGGTATAAAACCCTTGTGATACATGGCATATTTAGGAAACAACTAAAACACATAATAAATGGAGTGATTTTTCAAAGATTTGATTCAAAAGTGTAAAGAAACTGTGAATAAACTATAGACAGAAACTATTTTTCGTCATAATCGGGCGTCTATTAAGATAGTTTATTATCCAGAATTGTGTAAGTAGGCCTAATATCATCGGTCTAAGAACATACAGAATGTTCCGCCACTCAACCGACATACTCCAACAGTGTGTTATACAGATCATTTGCAACAAAAAATGTCATGTACACAAGTAGGCTACGCAGCCCCATTTGAGAGTTACAGGGACGTAAATGAAACAAAAACACAAATTGGAGTTACTGAATGTCCTTAACGTAACTGACTACATTCATGTTGAATGTTTCAGACGAGCTGTTCAAAATGTGCACCATCTGACAGTAAACAGGCTGCAATACGTTGTAGCCTACCATGGCGTGTTGCCACTGCATGCCTGCAAGTTCATTTCTGAAATGATTAGTGGCGTCAGTTATCACCTGTAGCAACTGGTCTCGTGTGTCTGATCGCGGTCCGCTGTAAACCCTACTTTTCAGGCAGCCCCAGAATAAAAAGTCCAACGGGGAGAGGTCTGGAGAGCGCGCCATCCATGGAAATATCCCACCTCTTCCAATCCACCTGCGCGGATACTCGGCTGCTGCACCACACCCAATTCCATCATAGTATCCATAAACAAACACCATGTCTGTGTCCTCTGCACATGTAAACATTCCTGGCTTTGTTGCACAACCACTCGCCTCGACACACTAACGAATACTGGCCACGCCAGCCACACTAGCAGTGTCTGCTTATAGTCCGACTGAGCACATTTTGAACAGCTTGTGTGGGCTTACAACATAGCTGTTTTTTATTGCATTTAAGTCCCTGTAACTCTGAAATAGGGCTGCACAGCCAACTTCTGCATGTGACATTTTTTTTGCCAATTATCTGTGTAACACGCTGCCGAAATATGTCCGTTGAGTTGCGGAACAACCTGTATTTCCGTCATTTTCATTCATAATTTGCGTCATTTCAGGTTTATCACAATGCATAACATCCCGAAAAGTCACAAATTATCATACCAATTAATTCAACTCTACAAAGCAGGTGTGTGTTTTCTAGATAGTAAACTATATTTCTGATTGTGACCCCGCCATTAATAAAACAAACTCGCAATGCAGTTGGGAAATACGTCAGTTGGCAAATTTTTTTATAAAGCCTACTTCAAATTTTAAATGGTTAAAATTCCGTTTTTTTTTTACCGTGAGTTTTGCCATGAGCCGATAGAATGACTACGCGATTATTACAACTTGCATATATTTCTGTCACTAAGCTTAACACAGTTGATTTGAAACGGAAATATTTTACTATAAATGATATTTCAAATGTGATAGCAAAAGCGTTATTCTGGTATGGAATAAGCAAATTTTTGTAGATATTTTGAGACTCTTAATTTTGACAAATTTTCCGTATCATTATGCCTATAAACAGCTTTAAAAGTTACATACTTTTTGCGGTTTCTCGACTTTGCTAACTTTTTAATAGCAAACTTGAAATAAAATTTATGTGTCGGAAACTGGTATATCCAAGAAGAAATTTTAGATCTTCCTTAAATTAGGTTTTACACGACGTAAGCCACCACACATGCACACACACCCACACACACACACATACCGCAGTGTCAATCAAAGCCCGCAGATAACAAACTCATTCAAAAATCCACTTAACCATTTCAAACGGATTTTAATTTGCGGTTTCCGGTGTTGCAAGCAAAACATTTTATGACACGGGCTGTACTTTAAGTCGACAGGACACTTGTTACGTTGTCACAATCAATGAGCTATAAGTTCGGCTACAGAAATTTGAACCAATTATAACTTGGACTAGTAAGATGGTTTGCGAATCATTTGCCCACAGTAAGATCATTTCGTTATTGAGCTTCGCACTGTGCAGTAAAAACCGAAAATAACCTACCCGTGCCTAATATACACAAAAGTGTACACTGGGTCTGAATGGGCTAAATAATTTTTTAGCAAATAAATCTTCGAAGAGAAACAGTTTACAGTATCTGAAACTTGAAATCAGAAGCTGCGCATACATCGCTTTCTAAACATGATGCCACCCAAAAATAAAAATCGCTTTATACAGCAAGTAAACAATCCGAGATCTAGTGAATGGACTACAGTCGCATAGCGTGTGTTTTATTCCTTCCTCCGTGGCTGACACACAACGTATCTCTGACAACTGCAGAAGTATCAGTAGAGCCGTCTGTTCCCTGAAATTTGAATGGCCTCACATGGAGATGTTCCATCTCCTGCTGACCTTGCAGCGAGGTTTACCCTGCTCTTCAAATTAACATGATTCTAAACGACACAAGATACGTGCGAAACCCGTGCAAGGTGGCACCCGTGCTAAATCTCATGAGAGACTATCTCGTGCAAAGGAGATTTCCTACGATCGCAGGATATTATACCTTGTCCTTTATTCAGGAGAGTTTTGTACGAAACAAGAGATTCTATTGGTCGTTCTCTGATAGTCACATAGCCACCTATATATCATCCAGGGATCTAGGAGAAGATCAGAGAATTTAGCTGTGTAAAGGTGAATCAAGCGAGAAATATTAATTGTGAATAACTCTTGAAAATGTTGTTTTTGTAATGGAGCGGAGTTCAGATAGTGTCGTGACTTTGTTGGACGAGAACAGGAAAAGTCCTGCTCTATTTAATAGCCACCATTTTAAAACAGCGTGCGTTTATACGGTGCAAACATTAAAATTATGGATACTGAACATATTCCGAGGTTACAAACTTTTCTCATTCAAGGAGGTATTTCAGTGCAAGTTTGGCCTGTGACCTCGTCTCCTGATATTCCCGAATGAGATATCTCATACGAGGTCTCGTACAAAATACGTCTTGTCTCGTCTAAAAGCAGCTTTACGAGAATTTATTGTGCGTGATCAGGAGGGAGTTCGGCATCTTGCATGGTATTCTTGTGCATCATGCGTCGTCAAGTTGATTATGACGTCGGCTAAGGAAGTACCCGTTGGGGAGAAGGGGTCTCACCTTAAATTCTATTCCCACTTCCATACTGTCATTAAAATATAAATTTATATTATATTTTTTCTGCGTCAACTTTTATACCTACGGCGTATCAACTCCCTCTTTTTTTAAATCGTATAAAAGATCAATTTACCTTCTCCTCTCTAACCGTCATCCTCACACAGCTACCGATAAAAAGATCCTAGCTATGGGCGTAATAAGGAGGCAAAAATTAGTGTTTAAGGGAAATATATTACAAGACGGCTCTCTCAAGACCTAGATGTTAAGAGCCGCCCTAATTTCTCTACATGACAGCTTTATTGCATCAGTTTTAAGGCTTCATTTTCACTCAGTGAAAAAGTATTAAGATTTTTTGAATGTACGTATTGCAAATTTCTTGCGACTTCTCTGTGGTAAGGGGAAGGAGCAAATGCCCCTTTTTACTAAGGCAGTGACTTTAACCAGGTATCTCCTTGATGGAGAACTGTGACTAAAGGCCGTCACACAATTGAAAACTTTAGCATTTGACGTTACGTTTTGGATTGAGTTGAGTTGAGAGATTTGGGCGGCTCTTAACAACGAGGTCTTGAGAGCCGATTTTACGTTGTTGACTTTACGTCTGCTTCTCAGTATGTTATTATAGACTATTCACGGTTTCTTCACACGTTTTGAAGTAAACCATTGAAAAATCACCACATGTATTATGTGTTTGGCTGTTTCTAAATTTTGTCATGTATCACAGGCGTTTTATAATTCTGTTAACATAAAAGAAATATTTCTGGTTAACTTGAAATTTTATTTATATCTTATTTATAAATAACAATATTTCATAAATCAATATGAATAAAAACCGTGAGAAAAGTGCAAAATATTATTACACTGAGCGCGCACGAATGTGGTGTGCTGTCCGTTTGGTGTGATTTTCTAAGCTCTGTGTGCACGAGGCGGAGGAGTATCCTGAGAGTAGAACTTTAGCAGGACTTCAGAAAAGTGTAAAGTACCCGTGAATGGACTATACCTATGGATAGGGCCAACCTTTTTTTTCGCGAAAAGATTTACGTGAAGGCTAGACTCCAATGTCCAATGGCATACGTGCAGGTTGTTGGCTACGTGTCTTTGTCGGGAAAAAGTTCCTTACCTAACTGGGCCAATCAGAATGAGGCTACTCCGACACAGAGTGTCCGTGATTGGCGGGTAGACAGATGCAATGCGTAATAGTTAAAATCATCCAATCGCGGAAGTGGATCTGAGCTTTAGTGTTCTGGAATACAAGTAGTTCTGAAATGTTTTCGCAGAAAACAGGTCGCCCTACCTATGGATCATGACGCAATGATACTGTCAAAGTTAAAGTTAAGCACTCTTGACTTTACGATTTCGAAAAATTGAAACTTAAATTCAAAGTCAAACAGCAATTTTGCCAAGAATCAATTAGTGGTTGTAGTAATTTACAGTATGGCGATTTTCATTTCGGTATATTTAACCGATCTTGTGCTGTCTAAATGAAATAAATAACAAACTATATTAATGCGAAGAAAGAGACACATTAATGGACACTTTAAGAACAAAGAAAACAAGAGAGATTTTTGTTTGAAATTAAATTTTAATATGACGATCACAGTCTGGTACAAAAAATACGAGTGCATTCCAGGGTGATATATAAAAATTTACACAAGATTTGCATTTCTAGGTATATATAGCAAAACCGATTTTCAACTATGTGAACGCTGATTTTACGTTTGTGTATATCGGTGATTTCGTAACAGGAAGAGAAACGTAAAGCCAAATAATAAAATTTTCAATTGTGTAAACGTTTTTATCCTGGTGGCAACATCCGAGTATTGTCCGAGTCATAGACTAAAGATGATGAAAGTGTTTGTATAGATCTTAACTTTTAAATGATAAGCACTTTTATATTATTAAAATAAGTTTACCGATTTGAATTTAAACAAACTGCTTTATAAATTGGTTACAGGAAGTATGAAAGCATCTCAAAACAATTGTTTAAATAAACACTAGTTTCCTAACCTCAAATCCAATCCACGCCGTTTTTCTAGTGGTGTTGGCAGAAACGCAGTTCAATGTTGAGACACGGTGACTGGTTGTGCGCAGCCAGCGAAATCGAACTGCCCCATCTTTAGTCTATAGTCCGAGTAGGTGCAAGCCCGCGAAGCACGTCGACCCAGATCCCTTGTGGGGCGGGCGAGTGACCCGCGGCGCCGGCGCAGGATCTAGCACGCCTCCTCAGCTCTAAGGCGATGTCGGGCGGCCTCCCAGCTCCCAGGACCACATTCCTGTGGAGCCGGGTCGAAGGGCCTCCTCCTCGCCGAATACTTATATCCCGCGCCATTCGTCTTGTCACGCGACGTCCGTTTAACTGCATCCCGCGTGGCCTGGTCATCATTCCTTCAAACCCGCCGGCGCAGTCTCCAAAATGAATTTGTGGCTCCCTCTATTTTCGGACTTACCCACGAACAAGCTGGTTCACTAATAAGATACCATACTGAATTTACATCAACATAACTGTTTCGTAGCTACGATGGTAGTTACATTACTGCAAAAACCAAAAACCTGAAAGACGCTCAAATTTTTCCAAGCGTGCGTTAACACCATAGTCGTTAAAAATGTACATTTTTTTTTTAGTACGACTTTATGAAATGTGGGTACTATCATTTGCTACTCGTATAAATTCGCCATATATATAAACATACATACACACGTATTAGAAGAACTGCCCGGGTATAAGAAGGCAATTAAAGGTACACGACCCTGTTTTATACGTTTAAAAGATCGCGAGCTCAATTGGGCAGAATGAGGGGGGGGGGGGCGAAGTCCATTGTGGCGGGGGGGGGGGGCTAAGTCCATTGTGGCTTACACAGTACTTTTAATTGGATACTGTAGGGTACCCCTGCCAAACGTTGCACATTTGAATAGACAAGAAATATACTTACATACAATCTTTGGGGGGGGGGGGAAGGAATAATACAATAAGAAAATAAACGATACAAATAAAGTGGTGCAGATGTAAGGGACCAGGCTTTTATAGATTACCAGAACTAGAGGCATGCATACAATCAAATATTAGTATGTATTATGGGGAACCTTCTTCTGGTATATCGAATTCATGGTTTTCTACATTATTTGTATTTTGGATATGGAAACTCCGAAAGTAATCTCGTACGCAGCTATTGACCTCACACTGCAGTGCAGATTATACGAGGGAACTACGAACTCATGATCACGTCACAAAAAAAAAATTTTATATTTTTACGAAATACCATTCAACAGGTAGAAACTACTTGCAGGTATTGACGGTCACTTCACACTTTTCTGAAGTACCAACTAAAGTTCTACATTCAAGATATTCATCCGCCTCGTGCAAACTAAGCATAGTTAAGTATAGAAAATTACACTAAATAACAACGCACCGGATTCGTGCGCACTCAATCGTAGTAAGATTTCGCATAAGAACTATTTGTTCTCACTGTTTTTATTCGTGTTTATCATAAATGAAATATTATCATTTATAAATAAAATATAGGCAAAACTTCAATTTAACGACAAATAAGATACTTCGATGCTAGCAGAGGTATTAAACGCTTGTAATATCGGGCGATTTTTCAAAGGTTTGATTTAAAAAGTGTGAAGAAACCGCGAATAGACTATATCCATTTGTCGTATGAATTTTTTTTTTCAGATCAAACAGTTTTCGCATGATGGCAGGTCAAAATAACAATTTTTTTTGGGACGTACAAAAAAATTAATGAAAACATTTTGCAGAAACTAACAAGGATGATTGAAAGGTCATGGCTTAATTCACTTTATGCTTGGCAAAATCTATGTTACCAGAAATTATAAACTGCTACAAATCAAAAAGATGTAAAACATTTCTTATCTCAAACAATTTTTAAAAAAATTGTTAAAGTAATGTGATTTTTAATACTGCTATAAGTAATTCATGATGTCCCAAAAAATGTGAATTATCTAATTCATGTGAGTTTTATAATTTCTACGTCGCAAATACTCTAAAAATTGTGATTTTCTTAAATTCTAAAGAATACTTTAATGCGATGAGTGATATGCGGAGTGTGAAAACTGATTCCTCCCGAGCACATCCATCCAGTGGAGACTGTGACTTCGATTTTTTTTTTTTTTTTTTTTTTTTTTTTTTTTTTTTTTTTTTGCGAAGCATTCACTTCAAGCCTGGTGCTAATACAACGTCTGAGGTTTCGTGGTAACATTAATGAAGCCCCAACCTTGAGGTGATGCTTGTGTTGTGATAGGCCAGAAAGGTAGAATCTGTTGATGAACTTCACAGAGCAATAGAAAGCCTTATCCAATTTTATCAAGTGCGTCAATAGATGTATGCTGCATTTATCCTCCTTAGGGGTTTGAATGTCTAAAAATTCGAAAATTCGTCTCTAGGTAATTATGTAGCTAACATTTTAAAGCAAAGGGCGTAACAATAGTCTAGCGAGTTAATATGTTATTAAAGGTTCCCTCGAAAACAATTCTTAACCCTGTTTGTTTTATCAGGGATGGAATTTCGAAAAATCCTGATGTTAATTTTTAGGTGTTTATATAGCCAACCTTTTTAATTGGAAGGTATAGCGATACCTTACTGGGTTAATGAGGTATTGAAAAGTACTCGAAAATACTGTTACGGGTCGCTTGTCTGCGCCACTGACCTTGGCCCGCCCTACGCAAGCGGGCGGAAGAGAAGGACAGAGTAGTGATAAGCGAAGCGGTAAGTCAGTGGGATGTTTGAATGACAGTCGAGCGACAATCCTACCAGCATTTTGAGTTATGGAGGCATTCTGTCGCGATAACCCTTTGTCGGCTCGCCGCTCCTAACTTTCGTCGGACAGGATTCCTGCGTTTATCTGAAGAATACTCTTGAATACTGACCTCGTTGTCTCAACGTTACATGGGGTGCGTTGAACCTTAAAGATGGCCAGTGCGACCGATATAAAAGTGTGACAGGCCTGCGAGCCGAGTAGTTGATGAGTGAATCAGTGGCTGAGCTCCAAGCGATAGAATACGAGCAGCGAGAGAAGTGGCCAGCAGAAGGGAAATCTGCGACTGCGAGAAACAATTAGTGAAGGGTGCGGCTGGCAGGCTGGACTGTTGGACTAGATGCGTGAGTGAAAGACATTACAGATGATGGCAACAGATAGACTGAACACGTTTTAATGATGAGTATGAGTTAATTGACCGTAACCAAACAGAGACACTAAGACGAACGTTAATTAGAGTTCAAATATACATTAAATATTGCGCTCACAGTTAAATAAAAGAGTAATAGTGGATACAGATAATTTAATGCTGTAAATAATAGCTGTGTGAACAAATAAGAAATCAAATTTAGTTCTTTTATTTTTATTAAAACCTCCATCTCTCACGAACTCAGATGCGCCCCTCAGGCGTCCCATGTAACAATACATTTTACCCCGTTTCACCCTCATAAGAGTTTAATTTAAAAAAAAATTATATTTGCCTGTATTCTAAGTGGAAGGCATTCCCCAAATGTTCATCATTTTGTGTCCAGCGGTTTGAGCTGTGTGTTGATGAGTGAGTGAGTCAGTCGGTTGGGATACTTCATCCTGTACATAAAGATGATTTTTTCGGTGACCTCAGCACTAAAGATCGACATAGACGTGGCTATATTGTTCAAGTTAGCATTGCACGTCACACGAGTCTGCACAGAGGAGCTACAGACGACGAATCATGATGGTCTCCAACTCGATGCTCATACACTGAATGATGACGGACGTGGGCGCCAGCTACCGCTGGTACAGCCTCCTATTTGAGTATGACGACGCAGAGTGGGCGGTCTCGGAACCAGGGAACGAGATCGCTTCTCAGGCGCCCCGAGAACCACATGTCGTGAGTGTACTCGTCCTCCTTTCACAGCGGGTACTTCACTCGTGAACCTCGAAACTCGATAGAAAGCCCGCCCCGAATACCGAAGCCAAGCAGCTTTAAGAGTGGGATGGACCCCGCCTTTTTTTTTGTGAAATAGTTGTTTGTGCGAATACACGTGTGTTGGTAAAGAAATGTTCTGCAAATACAACTTGTTGTGAGAAAAAAAAAAACAATTATCTATGCCTCTATTGTTTTACTTTTGTCATATTAAGTGTATTCTTGGAAAAATCATGAAAATGTTCTAGTATGGCATTTTTAAAAGCTTACGAGTGCATTTCTCTTAATTGGAAAGAGAAAAGTACAAATATAGGGCGTAGTTTAATCTATGACTTTCATCGCGTGTAATAAAACCCCACTGTTACAGATATAATTTGCACAGTACCGCGTCACGACGGAAACACTGCACGCCTTGCGCGTAGGAGCGATGAAGCACTAGGCTTGCTTGTGAGTGTCGCCCGTATAGCTCCCTCGCTTCTTGACCTTGGGCGCGCATCGCCATCTCCGTCTACCTGCAGGAGCTTTGTCCCGCGTGAGACCGAGAAGCAAGGACGACATTCCCACGCGCAACAAGTGCGCCATCGCCGCTAAACGCAACGTTCTGAATCGGCGCAGTGTGCAGTGTTCTCGCGGAGTGGAGAGTGCAGAGAGATTTGGGCGGCTCTTCAACAACGAGGTCTTGAGAGCCGATGAGGGTGAAGCGAGGTGACTGTGGGGCAGCACCGGAATGCAAGGGTGGCGGGGAAAGCGGGAGATCCCCGAGAAAACCCGCCGACCAGTGATATCGTCCGGCATGATTCCCGCGTGCGAAAATCCGGGATCGACCCCGCTGGGAATTCAACCCAGTTTTCCCAGGTATAGGTGTTAGCGGTGTTGGAGTATTCTGTAATGGTGTTTCTAATGTGCGTGACGTCTTAAAAGCACTCAACAGCCAGCCCTCGTCTGAAGTGTGTGTTCTTTTCGTAGATCAGCACGTTGGAGGCACGTTTAATAGTTGCGTGGAAAAACACGTATTTCAGACACACTGCAGTGCAGTTAATGTGTCACGTAGGCGGGCCCCTAACACTGCTTATGGGACGAATTATTTTCTAGGTTTCCGGAATACTTCATAGTTTCGTGACATTATATCGATAGTAACTTGATAAAAATACCAAATTATTTTTAATATAACTTTAATCATGGGTTTTCCTTTTAAGCGTATAACTATGAGAACATCAACTTAAATTTTTTCGATTCGTACAAAATTTGAAATGGTTAATTTAACACTCAGTTTGATTTCACCTCAAGTGTTTATCGAAGTCACAAGCAAGGCATGTGGCAATTTCTTCGAAATCCAACAATTGGTTCACGTGCGGTAAAATCTATTTTGATTTTTAACTTTAAATTTTAATTCAAAATCTAAAAATTAAAATACAGGCGAAACGCATAATACATTACAATAACATGAAAAAAAAAAATATATGTAAATAAATAAATCAGAATTCATATAACCGGTTTCGTTCTTTTTTTGGAAAACTATATTTTCTTCAATTTTCATAATTTATTCAGGCTATAGTTGCATATTACAGTTAAAAAGTATGTCTTGCTAAAAATGTAGGACGTAATTTTAACTTATTGGACGTCCTTAACTCTTCTGTGCTGGGACTAAGAAACAAGCAAACAAGTGATCCACGAGGTAATTTATCAAAGGTTTTATCGAGAAAAATTGAAGGCATTGGGAAGAGACTATAGACGTGTTTCTTACGCAGCTATGATATACTGTAGAGCCGCGTGAACTCTTTTTTTTTTTTCCCCTGTTAGCTCTGGGAAACATCAAAACGGAACATCACTAACGCCATCAAAACGAAATCATTCCACCTGTGACTTCTGTTTGGCAAGTACACGATTTTGTTACAGTTCCAGACAATTTTCTTTAGTAGTTATCGGATATAAGAGTTCAATATTTGCAGCACAGGAATGTCATCATGATGGTGGGGATGCGAAACCAATGAGATGCCGGCCAAGTTAATATAAGGATTTTATTGTATCCTTTAAGAAACGACACAGCAGCGGAGCTAAGAGCCGCATCGTCCCTGCCAGTAGCAGCGAGGGACAAAGTAGGCTTGTGGAAGTATGAAACGGCAATACAACAGTAATAATTTATTCACTATTAATACGTGAAACACAAAATGAGGATGTTATACAAATCACCTCACCTCATGTATGCCATGTTTAGTCGTTTTTTAAACATACTAGCGTTTTATACGTGCGTTAAAATGAAAGCGTCTCATTTTTGGTAAAACTGAACGTCTACTTATATTCTATCTGTAAATTATAATATTTCGTTTATGATTAAAACGAATGAAAACGGAGATAAAATAGCTGTGTTGGTAAATGCCTCATAATAAATAGTTCTTATGCAAAATGTTATTCCACTGAGTGCGCAGGAATGCGATGCGTTGTCCCTTTGGTGTGATTTTCTGGACTTGGTTAAGCTATATTTGTATGAGGCGAGGAACATCTTGGAAGAAGAACTTCAGCAGGACTTCAGAAAGTTTGGAAGTAACCGTGAATGGGCTATAATCAGGGACAGACTACGGAGCAAGGAAATATACAGCTGTAGTTGTGCCGGGTCTTAAGTGCAGGTGCCCTAGTAGCGCTTGCAGATGTTGCCACATACACTAAACATGTTTTCTATGTCCTGAAAAACTATTCTTTGGAAACTTAGTAGCAAAAAAATATTGAATGTTGTAAATGAAATCTTGTGTTTGAAATGCACTGCTATACTGAACATACAAAATCAATTTCCATGTTGATAATAAGTACGAATCGAAGTACTTGCTTGTTTAAAATGCAACATTCGCTATCTTTACATATTACATAGGCACATGTTGCCATATTTGCTTTCATTTACTCGAAGTGTTACAAAAACTAACTTGGAAACTAAGTTTCCACTGAAGTGCTTGTAAAAAAAAAAACACCTAATTTTTACTTTCACCTGCTGAAGTAACTCAGCACCACACAAAATGTTTGTTCTGGTGCAATTTGGTAAGGGGTAGCAAACATTAACTGGATAGATAACATTTTTTACAAACCTAGCTATACGCCTAGTTCCAAGTTTGTTAACCAAGTGACACTAAAACAAATGTTTTGAGCGGTACGGTTTCTCCAGCAAGAGCGTAATGTTTACATGACACTAAATTTGATTTTAATTTATTCACATAGCTGTTATTGACAGCGTTAATCTATCGAGCTCCACTATTACTCTTTTTATTTCTCAGTGAGCGCAATATTTAATTTCTATCTCAACTCTAATTAAAGCCTTTCCCAATGTCTGTGATTGGTAATAGTCAAAGTCACACGCATCATTAACACATGTTCAGTCTTTCTGTTGCCATAATTTGACATGCCTTGCACTCACGCATCCAGTTCAATAGTCAAGCCTGCCAGTTGCGCTCTTCACTGCTCTGATGTTCGCAGTCGCAGATATTGCTCCCGCTCGTCGCTTCTGAAGCCACTCGTTGCTCATCTGGCTCGTCGTCTATCGCTTAAGGTCGCACAATCGCCCAGACTCTCAACTATCAAAA
The DNA here is from genome assembly GCA_029891345.1 of Dryococelus australis. Taxonomy (NCBI): domain Eukaryota; kingdom Metazoa; phylum Arthropoda; class Insecta; order Phasmatodea; family Phasmatidae; genus Dryococelus; species Dryococelus australis. The sequence continues at coordinate 98,436,608 of CM057000.1, forward strand.
GCCCTCGGCTCGGAGACCCGTCGCGCTTATACAGCATGAGTCGTTAACGTATGCTACCCCGGCATGAGCGGAATCCTTAGAACAAATGAATAGGGGAACGTGTAGGATATACGATATAGCGCAGAGTCACGAGTATTTCGCGAATTCATTTGGAGGCGAGGTAGACTCCAAACACTTGTTCTTCTCTCCCACTGTTGTGATGGGAAGACAGCTCTTTAGACATGCCCTGCTGCGAGCCAGTAATAAGCAGGGAACAGGAGTGCGAGTGAGAGTTTAACAGCCCTGTACATACGCCTCACTTGATCGCAGCAACCAATAAACAAGCGATAATGTCTCGAGTGTATAGAGAGCTGTCCAGCCTAGCTTGCTGCCAACGCAATCCGTGAAATACTCGTGGCTCTAGATATGGGATGGAAAGTGATTTCTGAGTGTGGTAGAGGTCCTGGAATGTTGTGATTCGAAATGCGTTACGCAACGATAAATTGGAAAACACTTGCGATTAAGAAACGAAAATTGGCATACAGGCGAACGTTCACAGTCCGGTAAAATGACGGCACTGGCCAGCAATATGTAGGAGCTCCGTTCGCCAATCAGCCAGACGGCGGCAGCACAGCCAACGTGGAATTGTTCGCAGCACGCAGCAGCCAGTCAGGCACAAGGCCCGCCGTTCTAGAGCTTCGTCCAACCCGTCAGAAAGTGGGCACACCTACATCGAAAGAAATGCCACGCCAATTCAATTCTGTATACACAGCTATTCTGTGGTTTGGTTCTGCCTGGGTCTTAGACGCAACTAGCCTACACGAGCGAAGACCAACTATGGAGCTGTGGTCTGCATATGACATATGATCATGCCTACAAGCCCTCATGAGACATTTTTTTCAAGTTGGTTACTTACTGTTCATAATGCATATGTAGATTTCTTCCTTTTTTGTCATTAGGCTATAACACAGCATCAAAATCTGTTTTCAATCAATGTGACGAAATAAACTGACGGTTGTTATTCCGTTCACTTGTGCTATCAAGAATGTATTTAACAAGGAAACAATTCCACAAGTTTTCTAGTACCTGCATTGCGCGGGTAATGGAACACTGCCTGGGTAGTGTCACGAAGTACTTAAGGATACAGAGCTGAAATGTCCACTTACACGGAAAACTCAATTCACACAAGGCAGCAAAATGGCGTCAGCACTATCCCGCAACATGTTGGAAAGCCGGCCGTTCGCCTATCACCGTCTGGTAACCAATTTGCCGGCCTCCGGCAGCCCAGCTAATAGGGAACCTCCCGCAGCATGCAGTAGCCAATGAGATACCAGGCCAGTTCCCAGAGCCTCACGCATCCAATCTGTGTATGCATCTATTCTGTGGTAGTGACGTGTCTCCTCTAGGAATTTTGAAAAAATATCGATATATCGATATTACGATATTATATCCAAGATACGTCGATATAAATAGTCAATATTTTTCAACTATATTTTATCGAAATCGTTACCTTTTTTGAGGTATCTATACTAATAAATCAAATTGTAGTGCCTGTCTGTTATTTCAAAATTGATACCAATATCTAAGCGTGATGTGCTATTTAAACGATATTGAAGAATAAATAACTGTGTTTAGAATTTCTTTCTGCCTGCCTGGATGTTTGTTCAGAATAGGCTCCAAAATTGCTGAATCTGTTTTGATGCAACTTTCTTAGATAGTATAGGTTATTTCTATTTAAAATTTGCTCTTTTTTCCGTATCGATATCTCAAATGGTTTCAAAGTTGTTTAATTTTTTTAATTAATTAATTTTTATTTATATTTATTTTTTCCCCCGCAAAAGGGTTATTGTCAAAAATTATTGTCGAACTAACAATAGATTGTTTAATAATCACGCACTGAAAAAATTTTTGAGGAAAATTCCCTTACATGTACGGGAAGCAAATTACCTCTACAAGTGAGGTAAAATGACCTGTCAAATGTGGAGTAAATTAACATAAGTTAGATACTATTCTCTAAACGTACGGAAAAAGTACCTGACAAAAGTGGGGGGAAAATCCCATACTATATTGTGTAATAAAGTTATATTAAAAATTACACGGTGTATTAGTACTGCTAATTTTTTTCATTGCCTATAATCCTCTGACGAAGAGTAAGCGAAACCTGAACTCTAAAATCCTCGACATTTGCTGATGGGTTAGCGCCGACCGTGGACTTCTACCACGATAGGCCGATGCGCTATCCATTACACCATGACGACAAATTAGCAGCACGAGTGACTATTAGTGTGTTACAGAATTGTTCCTTCTGCCCGTCCTCCCACTTAGCTGTTGAGCCAATGCTGAAGAGATGCACGCATCGTAATGTAATTTTCCCATCCATTTATAAGATTTTCTACCGCTATGTACGTGAATTTTACTCCATAGTGCGGTAATTATACATTACATATGAAGTGCCATGTTGGACGGCTTGTATGACTAGACAATAAAAGACTAATTTTAAGGTAGAAAATATATATTATACAATTATCAAATAGTTACAAATCGAATAGGAGATCCTCACGTCGTAGGGTAATTTTCCCAACCATGTATGGGATTTTTCACTACCATTTATGTTAATTTTATTTCGGAGTGCGGTCATTTTACCTTACATGTAAGGAAAATTATGTTTCCCACACAAGTTTGCGAATATTCCCTTACACTTGTCAGGCAATTTTACCAATATTTTTTTACGGTGTGCGGCTAATAAAGTGTCCACAGAAACAGTCGACAGAACATTGAGAGTCTTAAGAAGTGATGATAGACCTTTCGGTGGAGAAACATTTTATTTTCCAAAGACTAGATAATCTTTACCCAATTTAAAATCTTTCAGTTCCCTATTAGTAAATGTTTCGCAACGACAATAAATAAATCACACGGTCAAACTTTAGGGAGAACCGGCGTTGATCTGAGCCAGAGTTGTTTTACGCACGGGCAGCTATACGTAGCTTGCTCACGTGTTAGTAAGTCTAAAAACGTAGTAATTTTAGCTGAAAATAACAGAACGCAATACATAGTTTATAAAGACGCTTTGATATAATTGAGATTTAAATCACAATGTTTCTACGAAGCTATTAAATTATGGAAAAATAAAAGAAATATTATCATTAGTTTGATATTATTTAAGATAATTTGTTAATAAATAATTGTAAGTTAGACAATAATAAATAAATAATGAAAAATTATTTAGAATTAATAACATGCTATTTGTTATTTTTAATAAATATATTATTTATTTTTATATGCATTAATTTATATTAAATTATTTTAAGTCATTATTCTTTATATAAAAAAATGTATATTATATTTGATTAATATTTAAAACTTTTTTTTTTTCTTACAGAAATTATTATGTATGTATTTTGATTAAAACTATTCACGCCTTATTTCAATGTTCTTATTCTATATTAAAAATATGTAAACAAATCCTAAACTCCACGCGAACGAAGTCGCGGGTACACCTAGTCGTAAATAAAAATATTTTATTAATGCTGTTACAATAAGCTTTGTTTTTAATACAAAAAATAATAATTTAAAAATTACTATGTTTACTTTGGCAACATATGCACCGAAAACAGGCACCAAGTCTTTCTGCAATGCTTCGTGTCCTCTATGTGTAATATGCCAAGCCATTTTACATTTTCCAAGTCATTAAATACATAAAATATCGAATCGGTGTAACGAAAAATCTATATTTTTCTTTCAAATCGTTTGGTAAAACCATTCTTTGATAAATAATAAATATATGAATATCGATATTTTTTTGTTCCGATATCGACATGTATACGGGTCCTCTGCGAGGGGGCGCTGTGATCATGACCAGAGAGAGAGAGAGAGAGAGAGAGAGAGAGAGAGAGAGAGAGAGAGGACGCGCGTGGCGGGAGTGTCGGTCAAGGTCACGAGCGAGCGCATTCCGCTCGTGCTCGTGAGGCGCTGCCTTCTCGCCCGGCTGAGGCTGCGGGGCCTACACACGCTCGTATGTCCCGCTTGGACCGTCGACGCGCGACTGTCCAGGCTCGAATAGGGAAAACTAATCCTTACCGAAGATACCCGAAGTCGAGGTCTTACGGTCTTACAACTTCGGCGGCATTTCAAAATATTATCGTATCTATTTTATAAACATATTTACAGGTTGTTCACGGCAAAGTGAGCACATTTAACGGCCTTTCAACAGATATAAAACCGCCAATAAGCCTCAGAAATTAACTTTTGATATAGGTGAAAAGTATAAACTATGTTTATTAGTCACAAGGCAATGTTTATATTAGCAAGTGGCGGAAAGATAGAAATTTTCCAAAAGAAAAAAATTGCAGCACATTATAAACTGCTCACTTTACCGTGAACAGCCTATAACTATGTTTACATAGCATAAATATACAGTCAACAATCATGTAGTTTTCCCTCTTTAGAAGTTGCATTATATAATTGATTTGCATATTTTAATGTGTATAAGCGTCTGTTTATTCGTGCCATTCGTATTTTCATGAATATACGTATAAAACATGTTATAAAGTAAAAGGTAACTTCGTGGTTACAGTTAATACTTGCGCAAATGCATGTGAATTAACGACCTATCAGTAATATTGTCCAGAAAACATAACCCAGTCACAATATACAAAAAAAACGCAGCTAGCGAGGTCATCCGCATCGCCACCAACATGACAGTGAGAATTCGCAGTTTACTTTGTGTTCTAACGTTGGCTGTACCGAAGAACCTACTTCATCTCGCTTCGGCAAACAAATGAATTGGATAAGGTTATCTCGTTCTAGTGTTGAGTTACAACTGTGTACTTGTAAGTTTACTTGCTGCCCCGGACGAGAAGCCCGCTACTCGCGCGGCACACGTCGGGGGCAGCGCGGATCCAAGAGGCTAGACTTGGGTTGTTACAGTTATTAGCTGTGCCTGTTCCAAACTGATACAGATACCATAGACTAAACATAAGGTAGGCCGCTTATTCGTCTTCTGCGCATATACCCAACATTGACCTACCCCAATCCTACAAAACTCCTATACAACTGTCAAAGTCACATGGTTAACAGTGATGTACGTGTTTGTTTATATCTTAATTTTCAAATTACAAGCACTATTATATTAATAAAATAGTTTTACCTGTTTTAATATAATCAAACTGCATTACAAATTGGTTAGAGGAAGTATGCATTCATCTCAAAGCATTTGTTTACAAAGCAGTTTTCTAACCTCAAACCCAATCAACGCCATTTTTGTCAGACGTGTTGGCAGAAAAGCAGTTCAATGTTTGGACACGGAGACTGGTTGTGCGCAGCCAGCGAAATCGGTTTACATCATCTTTAGTCTATGATTCGCTGTTTCTTCACACTTTTTGAATAAAACCTTTAAAAAATTACATCATGTATGACGTGCTTGGGTGTCACATAAATATGTGACGTACCATAAGCGTTTTGTTTACTTGTGACAACTTAAAAGAACCTTATTTTTTGGTTGAATTAAACTTTTATATATATATAATCTATAAATTAAAATATTAAATTTATAATTAATGAGTAAAAACAGGGAGAAAACAGGTGTGTTGGAAATTTAAAACGTTTAGGAGTTCAAAAACTTTGGCTACATGGAAATATGTATTACATTCATGTATAAGCTCATTTATAAACATTCTACACACACACACAGAGAGAGAGAGCGAGAGAGAGAGAGAGAGAGAGAGAGAGAGAGTGTGTGTGTGTGTGTGTGTGTGTGTGTGTGTGTGTGCATACAGGAAGTTTGTCCTAAACTCTCTGGAAACAAATCGGCTGCTATTACTACATGTATAATTAACTATTTGTTATAATTAAACACTTACGTATAGGCCTAATTTATCACATTTGTGATGTTCTTCATAGAAAACTATATTAAAATTATTAGATATATCAGTAAAACTATCCTGTGTAACTTTTATTATCAAATAATAGACTACAATGGCTCATTAGTAAAACATTCATTTCACGAGCGCTAGCACAATGTGTAAGGCTATAAATAAAGCATTTTTGGGTTAAATATATTATCCGCCAACTTTTTTGTACAGCACAGAATAAAAATATTTGACCTATTTCATCCTGATTCTTGTTGTTCTGAGTACGTATTCATTTAGCCGCGCGAAGACTAAACGTGGCCTGTTTAACTCTAAATTTGGAAATTATTTGTTACGATTTTTACGTTGTTAAAACTTCCATATTGTTTTCAAAAGCGTTGAAGATAATACAGAGAAGTTAGTCGATTTATCTAAATTACATCACAATTAAGAAGCCATATTTTCCCCAATCGATTTGTGCCATGGAAATACCAGTGTCAACTTTAGACATATTAATTAAGGTTCTACATTTTATCAATCCTTTTAAACATAAGGGCAAATTCATTCACATATGTAGCTAATGCTAGATACGAACGAGTGTTATTATTGCTATTGTTATTATTTTACTGACGAAATCTGTAATTTGGACACGTGCGAAATGCCGATTTCAATATCGGAGACAATATGGTGTATGTCTGTATTAGTCCACGATATTCACTATTGTCGCATCTCTCTCCAAAAGCTATTATTCTACGGTGCTTACTGAAATAGTTATAATTTTATTCAGTATGGCATTTTGTTGAACACAAGTCGAACATACAAATGGCGTGTAAAACATAAAGTAGATAACACTGAAAATTATGTCTTCATTCCATTTCAATTTCACTGCTATTCTATTATTCAGTTAATTCATAATAAACCAAAATATGGCCCATAGAATTACTTAGGCTGTGTGCCAATTGGCATTTTTTGTTAACAAAATGGTCAAATGACCCGATTTTATGAACAAAATCGATGATGTAGTTTTGTAATCTGCGTTTATTCAGATTTGAAGTACGAAATACCTAATCGCCGCCATATGATGGCGGTTCTGTCTACTTGAAATATTTAAATATACACACAAGCGAGGTTATTAGAATACATAATAATTGTTAATCGTACCTACAACAATTATTTCACAAAGCAAGTTGTTGAAATATTCTTGAAATAGGTTTTAAATCTCATGGCACAATTTTAGTAGAAGCAATTTCAAGTTATAATCGTTTATTTTGTTAATTCTGATTGTGAAAAGGAACTACTTTAGGAAATTATTGTTTATTTTAAGACTTCTTGCAATGTTAATTTTCAAATCATGAAACGTGGCATATAACATGTTAAACAATAAACAGAATAGCGTGGTGTTCCAACTTAAACCTTACAAAAACACTTAATACTAATAATAAAAAAAAAGTTAATAGAAAAAATTTGGAATTACACTAGTAGGCCCCCTCCTTCCATCAGCCGAAATAGCTCAGTTGGGAGAGCGTTAGACTGAAGATCTAAAGGTCCCTGGTTCGATCCCGGGTTTCGGCAGTAAAATTTTTAGTTCGTAATTTACTTGTAATATGTTGCGTTTTAAACAATTAATTTGAAATATTTGAAATATTTTGTTTAAAATTGATTCAAAATATTATTTTCTTTCCTTTCTGAGTTACACTAGTAGCAAACACTAACAAAAAATTATCTTGATATGTGAATATTAGAAACCAAAATTCTTATTTGAAATACTTTTTTCCCTCCAATTATAACTGTAGATGACAACCACTACAGAAGTGGCATTACTACGAACCGAGTATGTTTTCCTTTATTGGTTCTATTTACAGTTTGTGTAGGGTGGAGTTCACAGCGCGGTATGGGTAAAACAAGAAGGCCAACCTGATTATGTGATATCTTGATTTAATAAACACACACATCAAAATAATGTGCTGCACAAAACAATGTAGGTAATGTTTACACTGTTACAGAATTACATAAAATAAATGAGAGGTAAACTGATATGGCACATTCAAAGTTTATCACAAAGCCTATGTCCTCCTAATTTCAATATCAATTGTACACAAAATAAACATGAAACAAATTTAAATAGCGCGTTCAAAATCTATCATAATGCAGGTAGTTGGTTGTCATAGCAACTGTTCACCGACTAAGTACGCGTTAGAAATGTATGACATATTGACATATTCAAAACAATCTAATACTGCTTACTTTGGTTTAACCTCATTTATCATACAAACCAAAAGCTCACTCGAATTACTAAGGAAGGTAAATAGAATTTTGAATATATGGCAAAGTTCATTTACCACTCATTGGAAAGTGACAAGTAGAATTCGAAGTTCATTTATCACTCTCCAGAGATGATAAATTTACCCATCCTTAATGAAACGTATCTCATGTACCCAGGGTAGTGGTAAGCTAATTGACAATTTACATATTTAATATACGTAAAACGTGCCTCCAACAATTCACCTTACAAATACTAGGTAAAATACAATTTATAATCCTTATCTTTGCAAGCTATAAAAATATTAAGAGAACATCTAAAACACACATTACAAAGGGAACTCAATAGGTATAGGCTGTTCACAGTAAAATGAGCACTTTTGAAAGCCCTGGTTAAAATCTACTTGTGTACACGTTATGTATTCCTCCACCTTATGTAAAATTGACATTGTCATGGGCCTCATACCTTATTCATGCGTCGGTCTAGTGAAATTTGGAACTTATTAGAGAAGTAAGTCTATTACTAATCGGCTTATTTTTACACTTCTATGCATTAAAAAAAAAACAAAAAGCGAAATAAATAATTTTAAGTAATCACAGGTAGTTACCTAAAACTTTTTATTAGACGTTGAGATATGGAACTACTTTCCATCCAAAGTTACCAACTTTACTGGGCGAATGCCACTCAGCGCGGCAGTTAAAATATATGCACGCAGGGGCAGTGATTTTTTTCTAATGTTCATTTCTAAAGTGCTCATTTTATTGTGAACAGCCTTTATCAGTATTGTTTAGGTACATCTCGTATCGTGTTTTAACACATTTTAACCGTACAGCCAATGGTTTAAAAAAATAAGGGTCATGGTATACTCAAACATCGTAAATATCGCCGTACTTCAATTATTTTATTGGCATCCCGTTTTACCCAGGCTGTCAATGATTTACTCGATTATTTAACGTTTTCGTGTATTAAAAATTCTGATCACGACTCATGAATAAATATATAAAGCGGGAGTTTCAGTGCTATGACCCCACAACCAAACTCAAAATTACCATGTGTTGAAAACCCGCACATATGGCGGTAACTCACTAACAATTCACACATTACCGTCAGTAATCATCAAAAAGTAATACGTGCCACCAACTTTTATGCACTACAGCTACAAGTTTATAATAGCCGCAATATGTTCCAAAAAGAATTTATAAACCCGTGAAGTCAGATTACAGAGATACTGTTAGAAATGCACTTCACTGTAGATTTCAGTCTGTAAATTTCAGTCGGCGAAATGAAAAGAAGCAGTTTCACTCAGTACATATTTAAAAGTCCTCCACTGATGATTTTTTTCCTTACCTACACTTGTCCTCACTAGGCGGTCGGAGGTCTAAGGTAGGGCTGGGAGCTAACCGCGTCTTTGGGCTGAGCCCCATATACCTAAGCATATAGGGGAAATTCTAAAGACAGAGAAAGCAAATCGAAAGTAACATGAGAAAAACGATGGCAGTCCTCAGATCAGCTGGACGACAGTTTGAAAGTCAACTTTGGTGTTTTACCTTTGGTGCAACATTTTATTCACACCATGCCAAACCATATTATACCGCTTTAACGTTTCTTACTTTAGTTGTTGTAAATAAAATTTATGTATGTAAATCAATGAGTGTTATTTAGTTGAATGAGGATTTTGATTGGCATAACTTTAACTTCGGACGTATTTGTTAGTTTAATTTTGAAATATCACGAATTATATTTTGCTGGAGTGTCTGTAGGTTCATTGCAGTTGGTTATTATATTCCCGCATATATCCGAACTAGATATTATGAGATACAGCAGTATAAGAAATAAATGCTGTTTTTAACTCAGTGATGCCGGACTAAATTTATTTGGGATAGTTGTTTCAAATGTGTCCGTAAAATTAGATTTTAACTTAAATTGCACAGTATTGTATACGGTGTTATGTGCTGTGTGGTGTCAAGGTAACCATAATTTTAAATAGCCATAAAACATATATTTTATTTTTATTTATAGTTATTATGAAAGTTTTCAAAATAGTTAAAATATTACTTAATTTAACCAACAAATTATTATTGTATTGGATGCCAACAAAAAATTTTACTTTTCAGAACTTTTTTAAAATGTTCGTATTCCACGGGAGGTGGTGGGTTGATTTAACTGGGACCTCCATCCACATCTACGACCTTGTGTTGGAGACATCTGAAATACGGTTTTTAATGTGCGTGGTATCTTGAAAACACATTTCTACCTCGTACAGAAGCGTTATTTATTTTGGAGGCGAGTACAACGGAAACACATTCATGTTCGCGTAAATAAAAATAAACTCCAACTCAGTTCAGAATGAAGAGTGGATATATTTGTGTGGTTCTTAACATCGAGGTATTGAGAGCCGATGAGGAAAAAGCGAGTTGAGTGTTATGGAGCAGCGCCGGAATGTAAGGGCAGGGGAAACGGGAGAACCTCGAGAAAACCCGCCGACTATCGCCCAGCACGATTCCCACATGCGAAAATCTAGGAGCGACCCCGCCGGGAATCAAGCCCGGTTCGCCAAGGTGGGAGGCGAGCAGTCTAACCATTACATCACCGTAGCCCCTCCTTAGTTCAGAAGATGTCACGTATGCACTGAAGGGCAAGGCAAATAGGTGATTGACTCGAAGAATTTTATAATTTCTTCTAAATGCTGTTCACGATAAAGTGAGCACTTTTGAAATCAACCTTGGCAGAAAGTCACTGCCCCTGTCTGCATATATTTTAGCGGGCACCCTGAGTGACATGCGTCCAGTAAAGTTGGTAACGATGTATGGGAAGTAGTTACATATTTTGACGTCGAATAAAAGTGTTAAGTAACCATTTATGATGGTTTTTATTATTTCTTTCGCTTTCTGTTTTTTTTATACATCGAAGTGTAAAAATCAGCAGATTGGTAAAATATTTACTTTTCTAATAATTTCACAGTTTCACTCGACAGACGCATGAATAAAGTTTTGAGGCCCATGACAATGTCAATCCTACATAAGGCAGAAGAATACACAAGGAGCATACAAGTAGATCTTAAGCAGAGCTTTCCAAAGTTTTCACTTTACCGTGAATATCCTATAGAAAAGTTGTTACTGGAGAGAAATCCAAGGCCCCAATACGACGAAACGGAAGGCTCGGTCGAGCACTGGTCATTGAAGCATCGCTATGAGAGTTACTCCAGTTACACTCGATTTCACCTGAGACTGCGCAACAGCTCTGTAGCGGGACTGCCATATTAACAACGGAGAGGCGGACTCGCGTGGCATTCTGGGATAGTACAGCCCGTTCACGGTTACTTGCAACTTTCCTGAAGCCCAGCTGAAGTTCTATTTCGAGAATATTCCTCCACCTAATGCAAACAAAACTGAAGTCTAGAAAATTACACTAGAGGGACAATGCACCGCATTCGTGCGCACTCACTGTAATAATATTTTGCATAAGAACTAGTTCTTACTAGGAATTACCAACACTTATTTTCTCCCTATTTTAATTCATATAATTATAAATATATGTTATAATTTATAAATATAATATAAGTAAAAGTTCAAATTAACAAAATGTAAGGTATTTGTATGTTAACACTGGTATAAAACGGTTGTGATACATGACATATTTAGTAAACAACCAAACACGCCATACGTGTGATTTTTAAAAGGTTAGATTTAAAATAGTGTGAAGAAACCGCGAATATATATAGAGGTTGCTGTCCGCGAATGGTTGAACAGCAATATTTTGATACCCAAAGAGAGGGGTTCTTCAAGTTTGCGCTACGGTGGGATCGTTGTACAGTATAAAAAAACCAAGGGGAATATGTAGAAAAGTAAGAATAAACATGGCGTTCAATACTGTAAATGTCATTTGTATGTACATGTTACAACCCATAGCATAACAAGGTACCTCACTTATTGTTCAACCCTCGTGATTTCTAGCTAAGTCTAGACCTACCATAAAAGATAAATACAATGTTTCTTGTCTTGGTTTCAATATACCGATGTTTCATTTAACTGGAATCAGCACTATTTCGCTATAAATGTCAGGTATGATTTTTTAAAAGAGTTTACTGATCTGAATAAACTTTTTAGAGTGAACGATTAAAGTATCTAAGTTATGTACAAATATACCGATTCTGAAGGTTATCTATCAGATGGTGCCACGAGAACAAGTGTTTGAACATACCGTTCTATTTCAGTAATATTTTACAATTTCTTTGAACGTACGTATATTCTCCTGCAATACTTCTGAAGAACGAGTAGCTATGTCAATGAAAAAATTCCAAAAATAAAGCCTTTTTATAAAAAAATAACCTAATCTTTACGCCGAATGATTCCTACCTCAATCTGGCAAGGTGCTGCAGAGGTGTACCTAATATTCAGACTACTCGCCTCGCCCCAAGGTGTACCGAGTTTGATACCCGGTGGGATCACGCGGAATCCCGCATGTGGGAAACGTAACGGACGTTGCCGATAGCCCGCGGGTTTTCTCGGGGTTCTCCCATTTCCCCCCTGCTCCATGATCAACCTATCGCTCTCAGTCACCCTGTCCACGGTTGTGGAGACGGTACGTACGAGTTGTATTTATGAGCGGCACTGTAGACAGCAAGGCATCAGTGTCCAGTCTTCCTTGTGGCTAATCTGAATTGTGGAAGTTTCTACACCTCTTTGACACTAATTGTCAAATCCGATGTCATCGAACACGCAAATCGATGTTCATTGTTTGCAAGACAAGAGTTGAACACAAGTACAGCCACACCATAAAAAAAACGTGATTGCAACACTTGCGTGACAAAACAGTTTATTTCACCCTCGCCAGCTCGTATGACCAAAACTTAGACTAAAGATGGAAACAGACTAATTCTTCGTCTTCTGCACGTGAACCCAACATTGACCTACCCCAAACAATACAACTGTCAAAGTCACACATTCAAAAGCGATGAAGGTGTTTGTTTATATCTTAATTTTCAAAAGAAAAGCATTTTTATCTGAATAAAATACTTTTGCTTATTTGACTTTAATCGAATTGCATTAAAAATTGGCCAGAGGGAGTACACAAAAATCTCAAAGCACTTGTCTACATACACAGTGGTATATAGTAGTCTATATGCGGTATCTTTACTCTTTTTTTTAATCAAAAATGTGAAAAATCACCCCATGCATGACGTATTTAGTTATTTCCTAAATATACCATGTATCACAAGCGTTTAAGGTTAAGTAAAGCTACTGCCTATGAAGCATTGCACCCTACTATACAACGTGAAGACCTCATAAAAAATTAGTACAGACATCATGAGAATGGTCAGAAAAAAGTGCGACTTATGTATGTGAAAGAGAAATGTATATATTTTGCAACGTATAAAATAATTTATTAAAATATACTTTTTAAACGTAAAAAAATAATTGATCGATAGAGTCTGTATTTTTGACCAAATTTAAGCATATTTCCGTTTTGGGTGCTTCGGGAAGCAGAAATTACAAGAAAATCTTCTTTAAGAAAAATTGTCATAAAATTTACTACGACAGCGTGCAAGAAAATCATAGTAATAATGTATCATATCAATTTTATAATTAACTTTATTTACGGCAGTTTGAGCTATAAATGTTTGTGACCAATGGATGCTCATAAAATCAATTATAAAACTTATTTCCTACATTATTATTACAAGTTTCTTACACACAATCGTAGTAAACATTATGACAATATTCCATGACAAGGATTTTCTTGCAGACTTTGGTTTCCGAAACATTCAAAACGGAAACGGGCTTAAATTTGGTTGAAAAGGCGGACTCTATCGATCGATTTTTTTTACATTTAAAGAGTATATTATAGCAAAATATTTTATAATTTTGCAAAATAAATACTATTTTCTTTCATATACAGCATAAATCTTCACGTTGTATAGTCGGGTGCAGTGCTCCATAGGCAGTTGCTTTACTTCAACCTTAATACCCCTGTTAACGTAGAAGTATCTTACTTGTCGTTAAATTGAAGTTTTACCTATACTTTATTCAAAAATTATAATATTTCATTTATAATAAATCTGTATTGGTAGCGCCTAGTAAGAAATAGTTTTCGTGCAAAATATTATTACAATTGAGTGTTCACGAATTCCGTGTATTGTTCTTTGGTGTAATTTTCTAGACTTCGCTAAGCTTAGTTTGCACGAGGCCGAGGCATATCCTGAAAGAAGAACTTCAGCTGGGCTTCAGAAAAGTGTGAAGTAACCGCGAGTGGATTATAACCTCAAATTGTATCCACATCGTATACGAGACTACGAGAGTCGTGTTGGCAGCAATGCAGTTCAATGTTGGTAAAGGCTGTTCACGATAAAGTGAGCACTTTTGAAATCAACCTTAGAAAAAAGTTACTGCCCATGCCTGCATATACTTCAATGGGCGCACTGAGTGACATGCGCCCGGTAAAGTTGGTGACGATAGACGGAAAGTAGTTCCATATCTTAATAACGAATAAAAAGGGTTAGGTAAAAATTTGTGATTTTTTAAATTATTTGTTTAGCTTTCTGTTATTTTAATGCATCGGATGTGTACAACTTAGCAGATTTATAAATGTGCACTTTTCTAATAATTTCACAGTTTTACTTGACCGACGCATGAATTAAGTGATGAGACTCATGGCAATGTTAATTTTACATAAGGCGGAAGAATACACAACGTGCATACAAGTAGATACTACGCAGGGCTTTCAAAAGTGCTCATTTTTACCGTGAACAGCCTATACAAGGACACTGGTTGTACGGAGCCAGCGAGATCTCTCTTCAGGCCCTTACACAATTGAAAACTTAAACATTTAACTTTACGTTTGCTTTCCGACATGTTGTTTCTTATGGAGCTTGACACAATGGAACTGTCAAAGGTAAAGTCAAGCACTCTTGACTTTACGATTTCGTAAAATCTAAATTTAAAGTCAAAGTCAAGCAGCCAATTTGCCGAGAATCTAACAGTGGTTTTGTGGAAGTGCGTTATTTTATTGTTGGGCGATTTTAATATCAGTATATTAAACAAGGCTCGTCTTAAATTAAATAAATGGTAAACAAATATAACGTGAAGAGGAAATATATGCATAGATATATTTTAATAAAGTAAACAAATGAGTTTTTTGTTCTTAAATTAACTTTTAATATACATTTTAAGCTTATTAAAATAAAAGGTACATGAAATGTATACCTGGATAATATGGTAATTATTAACATAACAAGATACACATTTTTACGAAGCTCGCAGAACCGATGTTCAATTGTCTGAACTCTGACTTTAGAATTGTATTGTGTATTGGTGATTTCGTCAGAGGAAAGGAAACTTAAAGTCAAATGTTAAAAGTTTTGTATAGTGTAAAAAGCTTCCACCGTATTCACTCCATTACTCTCCAGGCCTGTAAACTGAAGCTGGCAAAGTTGGGCATCACGCTGCCGCCTGGCTGGATCATCCCCGGCGCGGCGTGTGAACGTCCAGGTGGCGGCAGGTGTGTGGCCGCGTACTTGGGGGGAGGAAGTGGCTCGGGGACACGCTAGAGGGGTTGAGTCCGCCCTGCAGAGGGGACTGGGGCCGCACATCCGGCTCACCTAGACCTCGCTTCCTGTCGCGCGCGATCAGATGTCCCTCGTCCTCCCACCATATCACCAAGCTGTGGCTAGCGACCGAACTCGGAACCAGGGATGCGCTTACCAGTAATTTACTTGTATCATGTCCCAACGTTCCAGTTCTAACAAAGTCATATCTTCCAGAAACGTGTTTTTTTTTTTGGTAACAGGTTACTGTGAAACAGTTTTAGTTTAAATGTCCCAAAAGAACACCTACTTCTGATGCATACGGATTTTACAAATGCTGGGCGTGTAATGTCTTAGCTCCAAGCGCCTCAATACTTCTGAATTTATTCATTCGCTTGTTTCAGCTGTGTAGAGTGGAATTAAATACATTATGATATTTGATACAAGAAAAAATAACATGTTTTCTAGACTACGTGGTTTTTCAGAGGATAATGCACTAAACTACAGAGGTAAAATTAGGTTTAATTTGATTGGAAGCCCAGTTTACGACGAATTTAGTTCGTTAGTTACTGAACACCAAGCTTTGAAGGCAAATGTTGAGGAACAAATTAGACGCTGCATTAGTTTTTCTTGTGCCTAAACCCAATTTTTTTTATTAAAATGGTTTATATGTTTACAAGAATTGTGTAATATTTTTATTTATTTATTTATTTATTTATTTTGCTTTCTATAGGCGTATATTATAAACCAGGTTTATTTTATAACTTTATTCAGAGAAACACATGATTCACATAGGGCCTAAATAAATATAGCATAGTGAATCATTATAATACACACACAAGTAATTCACGTAATTATTTATACAGTGGTCATCTGGGAAATATTGGCAAATTATTCTTTACGAACACCTAAATTTTGGCAGTTCCGATGAAAGTTCAGTTACTTTCCCTTTACACAGTTCTGGGTTCGGAAAACAACTAAAGTTATGTCATTCAACGTTCCAGTGTTTGGAGTTGCAAGAAATAACACACGCGTAAGCGTGGTGCTTAACTAAATGGTGTGGTCGGGGAAAATTGAACGTTTTAATCCTAGACGTTAAAAAAACTACTTTTACGCATTAGCAGTGGTCGAGTGTTGGTTTGCAGGAGGAAGTTGGTGTTTTGCAGATCTAAATTCCAGAAATATTGGTATAAACAACCAATCATTTTACTTGCGTGACACGTTACAGAACAGTATTACAGCTGTTACGTTAAATAATGCCAATTCCTACTGAGAGCTATCTCACCTCCAGCGACAATAATCAGCAACCACACAAGGAGGATAATGTTGACGAAATTAACCTGCATATCGATTTAAACATTTGTTATGACACATCAATCAGTAGACAGAAATGGGGGTTTCCAGGGTAAGGGCTGGGGGCTGAAGCACCGAGACACTGCCATTTGTTTCCGGCCGCCATATTTTTTCTGGCCGCCATATTGGTTCCATCCGCCATTTTATTTTTCCACTTTATGCTCTATCATTGTCTTATAATTCCATGCTTTATCATACCGTGTTAATTTTTCATGCTCTCTCATTCCATCTTGGCTGTCTGGCATTACAGCTTGTTTCTTCATTCTCTATCATACCATCTTATCACTCTCATTCCATCTTGTCTCTTTCCTTTCTCCCTCAGTTCTCTCTCTTGTCGCCTTCTTCGCTCGCCAACTACATAATTCCCTCGCCATCTGCTAGGGGCGCTGGTGTGTGCCAAGTCGTCCACCATCTTGGAGTCGTCTGCAGTAGTTCCTTCATCACCTGTTAGGATGCACTGGTGTGTGCCACTGTCATCCACAATCTTGTTTACAGTAGTTTAAATAGTCGAGCGACAACCAGAACCGTTATTTATTTTTTCGCAGAGCTCAAAAAATCTTGTGGAGGAGTGCAGGATCGAACTACCAGACCTTGTGGTTGCCAGCATGGGTGACACCCTAGCCAACTGAACGATCAGAGCATGTGTTGGAGTAAGGGTTTAAACAAAGTATATGTCGTTACGTGTTTGTGGGAATAAAAAAATTACAAAAAAATCAAAAAAGGTTATATATTTAATTTATATACATTTTAAAAAGGAACCCTACATCTCCCATTGCATAAAGCCAAATGATCATATCTATGTACTAATAAACATAAGAACAAATATATTTAACAATCATAGATATTCATGAATAATTTACAAAATACATTCAATTTATATATTTGGTATTTTAATTAATTTTTAATCGATTTTATTTAACTTGTAAAATTTGCAGATATAAATGCATCAAGCGACATGTCTATGAACTCGTATTATTAAGGATAGTTCGATTATAATGTTACAATCATAGATTAGGTAAAGCATAATTTTATAAATAAAAGTTAAGTATTTATTTAGTTTAGTTATTTAACCTCTAAAATTTACAGACATAAGTGTATCGAGCGATGTGTCTACGAACTCGTATTTTTAAGAATAATTCGATTATTGGAAGACAACAGCCAAACATGCAAAGCATAATTTTGTAAAATAAAAGTAATGTATTTCATTTTATTTATTTTTAACATTTTTACAAACAAGTGTATCGGTGGCATGTCTATAGTTTTGTATTTTTTCCACAGATAAGAATATACCATTAGAAAATATGATTACGGGACTATGATCAGCACCATATTGGGTTTTATAAGCATATAAACATATTAGCAAGTATACCAAGTGTTATATATTTTCGGACTTGTGTTTCAAAGTCGAATGATAAAGAAACATTAACTTTGACCATTCGCACTTTTTTGACGCCATATTGAATTTATTTTGTAGGCATAGGAGCTATTTTTATTATTCGAATTAAATGTAACCAATCTGAGCCTCAGGTACAACACAGTGGTTGCCTTACCATAGGACATGTTTTAAGTGCAGTATGTCTGTATCTGACCCCCACTACCTTATAAGCATAGTTGGTTATAATTTCCGAACCGTTTAAGTTATAGTCACCAAATTCGGACTGCAGGTAGGGCCTATTGCTCGTATCACTGATCAATGTGATGTGGCTCATTACACCTTAATCCCTCTTACAAGAATAGTTAGTCATCATTTCCGAACTGTTGAAGCTATAGCCACCAAATTCATATCATAGACATAACCCCTGATGCCGATGATGGTTGCAGGGTCAATTATGTCTTAAGTCCTTTTATAAGCATAGTTAGTCATAATTTTCGATCCATTGATGCCATAGTCATCAAATTCATATCATATGCATCGCCCCTGATGATGAGGGTGGTAGGGTTAATTATACCTTAAGCCCTTTTATAGGCATAGTTAGTTATAGTTCCCCAACTGTTGAAGATACAGCTGCAAAATGCATAGCATAGGCATCACCATATCGACGAAAATGACTTTGCCCACTTATAAACATAGTCGGCTGCCATTTACCATCCACCGAAGATATAGTCGCAAAATTCATATACATCGCCCTTGATATCTATGACGGTGGTAGGACCAAATATGCCCTAAACCCTTTTATAAGCATAATTTAAGTCACATGCATCGCTCCCGATATTGAAAAGGGATGCAGGGTAATTTCACCATCTCCCTTCTTATAAGCATAGTCAACAATCATTTCCCATCCACTGAAGCTATAGCCACGAAATTCATATCATAGCTAGTACACCTGGCGACAGGCAGGATGGAAGGGTCAAGTATACAATACACCCTCTTATAAGTAGAGTCAACTATAATTTACAAACTGTTAAATATAAAGTCCCCAAATCCAAATCATAGCATCACTTCCTACAACGAACAGGGTCACAGGGTTAAGTAAGCTCTAAGCCCTCTTATAAACATAGTTGGCCATCGTTTGCGAACTGTTTAAGATACAGCCACCAAAATCATAACATAAGACATCGCCACCGACAACGAACAGGATGGTAGTGTTAAATATTCCCTAAGCCATCGTATACGCATAGTTGGCAACCATTTCCCAACCACAGAAGCTATAGTCATCAAATTCATATCTCTTCACTCCACACTCGAAACGCACACACGTTCACTACGTGGTGAACCAAACTTGAGCCGAGTTGGGGTCATGTCCAGAGCTGGCCGTAACAGTGTGCGCGCACGGTGGACGCGGCTGGCCGACGTCCGCCGGCTGCGGACACGCAGTTGCTCGTCGTAACGACGTTACCAGCGGTCTCCCCTCGTTAACGGCCTCTCCCCCTGCACCCTGCCGCTGCTAATTAGCGACGCCGACCGCTGCCGCTGGGCGGCGCACAGCTCCGCACGCTCTCACACGGTCAGGGATGTTAGATGGTAACCCCGAAGACACAAAAAACTGGTACGCCATGCAACTTCATACAACAAAAATAGCCAAGCCACATTTGATGTGTATTCTGGTTAACAGATAATGATTACTGTAAATTTTCTAAATGTTAAATAAACATTATTTATAGCTATTTACCAGCAAATAGTGGGTTTTTCAAATTTTTGCAGTTTGACAGATATATAAACAATCGGGAGATAATATTTTTCGAATAGTGAGATTATTTTTAGATACTGGTTTTATTAAAAACTTCAATAGAACTAAAGCCATTAAAATGTACAAAATTTGCTTGGTTTGGTTCGTACATGACAGATTATTTTCAATAACTTTATCTGCAACAGATGTAGGCCCACTGAAATGATTTATTTATCGCATGTAAACTATTCGCTACTTTTAAATGTACAGTAGCAAGTTTAAACATTAAAAAAAAAAAAAAAAAACACACACCCAAGTACTTTAAATATTCACTCTCAACTTCACAAGACCCTTGTAAGGTGGATTTGTAATGTAAACACACCATAGATGTGAGCTAATTTCAAGATGGATCTCGATTCTCAGCAATGCATTAGTAAATGTAAGTGTTGCCAACAGTCCGCGCCAACGGCGATGCGGGACGACACAATATGGAACAACCTGTACGAAACGAAATGGAATACTGGATGCGCAGATTCACGTTCGGAAATTCTTATCAGTTGTGCTTTGCCCCAAGAAAAATTTTGCAGAGTAAGGTACTGGACTCAAAATATTTATGTGGTGCTTTCTGTTACAAGTGATCGCAAATTCTAAAATCTTGATATTTTCGCGTACCGGGACGAAAATATCTTGGTATATGGTACGCCCCCTGAAAACTGGTACGTGTACCAAGAAACTGGTGTGCCTAACACCATTGCACATAGTAGCTATTGGCTATACTCTATTCGAGGTTACTTGGAAAAATCACCCAATGCATGTCATGTTTGGTTTGTCCTTAAATATGCAACGTATCACAAGCGTTTTATACTTGTGGACACACAGAAGTAGCTAATATTTAATCAAACTAAAGTTTTATTTATATGTTTTACAAATTATAATACTTAATCTATAACTTCTATAAATGAAAACAGTGACAAAATTAATATGTTGGTAATGCCTGGTAAGAAATAGTTATTACTCAAAATATGATTACACTGAGTGCGCACGAATACGGTGCGTTGTCTCTTTTGTGTAATTTTCTATACCCGGTTAAGCTTTGTTTGCATGAGGTGGAGGAATATCCTGGAAGTAGAACTTCAGTAAGGCTTCAAAAAGTGTGAAGTAACCATACTATCTATAGTTGATTCACTTTATCTTCGGCCTTTTCTGAAGTCCTGCTAAAGTTCTACTTCCAGGATATTCCTCCGCATCGTGCAAACTAAACTTAACTATAGTCCATTCCCGATTGGAAGCGACTTATGAAAATCAACCTGAAAAAACACTCTAAGCAAAACATATCAACCTGTTTTCTCAATAACCTGTATTCCACAAATATATAATACTGTGGTTAACTTTAGGGTACTGCATTATTGAATAAATGAAACTTTACCTTAATATCTTCTATAACTTGTAATATTTATTTCTTTTTAAATATGAATTAACAACAGCGAGAGCAGCGACGTATTGGCAAAGGCCGGTAAGAAATAGTTCACAGTTAAAATATTATTTTAACCTAGTTTTTTAGTATACTATTTGTAAATTAAACGGCGCCTATTGAAATATTGAAATATTTAGGTAGCCCCGATAGCAAACTATCTCATTTTTACAGTTTAAAATAACAGCGGAAAATATCGTGAGTAGGCCGTAATGGTAAGGTGTTGTTTTATCGAGGGAGAGCAATTTTGAAGCAACTGTCTGCTGAGCGAGCTTTGTCGTTCTCTCTCTAACTGTCTCTCTTTCACACTCGGGAAGTTTCACTTCTCTAGTACGCGAAAATTGTACATGTTTTCAATTTTAGCATATTTCATATTTATTACAGCAAAATAATGATTTTTGAATTTGTAATTTACAACTGAAAAAGGTTTTAATGTTCGAATGCGTATTTTAATATATTTAGATATGATGGCGGGGCAGAAACAAAGTGAAGTTGGCAGACATGGCGAGCCATGATGTCATGGCGTGTTGCTGTTTTACCAAACGAAGCATAAATTATACTTACTCCGAAAAATATTTCAAATTATCACATCACGTTTGTAGACGTTGTATTTTTTAAACCTACCTAAACAAGTTACGATGTTGTGATAAATCTGTTTCCGCGGAAGTAGTAAATATACTGTTACGGTATATTTCGTTAATCGCTGCGTGTGAAGTAGCGTGGCGCGGCTGTTTGGCGATAGTACGCTGGATCTGTGTGTGCGTAATTTCAAATATTCGATGTGAACTATTTATACGTTGTAAATGTGAACTGTTGTTATAACACAGTCGTGTAACGTGATTTACCACAAAATAACCAAGCCCAGCCCCAATAAATTTCAATAAACCTAATACACAGTATGTAGCAATACATATAAATATGAGTGGAATAAAAGTTACGGTAGGCTTATTTGAGTGCATGTTCACCGCTATATTTTAAGTTTCTATAACAAAAATGAGCGACACTAGTTGCGTGCTTGATTTTAATGTCTCTTTTTCGTTGGACTGTCTATTCCTTCGATATTCGAACTGAGGCCGTCCTTTTAAAGAAATAACCCAAAACATATCAACAACCAAAAGTTAAGTACTACAGTTCATTACCCCGCAGTTGTAACAGTGTTTAACCCAGTCGCGGCAAAATATTAACGTGCATTACGTGTAATGTGCTATGTCGTGGAAAACAAATATGTTAATGTAATGTAACCGTAAAAACTATTGTTAATTCAGGCATTTTTAAATGACATAAAGCTGACCTAAATAATTTTATAGGCCTAAACTGTGAATATTCGTACGAAATGGTTTTTGAAATAGACCTAAGACAGAATTCTTTGAAAATCTGTAAACAGTAAACAACACATTTGACAGGTATAAAAGTATAAGTCACATTTCAATGCATATTTTTAGGTGTAGTGAAAGAATACGAACACATGTACACACACAATGGCATGTAAACATTGATTTTGACAGATGCTACATGGCAGTCACATGGCTGTGTTTGTTTACATTTGGCGGAAGGATACGAAACGGGCCTGCAAGTAGATATTTAGCAGGGCTCTGAGAAAGTTGCTTCCAATGGGGAATGGACTATAAGTATGGATGATTACACCAGAGGGACAACGCACCGGATTTGTGCGCACTCTGTTGTAACCGAATTTTGTATAAGAACTATTTCTTACTGGGCGCTACCAACACACATGTTTTCTCACAGTTTTTATTCAAATTTATAATTTATAGATAAAATATGAATAACATTTCTATTTAACAGAAAAAAAAAGTAACTTTTATGGTAACACACGTATAAAACTGTTGTAATACACGACAAACTTATGAATCAACCAAGCACCTCATACATGGGGAGATTCTTCAAAGGTTTGATTCAAAAGGCCGAAGAAACCGTGAATAGACTATATTTCGAATTTTTCTGAAGCTGTGCTAAAGTTTATTGTAGGTACAGGCCGTTCACGGTAAAATGAGCACTTTTGAAAGCCCTGCTTAAGATCTACTTGTATGCACGTTGTGTATTCTTCCGACTTATATAAGATTAACTTTGTCATGGGCCTCACCACTTTATATACATGCGTCAGTCAAGTGAAACTGTGAAATAATTAATAAAGTAAATATTTTACAAAACTGCTCATTTTTACACTTCGGTGCATAAAAAAAAAAACAGAAAGCAAAAGAAATAATTTAAATAATCAGGAATGGTTACCTAACACTTTTTATTCGACGTTCAGATATGGAACTACTTCCCATCCATCGTTGCCAACTTCACTGGGCGCATGTCACTCAGTGTGCCCCATTAAAATATGTGTAGGCAGGGGCAGTGACTTTTTAATAAGGTTGATTTCAAAAGTGCTCACTTTACCACGAACAGTCTATAAAAAAAACAGGTTTCTTATGGAGTTTGGCATACGGAAAATATCCGTCTCAAGATGCGCTGCTATTCCAAAAAAAAAAAGTCACTTTTGAGCTGGCGGTAAATAGAGACATTTATTTATTTGTGTGAAAAAAGTTCGTGCTTGGCATTATTATTTCCTAACCATTATTCACGCCCTCCAGTAGTGTTTACAAGAACAAACAGTAAAAATACAACTGTATTTGGCTTCGACTGTTTATAAAAAAAAACGTATTTCAATGGAAAGACGCGTCACGAATTTAAATGCGAAATAAATATAGCTGCCATCAAAAGAAAATATGTACTTTTCTCAAGGTCAAGGAAAGCCTTTAAACAGTTTTTCTAGAATCACTTTCACTGTTTTTATTTGATTCAGATATCATGTTTAAATAAATTCCTTGTGTAAGCGAGTGTTTTGCTAAACCCAGTTTTACGATAGAGTACTATAAAACATGTAGACGTATTTCGTTATATTCCCACTCTAGCGCTAAGAACACTATTTATTATTACATAGGTTCTAATAATTAAAATCTGAAGATTTTGTAAAATTATATTTATTTAATGAAAATTGGAATTTGCCCATTTACTCCCGTACCTACAAGTCTGGGAAATCCGGTACAAAAACACCATAGTGCACCTCTAGTTGTCAAACCAACCAACCTGATCTGAATAAGCCATAGCCCTGCTAAAGTTCTACTTTCAGACTATTTCTTCGCCTCTTTCAAACAAAGGATAACTAATATGAATAATGAACCCTTTTTTCTTTCGAAATAAACAGTTTTCCTTCAAAATGTCCCTTTTTTCATTATAACTTTTCGTTTTTTCCCCTCAAAATTTCCCTTTTTTCCCTCCAAAATTCTCTTTTTACCCTTAAAAAAAATACCGATACCCCGGCTGCAAAAACGAGCCGCAGAAAGTCACTTTTCGATCGATCTGGAGGATTTGGGAGGCTCGCTTCTCTAGGAGAGTTGTGGCGGCCATATTGGTTTTGTAGGCACAGAGTACGCCAAATAGATACACAGAGTCCAGGGTCCGGAGTCAGACCTAACCATCAGCCATATTGGTTCTGTCAATCATCTTGCCCGCCACATTGGATCCAGGTGACCTTGACCTTAACATCATTACCTTGAACCCAGAAAGTGTTGAAAAATTACCAAAAATTTATAAAAAAAATATTTAAAATTTTTATTAAATTAAACAAAAATTATTTTAAAAAATAATATCAAACAATTTATTAGAAAACTTACATTTCAGCAGGTCCCCTTCCGCAGCTCCGTGTCAAGCAAATGACTAACACCCACCACTTCCCCCCCTTTTTTCCCAATATATTTAATTGCCCAATCGCTCCACCCCCTCCACCACACCAATTACTCTCATTCGTTCGATCCCCTTACAAAATATATAATTACCTAATTACTCACCCCCACCAATAATTCTCATTGGCTAATTTCTTGTGTATTTCGGAAACCTTCGCTCGACCAATTAGATGTGTTCGCTTCAACCCCTTCAATGATTCTCATTGGCTAATTAGTCAGCCGGCCATCCTCCATATTCATTCCGACATATGCAGCCATCTTGGATTTTTTTGGTTGTCATTTATTCACACTTTGCTGGAGTTCGCCATATTTGATTTCATGTATTCATATTTAGCATCTAGGTGGCGCTATTTTCTCAATTTACCCACAAGGCGAGTTACCGATTTAGCCACTAGGTGAGAGCCATATTTGTTTATGTTTTTAAAGTGTAGGTTGTGCTGTCAGAGCCCTCCTTACTGGATTTTATTTTCAATATTTAGGTAGTGCTAATTTCTCGATTATGCAGCCTGCTATTGGCCTGTACTGAATTGTGACATTGACCATTCCTGCAAAGTACGTAAATTGTCATTTAATCTTTTGATTTAATTTTAAATGTAATTGTTTTAATCTAAAATTATTTTATATAAATAGGGTATTTTAAAATAAATCAAACTAATTTTATTTGGTTATGTAGAAAACGGAAAAAAAAACAGGTTTTGTTTATTAATTGCAATTTCCCGTGTTCACCGCTCAATGTCCGCATCGTCGACCCAGGAATTGTAGCATGCTGGGAAACCACACCACTTGACATACGACTATCCATTATACAGCATCAGCACCTTCTCAACCAAATACACATCTTGAAACTTTGTACACAGGATATCCTCTGTGGAGAAACCACCTTGGATGGGAACATTATTCAGATCCTCGAGAAAGTAGATCCTCGGAGCATAGTAGCATATACATCGCACACGAAAGAGTTCGGGACACCAATTCGCTGTGAACTCTTTATCGATGATGCCTTTCTATTTGGAGATGCACACCAGGTCGCCAACCTTGGCTTTAGGCTTGCGTGGGTCCCTCCTTTTCAAGTCAGTGTACAAGGTTCGAAGCAGGAAGTTATCTTTCACGTCTTCGGGCTTCATGCGAGTGGTAAAATGGACGGTAGAATTGTACTCGCGGCCGAGCTTTGGAAGTATATCCAACCACTTCTAGTTGCTATTTACAACGAAATGCTTCCACATTTTCCCCTTCAAAGTGCTGTTGAACCTTTCGACAATAGAAGCTTTGAGATTGCTGTATGTGGAATAATTATTTATGTTATGTGTCTTCATCAGCGCCTTGAACTTTGCATTGTAATATTCCTTGCCCTGGTCGATTTGTAAATTAGTCGGGATGTGTCGTTCGCGCAATACATCTGCCATGGCCTTGGTGACATTGTGTGTATTATTCGACTTGACAGGCCTCGCCCAGGCGAATTTGCTATATGCATCGATGACAGTCAACATGTATTTATAGCCCTTGTTGACTCAAGCATATGGTTGGCTTGAAAAATGTCGTTCATCCCACACATCACAACCTTTTGGTGGTGGCAGTAGCATCTCGCAGATTCGTGCAGTTCGTGGGAGATTCTCAAGCGACTCATTCAATATGGCCTTGCTCCTTAAGTTCTTCGATGATTGCAAATATCTGGCTAGTGTGGGAGTAATTTCCAAGCCTTTGCGATGCGAGAAGTAACTGCAGCCCATTTGAGTCGTCCCAGAATACGTAGTCGGTGTTCTTGTCATCGTCTATCTTGTTTAGACCTTCAGATTATGTAAACTCCCTGGACTCCATGCGGAATAGAAGTTCGTAAAGCCCACGTTTTCCACGTGTCTTGTAATCGCCTACTCGGATGATCCCACCTGGTAGACGGTATATTTCATCAGCACCAAGGAACCGTTTATCATTATGCCTGTATACACCTTATGTCGTATCATTATTACGAGATGTGTACGATCGTAGGCACCGGAGAAACAGACCATAGGGTTTGAAGACTCTCCTCCGTTCTTTTTCTTGTGTGGAAAATCCGCATCCTATCCATCGTCCTCGTCCCAATCTGTCTCTACATCATCATGTTTTCGCTTCTTCATAAGCTCAGCATTATCGTCGATTTTGGTCTTCGTATGGGTGCTCCATCGCACTCCCTGAGTACATCGAGATGACGTGTAATGGGTTTAAAAGTTTTTCATTTATAAGGTCGCGTGAAATTTTGGCCCCTCTTGGCAAGCAAATACTTCGAACAGACTGTGTCGTCCGATGCAGGTCACTGGCAATGTCCGACATCTCACTGAATTAAAATTGTTACTGTTCCTCTCTTTTATAGGTTTAGTTTTGGGTCTCTGCCAAAATACCTTCGATCTTGTCAGACAGTCGCTGCAGACATCTAATATGTCCCTTTTGTAATTTTGAATATCCATTTTCGTGATGAGGTGAGAAATCGAGGTAATGACTACATGAGTCATATATCCTTCGAGGTTCTTCAGATTCTCTTCGTTTTGCCATATTCAATCTGTCGATAATGTGCCTTTGAACACTCTTTACGTGCTCGTCCATGGCCACCATATCGCAGATGATCTCCGTCTTCACAAGCTCTATCTTCGTCCCGAGCTCGGACAGGTAGTTCCAAAAGAATGTGTTTTGTTCGGTCAGTACACTGCGCAGTTCTGAGATAATGCCATTGCCAGTTTCGAGGACGAAATTTTTGGTAGCAGCATCCTTGGATTGTCCAGGTCCGCCAACATTTCGAATTATTCTTCTACCAGCATCACAAGTTCCATTATTTCTTGGTACGAGACAACCTCCATCTTCGTGAAGTCGCGCCTTAAGGCGACTTTGCCCAAATTTCGATATTCTGTAACTCATTCTCGATAGTCGGCGATGAATTGATCGACTCCTTGTCAGTTACTCCCATTATATATGTGCCAGTCCTTAACGATCACCAATATACCGAGCTTGTCTTTCCAGCACAAGACACACAGTCTTGAAATCTGAAAACGCCATGTCGGTATTAATGTGATCGTCGTAAACATGCCGCAAATTCATATAGTCTATGCGAAACATCACCAACATGTTTGCATTGTCGCGAAGCAGCTGTTTGGGCATGTGTGAGCAAGTCTGGCAGAGGTCAGTTATTCAATCTTCCCGTCCCACCCTAGTTTGCCACCCGGCTGCTAGGTTTACTACTAACAGCGGCCTTACACCATACTGCAGTATCCTACAACTCGCCGCCTGATGAAGCTGTCTTAGCCAGCGAAATATCGCGATCGTGCAACTACGTGGAATATGTGTCGTCCTTCTCTGTGTGTGCGTGTGTGTGTGTGTGCGCGCGCGCGCCTGTCGATGAGTACTGCACTGTGAGTACTTGAATTCCTGTACTTTTATATATACTTTAAATAAATGTAAACAAATATGGCTGCCACCTGGTGGTTAAATCGATAGATCGTCTGGTGGTGAAATCGAACAATAATACACCATTATGTGCAAACATTCGAAATTATATATTTTTTCATTTTTTCATTTCTGGTCTATGGTTTTGGGTCAAGGGTCTCGAGTCTTGAGTCTTGTTTTGGTTCTTCGGTCAAGGGCCTTGATGAGTGAGTCTTGGGTCAAGGGTCATGAGTCTTGAGTCAAGAGTCTTGAGTTTTGACTCTTGGTAAATCTTGACTCTTGGGTTAAGGGTCTTGAGTCTTGGATTCTTGATTCAAGCATTTCGAGTCTTGCATCTTGAGTCTTGGGTTTCAAGTCAAAGGTCTTGAATTTTGAGTCAAGGGTTTTTAGTCAAGCGTTTTTAGTCAAGGGCATTGAGTCTTGAATCAAGGGTATTGAGTCTTGAGTCTTGGTTAAGGGTCCTGAGTATAGGTTCTTGGATCTTGAGTCATGTGGAAAGGTTTTTTTTGGGGGGGAATTTGTTGAAATTTTTGGAAATTTTTATGGATTGTATTAATTTATTAATAATTTGTAGTTTCCAAGTTTTTGGTATTTTTATATATTTCTAATAATTTGTAAATAATTTTTAAATCAATTTTTTTTTGGAATTTTCGGGTTCAAGATTATCCAAGGTCATGCACATGGGGGGACCTTGTAGTCCCCTGCCTTATATATCACCCTGTTGACCCAGTTTACCTTCGACGGCTCTGTTGTTTATCCCGTGTCTCCTAAACACTGAAACTCCGGCGGCATCCTTGTAGCCACTGCAACGCCTCGTAACAGTTCGCAACGTGCCCATGATGACTGAACACGCTGGAGAAACATGGATGGTTGAGGCACACAGCACAGTGGAGGAATATTGTTAAAACAGCATTCAAAGGAACAGATTGCTGGAAGGAATCAGATTTGTTTTACACCCCATTTGTTGAACTCGCGATCACAGTCAGGTATCACCACAAGCTGTTTGCCGGTTGGAAATTAGGCGTGGGGTAACGTCGGATTCAGTTCAAGACGATAGAAAATTCATTACGAAGAGTAAAATAAAAAAGGAAACAGGTATGACAATTAAGTCAAAGATCAGCTGATGCATGGAATTGTACGTCCTTGAAGTAACATAAATAAAACAAAAATACATCTTAATTTGGTTTCTCAAAAATGTTTGCATGTCGGTAGTTGTGGGTAACACTGCCTGATTGGACACGGGCCTGATATTCAAAAGCAGGTTGCATTTCCTGTCGAGTAGAACCATCAGTGTAGACGTGTTGTTCAAGTAGCTTTTCTTCACGGCGCGTTTAAACTGCTGACTTAAAACTTCTAAAATGATAACACCCTACACGACACGTTCGCACGCGTTCAAATGACCAACCTGTACTTTGTCAACTTCCCCAATGGGCAAATTAAAATGTATCATCTCCGTAACTTGATTTATACCCATTCATTTCAACGGTTTGACTCTGCAGGCAGTCGAGAAAGTGGCCCGCATTGGAGTAACTTAAATTTTAAGTGAACGTTGCAAAAAAAAGTAAACTTGGAACCCCTTTCAGAAAAAGAGAGCTGATATTTAATGTAGAAATATCGGGCAGAACATACACTAACGTCAATAGAACAACTGCTCAGAATCCGTAATTAGGACAAAAGCGTTTAGGCCAGGCCTCACCATGCATCGGCAAATGCTAAATTCGGGCAAAGATCCCTCAGTCGTATTTTGTGGTAGTATTTTCAACTAAAGATTTTTTATTATAGAATGAACGCATTTAGATTTGTAAACCTTCCCTTTTTTTTCAATTTTAAATTAACCTTTTAATTTTTTTTTTAAATTGTTACATTTTATAAATAATAAATAAGTGAATTTAAAATTTAAAAAATACAGTTAAAAGGGTTTACAAATCTATATGCGTTAAATCTCTAACAAAAAAATTTTATTTGAAAATATTACCATAAAAAAACGACTGTGATATCCTTGTCCGAATTAAGCATTTAATTCCCTATACGTTCATGCCTGGTGAAGTCTGGCCTTAAAAAGTTACCATACGACCAAGCGGTATCTTTCCAAAGTTCAAAATACTTCCGGTTTCTATTGGAACATTGCTGAAGGCCACACTATCTCGTATTTCTAGTACAAATAATAAATATTCAGAAAACTTGTGTTCATAAGAGATATGTTATTTTCTTTGTGTTTTATCGTGAGAACAATTTCTGACAATCTGTCATCGGTTGCTGGAAATACTATTTCTCTCGATGTAAAAGTTACACGCAGGCATAGTCTTAGAATCTACAAGAAGCCAGGTGCAATTGACCTCATTAAACTTCAGGATAGGATAGTTTTTTCAGTGCGACTTCCTGCTCACACCACCCAGTGCCGACACAAAAGCAAGAAGTTGGAATAATAAAGTGTTGGCTTTATGGCCTGTATTACGATCTCTAGATAAATGTGTTGAACAGCTATTCCATAGATACGCTACTTGATGGTAACCTGTATTATGAACATTCCATTAACTAAGTTATCCTTTAGATAAGTAATCCAAGCTTTTGGTTCGTTACTGTGTATGTTGACAATAAAAGTCACTATATTTGTGGTATTATGGCTTATGTTCAGTTGTCAGTAATGAGTGCGAAATGTGTTTTGCATAATATATATAAGTCAAATGTTAATGCTTCTTTAGCAAAAGTGAATTAAATAGAAACTATGAACCAAACCCAGGCAAACAACATATTTGTTCATAATTATTACTGTCGCTGGTGATATCAAGCCTCTCGCAGTTAGCTTAATCTCCATACAATTTATTACAATGCATGAGACTCGGTTTCTTAGCATTCAAGATTGAGGTTCGTGCCTGTGTTTCTTAATTATATTTTTTAATATTTTG
The DNA here is from genome assembly GCA_029891345.1 of Dryococelus australis. Taxonomy (NCBI): domain Eukaryota; kingdom Metazoa; phylum Arthropoda; class Insecta; order Phasmatodea; family Phasmatidae; genus Dryococelus; species Dryococelus australis. The sequence continues at coordinate 98,468,209 of CM057000.1, forward strand.
AGAATGGAAGGGGGAAATATTCTATTTCACAAATTTCAAGGAATCCGATTCCTCAAAATGACATTAAGCCTAGTGCTAATATTATATTTTCGATTTTTTGTCATTACAAAATACAATTTCCACAACTAAAAATAATAAAATTTCCAAAACCAATCTTCTGTGTCGTTATCGACATTCGCCGGGATTACTTGCATTTTGTAGAACTATTCTACATAACACTCAAAATAGAAAAAAACTTCAATTCATATTTTGTATAACCTCCACAACCAACATGCATATAAGCAAAACACCACCATATGATGTTTGAGACACCATTTTGAAGCTTATCTAAAGGTAAAAATCCTTGTATAGCACTGGAAGTGATAGATAGTTTAACCCCTTGATAACAGTTTTAGTTAGCAATAACTAGATGTCGTAATACGCTATTTTGAACGCGCTGGTAGTTAACTTTTAACCTGATGTGTAACTAGAGGTCGTAATACAGGCTCTAGAACAGTTACTTTATCTCGTGGATTCAGGGAGCCTATGCTTGTGTATAGTGGAATGAAGTGGAAGGATTTGGGCGGCTCTTAACATCCTGGTCTTGAGAGCCGATGAGGGGCGAAGCGAGGCGAGTATGGGGCGGCACCGGAATGCAAAGGCGGGGAAGGGGAAGATCCCCGAGAAGATCCGCTGACCAGAAGCATCGTCCGGCACTATTTCCACATGTGAAAATCCGAGAGTGACGCCGCCGGAAATCGAACTCGGTTCGCCTAGGTGGGATGCGAGTAGTCTGACCGCTGAACCAACACCCCTCGCCATTTTGTTATACTTGAATATTTATTCATATAGGCCGTTCACGATAAAGTGAGCACTTTTGAAGCCTTAGGTACTTGTTAATGTAAATCCTGTCATGTGAGTAATGAACACAGTGTATACATTCACCATACCCAAAACCAAAAGTCCGAGACCACAAGGAAATGTATTTATTGGTTATTACGTATAATGTAACAGCTTCAAAAAGTGATGACTTTACAGTGAACGGCCTATGCATGAACTGCCCGCCACACCAAGCGAACTGCAGTTCTGGTATGCTTGAGTACCATACTACACCTTCGCATACGAGATTTGTATACGAACCTTGTTCGTATGCTCGAGAGCGAACAAACTTTGAAAGTTCGCAGGCGGACTAGTAAAACTGCCGGGCCAAATGTGGAGATTTTAAATTCCTTCTCTGCAAGCAAACATTTATTTTATAGGCTTAAAGGAATTAAACCACTTATTTCACGTTCACTGCACAGAGTTATTAGCTTTATTGTGACTCAGAAATTATAGTTCATATGTCACCCGAGATAAATTTTAATTTTTTGTGTCAATGAGATAGAGTAATTGAAATTTACATCTCCCTGCACATTCCAAATTAAAACAATACATAATGTACACACGCGCACTCACACACACGCATATATATGCATGTACATTATGTATAGTTTTAATTTGGAATTAGAAATATTATATATATATATATGTATATATATATATATATATATATATATATATATATAGAGAGAGAGAGAGAGATAGATAGAGAGAGGTGACAAATTTGGCACTTTTTCACGCAAAACAACACAAATATTGAGCTACAAGAGAGAGACAATCGACTGTCGAAATGTTTTGAATAGTATTTGTCTACTAGCGGTAGGTAGTGGAGCACACCATTTTCATTACACGGAGGTTTGTCTGCGAATCTGGCGACTAGTAAATTCTTCGTATAGGCTGTTCACGGTAAAGTGAGTACTTTTTAGGTCCTCACAACAAGTATTAACCACTAATAAATATATCTTATTGCAGCCTCAGGCATTAAATTTTGAGGGTTGTGAAATGTATACACTCTGTTTATTGGTCACATAAAATGTTTATATTAAAAAGCAGCAGGAAGATGGAAATTGGATGAAAAGAAAAAATTAGATGAGCCTAATAAAGTGCCCACTTTACCGTGAACAGCCTATATAGGAACGTCCGAGTGTTTTCTCAAGCATAGGCTCGCAGGTCAAGTGCAACATTTCTCGCGACTACTTGCCTGAGCGTAGAGACGATCGCGTCAGTCGATAGCAGCTGGAGGTCGTGCGAAGAAAGTCCTGGGAGGGTTGTTGTACGTCTGTTACGGTTTGTTTACCAGCAGGTTGGGGAGAGTGGGGACAGGAGACGAAGGCCACTTCCGGTCCGCGGCACGGTCGACTGGGCCTCTTCCGCCGCACCAGGAAGCCGCGGCGTGTCGAGCCACGGAATGGCGGGCGCTTGTCCACGGGCAAGCTCGCGACGTCGAGTGGAGAGTCAAGGACACAGGCCGGTTCCGACGGCGGTGTAACGGTTTACACACCGCCCGCCGGAGATCGCCGGTTCGACTACCGGCTTCAGACGCCCGCCGCGCCCTTTCGTCGCTCTAGGCCCCGCCCACAATCGACTCCCTCATACTTGGAACTTTCTTCCGCGCTTGAGGCCGACAAGCGCGCATAAAGTGTGCTATCGCCTCTAAGGCACGGAACTAGTGTTCTAGTTGCACTACGTCTGCCTATGGGATCCCATAATTTTTATTGGTGGATAAATGTTCTACTAATACGACTTTTTGTCACAAAATATTAAAAAAAAATCAATTATCTATTCCCATATTTTTTTTTACTTTTGCCATATTAAGTGTATTCTTGGAGAAAGGAATTCGTGAAAATGGTCAAATATCTCATTTTTAAAGCTTGCATATGCAGTTTCCTTAAGCGGCAAGAGAAAAGTACAAACTTACTAACGTAGTCTAATCTGTGGTCTTTCATCGCGTCTAATAAAACCCCACTGTTACAGATCTTATTAGCACAGTACAGCGTCACGACGGAAACGCTGCACGCCATGCGCGTAGGAGCGATGCACTAAGCGTGCGTGTTAGTGTCGCCCTTATTGCTCCCTCGCTTCTAGACCTTGAACGTGTATATTTTGAGCTACAACGCTTTAAAAAAAAAGCCCGTTTTACTCTGAAATGGTGCTTCTAACGTGCGTGACATTTTGAAAGTACTAAACAACTCTCGCCTGAGTGTGTTCCTTTCGTAGGACAGCACATCGGACGCACGTTTGGACGTTACATGGAAAAACTTGTATTTCAAACACTCTGCATCACAGTTCAAGCACCGGGTAGGCGGGACCCTTAAATAACATTACTTGCACAGCATTATAGCGAAACCGTCCGTCTACAGTCGGCGTTAACGTACAAGAAAGAAACCTCTTGTCTGCCGGTCTGGGGTGCGTGAGGTTCTGGGTTTGAATCCTAGGTACTGTGCGTGACAGAAACGAGCGGCCCTGGAAGGTATGCGGTCGAGCCGAGGTGAGGAGGCGGTATTGTGTCTGGGCCGGCGGTCGAGGGCACGCTATCGTGCAAATAAAAAACATTTACTCGTATTTCCATACAATCACTAAATATATGTCGTAAGTAAAAATGTTTTTTTTTATTTAATAATGATTACAAAAAGACGTCCTTAGGAATAGACTTAGTAATTTATTGCGCTCAATAAAAGGATTTTCCAGTCAAATTAATTTGCAGTTTCATACGCGCAAGAAAAAATTAATTTCATCCCTGAAAATCAGCTAAATAAATCGAATCGGCACGGACACACAAACAGATAAACATGCATATTAAATATATATTGAGTATCTACTCACGAAATCCTTTAGACTGCCGGCCCGTAAACAGCAACATGAAATGATCTCAAATGTCAAGCAATAAATTTAATCTAAAAATTAATAATAAGACCCATACTAAACATTCACTCCCCATATAAAATATATCTAATTTTTTTAATGATTGGCAACAGTTTTGGAGTGGTTGGAATATTCTTCTTGTGCACACAGAAATCGTGGATAGTGTTTCTAATAACACTATTATCGAAATCATCCACTTTCAAAGAAGTGTGTCTTTTTACAGCGTAGTAGATATTCCAGATGTTGATAAAAATCTGTTGGTCCGTTTCAATTGTAATTTTATTTTATTTTCGGATCTGTTTTATGGCGGTTACACCAACAGCCGTGTTAAAAGCCGCGCGACGAGTCTCTTGATTTACCAGAAATAGAACCTGTTGTTTTGCTTCGTCATCGCACTTTTGTATTGCAGTACTTATAATTTCGCGTTCCTCACTGCAAAATTACTTTCCTCTTTTTACTCGAAGCCATTGTCGGAATAATAAATTAACCCATAAAATTCGTTTAATTTTCTAAAGAAAAAAGTATGTACAATCATGCAAATACGATTCGCTAATGTTTAGATGGGACGCTGACAGATCTAACGTTTCAACAAAACCTCGGAAACGTTAGAACACGGGGTCGATGTTTGCGCGCACGACTTTACTACTGTGTGGAGACAGATAAACGACTGCTACTTAGACCGGGTTCCTAGGAATTCTCCAGCTTCACCCCAGCCTCACCTACCTCTCCGCCAGGGCCGCTCGTTTCTGACATAAGTCATAAGTCAGTTTGTAAGCCTTCAGGCATAACACCTAGGGACGTTTATAAGCCCTTTCCAATTCCAATTTCAAAATTAATGTTTTGAGCTACTTGACGAGTTTTAATTTATTCATACTAGCATTAAATTTAATTTAGCATACACACACACACTATTATTTTCGCATAAACAAACGAATACGGTGTTTATCGCAATTAACTTGCAAGCAAGGGCGGTTTCAGGGTGCGGGGAACCCGACCCGCCCCTATTTTTTGAAGATCATTGTTTCTTAAAGTTTTATTTGAGGTAACATAAGGTAACAGTATAGACTTCTTTACTCATTAATATCCCCGTCATATTTCAGATGGCTGGTTGGAAGTGGTCTACACATTAAATTCCTTCAATGCTTCTTAAATGCCACATAAATTCAAGACCTGCGTGAAATTCAAACTCAGAATCTCATGCACTAGCACAGTAACGCATTTCTCCGTGGAGGTTGGCAGTAGTTAAATGCAACTTAAATAATGAACCAACATTCTCACTATGTTGTATTGCATTATTCGTTATTTGGTAATGGCAATCAAAAAGAAGATCACGCATCTAACTGCAACGATGCAAGCGTTGCTAACAACGGAGAGTCTACCTAGAAAAGATAGAATTTGTATATTATCCAAGACAGTGCATAAAAATTTTAAAAATAGTCCTACAGTTTGAGTTACTTATGTCGTATATGGGAATTCTGTGATGACCCTGCATTATATTGGGTATGTTTAATGTAGGGCAGGCATCTTAACTGATGTATAGTGTCCATTTTAAGTACTCGTTTTTTTATATCATGCTTATCGTCACCTCACCGACTGTAAGAATACAACATTATTTTTCGTATTGTATCAACTGTATCCTCATAATAATATTCTGTTCTGTGAACAACCGGTAATGATATACGAGCATCCGGGAGTGGCCCCATCGGGAATCGAACCCGGTTCGCCTAGGTGGGGGGGGGAGTAGTCTAACCACTACCCCACCGCGGCCCCCATCTGCCGTGTAGGGAGAATTTTGTTTTAGAAATTATAACTAAGGAAACTAACTATGAGTGTAATCAGTGTTTTAATGTAACCTGGAACATGGTTATTGCAGATGTAATTGAAAGACAATAAAAAACTTTTTGAGTATTGGCATGCCCACACGACATTCCCGGAGCACAGAACAACTAAGGGACATGTGGAAGGGAGCATCTCTTCGTCCTAGACAGGGAGAGGCGATATTAACACGCCAAAGCGAAGACTCAGAGAGCATAAAGAGACTGGCGCAAGAGACACGTCAAACTGAGATATATTTATTTGACTGTTCGTCCTAACTAGTCATAACCCACCTAGACAATATATATTTAAATAATTAATAGGCAATATCACCCATACCGGGGCATGAGTTGGAGTGCCACGACCGGAAGGAACATCGTAATACATACACACATACATATAATATATGCACGTGTGTATGTGAATGTATAGTATATAACATATAGGCTGTGTACACAAGGTCTTGTATACGGCAAAAGTTACCCCCCCCCCTTTTTTTTTCTTTCCTTTTCGAAACGGCTGGATGCACCTCTGTTCGCCATATTTACCGTTTACGCCTTGAATGTAGGAGAAATTCAGCCGAAGGAAGTGTGACTTAATTACAATGCCTACATGTGATGAACACTTATCAGTAGTAGGGGAAAGTTCCTTCATACGCAGGGTCCCGGCTCACGGCCACCATCTTGGATTCCACCATTTTTTTCTTTTAAAATCGTTTGTTTCTCTCAAAAAATCGCACGTTTTAACCCAAAAAACCCTCAAAATTTCCCCCTTTCCTTAACCAATTTTCCGTTTTACCATTTGCAAAAAAAAGGCTCGGAAATTTCCCATTTCCCCCGGAGCAGGTGAGGTGGATCAGTGACTCAGGTGACCTTGAAGTCAGGGCAAGCAGGCCAGTGTGGAGTCAGCACCTTGACCCCGCGACCTTGAATTACATTAACCCCCCCCCCCCCGCAAAAAAAATTCATAAATATTTTATAAAGTAAAAAAAGTCTAAATATACCAAAAATGTATAAAAATATGTCAATAAGAATTAGGAAATTACTAAAATATTTGGGGAAAAAAAAAAAAAAAAAAAAAAAAACTTAAAATTTTAAATAATAGTTAAAAATTCCAGCCCCCGACGACCATTTTCCCTAACAATTTCAGGTTACTAACCATCGCGAAAAGCGTCGACCACTCCCTTCTCACTCAATCAATCACTCAATAAAGAAAAATATTCAAAACTCTTAAAAAATTTTATTTTTAATTAAAATACATTTTTATAGTTAAAAAATTTAAAGCCTTAAGTATTAAGTGTTATATATCACCAGACTCGTATTTTCGAGGCGAATACGATCGTGGAGTCATATCGATTATGTAACCCAATTACAGGATCACCATACTGGATTTAAGAGATATGACCCTGCCTGCTGCCCGGCACCTCTTCACACACGGCTCGCAGGTCCATGAACGTGTATTGAGATGCTCGCGAGGCACACGGCTAACCGGCCTTATCAAATTAATCATACATTTAGGAATCGACGCATTTATAAATAAGTAGAATAATTTTATTTAAATTAAGTTTTCTGAATCATATATGCTTATGCTAGAATTTATTGTTTTTATATACTTTTTAAGTAATTATGTAACAGGCCGCTTTTTTTTTCCTAAGTCGGGCTGTAAGCAAACGAATATTTATAGTCGTAGGTGAGTACAATTTGCTATCTTTTAAGACCAGATTCGTAAAATTCAGATTTGGAAGCATCATTTCACGCCACAGGAATACATGTTTAAGTCCTTTATAGACACAGTGATTAGCTTACATATTTCCATTATGGAACTTTTTTTTTAACAAGATCTGTTCATAACAGGGTGGTTACGATACAGGATTAAAATAATAAATAAAATATTACATTTAAACGTTTTAAAATTTATTAAAATATGTTACGACAAAATTCACTCGAAAAATGAACCCCAGCTGCTTATATACCACACACAGGTACCATACCAGCCACTGTAACCCATGCATGCGATCTGCTCTACCAACCAACAACAGACGAAATATATTCATCGTTCATACCTCTTACTATAACTAAATCATACCTCAACCATTGAGCCCACACTGACTTACCAAAGATTTACTTACTGCTCATACCAGCCAAAATATATACTAGTCACTATAGCACCATGCCAACCAACCATTCATTGTAACCTGTCATTCCAGATCAGCTCGTATAACCAAAGGAATATTCAATTCAACCATACCACCCAATACACCAAGCACAATATCCATCATAACTCAATTGTATAGGCTGTTCACGGTAAAGTGAGCACTTTTTAAGGCCCTTCTAACCAGCATTAACCACTAATAAATATAATTTATTACAGCTTCAGACATTAACTTTTGGGAGTGAAGAAAAGTATACTCTGCGTTTGTTTGTCACAAGGCAATGTTTGTATTAAAAAGTGACAGGAACACAGAAATCTGCCACAAGGAAAAATTCAGCAGGGCCTTAAAAAGTGTTCACTTTACAGTGAACAGTCTATATCAAGCAAATATACAGTTCAGACTAGCCCATAACTAAATACCCATTCCATCTGCTCTGCCAATCTACACCATAGCCACAAAATGACCCCGAAAATTACACCACCACCATCACCACAATCTTTCACAATCATTCACAATCTTTCCATCAATCTTTAACAATATCTCGCAATATTTCACAATCTTTCGCAATATTTAACAATCTTTCACAATATTTCTATCAATCCTTCGCAATCACTACCACAACCACCATCAATAATGACCCATAGCATCTCATAACGACCCTTTGACCATTTTACTCATGACCCTTGACCTTGACCCCATGACTTTATGTGACTTTGAAGACAAAAACTCGAGTAAATTTTTTATATGTAATTGTATTTATAGTACAACGGTACATTATGCAACACTTTTTAATTACATTTATTTCTGGGCCTTTTAAATTTTAATTATATTCTGTAAAATTAGGAAACAAACCTGAAATAAAGCGAAATGTTATATTCACCGGCATTTTTATTCAATTAATTTATTACATTCTCTCATACCTTAAAAAATCAGAATATTCTTCAATATATATGCATCTCAATACACGCAACTTTGTTGAAGGTTATAGTATTTTATACATCTCGCTGTTCACACTCGTGTTGTCCTTGTGCGAAAATATCGCGACATTTATTACTCCAACACACTGTGCATGGCGGGTTATGTAGGTAACTACACTTTTCAGGACATGTACTATAGTCACAAGAGACCCGCTTGCAGCAAACCTGGTACCGAGGTACTGATGAGAAATGAACTTCACCTTTACATATCTCTGCATGTCTAAGTAAATGCTCGCTACGGCTGATCTGCTTACCGCACCTTAACACAAATATGACTTGCAACAAGGATTTTTGGCACAATTAAAGCCCTTATGTCGCCGAGCATTGCAACTTTTAATGAAGGTATTTTCACAGATGCGACACTGATAACGACGTAGTGGTTCAGGCAAAGACTCGGACGCACCTGTTGGAGATGTAGGTGCTGGAGCTAAAGAAGCAGGTAATGCCGGCATTGGTTTTCTAATCACCTCAGCCGAAAAGATCGAGAGCTCCATTGAAGATTTTGTAGGCATAACAGGTGGAGAAGTCGATGGTACTGTTGCATTTAGATGATCGTGCTGCACTGATGGCAGTAGATTCTTCTGGTAGTGATCTAGGTGTCACAACTGAAGAAGTCGATGGCACCATACCAATCTGAAACGATGGTACTGCACTGGTGGAAGTAGATGCTGCTAGTGATGTAGCCATAACAGCTGAACAAGTCGGTGGCGCTGGTAAAACAGGAGACATCTCACTCGAAGAAGAAATAGATGGCGAGAAACCATTGGCGGGCAATATCCACACCACTTTAACGTAACTAGCAATGCAGTACCTAGTGTAGAAGCTAGCCAAGACAATGTAACTTTCACGGCAGCCGTTGTCAAACTAAGCCTCTAAGCTTACCTCCCTACAGCTTATAATTTACGCGTATGCAAGCCCAAAACATCATATTGACTTTGAATCAATAGTATTACACCATAATACATTGTTTGGGCACCGACCAGTCAATCACAGAGTTGCCAAGTGATCGTAGCTAACCAATCGCACGAAAGCATTGAACATTACACACAGGCAGGTAGACTGGCTTTAGATGCTAGTTCTTTGATCACATTACCATGAAGCTATATGTTGAACACGATCGGAGAATCGGCACTGGCAACAACCAGTTAGCAATGGCGCAGATCACAGCTCCATGATGGTTGAGGTCAAAGGCAGACCTTCTTATTAACAATTCATCTTCGCGGTGTGGGAGCACCCTGATAAAACCCAAATACTCGTCCCCCCCCAAACAAAAGATTGTCTTTACCTAATCACACAATGGAAAACAAACACTTGTACAACTCAGTTGAAATGAACACACTCTGGACGGTAAGTGGGAAGGTAGCACCACAGAGTAGACAAGAAGGCCTACACAGAGACGTGCATGCCGTCGTGGTTCCTTTTACGTGGACGTACAGTCTATCAGCAATTTCTTCACACTTTTTTAATAAATCTTTGAAAAACAAAACCCATGTCGTGTTTGGTTGTTTCCTAATTTTGGTATTTGTCACGAGTGTTTTATACTCATGTTAATACAAAAGTACCTTATTTTTGGTTTAATTGACCATTCACTTTCATTTTACTTATACAGGTTGTGTATGAATTCCCATTACACATTATAAGAGTTTGTAGTGGAAACCAAGACGGTTACGTTTTGCATAGGAACTTATGTGCGGAAACGTACAGTTTCCCCGCGACAAACAAAACACCACCACATCACATGTTTACCTCTCCCCCGTCTGCAGCATGCTGTACGTTGTTTATCTTCTGGGTCCACTTACAAGACGAGCTCGAAGAGACGACCAGCGACGTCTACACAAACACGGTACCTGCGTACCATGTTCTGGTACACACGATCATGTATGGAAGTTCGAGATCCGCCTCAGCCATAGTCCGTGCCAGCAGGTCCTCCTCTGATTCTACAGGGGTTTCATAAATCACACCCTTCATGTGGCCCCACAGGAAGTAATCTAGCGGAGTCAAGTCCGGTGAACGTGAAAGCCAAGCAATCGGGCCACCTTGACCTATCCACTGTTGGCCAAAACGACTCCGCTAAGACCACTTCCTTTGGGACCACATAAAGGGCTTGATTTACCAGACCTCTGTGGAATCAGAAAAAGAACTGCTGGCGTGGGTTATGGCTGCGGCGGATCTTTGACGTCCAGGTGTTGGTGATTGTGTGTACCAGAACATGGTACGCAGGTACCGCGTTTGTGTAAGACGTCGCTGGTCGTCACATCGAGCCCTTCTTGTAAGTGGACCCAGAAGAAAAACAACGTACAGTATGTTGCAGACGTGGGAGGTAAACATGTGATGTGGTGGTGTTTTGTTTGTCGCGGGGAAACTGTACGTTTCCGCACATAAGTTCCTATGCAAAACGTAACCGTCTTGGTCCTCACTATAAGCCCTTACAATGTGTAATGGGAATTTAGACACATTCTGGATATTAGGTATAATATTTCGTTTATAGTTAACATGATTAAAAACCGAGAGAAAATAGGTGTGTTGCAAATGCCTAGTAAGAAGTAACTAGTTCGTATACAGAATATTATTAAAGTGAGTGCGCACGAGCGCGGTGCGTTGTCCATTTGGTGAAATCGCCTAGACTTGTTTTGTTTGAATGAGGCGGAGGAATATAGTGGAAGTAGACCTTGAGCTCGGCTCCAGAAAATTTGAAAGTAACTAAGGATGGGCTCTAGTGACGTATTGCGACGAGGTCGAGGCAGTCAGTCGCAGAAGGAACCGAACTGACCCGGCTCTCCCACACGACCGTCACAGCAATCCCGCGGCCTGGACAAGCGGTCGTCCGTCAGCGGCCATCGACCCACGAAAGCTGACCCGCTCTGGAAACCTGACACCGCGAACGACCTCCACTAACGCCGAGGCATCGCCTACCTGCCTGCCTCGCCCTCCCAGCCATCACAGTAGGCTACTTCATTATAGTCTAGTCGCGGTCTCTTTACATTTTTGACGTGAATACATCTTTAAATTTGCAACCATAGTGAGAGGCAATCCAGAAAATCCGATGATAACAAAATCGGCGGATATAGTTTGGCATTGCAGCTCAGGATATATCGTCTACATTCAAAATTCTATTACACCACTCGATTGTCAAAGGATCAAAGAATATGTTACGTTGTGTGAGGACTGCGAAGCATCGTGAGCTGAGAGAGAGAGAAGGGGGGGGGGGGGATGCCACAATTTTGAGTTCGTTTCGCAGCGTCACATAACTTCCGCGTAGTATAACTTTTGATCAGGAGAAGCTACGACGCTCGTTTAAGTTTCAATCGACAGCTTTCATCAAGATCAATCGATTGCGTGTATAAAAACATTTGTGTGGCGTGGTTATGGTGAGATTGCATGAGTTTAATGTAAAAAAGTAAGGAAACTTAACACAATGTCGGCCTATACTCATCAAAAAGTCAAGTCGAAATACAGAAATCGTATACGGTTGGAAAGAACATTTCAAAAGCAATCCAGTGATACCCAATATACGTATTCAGGCTAAACAAACGGCCGTGTCCCCAACACAGCCAAACCAAATTTTTTGAATCAAACATTTGAAAAATCACCCCATGTATGACTTTCTTGGTAGTATCCAAAATATTTTGTGTATCACAAGCATTGAATAATTCGTAGCTTATTTGTGTCTAAATTTTACTTTTCCTTATATTTTATCTACAAATTAAAATATTTAATTCATAATTAGTATTAATAAAAACGGAGAAAGCATGTTGTTGGTAATGCCTACAGTAAAAATTATTTATTATGCAAAATAATATTACAGTGAGTGCGCACGGATATGGTGCGTTGTCCTTTTGGTGTAATTTTATAGACTCTGTTAAGCTTCGTTTGCGTGAGGCTGAGGAAGATCCTCGAAGTAGAAAGTTGGAAGTAGCCGTGAATGGACTATATACAGAACTTCTCAGCGCATATGTGTGATGTATGTCTTCTCGACAACTGTTCCCCTGAGGAGTTTGTAAGCCTGCGGTTGGTTGTCTGCCAAGTATCCTCTCAAATCTTGCGTGTTTCCTCGACAACCGCTCGCTTGAGAGAGTTACAAGGCAACTTTTTTCTACATTAATATACACGTGGTTACGACGTCATTAAAAGCGATAAACACCCCACAAAGGGTATTTGGCAGTAACATGGCACACTCTAAGTTTCTCAACGAATGGGGATGCTATTACCCGACAACCATTCACACGTTTCAGATCTCGATTCAAGACAATAAGTAATCACAGAATTGTTCTTAATCTCAAGCAGGTTTTATTATTTTAAATTAAAACTATTTGGAATATCGATTTTCAAGGGCAATGCATCCGTTATGAATTACTGTAGGACATATGTCGTACAATGTTTTCTATCTAATATTGCATAGGGAATCACAACACAGCGTTTGTACCTGTAGTTCAGGAACATTCTGTATACCACGGAGTGTGGAAGGGAGACAGATAAGTCACTTCTTCCCCAGCCTTAAAACGTTTTTAATCTTTTAATCAGGCTACACAGTCTCAAAACGTCTTTAATACGTCTAATAAATGTATATACTTTTCCAATCATCAAATACTTGTTTTCAAAATGGCGATCATAAAAAGGTTTTATAAAGTTAATATCATATATAGTAGCATTCAACTGATTCATACAAAACGCGAGTGCTGGCAGTAGCTATTGAAATCGTACTATTCACTTAATAATAGCCTTTCCGTCCGAAATACCTAATATTTAAGGAATTCAGTTAATCTTCGCAATTTTTCATACGTCTGACAACTCGTGGACTTACATAGTCACCTATTGTGCGTGGCATATGGCGTCTCCCACGGAAGTTTTGCAATACCCTTGCCCAAAATTTTATATACCCAACTTCTATTCGTTAACAATCTAAGCCTTAGTTTTCTCATTTAGCTTACGTTCTACGCCTATTGATCTTCCCTTATAATTACATAATCCGAATGCCACACATTCGCCCCTCTATCCTTTATCACTACCCTTTATCCATCATGCTTACTTGCCTCATATCCCTTATTAAGATGCAATTCTCTGATATCGTGCATTGTCTTCACAAATCGACCCTTCCTAAAATTGATGACTTTGCAATGCCAGACGGCCACTCCCCTTTTTCCTCTCTTTTTTTTTTTGTGTACCAGTCTACCCCTCACTGACTGTAGGAACGTATTCTACACTCTGGTCCATGGTCTCATTCTTGAAGCCCAAGGTGTGTCAGCGTGTCCGCGCAAAAAAAAAAAAAAAATTCAGATAGTTGAATTAAAAACAGAAGAAACTTTCCCATTGTACACCAGGGACCAGCGATCGCGCCCAATTGCCAAGCATGGTTTCGTCAGACAGTATTAATGGAATTGCGATTATCTTACTTGTAGTAACTGTATTTAAAAGAGTTTCCTTTGCCAAAACGGAAAAAATAATTGCAACTTTTCGTCGTTGACTTGTAAAATGTATTTTGCCTATTGTAGACAGTTAACTACGTTTGTATATTTTATAATATAAATTTACATTGTGTAATTCTACAACTTTATTACGTAAAATTTTAAAATTTACAATTTTTTGTACGTACCGTCCAAAAACTCTATTACGTCTTCTTCTCTCTTCCTCCGAGGTTGTAGACACAAAACTAGAGCAAGAAATACCAAACACTGAGGTTAGTAAAAACACAGGTACGGAAGATAAGGCATATTAAATACTGAAAAGACGTAACCTCACTTTTATTTATATACATACAAATAACTGATAATTACTAAGGAAAAGTCGACTACACTGAACTACACCCATAACTGGTGACTTTGCATCATGAGGTGACATATACCTGCTAACTTATGAACTCTTCACCCAGGCCATTCACGTGTCCATTGTAAAACGTTTACCAGAAGGGTACTTCACTATCTACAATATAAGTGTTTCCGCCACGTTCAATCTAACATTTTGTGAGTTTCTGTAAGAAAGTGATTTCTCTAAAGAGTGAATATCAGTTTGATGTGTATACATCTCAGTAAACAGATAAATTGACACCAACAGACAGCGTTCAGCAAAAGCGATGCAGGTGAATTAACAGCTATTTACGTACAAAAAGGTCGCGTCAGTGAAAAACAAGAAACAAAGAATACAGTAATTCATTAAAAAGATCACGTTTCTGCACCTTAGTAGAAAGAAAGAGAAGTGACAAAATGGTTGAAAATGAAATTAGATGGTTCTGGGATTTGTGTACGACATCACTGGAGATATCATTCAGTTTATGAAGTGTGCATTCAAAATTTGCTGGTGTTAATAGGAGAGTAAAAGGGATTTGTTTAATTTGCGAACACTGTTATGATAAAATATAATATAACTTAATTAGTACGAAATATTTTACTAAACGATTTACAATATAAGTGGTTCAATTTAAGCAACCGATTCCCTAATCTGAACCAAATGTATGATTTCTACAAGGATTATTTTTCTTCAAGATTTAAGTACCGTATTGTTATTCTGATGTCGATATCTAGTGCATGAGTGCGTACACTGAAGAATAACTACATGTACAAGCTGAGGCATCTAAGGCAGGCCACCTGAATAAAACTGCCACTTTCAGTAGTAGAAGAAAATGTTTCAGACAAAAGTTGCTTGGGTCTAAGGCGCTTATAACTCGATAGTGATAATTTCCCCGTGCGTGGAAGGTTAAAGAAGATACAAAGGTCAACTTCGTTACTTTAAATATAATGATAATTTTTATTAACACCCCTTGACAGTGCGTATGACAATGTAATAACTATGATTACTACATTTGCCGCAATTATTGGAAGACATTCCACTGGACGTAAGGCAATACATGTGGCACCAACACGACGGACGTCCCGCTCATTCTGAACAGAGAATTACAACGGATCTTAACAGAAATTTCGGTGGTCTTTGGATCGGTTGGTCTGGAAACATGAAATGGCCTGCACGTTCCCCCGACTTAACGCATGCGGACTTACCTGTGGGGAACATTAAAGCAACAGGTCTACAATGACCCACCGATGACTCCTGAAGACATGAAAGGCCGTATAACACAAGCTTGTTCTGCGATGATGAAGTTCGACGTGTGGTATTGTCCGCTCAGGTATTGTTCCGTGCGGTGGCGTAGTTGACTTAGTCATTGACCTTCAGAAATCTTGAGTGACCGGCAAATGTCATCGTACTTACTACATATTCATACGCACTGTCGAGGGGTGTTAATAAAAATTATCATTATATTTAAAGTAATGAAGTTGACCTTTGTATTATCTTCTTTGTCCTTCCACGTACAGGGAAATTATCACCATCAAGTTATTAGCTCTCTGGACCCAAGCAAATTTTGTCTGAAACATTTGCTCCTACCACTGAAAGTGGCAGTGTTATTCAGGTGACCTACCTTAGATGCCTCACACTGTATATTTATCCGAAATGTATTTTCGAGTAAGAAAAATACCTACTACGGCAAAAGGTTCAACATAGTAGATAAACTGTGGTGACTGAAATTCTTTAAAAAAATCCTCACACTTGAGGCAATTAATAACACAACATAAGTAACAGGAAATTTTACCTAAAATCACCTTAATTGCAAAATTTATTTCATTTACGTCCAATATATATATATATATAAAGTTTTTTCCCCGTAGTGCAAACGAGTAAGAAAACATGACCATAATGTTGTATCGGATATCATAAACTCGCAATGCTTAGTGTATATATGCTATTCACGGTAAAGTGAACACTTTTGAAAGCCCTCTCATTTAGAACAATATTAAATAAATATATTTTATTTTAGTCTTAGACGTTAACTTCCCAGTGCGGTGGAATATATACACGGTGTTTATTACTTATATGGCAATATTTATTTAAAAAGCTGATTAAAGGATAAGAAATGGCTGAAAGGAAAAAGTAACTAGGGCTTCAAAAGTGCTCACTTTACCGTGAACGGCCTATAGTGTTGTGGATGGCTGAGGCTCCTGTTTTTCGTGAAAATATTTCATGACAGTTATGCTTCAAAACACTTAAGTTCAGAACCACTTTTGTGATTGGATCATTTGAATTGTAACGCATCTGATCCGTCTGTCTACGTATCACGGACGATCAGTATCGGAGAAACTTAATTATGATTGGTTCACTCATGTAGCAGTCGGTCTTCACGTTAAAACCGACGACCAACAGCCAAAGGCTGTTCACGGTAAAGTGAACTCTTTTGAAGCCCTAGTTAATTTTTCCTTTCAGCCATTTTTTCTCATTTAACCATATTTTTAAAATAAATATTGTCGTGTAAGTAATAAATAAAGTGTGTATATTCTACCGCGCTCGGATAACATAAAATATATTTATTTTCCTATTATTCCAAATGAGAGGGCATTTAAAAGTGGCCACTTTATGGCGAATAGCCTATAGAAGCGTGCACATAATATATTGAAGTTTACCCTACGCGTAAATATTTTCGCGAAAAACAGGTGTCCTTAGCGATACCACATCCAGCACAAACGTCAGGTGCGGGTATGGCCGACTGTTGTAACGTGCATGTGTGGGGAGTGTTTTCACGCACCAAAAGATCGCAGGAACAAAGCATCGGCGCTCCGACAGAAGGAAATGAGGTAACGCTTGTCTATTATCGTTTCCTCCACCCTTTCGCTCCGCAGCACAATGAACGGAGGAGCAGATGGCTCAGATACAGTCTCTCGTACTGCTGGGTAACCTCGCCAAGAGGAAACTACGTGACTTGCATCACATTTCTTCCTCCTGACTTGTACTCGTGGCTATAGAGACCTGGAAATTTCACGAGTTCATTTGACGGCTGGGTCAAACTCTACAGTTCTGTCTACGTCCCAAGCTCTGTCGTTTGTTCATTGGCTGGTGTTTCACGGTAACATCATCCTGTACACTAAACTGTACGTGATTCCCTCGCTTTCTTTCTATATTCAAACTACATCATCCATGGACTAATTTAAATAAAATTCAGAGTAACAAGATGTTTGGAAAGGCTATCTAGTATTTTTAAATTTAAGTTGAAGTTAGGCAAAACAACGCCGGGAGTCCGCAACTTCACGTACCTGCGTGCACAACAAACGGCATATTACGAAGGCGGAGAGCTCCTCCACATACGGCACCATAAACTCGAGGTACGTAGGCGCCGCTAAAGGTTGCTTGTTAGTAAAGGCTGTTCGCGATAAAGTGAGCACTTTAGAAATGAACCTTAGAAAAAAATCACTGCCCCTGCATGCATATATTTTCATGGGTGCACTGAGAGACGTTCGTCCAGCGATGGTAACGAGGGATGAAAAGTAGATCCATCTCTTAACGTCAATTAAAAAGTGCTAGGTAACCATTTGTGATAACTTTAAATTGTTTCTTTCGCTTTCAGTTTTTTTTTTTTTTTTTTCCCAAAATGCATCAAAGTGTACAAATGAGCAGATTTGTATATTATTTACTTTCTTAATAGTTTCATAATTCCACTTTACCGACACGTGAATAAAATGATGAGGCCCATGGCAATGTTAGTTTTACATAAGGCGGAAGAATACACAAGTATACAAGTAGATCTTAAGCAGAGCTTTCAAAAATGCTCATTTTACCGTGAACATCCTATGCACGTTTGTCAAACTACGTGGACGATGGGAGATTATCAGTTGAGCAGTGAAGGCTGCCAGAAGTGTTTGCATTTTATTTCCCGCAAAGCGCGTCATTTCAGTTCACATTTGTGGTAGGAAATTTGTTGCGCAAGCAGGTACGAATAGCTGCGGACTCACTGCGCTGCTTTGCCTAACTTCGACTTCAATTAAAAAGTATTAGATGACCTTTTCAAAAATTTTGTTACTATTAAGTTTTGTTTACAATATTCCGCAGATGCATAGTCCATTGTATGCATTACCGGTTCACAGTCCTGCTGGGCGTGACAGGAGTAGAGTCGCCCTAACATCAGCCACGGTGGCTGAACGATTAGCACGCTCGCCTCCCACCAAGGCGAACCGGGATCAATCCCCGGCCGGGTCACTGGAGTTTTTCAAGTGGGAATCGTGCCGGACGATGCCGTTGGTCAGCGGGTTTTCTCAGGGATCTCCCGTTTCCCCTGCCCCTTCATTCCGGGGCTGCTCCATAATCACTTCAATCACCCTCATCGGCTCTCAAGACCTCGCTGTTAAGAGCCGCCCAAATCTCTCCACTCACTCACAAAATCAACAAGAAAGTATAGGCGTTTAACGTTTATCATAGCACGGCTTGAACTCTCGAAACTCCCGGATATCTGTTTATGGCATGGCTCACACTGGACACGTCCTATTGAGTATATTCGCACATTTGGGATGGTTCGAAATCTAAGCCCACCATCTAAGCCCCTGCTGGAAAAAAATTCAATAGTTTTCTCCAATTAACTTAGCATTGTTTCTTCACACAATGAAAGATATCACATTCTAAAATCGGAAGGTGTAGCTGAAAAAAAAAATGGGGCGTGGCTGTGTTGAGGAAACGGCCGTTTGTTTTGTGTGAATACGTATACGTTGACGTGCTCGGACGCCATGATGTTTGTTTTACGTCCCCGGCACTGCTTCACTCGATCATATGGGGTTTTATGGGTATCACTGGGTTGCTTTTGAGATGTTATTTCCAACCGTATACGATTTCTGTATTTCGGCTTGGCTTTTTGACGAGTACAGGCCAACATTGTGTTAAGTTTTCTTAATGTTTTACATTAAACTCATAACCACTCCACACACATGTTTTTATACACGCAATCTATTGATCTTGATGAGAGCTATCGATTCAAACTCAAACGAGAATCGTATCTTCTCCTAGTCAAAATTTATACTGTGCGGAAGTTATGAGATGCGGCGAAACGAACTCAAGATTTCTGCCCCCCCCCCCCCCCCCCTTTTCACCCTCCACGCGCGATGCTTCGCCGTCCTCACTCAACGTAACATATTCTTTGAATGTAGACGATAGATTTGGAGCTGCAATACCAAACTGTATCCCCCCATTTTGTTATCATCAGATTTTATGGATTGCCTCCCACTATGGTTGCAAATTAAAAGACGTATTCACGTCAAAAGTGCCTGATTATAACGGATGATAGAATACTAGCGTTCCACCGACACATGGGGTGTACCAGGACGGCACCGGCGATATAACGTTTGCAGGGTGATCCATTCCGACCCTGTAACTTCGTGAATAACATTGCGATTTAAATAAACGTGGTCTTGTTCGATCGGGTGCAAGACTGCGATACGACCACGACCTTGTGTTGGCATCGCGCAGACGCGTGGCGCAGGTGGGGGCCCACGGCGACTGGCGGCAATTTTGGGCGCTGGGGAAAATTTCCTGGTATCTCGCGACTCCGATGTGCTAAAGGCTGTTCACGATAAAGTGAGCACTTTCGGAATGCATCTTAGAAAAAGCGACTGCTCCTATCTTCATAGATTTTAACGGGCGCCCTGAGTGACATGCACCCAGTAAAGTTGGTAACGATGGATGGGAAATTAGTTCCGTATCTTAACGTCGAATAAAAAGTGTTGCGTAACCATTTCTGATAACTTAATTTCTTTCTCTCGCTTTCGGTTTTTTATTCTTCGAAGTGCACAAATGAGAAGATTTGTAAAATATTTACTTTTCTATCAATTTCACAATTTCACTTAACCGACGCATGAATAAAGTAACGCGACCCGTGACAATGCCAATCTTACATAAAGTGCAAGAATACACAACGTTCATAAAAGTAGATCTTAAGCAGGGCTTTCAAAAGTGCGCATTTTACTGTGAATAACCTATAGCGCGCTAAACGGAAGATCTCGTTTAGATCTGTCAATTATAAAGCCAAGTCCATTTCGTTGCTTGCATTTTATTTCCAGATCCCAAAGAAAATATTACCCGCTAAAGCAGACGTATTCATGAAAAACCCACAGCAATGTCCCCAACACAGCCACACCCTGATATTTCAGCTCGCTGTGTATCCTTCAACTGCAACGTGTAAACTTACACGGTCATGAACCTTATGGCTTGTATTCTTGTGCGACAAATAACACTGTTCCATTCTTACAAACCGCGTTACGTTACAGCACCAACAGTTCTTACCAAAACACATATAAAAAAACTATTTCATTTGCGAGCAGTATTAAAGTGTGTTCACGGTAAACATAGCACTCATGAAAGCCTCGCTTAAGGGGGTGTGGGACATAAATTAACACCAAGTACGTAAATTGATGTTTACTGGTCGTTGAAAGCCAATATAGAAAAAAGTGAAAATGGCAATCCTAGATAATAGGTTTTGCCAACTTAACAACCAAGTATTTTGCAGTATTACTGTATCAATTTAGCATAATGTCTTGCGCTACGATAACACACAAAAATTGACGGCGTCAGAAATATCTCGGCAGAATAACGTCACTAAGGTAAAATATTTTCTCTCGTAGTTAGTAAAACTATTCTGTATGGTTGCCCTTTCTTTGTTTTCTCTATTGGCTTCCATAAAATTGGTAAAATACAATAAACCTCAGTTGCATTAATTTATGTCCGTGCCCTCTTAAGATCTTCTTGTGGCCACCGTGTATTCTCCCGCCATATGTAAAGTTAACACTGCCATGCGCCTGATCACGTTATTCATGAGTCGGTCAACTGAAACTGTGAAATTATTAGAAAAATTTATATTTTATAAATCCGCTTATTCTCGCATGTATTAAAATGAATAAAGCAAAATAAATCGTTTCTGTATTCACAAATGTTTATATAACATCCTAAACTCAACGTTTAGACATGAAACTATGTTGTCTGCCTTTTTACCTATTTAACTGGGCGCATGCTAGTCGGTGGGCTTGTTAAAAGACGTACAGTTATGGACAGTGATACCTTCTTTTCAAATAATGATTTCAATAGTGCTCCAGTAACCCTGAACAGCCTATGACAATGAGTTGTGGTGAAGTTACTTCTACTACAGGCTGGGAAGATTAATATTAAAAGTTTGACAAAGGGAAAATTTTTACCACTAGGATTTTGTTCGTTTCGGAAAGGTACCGCATTTCCTCTATTTTCTACGTTAAAAACCAGGACGATTGCAATAATCGTAAATCAGATGTAAAATAACTTCTTAACTAAGTAAAATCTTTCTCTTGTATTATTCAGGTAGCTTAAAATTTTAATTAAAAGTTACCTTTTTAAACACTGCGCACTTAGCGGCAGAAATTTCCCCTATGCCAGACTCTCCCATAAGAAATCTTGTTTTAAATAATAGTCAATAAAATAATTTATTTTATTTAAACCTTAGACGTTAACTTCCGAGTGCGGTGGAATATATAAACTGTGTTTATTACTTATATGGTAATATTTATTTAAATAAGTGATTAAAGGATAAGAAATGGCTGGAAGGAAAAAGCAACTAGGGTCTCAAACGAGCTCACTTTACCTTGAACAGCTTAAATTCGTGATACTTTTACAAACTAAGCGTTATCAGTGGGGATATAAGTAGGATTAGTTGAAGATATGCGAGGAAATTAAGGTAAAAGTCTCAGTATTAAAAACTTAAATTTAATTATTTAATTAAATTTAATTAATAATTTCAACTACTAAAAGTTACCAAACTAGAGGTAACATACTAGAGAAAGCAATTCCGGCCTATACAGGCAGTCAGTGTTACTCTGATTCAATAATAATTAATTAAATGTAGGCTGATTCTCACATAATTCATAGACAGTAAGCTCCTAAAAAAATGAACTAAGTTTAATTAACATTAATTGGCAAACAAGAAACATAAAACATTAACACCAACCTAGTGGTGATAATTTACAACATTTTATAACATATCTTAAACCAAAAAGTTGGGAGGATATGGAGTTCTTCGGAGAGTATGCTTGGGTTCCCAGCCCGATCCATCAACAAAATAGAGCTTACGGAAAACTTAATACTGAACTTTACATCTAAATTTATGTGATATTAATTAAGCTTACAAAGTCATTAATTGGTACTTATCAATACGGATGCTGAGACGGTTCAAATAACCGGATTAACTGCACACAAAACAGTGATTAAATCACGGACTATCTTCAGATACCTAACTACCACGGAACCATGTTCGAATAGTCTGTTATAGGCTGTAAAATGAGCACTTTTGAAAGCCCTGCTTAAAATTTACTTGTATGCACATTGTGTATTTTTCCGCCTTATGTAAAATTATCATTGCCATGGGCCCCATCACTTTATTCACGCGTCGGTCACGTGAAACTGCGAAATTATTATAAAATGAGATATTTTACAAATTTGGTCATTTTTATGCTTCGATACATTAAAAAAAACAAACAGAAAGCGAAGTAAATAATTTGCGTTATTACAAATGGTTACCTAACACTTCTTATTTGACGTTAAGATATGGAACTACTTTCCATCAATTGTTACCAACTTTACTGGGTGCATGTCACTCAGTGCGCTCGTTAAAATATATTATGTTAGTAGCAGTGACTTTTTCCTTAGGTTGATTTCAAAAGTGCTCACTTTATCGTGAACAGCCTTTAGCTGCCAGGAATGACGATTCTAGAATAACATGCCAGACAAGCTTCAGCAGCGCAGCTTGGTCGAAGTATTTAAAACACGCAATCGCACACTGATCTCACAATGATGTAACTACAGACAACAGGTAGCAAAAACTCAGCTGCACAGACTGTACTTTCAAGCTCGGAAATCTTCTCAGCCTATTTTTACATTCATATTTGTTTGAATATTTATTTGTTATATTAATTGGACTCTATTGCAGGAAAAATAGATATTATAGATTTATATGCCAGTAACAAGAAAAATAATTTTATTTTATGTTAAGGATTTTGTGAACTTTTTTTTATAACCTTTAACGTGTTAGTTTTTTTAGTGTATTGTTTTATTTCAATGTCTATACAACTCTATGCACAATGTAAAAATGTTACACGACAAATTGTAAACCGGCCAAGCGCTGAATTTTCTACGTGTCAAAAAAAAAGTAACTATATTCTATTCGCGGTATCTTCACACATTTTGAATCAAGCCTTTGAAATATCTCCCTATTTATAACGTTTATGGTTGTTACCCATCTGAGTCATGTATCGCAACCATTTTATACTTTGTTAGCACAAAATTATCGTATTTTTGGTTAAATTCAACTTTTACTTATGTTTTATCTATAAATTATAATTTTAATTTGTAATTGATATGAATAAAAATGGGGGTGAAATATGTGGGTTGGTAATGCCTAGTAACAGATAGACCTCGTGCAAAGAATTATTAAAGTTCGTGCGTACAAATACGGCGCGTTGTCTCTTTGGTGTAATTTTCTAGACTTAAGGTGAACTCACAAACCATCCGTTTCATCCGTCAGTCGGCAGTCCGCCAGGCGGTCACGTGATCTTCGACCAATCGCAGCGCGACTTTTTTTCTATCCGTCAATCCATCAAATATATCTCAAAGTTTTACTTTCGACAGGGCGAAGGGTGGGCCACAACCTTCTAATGACATTCCAAAGTTGCATATACGCACTTTGAAATAAAATGCAAGGCGGTGGAATATATATATATATATATATATATATATATATATATATATATATATATATATATATATATATATATATATATATATATATATATATATATATATATATATATATAAGGGGGGAGGGCATATACTGGAAGTATATCTTCAGCAGGGCTTCAGAAAAGTTGTAACAGTGAATGGACTATATAATAAAAAATAATCAATAAAGTAAGGAAATGCCGCAATGAAAAACGCAGCTCAGCTGGGTTTGAACTCGACGGCAGTAATATGCTGCTGGCAGCCCACACTCGGGCCTTGCTAATCCCCCCCCCCCCTTACACACGCACGCGCGCACGTGTGTCTGGCCCTTGGCTCAGGGACACAATCCGATGCACGGCTCCTAAGAGAAGGTGGGAGTTGCACTCGACCGGGAGGGAATGGAGGTCGCCCGCCTCCAGCCTCCGGCACAAGTAGACTGCGACCACACGTGCTGCTAAACTGATTCTCGTCCTCCGCGCAAGTCCCCTCCTATGACACGCGCATTGCCAGCGCTACTGTCAACATCAAAGGGCCGCAACAGTGACGGCGACGTATAGTCTTCCGGCAGAAACCCTTTTAAAGAAGACTAAATATCTTGGGCATCTGGAACATATCGTATTTGCAATTAGAACTCGGTCAACAGAAGCGAAATTTCATAGCTCGTGTTCATGTAAACTTCGTACCTACAGTCAGTTTAAAAAAAAAGCTGTTTTGAAAGTTCTGTGCCACATACACTGTATTTTTTCTTGTATTTTTAGAGGCAATTATTTGGAAACTAGTTGCCAAGATAATTTCTGTAACACTACAAGTAAATTGGAGCAGTTTTTGGAACATATTACTGTATAATGTGTGAAAAAGCAAGTATTGTACAAATAAAATTTATTATGGATAGGGAGATACATAAATGATCTTATGCGTTCATAAAACAACGTGTTTTAAAGATGCGATATTTTACTTGTCACAATACAAGGATATTCCTGGCAATTCGTTTCCGAAATAATTCTTTGTAAAAGGTTTACAACATTTTTACTGTGTATTTCCTGTACGCTTGTGTGCTCATTAATCACGGTGAGAGACTTTGCAAAGCGATAATTGTGTTTAAGCAGGTTCTTAATTCGATTCTGGTGGATCGCTCGAAAATTCACTGCAGATACATTCTCAATCCATCTTCTCATCCCTTGTTTATATATATATATATATATATATATATATATATATATATATATATATATATATATATATATATATATATATATATAATTTTCCTTCTTTGCACTCTAGCATATATAAATGACCCGAAACCTCTGCACCGTTGAAAACGTCGAACTTGACTTAATAAATAAGAAAATATAAATAACGAATGGGGTGCATATAAACACGATTTGTTACCATCCCTAAATAGGCAGACTTTTAAATATATATGGTTGTGTCCAGACGACAGCAAATGAAGGGAAAGAAAAGTGTTGTATAGTCTATTCGCAGTTTCTTCACACTTTTTGAATCAAACATTTGAAAATTCACCTTATGGATGGGGTGTTGTTTGTTTCCTAAATATACCATATATCACAAACATTTTATACTTGTGTTAACATAAAAGTACCTTATTTTATTTATAAATTTTAATATTTTATTTATAATTAATATGCATGAAAACAGTGAGATGATAGGTATGTTGGTAATGTTTGGTAAGAAATAGTTCTTATGCAAAATATTATTACACTGTGCGCGCACGAATGCGGTGCGTTGTCCCTTTGGTGTAATTTTCTAGACTCGTTTAAGCTTCGTTTGCATGCCGCGGAGGAATATCCTGGAAGAAATACTCTAGTAGTGCTTCAGTAAAGTTGGAAGTAACCCTGAATGGGCTATAATTTAAAACAGAGCTTTCGCTTGATGGACACTGTAAACGCATACCACAGACATCATACACGTTTATCTGACAATGCCATTATGCCGTAAACAGCAATATGTCAAAAACGTTTAAATACGCAACTATCTTCACCCATGAGGAGGGGAGGGGAGGGAGAGTGCTTGAGCCTATGTTGAAAGCTCTAACTGAATATAACTGAGCATTATAATGCTACATCGTTGCAAGGAAATCAATCCACTGCGACATTTCTTGTGCGGTCTGGGTTCTGCCGCGAAGCTTGACACGAATGCGTGTCTCCCAGATATTCATTTTGCTCATATTAACATTTCCACTAAACATTGCTTTCAAAATATCTCAACAACTATATAAGATTCAAATAAAAATAAAAATTGGTATTCTGGAAAATTTGCCTTTCCGAGTAATTAATTAACAGTGTATCATGCAAAACCAAAATTAGCTGTTTTCCACCCCTTCATAATCTTATCTGTTTGGTTGAACCGAAAATACAAAAGAAAAGTCTTAGAATAAACACCAGTTGTTGGATGCAGTTGTTCTTACTTTTCATTCCTTAGCTTATCGCGATCTTCAGGTTTCCACGAGTACTTTCAGTTTATTTTTACCTCGTAGAAAACGTGTAACGGGACTATGTAACTAATCATTTCCGAATTCTGCATGTAAGGAATGAGATCAAATTTGTCTGTTTGTTTATATTTATTTACAGTTAAATATTTATCCTAATATACAGAAAATAGATATACGACGGCAAAATTATGCCAAAAATTAATTCAAATTTGTACATTTCTGAATTTTTCTCAGATTTCGCGATGCTTTATCTGTATCTAACGTGATTGTCAGTCGAGTCTGGTTGGTGTGTATAATTTGTACATAGGCCTATGTCACTAAGCATAGTGTCAAACTTCTTATAATATTTTTACACTGTAATGAAAAAAAAACGCACATTAGTTCGATTTGTTTTATTAGTAAAACAAATACACTTTTATTCAATCTGCTTTCGAGAAATGGCGTGTAAATAATTTTTGCGACCGTCATTCAAAAAAGTTTCGAACGTTTTTACATTGCAGTTTGTAATAAACGGGCGTTCACGTACAAGCTATTTTATTAGTTTCTATTTCCTTGATCTCTTCTAAATGATGACGGGGAAGTCATAAAAACAATATGGTTAAATTATTTTTTTAAATATAGACTTTTTATAGACATTTAGTGTCAGTGCGTTTCATTAAGTTACAAGTTGTACTCCTGCAACCAAATCCAGTATGCCATACAGCTAGGTGATAAAGGCTGTTCACCGTAAAGTGGGCACTTTTGAAACAACCTTTGAAAAATTTCATACTTCCTATACTTGCATGTATTTTAACAGGCACACTGTGTGGCTTGCGCTCAGTAAGGTTGGTAACGATGGAGGGGAAAGTAGTTCTATGCTTTAACGTTGAATGTTAGGTAAACATGTATGAATGCTAAAATTACTTCATTTTGCTTTCCGGTTTTTTAATGAATGAACGTGTAAGAATTAGTAAATCTGTAAAATATTTTCTTTCCTAATAAATAAACATTCAATTTCACTTAACCGGCGCATGAATAAAGTGATCGGGTCCGTGGCAATGTTAATTTTGCAAATCTCTTCACTCACTGAAGCAGGGCTCCCAAAAGTGCTCGGTTTACCGCGAACAGCCTTTGCTAGTTTGAACTGCCCTTGAGAATGCCTTCCGAAACAGCCTCTGGGCGTGCACAATTTGGGAAGTATGCATATCTAGTGGTAACTGTGACGTGCCTATGAGGCTGCTAGTGCGTGCTCCTGTGACGGCAGTCAGCTCCTTCTCACTCACATCCATCCTGTGCCACATACACGCCCTGTCCTCTGGTTTCTCCTGTAATCGCGCTCTTCCTCAACAGCATCTCCAGGGGCGACTTATTCAATCTACTTCATCTCCATCACGTTTACTCTTTCTAGCCCAGTAAGAAACACTAAAAGGCATGCGTAAGTTTATCATTAGGCATTTGTCAAATTTACTTGCATTTTTAATATTACGGTAGGCGGATAGTGGCTTCTATTGGAGCACTGTGCAACATGCACAACTCATTAAAAAGTAGTACCCACTACCAAATTTGTCAGACACGTACTATTTATGTTGGATATGAAAGAAGAATGCATATATTTCCTAACACTGTAAAACACTTTTCTAAAATATACTTATCAAATTGTTTATCAAAATGAATACCAAGAGTCCATATTTAACTTAAATTATTTTAAAGCATATATTTCTTTAATGCTTCAGAAAGCATATTTTGCAAAAAAAAAAAAAAAATCCCTATCAAGCAATATTTTCATAATAATTACTCCAGGTGTGGGAAATATAAAATTAGAAACAATATTTACGAAATTGTTAATTATTGATTTTATGCACTATGTTAAAGTCTTCATTCAAAATAGGCTCTAATGAAGGATTTGTAAAACATTTATATAAGTAAATTCTTTCAAAATATTTTACAGCGCTGTAAAATAAATGCATTCTTCTTTTATTTGCAACATAAATTGTTGTTACTTTCTGACAATTTTCGTACTGTGTGTATTACTTTTCAATGAGTTCTGCGAGTTTCTGTATGTTCTTAGGACTGGGATTTGAACGATCTAATACTGCAGTAGATACTTTGAAAAGTTAATTCATCTTGTTAAAATTCTAATTTCGATGTTAAGTGGCAAAACCTATGTAGACAGGGGAGCACACCGAGAAAATCTCTATCCGCACGTCAGTGTCTGCCACAGTACATACAATCACCGTCCGAATTTTCTCACTCAAAATTAATTGAGTTTGCTGAAAAACCAGAACTGTTTTCCAGACAAGAGACAAAGTCACAGTCGACTTAAGCATAGATCAGTGGAAAAATCATTTTTAATGGTTGCAAATAATTTGAATATATAGTATACCAGTATATCAATAAACTCGATACTCTGTTGAAGGCGTTGTAATACGTTTCCAGGTTTCTTAAAATATATTATCCTTTTTTGGTTAGGTTTGAGTTGTTCCTCGGTCTTAACACGATTTCCAAAAGCTCTTCAAACTTAAAATACGGGTTCGCAGTCGTAGTTCATATTGGAATTAACGAACTACAGCCAAATACCACGTTTCTTGTCTTTTCTTAATGATTTAAAATACGGTAAATATCTCGAAACATTTTTATTGTTAGTAAAAGAAGTTCCTTAGCAGTTGTCATGTTTCAGCTACAGGAAGTATCGCTGGTAGCGCAAAATTGTCACTGCATCACTTAAAAAAAAAAAACTGCTTAATATAATACGTTCAAGGTTACTTCATACTTTTCTGAAGCCCTGCTAAAATTCTACTTCCAGGATATTCCCCCGCCTCGTGCAAACTAAGCTTAAGTAAGTATAGAAAATTACACCAAAGGACAATGCACCGAATTCGTGCGCACTCAGTTGTAATAATATTTTGTATGAGAACTATTTCTTCCTAGGCGCTACCAATACACATGTTTTCTCACTTTATTTATGAATGTTTATTATAAATGTAATATTAAAATTTATAAATGGAATATTGGTAAACTCCAATTTAACGAAAAATAGGATACTTTTAGGTTACAGAGGTATAAAACGCTTGTGATACATAGCATATTGAGAAAATAACAAAAGGCGTCATATGTGGTGTGATTCAAAGGTTTGATTTTAAAAAATGTAAAGAAACCGTGAATAGAGCATAAGAAGAGCTGGCGAGTCTATAGACTGACTCCAAAGGGAGTGTAGGTTATCGGGTATTCCTCCGCTGATACAAGCCGCGTTCCGTTACTGCTGAAAATCACTGAGATCACTGATGTTTCTTCAGTATTCGTCAGCAGTAACGGAACAGTATCAGTAATCAGTAAATATTTAGCATGTGTCAGTGATTTGATGGTTTCGGAACGCTAGGCAGCAGAACGAAAGCGAGCTTCTAAATATAACCAAACAAAACAAAGGTAATTCATGTTACCTTGTCACAGAATATTTTATAAATAAACCTACCGGTAAATTACGTATATAAAAACGTACATGCTACATATGCGAAGTTCTAACATCTACAAATTAGGGAGAAAACAATTGTAATATTGTTTTATTTATCTTTCAATGCTTTCCGTGCGTCTTCTACGGGCACAATGATCCTATAGGTCGCATCGTCCTCATCGACAACGTTTAGTTCGTGGTTTTAGTTGAAAGTCACGCCAACAAATATTTTACAGACCCTACACAACGTCATCCAGCTCCAGTAATTTGAGTGTTATTCAGTACTCGTTTTAGCCTCGCGCAGGGCGCCACCCAGAGACTCGCAGAAACGGCTACCAGTCGTCATCAGTGATCGTCAGCAGTATCGGAACGGTAGCTAAAGTTACTGAGATTACTGAACCAGTGAAATGAGCAGTATCGGAACGCGGCGACAGACAGCTGGAGCATCTGGATAGCGCCCCGGCCATACCACACGTGCAGCGCTGTGAGTACGAGCTTCTTCTCAGTATTTGTGGAAGGGCGTGGCCGAGCGCATATGTGAATCAGGTTG
Organism: Dryococelus australis; assembly: GCA_029891345.1. Lineage (NCBI taxonomy): Eukaryota > Metazoa > Arthropoda > Insecta > Phasmatodea > Phasmatidae > Dryococelus > Dryococelus australis. Next base: position 98,498,827 of record CM057000.1, read on the forward strand.
AAGCTGTGGATCTGGTCGACACAGGCGAGAGCTGGGCACGTCTGCTACAGGGACGGTCGAGGTTAAGTATGGCGCGTTTAAATACCAAAAAGCGTGGCCACGGCTGCGTGTGCAATTGTTCGTGTCCCTTCTCCTATCGCCAAAACGAGTTATTTTCTGGGGTAACGACAGCACGACGAGCACGGCACGACAACCCGACACGACGTCACAATATGACGAAACTTCACGTGAAGAAATTTTGTCCTGTCATGTTGTGTTTACATTCTTTGCTCATTTATAAGAGCCCGACACGACAAAAAGTAGAAATAGAATCTACTTCTGTCGTTCTGTCGGGACAATGAATGTTGACAGGACGAAGAGAGGACCAGCAGTTTGAAAATGTTTAATGTTTGTTAGCAAACAGATTTTAAACTGTGAAAACTGATTTGAGTGACCTCAAAGAGGAAGCAACGAAAGTTAGGACTTAAAAATCAGTGTCAGCAAGACAAAATGGATGATACTTAATAAAATGGACAGTACATGTTTCTTCCAAAACTATGGCGAACCTCGGTAAGTAAGTCAGTTCTGATATCTAGGAAGTGTTATAACACACACACCGAGTTACATATTGTTACAGGCCTGCTGTCTGCCTGCCCCCTCTCTATCTCCTAGAACCGCCTGTGGCGCAATGGCTAGAGCGCCCGCTTCGCATCAAGGCGAGCCGCGTTCGATTCTTGGTGGGGTTGCTCCCGAATTTTCGCACGATACAACTAGTGTACTCTGATGTAGAATACCGAGCTGCATAATTTTTGTTAGAAAACCTAATTTAAACACGTGACTTATTAATAAAATAGTACCGTAAGTGGGAGTCATTTTGTGACAAGTCATTTGTGACACAAAAAATAGCATTTAAATGTCCCTTATTTCAGTGGGATGTTAAAGGTATTCAGTGGTGCCAATTGAGTCACTGAACATTACAGATCACCTCTTTGGAATGGAAGGAAATTTAAATAACAGTGAAAAATCATGTGTCACAAAGTCAGCCCCCATGTCCATAGTTACCCCCGCTTTGGGTACGCAGATCAATGGTTTAATTTTCTGCATTCAGTATTGTAATAACATGATTTACATTAGAAAATATATAGCTGCATGCAATTTTGTAGTATTGTAGGCCTAAGTATATTACGAAACAAAATTTAGTTATATTTTCATTTAAAATACCTTTATTTTTTACGTACCTGACTATTCCCTGTCTGTTTTGAGATTATCTTCAATAATATGGATCGCGGAAGACAACTAAACGACTTACTAAAATTTTCAAATTTATGTTAAAGAAGTTGCCTAAGACAAATCTTGAGGCAAAGGTGTTGGCAAGACATCTCAGACTTCAATGGCGAAAAGATCGTCGACACCCTACTCATCACTTAGCAGCGAAAAAAAAAATACAGAGCAGAGAGTCAGTTGCTCTTGCCACAAGGAGTGAAGGGGAACAAATTGCTCAGAAGATCCATAGTCAACACACTGACAGGTATCGAGAATGATGGAAAAACAGCTCAATGGAATACCTCGGCTGTATCTTAGAAATAAGTCAATTCGGAAATAAATTGAATAACAATTTCTTAAACGTTGTTTTTATGTCTAGTGTGCATATTGAGCTGGGACCCAAATGCTTCGGCACAAACTTGCGTATGACGGTCTATCAAGAGAAAAGCGGGGGCCAAAGTAAACTTATGGCAGGTTTCAGTAGTAATTCTGCAATTTCTGAAACATTTACCTAAGGTCTATACTTAATTACGTTTTTGATAGTTCTGCAGCGTACGAGCAACTGCACGCAAACGCGAGTTCGACCCAGCACACGGCACGTATTTATAACTGTTCGCTCATCCGTCCTTTGTTTTTCTTCGGAGTAGCTTGTAATTTTACAGAACAGTCGACGCCAGAGCGAGGAACAGCTGTTCTGCTGCAGCTGCTGACCGCTTATTGTTCACTGTAACAGTTCGTTAACGTAATTTCATGTACAAGTATAACTAATGGAGCTCAGTTTCCTTTCTCTTTCTCTTTTCGATCCTCACACTGCAGCAGCCATAGTACACGAGAAAGGCAGCCAAACAAGTTTCCCCCCCCCCCCCCTTTTTTTCTAAATAGGTACATACTTGCAACCAAAAATTTTCTCTATCTGGTGTGCGAGTGGGATCCAATGAAATCTAGAAACTAAACAACAAAAAAAAAAATTAATTTCAATTAGATCTGTCATATTTTATAAAAACTCCCACTTGCACAGATAACTTGCAACCATTACAAATATCCGTTTGGTTTGTTGAGGTGATTGCAAAGTTTACTACTGTAGATTAATTAAATTTTTGACATATCCCGCGTAAAGTTAGCCATTCATTTACCAGACAGCAGAAAAAAATAATTTTGAGTTGTATAAAGATGAGCGTCTGTGGGCAGTCCTGGCTGTGGCTACTGCAAATGTGCTCGTGAAATCAGTTCACGTACTCACCAGCTATCTTCGGTTAGTATAAACTGAACAAAATACCCTCATTCACCTAGTATTAGAGGTTGTTTTTGGTTACATTGAACTGTAAAAACACGTATTCCCCCACTATTTCGTCATGTTAGGTTGGGATTCTATGTCGAGAAATGTTTGTTGTAAAGGCGTAGGCGCAGTAATGATGGCCGTCCACAAACGTATGCGTAGTAACTGCGGCCTCGACGGTCCACAGACAGTCGTCTCGCCTAGTAGTTTTCCTTCCCTGTTCCTGGCAGATACTTGCTGCAGTTCTTCAGTGTAAACCTTCGCACTCCCTCATCCACTAATTATCATCCGCGCATAAAAGGAGGGGGGGGGGGGGGGAGGGCTACTATTACAGTCTTTGTCGACATTATCATCCTCAATCACGGCAACCTACGTCAGGTGGTATCGCAGCCACTGTGAATACTGTTTATAGTTCATTCACGGTAGCTTCCAACTTTTCTGAAGCCCTACTTCTGGCTATTCCTCCGCTCGTGCAAACAAAGCTTAACTAAGTCTAGATAATTAAACCAAGGGCACAACGCACCGCATTCGTGCGCACTCAATGAAATATTATATTGCATAAGGACTATTGCTTACTAGGCGTTACCAACACACGTATTTTCTCCGTGTTTTTTGTATTATTTACAAAGGAAATATTATAATTTGTATATAAAATGTGTAAAAGTTCATTTTAATTAAAATAAGTTACTATATTATTCGTGTAAAAAACGATTTTGATATGTCACGTGTTTAGGAAACAATCAAACACAGCATACATGATTCAAGAAGTGTGAAGAAACCGCGAAAAGACATAATCACACCGAGCGAGTCACAATGTCAACGCTAGACGTGAATGCTGCCCGTGAACAGTCTGCAAACTTCACATTCACGCGCTTTGTTCGAATCGCCGCTTGTTCCACGTACTTTATTTACATCCACACGCGTGTCAATAAAAATGTTTTTGTACTAGTGTACTGCTTACGACAATGTTCTTGTTGTCAGACGCTTATACAAGATCGTCGCTCGCTAAGCAGGCTTGTCGTCAACGCACGCTCTGATGACGGCAATGCATAGCCGCTGTCGATCGCTGTTGCGTCGTCAACAAGACGTGACTCGATTGGCTGTTGATTACTGTCACTCGTCGCTGCGTTGCGGTACTTTTTTTTTTCGTGGCCAGCCAAATGGCGATCACTAATTTTCTTCAACCCCATACCTGTGCCCTTTCTGGGTATTGCAGGGGTATAGATTTTCCTTTTTTATTTGGGTGTCCTTTTATTTGATACCTTATTTTTCCATTACAGCCTTTATCGATTACAATTTTATATACTACTGCAAGTATCTACACCAAGTTGCCTGGAAGGTGAGAGTGGCCCGGTTTTCCTGCATTCCACTCTGACTCCCCTAGCAGTTTGGGGGTCAATTTCTTGACATTCTATTCTATTGATGGTTATATTATGCCTACATTACGGCACTAAACTACTACATATATATATATTTCAATTCCAGCCATCAGTTTTGGAACTGCCAGCGGGGGGGGGGGGGGGGGCTGTGAACTCCTTTTCGACTCCCTCCCCCGTAGTCCGGTCCTTTTGTCTGGAACCTTGTCATACCATTACTCTTTGTCCTTATACACTGCCCAAGTCTTCAGCGTCCTGAATCGTTTCCTGTTCACTTGCCTTGGTCATTGCTATTCCGATTTCGAATGTCCTTTGCTCTTTACTTTTATCTTCATTATAACTAGGGTTTTTCCGAGAGGGAGGTAAGGCCTCCCAACTCATCAGTCGCCTTCTGATGTTTCCTTTCTAGGTTCTAGTCTTTGCTCTTTACTTTTATCTTCATTATAACTAGGGTTTTTCCGAGAGGGAGGTAAGGCCTCCCAACTCATCAGTCGCCTTCTGATGTTTCCTTTCTAGGTTCTAGTCTATGTGCATTTGGGAACACCCTAACTGTGTGGGGGGAGCCGCTCCCACCACAACGTCTTTATAGCGGTTTTACAGTGTCACTTCCAGTATAACTATTTTCTTTTCTTTAATCGGGAAATGGAAACCTTTATCTAGCTATGGAGGATGATCATTCACGAACTCTTGCGGGGTTTTTTCTAATCCATTCTTCGAATTCTTTCAGATGTTTGCTTATCTTTCTTGCAAACTCTTCCATTATCTTGGCAATTTTTCTATTTACCATGATATATCTAAGATATATTTCATTTTCTTCTATTTAAAGCTTCCTACAAAGTTCTATTCTATCTTATATTCTTGGGCATTCTCTAAGTACATGTTCGGCAGTATCATCTACCTGACATATTCGGCAGAAGGGAGTCAACTAAATTAAATCCACGTAGTTTTGCATTATAGTTTCCATGTCCAGTTAGTAACTGTCAGAGATGATAATCTGTAACAATCCAGTGCTGGCTATATCTTTTCATTACGTTTGGGAAGATTTTATAATTGACTCTGCCCTTCTCCTAATTGTCCCACCTTTCCTGTTGGAGGGATAGTGTAACTCTTCTGGCTTTTTTTCTTCATGATCTTCGTTGCAGATCTTCCTTGAGTTTCTTGCTTTAGCTGTCCTCATTCTTCTACAAGCAAATCCAGTGGTATTGCTCCAGCAATCACCTGTAGTGCTTCAGTTGATGTTGTTTTGTAAGCCTTTGTTATGGCTAGCAGTGCAACTCTTTGTGTATTTAGCAATAGTCTCTGAGTATGTACCAGTCTTGCTTTCTTATACCACACGCCAGCCCCATAAAGGGCAATTCCTAGGAATACAATCTTGTACAGTGTCACCATGGACCTGAATCCAAACCCCCATGATGATGCTGAGACTGCCCTCATTTTAGCGAATATATTCACTGCCTTATCTATCAAATACCTGATGTGTTTCTGGAAGCGAAGTTTGCTATCTAAGATCACACCTACGTACTTCGCGTTGCTCTGGAGACATTGTGGTCTTTCCTTAAAGCTGACCGCAGGCGATCGCTTTAAGCTTCCTTTAAGTAATACTAAGTTGGTCTTCTCCTCTGAAAATTGTAACTCTACACTGCTACCCCAGCTCTCAATTTTTTCAGTATTTCATTAACTTTGGTCTCAATTTCAGCGTGACTCCAGGCTGAAATCAAGAGCTACTCATCGTCTGCATATGCAAAGATCTAGTAGTCTTTTGGTAGCAACAACCGAAGAAGTGTGTAAAACAGAATGTTACATAGGATCGGTCCAAGGACCGATCCCTGGGGACATTCCTGTAAGAGTTTCTTCCTCACTGTCACATTGTTCACTTCACACTGGCTGTACCTTTCTTTAAGGTAATTTACAATAATGCTGTAAATGTTTCTAGGACATTCCTTGTCTTTGAGTTTCCAGAGCACCTCCGGCCACGATGCATTGTCGAATGCACCACGGATATCCAGGAAAATTCCTAATACATAGGTCTGTCTGCTTGAGTTCGCGTTTTCAGCCACATCCATAACTTTCTCGGTACCTCGTCCTTTTTTCAAACCTATATTTTGTGTGGAGCCCTTATGTATCTTCAAGGAAGCTTATCAGTCTCTTATTGACGAGTTTTTCTAACATTTTCCCCATGATTGGCAACGGTATGACTTAGCTGAAGTTGGATCTTTGTTGCCTCTCTTATAGAAAATTCTTAAAAACTTTGTAGGCAGTCATTCATTATTGGCGAACGGCATTTTAGGTTTCTGGGGGTCTTCCACAGGAGAAAAACAGATACTTCGGCGATACTTAACAGCCAAGATCTTTAGCGCCGATGCATCGCAATGGTGGTGAAGCGACGGAATGCAATGGTCGGGGACACGGGAATACTACAAGGAAACCCACCAGCCTGCAGAAACATCCGACACATTTTCCACATGTGAAAATCCGGGTTTGACTCCACCTAGAAGCAAGCCGTTTAACCGTATTGGGAACGGAGCGGTTTGACAACTACACCTTTTACAGGAAGAGAACGGAAGTGCTGGAAATGTTAGGTTAGTAAGAGATTCACTCGTCGTGTGTCAGCCAACCAGATTTTTGGCTGAACCTAACTTAACCAAGCAGTCCTTGTAACAGATTAATAATTGCTGGAAATTCCCTATTACAACTGCTTAAATTCAACTACCAGTTTTTAAATATATATATGCCATAATAGGGTTGACAGCTCTGTCGTCATTACCTGTGTATTTTTCTCAACGGCAAATTCCATGCGTTGTTGCCACGGACTCGCCCAATTTTCTTTTTCTACCACCAACTCCTTGTTATCGATCCAAACTCAAGCCAAAACAATAATGTGAATTGTTTCAGTACTCTTCGAATTTATAAGCCACTTATGCGATTCTCCTTTGGAACAAGTATTGTGGACATCGCGTACTAAGAAACAGTTGACGGATGGTTTTAACTTATTAACCAGTCGTTCCTACATACGCTCCTCCAACCTCTTGGCAAGTCGTCTGTAGCCTTGGCTGCCCTTGCTTCCAGGAGAAACCGAACCTTGGCAAGTTGTGAATACCTGCTGAAAGAACATTATTATTTCTATCGGGATTACCTTCTACCTATAGTGTTTACAAGTGTGTACTGACTTGATGATTTTAATCTACATTTAATTACAGTATATTTCCGGCGTGATTATTAAAATTTAACGAGCGACTACTGCGGTTTTAAACAGTTGCAAACAGTTCATTCCGCTTAAACGACAATTTGTCACCAAAGCCGTACTTAAACGACGCGGCGATATATAATCACGCATCGTAAAAATAGAAAGCTGACGAATACGATTGGTTTGCGTTTAAGATGCATGGGGACGTCTTTTGACGAAGCGGTTCAGTAGTTTTGATTTGACGAAGACAACTATCGAAAAATTGCGTTATTTAAGTATCAATTTCAGTATATTCAAGTAATTCCAGTAAAGGTGCAAATTTATCCAGTATTAATTCTAGTATTTTCAGTATCGGCAGACACACACATACAAGAATGTCGTGGGCTACAGCTTGACATATATGTAATCACCAAATAACAGTTCACGAATTTTTAAAAAATGTTAAAATCATGGAAACGTTTCTTTATTTTCAAAATTTCTTAAAAAAAAATGCATGAAATATTATTTGGTGATTACATACATGTCACGCGGTAACCCACAGCATTACTTAATGTTGTAAATTTTTTCATAAGTACACCTTAGGTTGTGTTTGTTATTATGGCTGCCTGAAAACAGAAAATATTTGGATTTGAAATCATACTATTAAAAAAATATAAAGTGTACTTTTTTTTTTATTCGAGGAAAATCACATCACATACAATGCTTACAGTTGAACGACGCTTGGTACAGATATAAAAATATTATTTTTTTGGTATCCGACACCCTTAACTGGGGAAGGGGGAGAGGGGGATAATTTTAGCAAACTTCACTGATCGCGGAGCTGCGGTGGTTGAGTGGTTAGACTGTTCTCCCCTCACCAAGGCGAACCGGGTTCAATCTCCGCTGGGGTCACTTTCGAATGTTCGCAAGTGGGAGTCGTGTCGGACGATGCGGTTGGTCGGCGGGTTTTCTCGGGGATCTCCAGTTTCCCTGGCCTTGCGTTCCGGCGCTGCTCCGCTCTCGCCTCATTTGACCCTCATCGCCTCTTAAGACCTAGTTGTTAAGCTGGTCGCCTGGGTAGGCCGTCGAACGGTGTGCAGAGCTCAAGCAGGAAACGTTTTATTAAATAAACAGTCCAACGTATCTAAGCGAGGTCTGCTTACTAATAGCATTTAAGGTTGAAGTAAAGCAACTGCCTATGGAGCATTGCACCCGACTATACAATGTGAAAAACTCATAAAAGAGAAGTACAGACACCATAAAAATTGTCAGAAAAGTGCGATTTATGCTGTATATGAAAGAAGAATGTCTATATTTGACAACATTATAAAATATTTTACTGAAATATACTTTCTAAATTTAAAAAAAACCGTTAAAAATATTCTGCATTTTTAACATTTAAGCGCATTTCCATTCTGGATGCTTCAGAAAGCAGAATTTGTAAGGAAATCTTCGTCATGGAATATCGTCATAATGTTTACTATGATTGTGTATAGGAAAATTGTAATAATAATAAAGGAAATATTTTTTATATAATCATTTTTATGTGCGTACATTTGTCACAAATATTTATGGCTGAAACTGACTTAAATAAAGGTAATTATAAATCTGATATGATATATTATTACTTTGATTTTATTACACATGATCACAGTAAATATTATGACGATCTTTCTTGAAGAAGATTTTCTTGTAAATTCTGCTTTCAGAAGCGTCCTGAATGAAAATGCGCTTAAATTTTGTAACAAAAATATAAATTATTCTAATAGATTATTTATTTACAATTAAAAAGTATATTAAAATAAAATATTTAATAATGTTGAAAAATATATACATGCTTCTTTAATATACACCATAAATAACACTTTTCTGACCATTTTTATGGTGTCTACAACTTTTTTATGAGTTCCTCACGTTGTATAATCGGGTGCAGTGCTCCATAGCAGTTGCTTTACTTCAGCCTTAGGAAACGCTATACGTCGGCATCTTTCTCTAAAGCATATTTTTGTGATAGTGGACAAGGCTCAAACGGGTGTTTTTACGGTAATTTTTAGCTATGAACATTCCAGTACAAAATATTAAAGAAGGAATAGGGGCGTGCATCAAACCTTTAATTTTATTATTACGTCATGAAACGGTAGGCTGTCCGCTGAAAGTGTCATAGAAGCGCGTTATCGATGGCAAGACTGCATGCCAGTTGAGTGCTTTGCGCGTAGAGGTGATGAGAGAGTTCATGCGCATGGCTCGGTCGCCCCTCGTGCTTCCACGCTTTTAGGCCTCGTACCTGCAAAATTCCTTCAATCAGTAATTACATGATTCACTGGTGGTTCGAGTGGAAGAGGCCCTATAGTGCCACTTCCCTCGCCAGAGTGATGGCTTGCGCGCATCTCTGGTTAAAGCCAGCGCCGTCTCGTGCCAAACCAAGAACAGTGCACTCTTCTCTACTAGTGTTTTCATTTCTACTAATAAAGAATGATATCCAACCTACTTTCTCCCGTAGCATTTCTATTTAATGCATGCAATAATTTTGAATTCTTTCCTGTCGGCTGGGTTTTTACGTTTCTATGACGGGTTTTCCCAGTCTCTTCTTAGTTATAGTTTTAACTATAGGTAGCCTATACTTATGGAGGTAGTCATGGCCCCAATCGCTGGCCATGGCTGCCCAATCCCTCTCTGCAGCGATACATGTCTCCTTGCATGATTTCCCTTCCTTGTAGCCGTAAGGGGTTCGCCCTGAGACGCATGCAATTAGCTCCCTATCCTACCTTCGGGATACACTTAACACATAGTAACAGGGTAGTTAGAAAAAATTCCCTTCAATCAGGCGGCCACGTAAGAGCCACAACTCAACGTCTCTCAATTCACTGGTCGCTTGCACACTGCGGGCGGGCTCGCGTCTGTGCTCAGTGGTTAACGACACGGCAGGAAGTGGGGTTCGCCGGAGGGGGGAAGAACACGGGGGGGGGGGGGTCAGAGCGAGCGGCGAGGGAGTTTGCAAAGTCCCTGGAGGCGTGACGACGAGGGTCATTGCCGTGTGCGAGTTGTGACGCAGGGCAAACTCTCCCGCCGGCCGGCGTCAAGGTACTGCAGCGTATCGCACTACGTAGGCCTACTCTTCGTGCTCTATCCGGGTTCAATCTGAAGTCGGGTTGAGTTTAGCCGACATGTAGACGCCCGCCACCTTGGCTCTACCTCTATTTCTCAAGTACAGTACTTATAGTCATTCGCTGTTTCTTCACACTTTTTAAATCAAACTTTTCAAAAACTACCACATTTCAAAATATATTTTTAATAATAAATTTTTAAAATAAGTTTTTGATCATTAATTTTAATAATAGCTATTAAATAATTTTTAAACGATTTTTCATAACAAATTTCAAATTATAAAGATTTTTTTAAATTTTTTGGATTTTATTATTTTTTTGGGATTTTTTGTGTTTTCAAGATCAAATGTTCTCAGGGTCAAGGCCAAAGGTCAATGCCAAGGACACAAAATGGTGTAATCTAAGATGGTGGCCTTGCCCTTGAACTTACATTATCTATCATTGTCTAAATTGTGATTTGTTGTATCTTAAATATGTCATGTATCACGAGCGTCTTATTTTCTGTTATCAAAACAATTACTTAAACTTTTAATTATATTTTATCTACAAATTATAACATTTCATTTATACTTATCATGAATAAAAACACGCAAAAATGGTATGTTGGTGATGATTAGTAAGAAATAATTCTTATGGAAAATGTTATTAAAGCAAGTGCGCACGAATGTGGTGCGCTGTCCCTTCGGTGAAAAATTTCTACACTTTACTAAGCTTTTCTGGCATGAGGCATAGGGATGTCTTTAAAGTAGAATTTTATCAAGCCTCCAGAAAAGTTGGAAGTAACCGTGAATGGACTATAGTTTCCAGATTTGATTTAAAAAATCCGTGCGTCTTAGGGTACACAGAATCTCTAACAATTAATTTGTAAACTAATCTATTCCTCTGATACTCTTACTATATATGTAATCATAACCTAAAGTTCCCTGAATACTTAAGTTATTTGGTCTTATGTGACAAAATACGCACACAAGGGGATACTGTACGCCATTAGAGACACAGCAAGTTGTTCTGAGAGGCAGCAACAGGACAGGAGTCGGCCATCACCTGCACCACCTCAGAACTCGCCTGGAGCGATCTGGGGAAACCAGGATGGCCAAAGCAGGATTTGAACCCAGTTTCCCACAAACACCAGTCTAAATGTTTACAACTGCGTCACCTCACTCGGTGGGTTGAGTTGAACTGACAGATATATTCATAGATATACCCCATCTTGGATTTATCCATATTTTTCCAGTAGGCCTGCTTAATTTACAGGTTCAATACTTTAAAACCGAGTCTGTTAAGGCGCACGGAATATCATAAAATATATTTTGAAATTCATATAGTCTTTTCTGTTGCTCTTGTCATATATGTAACCACAATCGATTGTTCCCTTAAGTCTTTTAAATATTCTTGTCTCATATGAGAAAATACCGACATAACTGAAATCTTTCGGATTCAGAAATTCGGTTAAGTAGTTCTGTATGCCACAAGTGTACAGTTTTATTTTAAAGCGAACTTCAAGACTGTGTCGTCCAGTTTTGTGTAAATAATTAGTCTTCTTCTCTGTGTTTGCGTTGTCGTCGTTATGTTGGCCTGATTATTTTCATTAATCTGAATTCGTTTAACTTCTTTGTTCGTTCGTTTGGTTACTCTTTTATTACTAGGTATGTCTTACTTCATTTTTTTCAAGGTCGATTATATTCCTTATAGGATTTTTCTACGAATTTTCGTAATGTCTGTTTGGCTTGTTTTCATTATATTTTCTTGTCGTCGTCTGGTTTTCTGTGACGACATAAGCTCTGCAATGTCGTACGTCCTCAATAATAGTTTTATTTAATCACTCACGAATGCTCTACATGGGTCTATTATGAGTTCGTTAATTTCAAGCTTTCATAATCTATATATTCAAATATAACAAAAAAAAAAAACTACCTCTACGGTGATATACAGGTCGGGGCTGAATTCACCCTACACACTTCGCGAGATGATTCCTTACACAAAATCAAGTGGGAACTATACAAAACACGGTCTTCCTAACCTGAATATCGAGGAAGGCATGGTAATGTGAAAATCGAGTTTTGAAACAGTGTTTTTTCAAAAGACCAGAAAAGAAGTGAAATTAATATATAATTGATAATTAGGCCATGCTGTTCAATAAACCAGCACAAACGTTCGTAATTTCTTACAACAAAAAAGTAGTATGCAATAGTATGGTAGCCACGTCGGCTATTTTAATTACGGTGGGAGGTATTAATAAGAGTTTGCTCTTAGGTTGAAGATTCTGATAATATAAAACAGTGTTCGAAAAATTTTAATTTAATTTCTCTTTGTTTCCGATACTTCGCGAAAAAAAAGTTTGAAAATTCAGTTTTTAAGGGCTTGTATTTCTCTTAATATTCTGTTTCTGTAGAAAGTGTCTCATGTATTTCCCAACTGAGTTTTCTTAATGAATCGCCTGATGAAGTTTGTCGGTCGAATTCAGCCCCATTCTATATATTATGCCTTACAGCGTGAACTGGGTGGAAGATCTCAGTATGAAATTTCTACACTAACTAGTCGTCTGCTTATGAGTTTTAAAAACTATAAGCTGTTTGGAAAATGTCACTGCCTCTCCTGCGTATGTTATAACGGCACACTGACTAGCATATGCCTACTTAGATTGGTAACGATGGATGGAAAGTAGTTACATGTCTTAACATTGAAATAAAATTGCTATGTAAACATTTGTGAACACTAACATGATTTATTTTGCTTTCTGTGAATTAGTGTATATTTGTGACAGAATCAGCACATTTGTGAAATATCCACTTTTCTAATAATTTCACAGTTTCACTTGACCGATGTATGAATAAAGTGATCAGGCCCATAGCAATGTTAATTTTACATGTGGCGGAAGAATACACAACGCGCGTACCGGTAGACCTGTTGTCAAAAAGTGCTCAGTTTACCATGAACAGCCTTTATCAAGAAGAAAGTGCATGTGTTTTACTTCAGTACGTTATTCGACACGTGCGGACTCTACTGCAGTAGGTTACTGTGCGGCGACCTGCTCGCTCTCTGTTCCGCCCGACATGCTTTCGTCACATCGCGTTTCGCGGTAACGAGCTCGCGAACACGTTTGATGACGGGACAAAAACAAGCCGCTGCACAAACACTTCTGAAATGTAGGGGGCCCATATTTACAAAACAAACACGGCGCGAAAAAGAAAATAGTGCCGACGCCAGCTCAACACGCTCGTGTTGTAGTTCCTCCCTTGTAAATGTTTTGACGTTGAAGACGTGGGCGATCCACAGAAGGTGTTAGTTTATGTATTCGAACCAGTACGCTTACAGCAGCGGATTTAGACTTTCGATTTGGTGGTTTGGATGGAATGTTGGATGGCGATAAAATAAGGGGGGGGGGGCGCAATTTTCCATTGCACAGGTGCAGGTTAAGACTTTTGACTCGTGGCATTGAGGAGGCAATGTCTGATAGGAAACAATATTAAATTAGCTATTTGAATATTGTGTTTTTATAAGCTGCAGTGAACTTAATCTATAGCATTAATAAAAAATAACAATGTGTTTAAAACGGGTTATTTAAGCATACTTTATCTAAAAAAATTACAATCTTAACAATTAAAGTTTCGTCCGTTCAGTTATAAACATTCAGGTTCCAGGAATAGCCAATTAAAACAATTGGTTCGCCTTCCTTAAGATTTTACTGCTATCTGTTGATAAAACCGCTAAACAATTTACGCCTATGCCTACACTGAGCATTGTGCCAAGTCCCTTACATGTTTCAACAGGACAATCAGTGCAGAAAGCTTTAGCACTGGTAAAGAAGGAGGGACGCAGCCGTAATAGAATTTCTCCACGTTTTTTGAGTTATTTCCCTGGCGAGATACGAGGTGGCTCTGTAATAACTAGGGACAGGAAAATTTCGCGAGTTCATTTCGGGACAAGATAGACGTCAAACACACATATAGTGAAGTCTCCTTCGCAATTGGATCACAGTTTATAAAACCCGCCCTGCACACCTCTGAGTCAATAGCAGACTTGCAAGGAAACGCCTTGCGAATCCCATAACTGCCAGGTGTGGAGCAACAGCCAATGAACACACAGCTGAGGCTCCAGTATGCTAGAAAGGAGTGAGGAGTATAGCCTACAGGTCATATAACTCGCGAAATTTTCCTATCCCTAGTAATAACGTCCGTCTGCACGTGGTGCAGTCGTGTGGCGAGCCGAATAATTTAGACTGGCCATCGCTCGCCCTCCCTTGCTGGAACCTGGCGGCTCGTGCGTTTGGTCCTCTTAGACCGGGACTACGATAACTTCATGTTTCACGTAACACGTTCACGCAAACCAACTACACCTTGACCGTTGTGTTTCAATGGGACCTGCTACTATTGTTTCACGTGTACGTTCGCGTAAAGAAAAGCTTGTCAATGTTAAACTTTTGCGTGATTGTGACTGCACAATAGAGACGAAGTGGTATCATCATACTTTTTATGATTTTAGTTTTATTTTTGCGATGTCATCTGCTTACGTTCATAATCTACCGTACTCTATATATGATTTGCGCCCGAAAATGTGGACAAAAGAGAAATAGAAGTTAGGCTAGAATTATTTTTTGTTTTAAAGATCTTAAATATTAGGGAGATTTGCATTGCCACGGAGGTGTAAAAATGCTTGCTTGAAACGCAGAATGTTCCGTTAAGTTTGTAGTTTATGGTCGGCCTACTTCATGCAACACGACTTAATTTTCTCAGCACATCAAAGTTTATTACTTAGGCTACAATTTATTCCCATGCGCACGCAAAATAACGTTTACATCTCCCATGGATATTTCGTTCTGGACTTTTAGTGACCTATTTGTTTTCAAAGTTTATTTAAACAACGAACTCCATACTTTTGCAACCCGTTCGAGACAAATCAATCTTAATACATAAATACGCCTACAGGCCTATAACTTGTATTTTGTGCTTTTAATCTGAAAAGCAACATTAAAAATACAAAATATGAATATACAAAACATATCACAAATAGTCTGTTCTATACTAAACATATTTTTTAACCAGTGGTCAATTTAAACTTGCAAGACTATTTAGTGAAATCAAGAAAATTTGCAAGATGATGTTTTATTTTCCTAATTACATGATGCAATAGGGGGTGAAGCTGCGCCCCCTGCCTCCTCCCCCTTTTCTCTGCTGTGCGCGCCTATGGGAGCGGAGGCACTCAGAACGTACTCGGCTGGCTGCACGATAGCGACACGGGAAAATTAGAGCTATTACAGTGTCACTATGAGTCGAGCCAAGAAACTGAATCCAAAAATGCGGAGAAAATATCTTATGGCTTCATTCCTTCTAAAGTATTATTTTACTATGAAAAAAAAAAATGCCCTGTTGAATTCCATGAAACTACTGAAACGAAACTGAAAAATAATTTCATGAAACGTTAGCCTGAACAAACATTCAACGAAAATCTTAACATTTTCCAGCTTTTAACATTGTGTATTTTCAAACATATATTTGTACATAATCAACAAAATTAAATTAAAAATAAGAAATAAAGCATTTTTAGCACCATCATTGGTCGTAGATATAGTATAATAATACTTCGGAAAATATTTTCTTTAATTAGAGGCATAATCTGATAGCACAAAGAAGAAATTCGATTGAATAAAGAGGAAACGCTTGCTGTAAAAAAAATCCTTAGCCAACGTTTCAAGTTTCGTTTTAGGTAGCCATTGCAGTAGATATCATTGTAATGGGCACAATAAAATTAGTTATACAAGCCAAGATTTTCATTTTTATTTATTACAACGAATAAAGCCGGTGAACATTCGCTGAACTTGAAAATGTTCTTTTCGTTTAGACTTTCAGAAAACAATTTTCTCATCAAAATCGAAAAGTTTAAGCCGATTTTTCATTATAATTCCCGTACACCGAATATTTCAACAACCATACATTTTTAATATTCAACATTATCAGATTCCAGACGCACTGTTGTTTTCAGTCATCTCACGTGCGCAATTACAGGTTCTAACAGAGAAGTCACTGCAGCGCCGTGCGCCGCGATGACTGAGCGGTTAGCCTGCTCGCCTCCCACCAAGGCGAACCGGGTTCAATCCCCCGGGCGGCTCACTCCTGGATTTTCACACGTGGGAATCGCTCCGGACGATGCCGGTGGTCGGCGGGTTTTCTCATTCACCCTCTTCGGCTCTCGAAACCTTGATGTTAAGAGCCGCCCTAATCTCTTTACTCACTCACGCAGCGCCGTCCTTAGTGAAAATGAGCCCAGGCGCAAAAACCTATGCGAGGTTCTTCCCTTTCAAAGCAGATAATACCACCCTTTCCACAACGCAATTGCCGTTCCAACAATATGCTCTGCTCTCGAGCACCCACGCCTAGAGTCTAACATTTTATTGATAAAACATTTTACATTTTATAAATAAACATGTTTAAATATATACCTACAGTTTATCGTGAAATATATATTAAGGCGGATTCCCACCCGCCATCTAGGATATATCAATTTTTCGCCAAATATTTTATTTCAGAAGGCGTATTAAAATTTCCCGCACGACATATCCTCAATAACAACTTCCCAAACTTTGTCGAACTGCGACAGCTTCACTACATTTATTAATTTTTAGCTAGTAACTGTCGAGGTGAAACGCGAGATTATTTTTTGCGAACAATTTCAAAGGCGACGATATCAACAGTAATCAAGAAATACTGACCGCATACAATGCATTAGGCATTGCTCTGTGCTCTGTCGTTCCAAAAAAAAAAACATAATACAAAACTATATTTACAAAGAATGGCAAAATTTCTATAAATCCAAAATGGCGGGTGGGTATCTGCCTTAACTTACAACCAAACAAATTGTAAATATTTAAATATATATTTTTAAACAAAACATTTTCTTTTCCAGGCGCGAGTTTTCTAGGTGCGAGCCCTCCCCCTCCCCCCCTAAGGACGGCACTAAGTTAGTGTAGGGTATAAGGTATATTTACGTCGATGATATTCAGTTCCCCAAATCATCTACGCCTTCAGATCCCGTATAAGCCATGGACATGTGAGCACTCTCTAAAAGGAAGGTCAGGTTAGAATAGCATCTAGGCGCCCCTTCCTCGCTCAGTTAGTATACCCCGTTATTTATTTAGCGTGGGACTTGTGCAATGCAGTAAAAAGCGGTTAAGTTAATATGTCCAAATAAAACTCAATAACCCTGTTTACAGTTTCTTCTCGCCACGATTGTTGGCTATAAAAAAGTTGCCAATTCATTATCTAACTCTTATTTTTAAAAATATAAATTTTTTGTGCCCTTGATAAATAGTTTAATATGCCAAAATCACATGCGGGAGCTAGATATAGTTATCTTACGTAGCATTAGGCAAACCTCCGTGCTCAGACGGGACCGCTGAGATAGAAAATAATAGCGTAAGTCAAACCATTACACCCACTCACCACTCATCGGGAAGAATTAATTCTAAAAAAATCTGACACATTTCGTTGACTTAGGTTTTGCAAAACATCGAAGTATGGGCGATAATTATAACTGAGATCAATATTTCAGTCGTGGACAAACCTCCTCAATTGACCATAGTTATTACTCGATTTAATTTATTATTCTAAGAATTCCAATATTTTTTAACAGAATTTTTTTCAGCCGAAGCCATAGAACATTCTCTAAAACCCACTTGAAAAACACCCCTTCTAAGAACTAAATAAGTGACAGTCTACTTCACAATATAAAAACGAGTGAGCCGATTTCATCTTCAACCCAAGTATGTTGCCTAACATGTAGACCTAAAACTATTGTGTTTTAGACATACCTTATTTGTAAATGCCGTTTATACATATATAAAGCGAGAGAGATATAGATATATAGATTACAGTTTCTCTTCAGGCTATAGGACGTCATTTTACAACTGGGACACGAATTGAGGATAATGTTATCGTTCAAACGAACCACAAAGGAACCATTTAACTACAAAAACAACGACAAAATATGAAATTTCAAAAATATTACAGATATTCCACACATTCTTTCTGGTAGCTAACCTTATTTAGAGACGTGATTCTTTTTCGCTAAAAACAAGGATTCCGAAAAGACATGTGATACCATACTGTATTATTTTAGATTAGTGACGATAAGTGAGTTCCTTTTTAGTAGAAATTACCCAGAAACACAAAAGATAAATGTGCGTCTTCTTAGAAAGTTAAGTCGATCTTTAGACAACTTACCCAGTCGTTTAATGGGTGGCGTAGATTCGATTTCATATTGTAATACAAGTTTACAATATGTGATCCGAGAATTATTAAGGCGCATTAGTTTATCATTAGCTTGTAAATGATAGTAGCTCTAATAATTTTTTAATTGCATCGTTAATAAACAGTAATTCACGAGAGGAGAAGCAACAGTCGGAGATGTATTCGAACCCGAGTGAGACAAGGAACTGCCTCTGCTCGCGGATGTGTGTTTCAGATCTGGAAAGACCGAGAAAGACGGTATATTTGGCAAGCCCACCGACACGGCGTCTCGGCTCGTGTAAGCAATGCCTCGGGAGTAATCTACGCTCTGATTGGCAAAGAAGGTACGTGTCACTACCGAGTTGTCAGCCGAGTGACATCCCACCAAGGTGAAGTGAGGCATTCGACAGAACGATACAGAATTAGATCTGAAAAACAATCGGAAAGAATTATTGTATTGCTGCATAGTTCTGTCACGCTGAGAGAGTCAGTCTGTCACGTGCGAATACAAGAGCCTATGGGGCCGCGGTGGCTGAACGGTTAGCCTGCTCGCCTCCCACCGTTGCGAACAGGGTTCAATCCGCGGTCGAGTCACTGGGTTTTCGCATTTGGGAATCGTGTTGGACGATGCCGCTGGTCGGCGGGTTTTCTCCGGAAACTCCGTTTCCCCCGCCCTTTCATTCCGATGCTGCTCCATACCCACCTCAATCACCATCATCGGCTCTCAAGACCTCTATGTTAAGAGCTGCCCAAATCTCTTCACTTCACTCATTAACTGTGTGAGTTGCCATGGTGCACTTGTTGCGGTGCAACTAAAGATTCGTATGGCTATACGTATAATTCAACAGTTTCGGTAATAATAATAAAGTGAAAACACGACGGGGTTTTGAGCCCAGAAATTCGCATCCGAATGCTACATCTCAGCAACCTCGGCTAACATGTCTAATGACGGAGCTGATATGCTTGTGAATACATGATGTTTTAATATACGACATTGAGTGAAGAGATTTAGGCGGCTCTTAATATCGAGGTCTTGAGGGCCGATGAGGGTGAAGTGAGCCGAGTATAAGCAGCGCCGGAATGAGAGTACGGGGGAAACGGGAGATCCCCGAGAAAACCCGCCGACAAGCGGCATCTTCTGGCACGATTTCCACATGCGAAAATCCGGGAGCGACCCCGCCGGGAATCGAACCCAGTTCGCCTAGGTCTAACCACTACACCACCGCGGCCCCAACGTAAATAAACGTTTTTATGTTTCACAGACTTACTTCTTTATTTCCTGTTGTATTTTTTTATCGGAGTTCCTTTATACCATTATCAAGCATCAATAAATGCACAAACACCGCTGCTACTGTAATTGTTACAAAAATTACAAACAAACTTTTGAACCGTATTTCCGGATGAAGGAAATCAAATGACTGTATTGCCCTACAGCCAACCGGATAAACGCCAGTTCTGAACTAAGCTAATTCTGTTGCTGCAGACAATTTTGTAACAATAGATTCCAGATTGTTCCAGGTTACCAATTGCTGTATAGGCCTACGTCAGTCTTCTACTTTTGTCAAGTTGGTCAGACGAGCTTCAAAATATCGCTTCCAGATTTGTTTTTTAATGGAGAGAATTTTCCGAGTAGTTCGAGTGAACAGTCGGTGGAAATCCGTCACTTCTACGTCCGTTGTTCCGTTGTTCCGTCTTCAGTATTCGGCTTCTCCAGCAGTCATCTAACTTCCGAATCTGTTCCTCTCTCCAGGGTTGAACAATTTACAACAACCCGACAAGCTCGATGTTGAGTGGCGCAAGGCGTAACACCTTCCCCGAACACGGTGGGTAACGGGAGTTTACCGGGATCATTTTCAGAAAGATTTCCAGAACAATTTCACTCCGCGACAGGCGGACAGCTCAGTAAAGACGTGGCTCGAGGATTGGCAGAAATAGCTGCTGGGGGAAAGTTTGCCTGTTTGCCTGGCGTGCCGTTCAATTCGCGCCATCAGATCGATTCGTTTCCCCGCAGGTACAGGGCTGTACAAAACTGCTCAGAGAAAATTATTGCTAGTTTTAATGCCACCCTCATTACTGCTGTTCACGGTAAAGTGAGCACTTTTGAGAACCTAGTCACTTTTTCCTCTCAGCCATTTTTTATCCTTTAACAACATTTTAAAAATAGAGATTGCCATGTAAGCAATAAGCACAGTGTGTACATTCCACTGCAATCGGAAGTTATCGTCTACGGTAAAATAATATATATTTAATGTTTATTATTCCAAATGAGAGGGTTTTCAAAAGTGCTCACTTTACCGTGAATAGCCTATAGAAAAGCTGTCCTATTGATATATTTTTGGCAAGCACAAACAAAATGTTTAACTCTGAATGAAAATGTTTGTTGCTTTAAAAAATATGACCATAGGCTAAAAACACACACATTCAAATTACATACATTTTGTATTTTGATACTTATTTCCTTCTCAAGCTATTGCATTTCGTGAATGCCAAGCTGCTTTACAACATAGTCCTTAATAAGATATGCATAGTATGTAGTAAATGCCTCTGTCTGAGGAGTAATGGTAAAAAGGACACTAATTTGACCGAAGCTTGATAATAGTATAAACATCAAAATGTTCCGAAAACTTTATTTTTGGCATGTTTAAATGTGTACCGGATTCGAACCAGGCCTTCTGTTTTGTTCCTTTAGGAATGTGCGTACATAGAGATTTCGCAGAAAAATGTACATCATCAATTTTTAAATATTTAGTTCGTGCACTCGCATCACGCAGAATTTTCAAGAAATTTATATTTCTTTCTGAGTTTTCGTTATTTGATGTAGATTTTGCCCAAGCTTTAATGACGCTTCCTAATAACTACATACTCAAATTGTTGAGCGGGATTTGACAAGACTTCTCGCACCGTTGAAAATGGCAGCTACGCGACAGATATCGGCTTCGCAAAACAATAAGAATGTCTATGAAGAATGCATCTCTGACATGAACTGCAGGTATACCAACGAGATGACTTACACACAATGTTTATCCATGAGCAAAGAGCAACAACATTCCGTTTGGTAAAGTACTCTACCAACACATAACAGAAACCTGGCTTAGTATTAAAAAAAGTAAAAGCTACAGTATGCTGTCGAGCATATAATTCGGATGACACCAAACAATGCAATGACATCAAGATTCTAATTCCATTGCTGTGAGCCATGTAGACACTATTTTCCTGTAATTCGTACTGTTACGTCACTTTTTAAATGTTGGAATTGAGCAGCTGGCTTGTAATCATTCCATGCATGAAGATGAACTCCTTATCGTGTTTCCACGGGGCAGGTTTTCCACCATACATTGTGAGTTAGGGGCCGCGGTAGTGTAGTGGTTCGACTACTCGCCTCCCACCAAAGCGAACCGGGTTCGATTTCAGACTTTCACATGTGGGAATCGTGCCGGACGATGCCGCTGGTCGGCGGGTTATCTCGGGGATATCCCGTTTCCCCCGCCCTTGCATTCCGGCGCTTCTCCATACTCACCTCGCTTCAGCCTCATCGGCTCTCAAGACCTTGATGTTAAGAGCCACCCAAATCTCTTCGCTTCACTCACTAACTGTGCGTGTTGCCATGGTGCACTTGTTGTGGAGTATTGCGTCAGAGTAGACGGTCTACAAGCCTCAGTACTACCAGGGTAGAAGATGCTGTCCACAGAGCTATCAGTTCCTAATCTATGTCCATCAACCGGGTTTCGCTCCTTTACGCCCGCAGCAACGTCCCAACCCTCATTATCTGCTCTGAAAGGCGGCCACAGACCCGAAACCCTCCAGCAATGAGCACATCAGAACGGTAATTTCAGAGAGAGTGGGGCGTCGCACAACAGCTGGGCGAGGTCTTCTCGGCCCAGTGGGAAAACGCGAGGTGGAATAGGAGCAGCGAATGAAAGTAAACACCAAACATCGGCAACATCCACCACGTTTCTCACAGATGGAAACTCCGGGCGGTAACAAGCTTATGACACTCAAAATACAGTTTCAAAAGAAAGTGAGAGAAATTGATGTTTTGCTGATACGAAGAAAGGTAGGTGGGCTTAACGTCTAGTCGACAGCGGGGTCATTAGAGACGGTGCAAGTTACGCAGGGAGGAGGGATTGGGGAGGAATAGGCTCTGGCCTTTGTTTGGGACCCAACCCCAGTATTCGCCTAGAGAGATTTCGGGAAACCATGGAAGGCCAGAATCAGGATGGACTTACCGGGAATCGAACTCGGGTCCTCCCGAATGCGAGTCCAGTGTGTTACCACTGCGCCACCTCGCTTGGAGATACGAAGAAAGAATTCATAGACACGCTCTAAACGCCAAGAAAAAAACAGAATGGTATTATAATTATTAGTCACCCACATTAGTACGAACGTATCTCTTTATGCATATGTAGGTTGTTCGGAAATTCGCCCGAAGAATTTCGAGAGGCGATTATTTATTTAAATGAGGTGGAAAATACAGCGCCAATTATAATATAACTCAATTATTGAGGGAGATGTCCGCCCTTGATCGAATTGTATTTTTTGCAAAATTTTAATAATTGTCTAATATTAAATTCCCATTCGCAGAAACCGAGTCAGGTGGCGCTACGGTAATTCGCTGGACTCTCATTCGGGAGGACACAGGTTCGATCCCCGGTTCGGCCATCCTGATTTCGGGCTTCCCATGATTTTCCGAAATCACTCCAGGCGAATGCTGGGATGGGTCCCGCACAAAGGCCATGGCATATTCCGTCCCATTCCTTCCCCAATCCCTCTTCCCTGTGTAACTTGCACAGTCTATGACCTCGCTGTTGACGAGACGTTAAGCCCAACTACCTACTTACCCATTCGCAGAACAGTAATTTACGTCATCGAGAATTTCAACTTGACAATAAACTCTTATTAATACTTCTCATCTT
Source organism: Dryococelus australis (assembly GCA_029891345.1). Taxonomy (NCBI): domain Eukaryota; kingdom Metazoa; phylum Arthropoda; class Insecta; order Phasmatodea; family Phasmatidae; genus Dryococelus; species Dryococelus australis. The sequence continues at coordinate 98,522,123 of CM057000.1, forward strand.
AATGAAAATAAGAGGTTATACAACCATCTTGTTATATGTTGTTCACGGTAAAGTGAGCACTTTTGAGGCCCTAGTTACTATTTTATTTCTGCCATGTTTTATTATTTAACCACCTTTTTAAATAAATACTAGTATGTAAGTAATAGACAGTGTGCATATTCCACCGCAATCTGAATTTAACCTCCAAGGCTACAATAGAATATATTGATCGACTATTATTCTAAACGAGAGGGTTTTCAAAAGTGCTCACTTTACCGTGAACAGCCTACACGTGCAACATTTTTACCGCCAGGTTTTGTGGAAGTTTGCCGCTGGTTTATTGGGTAGTGCGACCTTATCAACACAAATGGCCCTCTTGCTGCAACTGTCAGGATTCCTCACTTTCGTTTAAAACACACACTAAGGTTTCAGAGACCACGATATAATATTTTTACACAGGAAAATTCATCCTTATTACGCGAAAAACTGCCACGAGCATCAATTGCGCCATTGTCGCTACATGCAGGTCTCTGCGTTGACGTGCAGTGTTCTCGAGGTGCTGCGTGGACTTTGAGCGGTGAACCTATCATTTTATTGGTGGAAACTAGTGCAGGTTCCAGTGGGTGGACACTTGGTGCGTATGCCCCCCCCCCCAAAAAAAAAAACGAATGAAAAGGCCTTTAACAATTGCCAGTAAAAATAATCCGTAAGTAGTTAACTTCAGCAATGGGATTTAAGTTTGTTGAAATGAAAGAAGTAGTCTTACAGCAATCCATGAGCCACTACTGACCACCTGCTGCTAACCGTGACAGAGAAACACCCACGTGCTCGCCATGTGGGTAAAAGTTTACGGCACTACGCCAGTAGAATATGAAAGAGAATAGCAGTGCAATTTAAAAAAAGTTGATGCATAGTGGCAAACTTAAATTACGAATTTCTGAATTCAATATTTGACAAATAATTAATATTTCTACTTATTACTTGGCCTGTTTAAGTAATTAAAATATTTTATATATATATATTTTTTACGTCTTTTGCCTCCTCCGAACCAAAATCCTGGGTGAGCCACTGATTTCGTGCACTTTTCCATTCTATTACGTAGAAACTCTTCTTGTTGTTCACAGTATTTCCTTCGTTAGGGTCCCAGATAGAGAATAGACAAATGCTGGTAGTTCACGTCTCAAGCGTGTAATCGATCCGCGGGAGTGGCTAGATACTGGCGCACAGCTACGTCTCACACCAAGTGAGGTCTCTTGACAGTAACTCCGATCTGAGAGGAAACCATTCAGGTGGTCGAGTGGGCACCTACTGGGTGGGGTGTGACTTAAAGAAGCAGCTGTCACCTCCAGTAGCCATACAAACTGATACGCAAGATCAAACTCAGCACAGAGAGTGGTGAGTCGTAACACGACATGTACTCAGGTGCCAACATCCAGTACGTGAGGTGCATCATCGCCGCTGCTAACCTTGCACTTGCTATACACTTCCAGGCAGCGGTCACAGAGTAAATTAGTGCACAGAGGTGAAATGGCCTTCGATGTGGGCGTACCAATTCTCTAATTGGCTGCACGAGATTCTGGGAAACGATCCTTGCTTTTGATTTGTTATTGCGTGCTGAGAAATGTCTCATATTGGCTATGGGTTGACGGCTGGCGAGTTCGTTACCAGGTGCTGGTTGGTGAACGACGCCCCAACATGCTGCTGATCGGTAACGCCATTTTGCTAGCGAGTGTGGGTGGAGTTCTCCGCGTCACCTCTGTATCTAGGTGCTCTATGTGCCAAGGCTGTGTGATCAGATAGGGCAAGAGCTGGCATACGGGCGAGTCGACAACCTTCGCGCACTGCAAAACCATGTTGGTGATCCCGCACACTTAAAACGCACGGCGCATGCGTGTAAATTCCGGCTGCTGTTTCGATGTCGTCGAAGCCCACTGTTAAAATCGGTGCGGTAATGAAAATGAAATGGATCATAACAGTATGTTAAAAATTTCTTGTAATAAAAGTGGCCACACACATCACTTTACGGTAATTATATATTTCGGTTCCCATAGATCCTGACCTGAGCCGAAAAGCTCCAGTATATACGACACTTGTCGTTATACAGTGTTGTGTCTCCTACATGGATAAAGAAATACATTAAAATGCCCTATTCTAGTAGAATACGTACAGTCTTACGTTTAAAACAAGCATTTTTACAAGTCTAAATATTCAGTCACAGAATTCAATGCATTTATTTTTCAATTTCTTGAAACAATTTTTTAGGTTAATAGTAGATCTATTTCTTTCATACACTTGTTTAATTTCCTCTAGGAAATTGTTATTAAATTTTAAACTAAATGATTAACACCCTTCTAGTCTATAGTCAAATTATTTAATGGACAGTGCAGATTATTTTTACTTCTTCTAACATAACGATCTAATGTAATTTATTTTTTCCTTTAATGTCAATTTTCCTTGACAAATACGAGCACGGAATGAGTATATTATAAATATGGCAAAGCTAAAATATTATTTAAAATAAATAACAGTGTACAAGAATATATATTTTCCTGTCACACATTACTCTTATTGCTTTTTAATTTAGTTTAAAATTTTTTATTGATTTTACGGAATCGAACCCAAAACAATTTACTGTCAGAAATAAGGGAAAGAAAATTAGCAAAATGCCTTTGAAACTGTAGTATTACAAATATTGCTAATGGACAGAAGCGCATAATTTAACCTATATGCATTTCCCAATTCAATTCATATTTAATTATATACCCGAAAAATTGATTCTTCCATATGTTTAATTTCATTACTATCACAGGATAATTTATGTAAGTAAGCTATTTAGTTCCGAGTTTAAAAAAATATTCTTGAAGTTATATTATCAGTATTGATTCTCAATTTATTTGAACAGAACCATTAGGATAAAATACGAATAGCGTTATTATAATTATCAATAAGTGTGTGTAATAATTAATCATTTAAACGAATTCAATTTGTAGTTGTATCTAGTTGCTTGTCCTTACCCAGATTTTTTTCATGTCTCATTTTCATTAAAAAAAATTAACATTTTAACAAAAAAAGAACAAAAATGTGATTATAAATATTACTTTTTTAAAACAAAAATTCGAAATAAGAGCTTTTAAGAAGATGAAATCGTTTATTAAGGTTTCCTTTCTAATTGTGTTACTATATCATTCTACATAATAAATATTTATAAATTTTAAAACCATTATTGTTACACGTGTACAGATTTTGTGGTTTCTATACGTTATTATTCGAAAAACAGTCAACAATTTTTTATATTCGTGAGCTATACAATGTATCAAACATTGCTGTATGTGATTGTTTTGTAAATTCAAATATATAATCAACTAAACAAACCGTATCGAAATATATTAAGCATCTCAAATTCATTTCGTAATTTTATATTTCAGAAACTCACGCACAGCGAAACCTTTCCATAGCTCTCACAATACGTACAAGTGCACGACTGCTGAGAAAGGCAAGATTTTCGTATATTCACGATATCTTCACATTTTCTTAACAAATCCTTTGAAAAATTACACAATATAACATGTTTGGTTCTTTCCTGAAAAATAATCAATTATCTGAAGCGTTTCATACTTCCGTTGACATTAATGCAGCTACCATGTTTTGGTTAAATTAAACTTTCACTTATATTTTGTCTATACATTATAATATTTATTTCGAACTCAATAAGGGGCAGCGGTGGTGCAGTGGTTAGACTACTCGCCTCCCACCAAGGTGAACAGGATTCGATTCCTGGCGGGGCCGCCCCTGAATTTTCGCATGTGGGAATCGTGCCGGTCGATGTCGCTGGTCGGGGGTTTTCTCGGGGATCTCCCGTTTCACCCGCCCTTACGTTCAAGCGCTGCTCCGTACTCATCTCGCTTCGCCCTCGTCGGCTTACAAAGCTTTGATGTTAAAAGCCGCCCAAATCTCTTCACTCACTCATCCGAAGTCAATACGAATTTTAATTTAATTTTGTTTGCATTATTTGTGAAATAAACGCTATTTTAGTGTCATATATAGGTTTCCAGGAATTCACTGTTGGAAACACATTACTACTGGCCCAACGCACAAATGGGCCGCGGTAGTGCAGTTGCCAGACTACTCAACTCCCAGTAAGACGAGCCGGGTTCAATCCCTGTCCGAGTCAACAGGATTTCCGCAAGTGGAAACACGACGGACGTTACCACTGACTAGAGTTTGCGCCGTTTTCATCCCTAACCGGGTTCAAGACCTCTACGTAAATCCGAATGTAATAGAGCAACACATTATACTGGCTGTTCCCGCGACTTAGTTCGCGTGGATTTGTTTATCGCTTCGCCCAGGTTTTATGGAGTTATAGAAATACATACCTATATAATGGGTTTCAAAGATTGTTACTTTATTATCGGAAATAGTTTTATCGTCGCGTTAGTGTTGGTTGTTTGATAATATGTTATTTTACTATTTTTTTCCCCAAAAATTAATGTTTCTTCTATTTCTATGATGCGTATTATAGCTGATCCTGGCGAACGTTGTTCCGCCTCTTGAAATTATATTCATCCTCCCCTTCCCAGAATATAAGTGGATATTGTAAAACGTTGTATAATCGATGCGTGTCTTGTATGGTTTGAACCGTGTTGTTTCTGCGCATAAATATCTATAAGAATCTGTTTGGCGTGCAAGTCATTCTCTTATGATTGTGCTGTGTACTTTCGATTTTGTGTTCGCGCCTCTTCAGTTTGTGCAGCGCGTGTTCACGTTCTATTTTGCCTTCTCAATGCGTCCTTTCTATTACGTCGGGTACGTCGGCCGATGTTTGACCGTGGTATCTCTGGCATTTTTCTCTTTTAGATCAACAAACATTTCCTGCAAGTATGAGCAAAATCGGCCCATAAATATAGAAGTTAGACTCCAGCGCCACCTATCGGAATGGAACATAACTAGAAACCTTACTCGCCACCTCAATAACATATGCTGTGAATATGGTCTCAATTGGTCCAGTGGGTTGTCAGTGATGATGCGGTTGAGTCACGCACAATGGATTTTATATATGTATAAAGACATTAGACCTAGACCTTAAACCGTTCATCTCCAGCGCACAAATACTGTACGTTGGTTTCTCCTTGGCGTCTTCTTGCAGACTAGTTTACAGTTTAATTAACGCATGGCGGAAGGATACGTAGTAGTAAATAGCTCGAAAGTATAACTTAAGCAGAGCTTCCACCATCACATTACACGTGATTTATCACTGTGTCTCGTCACAAGCTGCGTTTTTCACTTTCTACAATCACGTCTGTAAATAAACTTTCTGACTTTCTAGCGTATTATGATGCTTATTTGTTTATTTTAAACGTTTTGTAAGTTTTCGTGGAACCCTGAGATTAAAGTTAATTTCTGGAGATTTGATAGGTATTATTTACCGGCATCAAACGCCCGTTCTGCTCTATACAACATAAAAGGTCACAGAAAATGTATTCTGGTATATTGACCGCAGAATTTTGTGTATGTCACCTAGAACCTTTTGCCCCTGAAGCAGCTAAACACACACAGAAATTTTGGAAACTTTGAGTATTTATTGAGAATACCTGCCATACGTGTGTAAACTTCCAGCCTGTTTGAAATGTATTCCAAGTTTATGTTATGTTCTGGCTTAGTCCTCGCTTGGTTTCGGTGCATCAAAGAAAGAGAGAATGTGCAGGTAAGCGGGCATCTGAACACTTGGACGTCGTCTGCAGGGGAACGTTCTCACGTTCTTATGGCAAGATCTTGGAGGCACGCCTTGACGGGCTACCCACAGAGGTCAGCGCTTCTTCGGCAAAACCTTCCCGCCGACAACGCCAGCGCGCCAGTTCCCAGGACTCGACCCACTTCCCTCCAGCGGGGAGTCCTGGGAATAAGGCTGAGGACGCGCCACGTTCCACCTGAAGGCGACGCGGTCGACGGGGAAATGGGACGCCGCCGCGCCGCGCGGTTCCCGACCTTGCGCGCGCCCCGCGTTGTAAGCTCTCTCTCACGAGACGAAGCTCCCACACAAACACAGCTGGAGTGCGCAGTAGACCGCTACGCACACCGTGTGACTAGCCACACTAGATATGGGCCCCTCTTTAGTTCAGAGGTACGTCACTGGCTTCGTAAACCAGGGCTCGCGAGTTCGGGTCTCCCAGGAGGCAACACGTCTTGGAGAACCCACGGTTGGCTCCCACTTCTTAAGTCCCAGGCACGATCCCAGGTCCAGTCGGCGTCGACATTTTTCGAATTAGGGGCTCTCATGTGGGGAGTCTGTGGACATTGCCGTGATGTGGGGGTTTTCTCGGGGCTCTCCCGTTTCTTCCTCTGCCTTGTCTCCACACCTATCTCATCTCACCACACACATTATTCGGGATGGCCGGAGCAACAGGCGTGTCCCTCCTCTTGGCGCCAGTTTCCCCTCTCCAATATATGACCACAAGTGGATTTTCTTTTTTCGCTATACGGGACTGACGAAGCCATAAGATAATTTCCTGGCTTCTTTGGATCTAGTCTCCCACTTCGACACGTGGTGCCTCTGCCATTGATCCCTTTTGCCCGAGACGCCATCGTGCGACAAGTTATTCGTCACTCCTCTTTCGCTTTCCCAAGGTACGTATACTTAGTGCCGCCTGGGGACTGACCCTCTTAGAAAACGGAATAGTTCTGGCCTTTCCTCTAGATGCTTGCCTTTCTAACGCCCCCGCTTTTACGGTGAGAGTATCATCGGGGCACAGCTTACACACTACAGTCACCTGAATTTGCACATATAACAGGCGGATATAGCTGTGATTGACCCGGGATTCGATACCAGAATCAAGCTCAGTGCCACAACCACGAAACTCGCCTCACTGCTCCCAATATAACATACTGGCTCTTCGTAAGTGGTAAATCTATAATACAGGATGATTCAAAAGTCGGGAAGCATGGCGTAATATATTTTTTGTCTGTGCAGGTTAATGGTGACAAGATGATGGCATTAACGAAGGATTTTGATATTGATATCACCCTGCCCTGCAAGCTGGTAGTGGCAAATATTTCCAAACTGCGAACGAATTGAAGCTCACACACCCCACCCGAGCAGCTATCACATACAGTGGAGCTGCGAAAGTGGTCGCAGAATTCAAAGAAACGTGTCATTTTGATGACAAAAGACAAGGTTGACGGCCGCAGACGTCGACCGATTAAGTAATTGTGGCAGCGGTGGCCAGATGCTCACGCAGAAGCACTCGGATATCAACTGAACTCGGGGTAAGCCAAATGAAAATCGTGCTGACCTGCGAAGAAACAGGTAGCATCCTTGCAAACTCCAGCTGCAGCAACACCTCAGTGAAGTTGGTCCTGACAGATGCTCGGAATTATGCGAGTGGACTTTTCAGCAGTTGGCAGTGGATTCGACAGTTTCATTGGACCCAGCTGATGAATCTGATTTTTGCGTGAATGGTGAGATGAACCGTCCCAAATGTCGTTCCTAAGGTCACTTCCAAGCCACTGAACGGATCCTGTGAGAATGTAGGAGGTTGGTAAAGTGATGGTGTAGTGTGGCATTCGGGACACACGCACAATCGGCCCGGTTTTATAGAGGCCTATCGACACAAGCTTCAGTTCAGTTCCAAATTGTCTGCTTCAGTTGCTAAAGTGGTTTTCGATAATCCATAGACTACGACTTTTTTTTAAATAAACGGCTTTTATTTCGTATTTAGAAAGTCACGAATTTATTCCTAAATCATAGATATGCAAGAATTACTACAGTTATTTACAGTGTACGCAATTGCATTTTGACAGACGATAACTTTCCTCTTGCCAAACTCTGTCAATAAGGTATCTTTTAACTGTTATAAAACAAATTTTCTTTAGTTCTGAATGAAAACACCGAGGTCCAACAATATGGGGCATCTTCTCATTACGAGCTGCGTGTCAGTGCATCGCTGGATCAGCAACTCGCATGCCATTGGTTCAGCCGGCAGGGCCCTGTCGAGTGGCCGGCTCGGTCACCAGACTTGAGTCCCTTGAATTTTTACCTCTGGAGATACTTGGACTCCATGGTTTATGTGCCAAAATAACGGGTAGAGACCATCTAAGGGAGAGTCATCAATGTCTGCTTCAGCCCGAGGTCGTACGATACGTCCTCAGTGATTAGGAATGGTGGTGTCTGCACCAGTGTATTCAACAGGGTGGAAGCCATATCGAGCATATTCTATAACCTCACACGCTCCCCATGTTTTCAGAGGTCTGGATCATCCTGTAATAACGCATATTTACGAGATTTGTTTTATTTAAAAGGTCATCCTCGGCTGTGAAGTATGGTTGTGATGTATGAATGACTGTTAAAATGACTGTGAGAGATTAACCTAACCTTTAATTTGACGTACTTCTTTACAGCGCTATGACATAAAAACTTGGAACACAAAAATAATAAAATATATAAAAAATATGGGTAGCATACAAGTAGTAGTTCCACAGGAGGAAACGAGTCAAGTTATCAGAAGAAAATAATGGTACAAGAACACTTGAATAAGTAATAATAAGCAAAACAATGAGAATGGTGTATAAAAAAATATTTTTGCTGTCGAGGGGGGGGGGGGGGGTATCTTGACAATACATAGAAGGCAACACAATCCGGCCAATCAGTCCATTAAAACACATGCTTTTATAGGCAGAGACTTTTTTTCAAATGTCGATTTCACAAGTGTACGGTTAGTTACCCGTGTGATGGTCTGGTGAGACTATGGAGTAGAGTGCTTATACTAGCTGCACAATAACCATTCTCCGTATTCCAACATTGGACTGCTTATATTTTTTTTTGGACGACAGCACTATTAAACACAACGTAAGTAAGTGTTTTAAGATGATCGTACACTTCCCCATACCTAGTTTTAAAGCAACTAGAATATATTAAAATTAGTCCAAGATTTTCATTAATATAAAACGGCGAGTCTGTCAGAAATTGGAACGTAACCACGTTCAGCACTGTTGGCCACGTGATTTTGACAGTTGTATTGGCGATCAATTAGTCAATGCTGGATACATGCATAGAAGTCGAAATCGACCTATTGTCCATTCACGTTTACTTCCGACTTTTCTGCAGGCCTGCCAAAGTTATACTTCCAATATATTCCTCCGCCCAATGCAAACGAAGCTTAACCGAGTCTAGAAATGTATACCAGAGACAGCGCACCACATTCGTGCCCACTCAGTCTAATAATATTTTGCATAAGAACTATTTCTTACTAGGCATTACCAACACACTTGTTTTCTCACTGTATTTTATTGGCATTGATTACACATGAAATATTACGATTTATATGTAATATAAAAGTAAAAGTTCAATTAAACTAAAAAAAAAAACTACTTTTATGTTAACAGAAGTATTAAATGGTTGTCATACGAGGAATATTTAGGAAGTAAGCAAACTCGGGATACATGGGGTAGGTTTTCAAAGGTTATATTTAAAAACGTGAGAAGAAACCGCAAATAGACTATAGCTCATCTTTGGTGGGGGCTAAACGGTTAGCCTGCTCGCCTCCCACCAAGGCGAACCGGGTTCAATCCCCGGCCGGGTCACTTCCGTAATTTCGCATGTGGGAATCGTGCCGGGCGATGCCACCGGTCGACGGGTAATAGTGATTATTACGAAGTTACCCCAAATGATCACCATTCCCTGGAATTTAATATTTGTATTGTCATGTCCCTCCAAATTATTATAAAGATTCATATTTTTATCTGCAATTATTTCTTTAATGTATTTTGCGGAGAGCAGCTCATTGATAGTTTTATTAGTTGTGAATCAGTCTCGGTTAGCTATTATTCTCAAATATTTATTTTGAACAGTTTGAAAGTCCTTTAATCTGAATTCTGCGGCATGTCCCCATACCTCACATCCATATAGCAACGCTGGGAGTATTACTTGTTGATATATTAGGAGTTTTTTCTTTAAGTGGGAAGTTATCTACCTTTAAAAGGAGGTATAAAAATTTAAAGTTTCCTCCCAATGCTGCGCATCTTACATTTTATATGTGTGGCTGCCAAGTTAATTTGTGGTCTAAAATTATTCCTAAATATTTTGCCTTTTTGCCATACGGTATTTTTTGATTGTATAATATTAGTTCTGTGGGTGGTTTCTGTAACTTTTTAGTAATTAACATTGTCTCTGATTTTCCGGGGTTTATTTTAATTCTCAATTTGGTATACCATTGTTATAAGTTGATAGTTGTCTCTGTAGGGCTACTAAGGCAAATTCTATATTATAGTGTTGTTTTAGTATTGCAGTATTGTCCGCGTACATTTGAATACTAGCATTAATTCGTGCGTCTGTTTTAGGGATGTCGGCTGTACATATACTGTATAGAAAAGGGTAAAGTGCCAAACCCTGTGGAACTACTGCTATTGCAATTTTGGTATTTGAGCCTGCTCCATCTAATGTTACGTAAAATCGTCTATTATTTAAGTAGTGTGCTAATAAATTTACATAAGTAGCTGGGAAATTATAGTTAAATAACTTATATATTAACCCTGGAAGCAAGACTTTATCAAATGGTTTCTCTGCGTCAAGGAAAGTTATTATTGTATATATTTGCTCTTTATTATTCAATCCGTTCGTTATGTCTTCTACTATTTTAATTAACGGGTGTATTGTACTGTGATTTGCTCTAAAGCCATATTGGTTATCTGGGATTATCTTGTTTATATCTGCATGGAACTGTAGTAGAAGTAGGGGCGGGGGCGTTTCATCCCACATTTTTGACCTTGACCTTGACCTTGCAGACGTAGTCCCAAAGAATAACCTGGGGCCGAAATTGCTGCGCATACCAACCCACCTTGTTCCACATCCACATCCACAATCTGCTCCACAATATACTCCTAAATCTGCTCCACATTCTGTTCCACAATCTGCTCCTCAGTTAGCTCCACAATCTGCTCCTCAGTTAACTCCACAATCTGCTCCTCAGTTAACTTCACAATCTGCTCCTCAGTTAGCTCCACAATCTGTTCCACAATGGTTCCACATGCAGGGGTTCATTTCTAGAATGGCATGTGGATGAAGGGATGGACATAGTCCCATAAGATTAACCTGGGAAGGAGTCCGGCTTTCTAACTCACCTTGCTCCGCATTCTACTCCAAATTTTGCTCCACAATCTGCTCCTCAGTTAGATCCACAATCTGCTCTACAATGTACTCCTCAGTTAGTTCCACAATCTGCTCCACAATGGCTCCACACGAAGGGGTAGGGGTTCTAATTCACTTCTAGAATGACATGTGGATGGGGAGAGGGTCATACTCCCATAAGATTAATCTGGGAAGGAGCGGGGCGTTCCAATTCGCCTTGCTCCACATTTTGCTCCAAATTCTGCTCCACAATCTGCTCCTCAGTTAGCTCCATTATCTGCTTCACTATCTGATCCACAATCTACTCCCCAGTTCGCTCCAAAATTTGCTCCACAATCTGCTCCTCAGTTAGCTCCACAATCTGCTCCTCATTAGCTCCACAATGGATGCACGTGCAGGGGTAGGGGTTCTAATTCACTTCTAGAATGACATAGGGATGGGGGACGGACGTAGTCCCATAAGATTAACATAACACCACAAATCGCTGCACATACCAACCCACCTGCTCCACAAATAGCACCACATTAGTGCCATAAACAGAACCACATCCTAAATCAGCACCACAAACAGCACCACATCCTAAGACAGAACCACAAACAACACCACATCCTAAGCCAACACCACAAAGAGCACCACATGCTCCACCCCCTCATCTACAAAAAGGGGGGGGGAGGTTTAACTTCACTGTAGTCCCATAAGATTCACATCAACACCCACATCCACATCCACCTCCACATCCAACTTCACCTCCTCAATCTCATCCATCCCTTCACCTACGGAGCATTTCACTTCACTTTGCTTAATCGTAGCCCTATAAGATTATCCTAGTTCTGCAATCTGCTCCGCACTGCTCTGCAATCTGCGTCGCACTCTGTTCTGCATGCTCCAACCCCTTCCACTACCTGAGCTGTGTTGTGATTACTTCTGGAACTAATTGGGTTCCTGCTGCGAGATTCTAGGCTCTCTTCTCCTCCGGTTATTTATTCTGAATACCTGGTACAATATCACACTCTTCATCCTCCTCTCCTCATCTCCCCCATACACTCCTTCCCAGCGAGGTAGCCTGTGTTTAGTTCGACACTTGCTTGTTAAACAGCACTACTGTCATCATCATAGACCATCAGTCTAGTTGTAGAGTTAACTGCTAGGAGCGTTGATGTCTCTTGATGCCGCCATCGACCGCTAGGTAGCGCACAAGTTAGATGAATCGATTACATTGAGTTTGCATCGAACGCATCGTTTACCTCTCAACAAGTTGTTTAAGTCCTAAAGACTTTCTACCAAGATCAATTTTGCGTTAAGCCCTTTTATAAATATAGACATAATTTCCGAATCCTTGATGATATAGGGATCAATTTCATAACATAGACACCGCATCCGATATCCATCATGGTGGTAAGAGCATTTAAGCCCTATAACCTTTCTGGCAATGTCTATTATGCATTTAAGCCCTTTTATAAACATAGTTAGTCATAAACTCACAAAGTACATACTAATCAAGGACATATTTAACAGTGTAATATTATTTCATTTCCGATTTTAACCAAAGATTATTTGAGACTTAGCTAGGAGCTAGAGTTACTTAATGTAATGTTAATTTCGAATTTTGGAGTTCGATCCTCGGTAAGGGCACGTAATGTTGTTGAATTTCCGATTTTAACCTAATTTTATTTGTGACTTGGACAGGTGCTAAACTTACTTAATGTAAATTTCGGATGATCGAGTTCGAGTCTCGGTCAGAACACCAAATATTATTTACATACAAATTTAACACAGATTTAGTGTTGATTTGTATTCATGCTCATAGTAATTAATGTAAAGTAATTTTTCGGATTACCGAGATAGATTTCCAAGGGACTCACTTAATAGTTTTAAAAAAAATCTGGGAAATGCAATCTTAAGCATTCACCTACGATCGCTGTCTATCATATTACCTGATCTGTGTCTACTGCTCAACTAACATGTTATATGTTTGATGTCAACTGTCAAAGGTCGAGAATGGTGGAGTGAATTGCAGTTATATTATGCAATCGTGTAATTAACATAGTCGTGAAAACCCATAATTGCATAAACATGCAATGAATATTGACTAGGTATGCAAAAACAAACATTAATAATTAACATCTAAACATTCATCAAAGTATTACATCCTCTCAGCAAAACAGCCAAACTTCAACTATCATATAATTTTTCATTTGTTTCACAATTTGCAATTATTATTATTTTCTATTATTATTAGGCGTGGAAGGTATTACACTTACACGATGCTACCATTCTCTATACACACTTATCAAGTATGCGTATTATATGTAGAGATAATGATGTGTCTGTTCTCGAGGAACGATAGCTCAAAACTAAAACCTTACTGTAAACATATTGCCCATAGGATATTTTCAAGCGAAAACAGTTCCTGCTTTATTGCTATCAGCTCAACATACTCTAACAGGAAAAAACAATCGTGTATGCGATTTCAACATCTACCAAAAACCACAGACAGAATATTTTAATGAATGATTCTGATAAATCATTTCATCATATAATAGCAAAAAAAACACACACACGCACACATCAAATCCAACAACAAACAAGACTACAAGGTCAAACACACATTAAGCCCTTTTATAAGCATAATAATTCATAATTTCCTACATACCAAAGCTTCAATAATCAAATTCATAACTTAGGCATCGTATCCGTTATCCAACAATGGTAAAGTCACTTAGACCTTAAACCCTTTCTAACAAGATCAATTATGCCTTAATCCCTTTTATAAACATACTAATTCATGATTTCCCATTTACCAAAGCTACAGTCATCAAATTCATAACACACACACACACCAACCCTAACAACAAACAAGGCTACAAGGTCAAACACACCTAAAACCCTTTTATAAGCATATTAAGTCATAATTTCCCATATACCAAAGCTACATGCACCAATTCATAACACACACACACACAAACCTAAAATATTCCAATTGGCAAACCCACCCCCCAAGAATTGCTCATAATAAACCAAATTAACCCAGATCAACCCAAAATTCGCCCAAAACGAACTAATTCAACTCCAAAACACACAGAACTCATTTGCACCTATCATAACAGAAAACCGTAAAACCCCATACCATCAAACTTTACAAGCAAAACTAAATACTTAACAACTATATGAACATATCATACAACTCAAATGAACAAAACATACAAAAACAATCACGATCATATTATGAAACCACTCCAAACTATATTACCATCAACATAACACCCAACTTGCAAAACCTCTAACATCAATCATCTCAAGCAAAACTAAATACTTTTCAACTAAATAAAAAAATATATCGTACAACACAAATTAACAAATCTCCATCATATGTCTTCCAATACACATTATCACACATATTTATTCTAAAGTATTATGCTATACAAAAAGAAAAGCCTTGCCCAGATTCTGTTTATCTTGTGGAATAGAATTTGGAGCAGAATGTGGAGCAAGGTAATTTAGTATGCCCTGCTCCGTCCCAGGTCAATCTTATGGGACTATGTCAGTCCCCCATCCACATATCATTCTAGAGTGAATAAGAACCCCTACCCCTTCATGTGGAGCCATTGTGGAGCTGATTGTGGAGCAGATTACGGAGCTAACTGAGGAGCAGATTGTGGAGTACGTTGTGGAGCTAACTCAAGAGCAGATTGTGGAGCAGTTTGTGGAGCAAATTGTGGAGCAAACTGAGGAGCAGATTGTGAAGCAGAATTTGGTGCAGAATGTGAAGTAAATTGTGGAGCAGATTATGGATATGGATGTGGATGTAGATGTGGATGTGGAACAAGGTGGGTTGGTTTGAACAGCGATTTCGGTCCTAGGTTATTTTTATGGGACTATGTCTGCAAGGTCAAGATCAAGGTCAAAAAAGGTAGGTTAAACGCCTCCCCCTTACTACTTGTAGTCTGTATAAAAGGTATTTTAAAAATATTTTGCTCATACTGTTTCGTAAGATTACAGACAGTATATTATCCGCTTTACTGGGGTTCCTTCCGGGTTTCGGTAACGTAGAAAAGGATCCCAGTAAACCGGTAAACATACGGCCGATAATTCAATTGTAAGTACGATTTTTTTAAATATCCTTTGGAATAATTTAATTATACTCTCGTAATACGCATAATGTTACAGGAAAATTGTTTTTAGATTGTACACATTCTGTAAACATTTATATGTTTCATAAACTGATGGACATACATTTACATCATTTACACTTACATACAACTAACAATGTATATTAATGAATAAAATTTATTATATTTAGCGCTATCTTGTTACTGCAACGTAACTATTACTCCTGTATACGAATTACGTGTTATTTTTGCGATACGAAACTGTATGAAAAATTGCAATATAATCGTATATGTAGTGTTCCTAGTACCATAAATACATTCTCTTAACAGATAAAAGTATTAGGGCCGTGTTCGTTCTGGCCCACCTGAAGTGAATGTAAAGTGGATGGAGCAGATCTAAAAATAGATTTCGCAAATTCGCAAAAAAATTGGCAAAGTAGCAAATTTGCATATTGCGCAATCGTAATTTTCCAAAATTTCTGGAAATTTTTATTTATTTATATATTTTTTGATTTTCGGGGTAAATATGTATGTGTACAGTGTGTGCTATTTTTAGAGAGCGATCATCACTCTCTGACGTCCGGTAGCCGATGAGCAGAGAGGTATATTGTTATTGGGTATTAGGTGTCGAAGTTGGGGCAAGAGTGGCATAAGGTTCCTTTACTTTTTATTTGTTTGGAGAGCGTCGATGTTTACCATAGCACGTCTGAAGGTGGTGGAACGTACGTGACTAATGCGAGCAAGATACGTCCGCTTCGGGCAGGAACACGCGAGAGCAGCTCCTCCATCCACATATCATTCACCTCAGGTGGGCCAGAACGAACTTGGGCCTACTACAGATAAATACGAAGACCAAGTTGTTGTTCAAGCATACCAAACTGCAGTTCTGTCAGAGCGGCGGGCAGTTAGTATACGAATGAGAACTCCAGCATAGGCCCCCTGGTCTTGGTTACTCCACACGCGCGTGTGGTAACAACCCAAATTATTCACCTAACACTGGGGCTAGTTAAAACTGTAAAAACACGTGTTCCCATACTATCCGAAGTTCGTTTAGGAGGCACTGTTAAGGAGAATCTTCCCCCGTCATACTGAATTCTCTCGTTTTCTATAGCTTGTTTATATATTTTTGAACAAGAAAATTCCGAAAATACCCTTATACCCTTCTCATTATTGCCTCACACAGTAGCACTGACATAACGAGTGAACTACGAACTCATATTTATGTTACAATGTTGATTTCGCAAAATTTTGGCAGGATTAAAACTGTGATGTAATTATGGGTTCGTAGTTCCCTCGTCTTGTCTGTGTTGCATCGAAGGTCAAAAGTTGTAATCTATTCGCGGCTTCTTCTCAACTTTTTCATTAAAAAAAAAAAAACACCATGTATGATGTGTTTGGTTGCTTCCGAAATATGTCATCTATCACAAGCGTTTTATACTTGTGTTGACATAAAAGTATCTTATTTTTTGGTAAAATTGAACTGAAATTACAATATTTTAATTATAACTAACATGAATACAGAAAGAGAGAAAACAGGTTTGTTGGTAATGCCTATAGTAAGAAATAGTTCTTATTCAAAATTTTACTACACTGAGTGCGCACGAATGAGATGCTTTGACCCTCTGGTGTAATTATCTAAACTTTGTTTGAGTGAGGCGGTGGGATATCCTGGAAGTAGAACTTCAGCAGAGCTTCAGGATAGTTGGTAGTAACCGTGAATGGACTACAGTTTGGTGTAAGGGGTACTTTCGGGATTTTCTTTTTAAAAAAATATAAACAACCTGGGAAAGCCAAGAATTCAAAATGGCGGGGGAAAGTTCCCCGTAAGTTGGGATTTTATGTTGAAAATCGAGGGGTGAAAACGCGTTTGCGCAGTAATTGTGGCCGCCCAGAGACGCATGCTTTGTTTCCACGGCAGAGACGGCCTCCGAGTTTCCTCCACTTTCTGAGACCCCACGTCGTGGCTCCCCGCCTGTTTGGCACCCCCTCCGCCACGCCAACTTTTTCTTCCTTCCCTTCTGGAAACCCATCCTCCGTTCCCACCCCCCATCAGCTTCCATCGCACCTGCAGGCCGTTTTCACCTCCCTCCTACAGCAACTTCAGGCGTTTCTTACCGCATTACACCCTCTTGTTCCTCTTCCCCCACACTTGGTATCCCAGTTCTGCCTCACAAGTCCCGTGAAATAAGTTGGCGGCCATTTGTCCCTAGTAGCGTTTGTGCTCCTTCCACTTTTTTAACGCCCTTGTTTGTTCCCCTCTTCGGTAGTTTTTCATTTTCTTTCCACTTTGGGGTTTTTGGTTAATTTTTCCCCTCCTGTATTTACTTTCCTTTATTTGCTTCTCCCTCCTCTCCAGTGTTGTTCCTTTATTTCCTTTTGTGCAGAATGGCGTTTTTAACGCTCGTATGTTGGTTTCATTCATGTTCCTGTTTTGTTGTATGTCTTTACCACGGCCGTAGAAGTCAGGTCTGGGCACTAACTTGAAAAGTTGACGCCTTTATTGACCCATTTAGTTCATGAACTCAGCCACAGATCGCTACTACCGAAGTGTTGTTGTTTGACATGGGAGGGGAATTGCGATTTTTTTCTTAAATGGGAAAAAGGCGTTCATATCTCTATGGTGTTATCCCTATACCTGCAACGCTAACAACGCTAGTTTGCTTGCAGCGCTCTGCGGCTACTGCATGAACTAAATCAGTCAATAAGGGGGTCAAATCGTTAACATTGTTAGATAGACGAGTGTCCAGACCTGTCTTCTGTGGCCGTGGTCTTTACACATTGTTCATTTTCTGTTATTAAATCTTATAAAACAAAAAAAGGCCCACAGACACTACTGCGAAATACCATCACGCGGCCACTGCGGCTCGCTCAGACTGCTCGACCGCTTCCTATTTCTTTTCTTCTTTTTTTTTTTTACACTCCGGCGAATCAGGTCACGCGCCTTCTAATTAACGGTGCAAAGAACCGAGCGTCATGGGTAACCGGCATGCCACAGTAGAGCGACACGCGTCTTCTACAGCTCACTTGCGTCATCTTCGCTCAGATGCGGATAGTAAAAATCACACATTTCGTTGGCGATTCTGTCAGATCGAAAAAGAGTCAATAAAACGGCATTGAAATCACTGCGCCAGGCAAATGAAATTCCAAACAAAAAATGCAGGTAAATAAATTAGTAGGCCAAGTTAATAAACGCCGGTTTTTTCTCTTACAGAAATCGTCTACTTGGAGATGTTTTCCACGTTTGAGACAGAGACGCGCGGGTGAGATAAAGGCGACATTGCCGCGAGGATAAAGTGCGCCATCGCCGCTACGAGCAAGGCTCTGGACTGGCGCGCAGTGTTCTCGTCGTGCTACGCCTACTTGTAGGACCTCAAGCGGTGCGCCAATCGCCGCTACGAGCAAGGCTCTGGACTGGCGTGCAGTGTTCTTGTCGTGCTACGCCTACTTGTAGGACCTCAAGCGGTGCGCCAATCGCCGCTACGAGCAAGGCTCTGGATTGGCGTGCAGTGTTCTCGTCGTGCTACGCCTACTTGTAGGACCTCAAGCGGTGCGCCAATCGCCGCTACGAGCAAGGCTCTGGACTGGCGTGCAGTGTTCTCGTCGTGCTACGCCTACTTGTAGGACCTCAAGCGGTGCGCCAATCGCCGCTACGAGCAAGGCTCTGAACTGGCGTGCAGTGTTCTCGTCGTGCTACGCATACTTGTAGGACCTCAAGCGGTGACTCTATAATCTTATTGGTGGGAAATCTATAGCAAAGTTTAACGCAGGGTACTATACTCATTTCACAGGAATTCGCCCAGAATATCTTAACACTTTGAGGACTATACTCGAGTGTAGTTCGGGCAAAACTTGTTTGAATATTTCATTCCACATAAAAAACAAAACTGTTCCGGGTTAACTTACACCAATTCGTTATTTCATAAGGATTTTAAATAGGAACTAATACGACATTAACAACGAACTCCGTAAATGAACGACAAATTTTTCTACAGTTACGGAAATCAACACGATGGGATGTACATCCCGTTACATACGAAAGGACATTTGGTTGGAAAACGGTAAGCTCGGCACTCAATTGGTTGGCAGCAGGCCAATACGGAAAGACTGGTGTCGTTTTGACCAGTAGAATGGCGTTAAGAGAGAATAGGGGCCAACAGAATACGGTGTCCCTGCAGCGGTATGGATATAGGTGACTAACGTCTAGCTTGGCTTTGAAGCTGGTAAAAGTGTGCCGACCTCAAAGTGTTACGGTATAACCGTCTGAAAATATCGTTTTGGGCCGTGTTGAAGAGTGTTAGAATATTTTCTCGTAATAAGCATGACCTTTTGGAAGTTGTATGCCGCCCTAATCTGAATGAAGTGTTATTTATTTTCGTGTGCAGACTGTGCACACTGCGTACGCCAACAGATAGACGGGCGTTTTACACGCTTCGAGGCTAACAAGGGGCTTATTCTAAGTTATTCATTTCATTTCCTCTCGACAAAAATATTCGCAACTACTCGAATTTTTGTTTACTAACGAAATGAGCTATTCTAAGCGAATTCTAGTGTTCGTTTGACATCACTATGTTCGTTAAGAAACTCGAAGCGAAAACGATGCTCTTTGGGCTTTCGTTACCGAGTTTTACTATAAACACTTGGTTGATGTGTAAAACTAATTGTTTTTTGGGACTTTGAAAGACGAGAGTCGTGATGTAATGTGTCTTCATGCATTATAGGAACATAAAAATATATTTCAGAATTTTTTTTTTTAAAGCACCAATTAAACTTTCTGTTTTAATTTGTGATATATCTAAGCAGCAGTGTAAGTTGGCTATTGTGAGAAATTTATTAGATTATTACAGTTGTTTATAATGACATAAGAGATTACAAACACTGATTTTAAAAAAAATCACCTTGAACCATGTAGTTCATAAATCAGAAGATAGGTAGCGCTAAACTGTAAATAATTCTGAATGGTTTACAACCAAAATACTTTCTCTTAAAAATAATAGAGTGAAAATTAATTCATATATTGATATTATTACAATCCACAAGAAACACGATAGCGTCTAGTTTGTTGTCCATTGCTTGTTTTATAAGCTTGGTATTATAAATAACAGAGGAAAATGCTTATTCGTAAATAGCTTGAATCAAGAACAACAAAATGGTCATTGAGAAAAATCTTCAGGCATGTAACAACCAAACTTCTGTCCTCTATCTCTTATCGGTGCACATGCGAGTCTATTTCAACTCAGTGCAAACGAAATTAAAGCATATTTATGTGTAATACATTATATATCCAGCCGAGTTACAAAATTGTACAATGTCGTCATCAAATTTGACACACTTGATGAACGAAATATACCTTTTTCCTATAACACATTATGTATTTAATACTAATATTTAAAACACGCCAAAAGCAAAACAAAATATTTCAAGTACTTTACTGCTTTGGTTTATTAATATTTTCAACCTTAATTATTCATAATTTACAAACAAGTCTCATAAAACAGTTAAAGTTAATATGCATAGCGTTGCCACCCTGCATTCGCTAACGAAAACCCGAACATTGCCGAAGTCTCGGTGGCATCTGGAAGGAAGAAACGAATTATGACTTAGAATACCGAATTGCCTTTCTAGAAGATTTTATTCGTTCAGAGAGCTTTCGAAACATACCGATAACAAAAAATTAACGAATAACTTAGAATAAGCCCCCAGGTCTGGTCATAAGGAAGTATTACAACCTTTCCCCCCGCCCCCCAGGAAGGGGCAGCGCTATGTTTTCCTGGGTAGCTGGATTTGTCACAAATCAGATCTGTAATAGTAGGGTGTTATCAAACTTGATGCAAAACAATAGATTAAACAACATACGTCAAGTTGTGGAGGGCGGAGTGGAGAGATTTGTGCGGCTCTTAACATCGAGGTCTTGAGAACCGACGAGGGTGAAGCGAGGTGAATACGCAGCGGCGCCGGAATGCAAGGGCGGGAGAAACGGGAGATCTCTGAGAAAACCCGCCGACCAGCGGCATCGTTCGGGACGGTTCCCACTTGCGAAAATCTGGGAATGATGCCGCCGGGAATCGAAACCGGTCCGCCTAGCTGGGAGGCGAGTAGTCTGATCACTAGACCACCACGCCCCCTATGCCATATTGTACTTCTTTTCCCTCGCCCTTACGGAAACTGCGCAGGAAATCGATCGAAATTATATTTCTAACCATTTTTTTTGCGTATTCCTGAAGGCATTTAATAGTATAAAAGTAAAAATTAGCGGCCGAAGGTAATCCCTTTTTTACCTTTACTGGAAAAAAAAAATCGTTTTCCCAGACCATTTAATTACTGTGGTAGGCTACTCGTATACGACAAACGCTGATTTGCAAACAATATTTTAGAGGCTGTTCACGGTAAAATGAGCACTTTAGAAAGCCCTGCTTAAGATCAACTTATACGCACGTTGTGTAAATTATACATTGTAAATTTTACATTGCCATGGGCCTCATTACTTTATTCATGCGTCGGTCAAATGAAACTGTGGAATTATTACAAAGGGACATATTTTACAAATCTGCTCATCTTTACATTTCATTAAAAAAAAAAAAACGTTGAAATAAATAATTTCAGTTGTCACAAATGGTTTTACATAACACTTTATTCAACGTTAGGATAAGGAACTACTTTCTCTCCATCGTTGCCAACTTTACTGGACGTATTTCACTCTGTGCTGCCCGTTAAAATATATACAGGTAGGAGCAGTGCATTTTTTCTAAGGCTGATTTCAAAAGGGGTCACTTTGTCTTGAACAGCCTTTACTAGGGAGCGCCCTTAGCTATTTATTTATTACCATCGTAAAGCTATACATCTATCCTGCCCTCGACTTGTGTCGCAAAATTTGGGGATCAGATGACCACGACAGTACACAGCTGTCCTTATGTCTACCTCAAGACAGTCTGACAGGCCACGGCCTGTTCCTTCCCCGCTCCTGCATGTCTCTCTAAATGTCTCTTAGGACTTCACCGTCGGCGAGACGTTAAGCCCTATTTACCCACTTACATCCACTCTGAAGTGGCATGTTTCACTTCCAATACATTTTTTAATACTCCCTTTAACAGTGCAATATTTATTTATTTATCCATATCGGTACTTGCGCATAGCGTGCCGTCTACTTGCAGCGGACATGCCTGCTATGAACAAGCGCGGCTGCCTGCAGCGGACCGGATGAGCGACACGAAGCGCTGTACCAAAGAGTTATGCCCGTTTCACATGTACGCCCATCACGCAGAACAGACAGAGCGGAAAACTAGAAAAGCTAATCAGAAGCCGTCGCGCAGTAAAGTTGAGCTCACGCCTACATTTTCTGCTCGAGAAAAAGAGCAGACGTCGTCGGTATTTCCCGTAAGTCAGCTGGTTCACATATTTTATACTACTAATTTCTTGGACAATCGACGTGTATTGATGTAAATGTATCGAATAGTTCAAAGTACGTCTTTATAATGAAATACGTGATTATAACCGTTAATTTTACTTAACGTTTGTATTAAATAAACGTAGTTTGAAAATGAACCGACAGGTAGCACTAAAGTGTAAAATATTATTGGATGCAAAAATAAAATTACAATCTCTTGAAAATCATTTAGTAAATAAATCGCACTATAATAGAATTAATAAACTGGAGTAGAAAGACGATAGAGATCATTTAGTTTGTTATCTATAATTTGTTTTAGAAGCTTGGCGTTAAAAATCACGAATTCAACAGTAAAATGGCTACGTAGAAAATCTGCTCACACGTGAACAGCCATCGGTTCTGTCTTCTCTGTTTGGCATGATGGGCGTAAATGTGAACCAGCCTTAAGTAGGCAATGGCTTGCCGGTTCCTTCGCTGTGGCCGTACACATCCGCTAATAGACTGCATGAGGCTATGGAGCGAGTTTACGTTTCATTGGTTACCGCATGAGACGAAAGGTTCCTTATTGGCTGGGTGGCAGGCTGGCAAGCAGGCTATCAGCAGTTGATTGGCAAACGGCGCCGCGCGGCGTTCGACACGTTGTCGGCCAGTGACGCCATTTTGGTAGCACGCAAAGCTGGAGTTCGCTCAACAGGGAGCCGTTTCACTTCTATATTATAATTACTCTGCGGCTAAGCACTGTATCAGCGCTTTTCCCGTCAAACGCGCCCAGTGATTCTCGCAGAAATGTACGAAATAATGCTACAGTTCTTTCAGTTGGTAACAATATCAACGGACATCCTAGTTACAGGAGAGCAAGTATCGTGACCTATAGTAACACATCCTAGCGAAGTGTAAAGGCGAAAACTAACAAAGAAAATCTCTGACTGGCACAAAGGCTTAGGGCCTATATTACCACCGCATGATAAAGTCCTGAATAAAAGTTATCAGCTAGATAGCCCAAAAATACGTATTACGACTCGCTGATACTGCCTCTTCGGCAGGCTATCAGCTGATTAAGCTGTCAGGTACTTCGTCCACCTGCTATCTATCTATCAGCATGTCAGATTACGTGCTTGCTTGAGCAACATGGCGGTGATTGTTTTAAGGTTCTTCTTATGAGAAAGTGGCGATTGCAACACATAGTTTGATGAAGCAGTGGATAAGTTTATTCATACGGCAATGTCATTCAATTTACTATAACTCACAAGTTTTAACTTCATCGGAAGAATAGTATGGGATTAATGTGTCGCTGTCCGTACCTATGCGAGAAATATTCAACACATGAATAGCACTGCATTTTTTATGTGATGAACTACACTAAAAGGGCGTTTATTTAGGTCATGTACTACATTTGAAAATATCCGGCAAGAACAAAACGCAATAAATAAGCCACTGGTAAACCAATACAATAAATTAGGGTAAAACAAGGTTACTTTAACGCCCAAATACATTTTGAATATTCTAACAACAATTTAAGAAAACATTATTCATAAAACACGCAAAGTCTTCAATGCTATAATTCACAGACACCATTCGTTTTTGCTGGGAATCGGTATTTCCCAGTAACCTCTCAATACGTTTTCACATAATCTAACAACAGTTTAAGAAAACATTATTTATAAAACACGCAAAACTTCTTCAATGCTGTAATTCACAGACCCCACTCGTTCCCCATCGTGTCTTGCCCAGTAACCTCTTAAAACGTTTTAACAGAAAAGGCACATGCAAATCGTAACCATAACTTTTGTCCATAGAAGACTAAAACAGAGTCACTGTCGCCAACGCAACTAACCCAACTGTTACTATATTTAGAGTTCTAGTTGTGATTTCTGTTGCCAACAAACAGAAAAAAATATCAGGTATCGTCCGAAGTTCCTGATAACTTGCTGATAGCTATTCGCGTGGTATCAGGTGGTCGTAACACACAAGAGCTGGATACACACTACTGATAGCTTTGTCAGCTGATAGTTATCCAGCACTTATATCAGACGGTGGTAATACAGGCCCTTACTCCATCCAGCCTCCTCGGTAACTGTGGCGATACCGCTAACGCCAGTACTATTTTATGCCCCCCCCCCCTCAGAAATGAGAACATAAATCTGTTTTTAACTACTACACTACGTGCCTATTTTTATTCTGGTTCTGTCCGAGCGCCCGTGTCATGCATGGCCAGCTACGGCAATGTCTCCGTCAGTTTTGTTGATATTTCTTTGGCCTCTCATTTCGCCTTGTTTTCAGCATTTGTTTTGCAAAACGATTTTGTTCACATGTGCAACTGTACAAGTACCTCTGCACACTATCTCAGCTTCTTTATTATATGATTTTTAATTTCCGAAGTATTTTTGCTAACGGCCCTGCAGTGCTACCAAGCCGGCAGCCGCGAAATTGAAATGGGGAATCAATGTTGCACGAAATTTCTTCTCACTGCGTCAATTGTAAAGATAACTTTTTCAAACGAAAAGTATTCTAAGTTAAATATCTTAAGGAATGTTGCTATGTTAAGATTTCTTACGATTGTTTTATTAAACATTTAAAAAAAAATGTAATTTTGAAATTTACACATAAGACAAAAAATGAATAAATCATTTTTCCAAAAATTATTTTATGCAGAAATATTTTCTGAGAAAGTCGCGTCAAAATGTTTTTTGTTTGAAATACTTATATTTGAAATTGACGCAATGAGAAAGAACTTCGTTTAACATTGATTCCCCATTTGAAGTTCGCGGCTGTCGACTTGGTAGCACTGCAGGGTCGTCAATACTGAATGCTGTCTGCAACACATTCCACTCCTGTAATTCTCGAAATGTTATACTTTACTGTTACATTCTTCTGAAGTTTGCGTCGGTCAAGATCTGTTGTTCGACTCCGAACCGTATGGTAGTTCCGGTCACCTCTTTCATTTCATCCCACGCCATGGACCACTGATCGTCTTTCCCTCGCCCGCTGTCCTGCACTGCTGGCGCTGCAATTGACTTGGTCTGCCGGAGTTGTCACATTGATGGTCGTCCATCCGTCTCGTGGTCGGTCTCGAGCGAAAAGCTGCGATTCAGGAGCCAAATTATCAGCGGTAAACTGGTCCTGTAAGTGGTAGTCTTAGACATCAGATTCGTGGGAACAGGGACAAAGAAGATGACCTTTCTCACGGGAGAAAATATGCACTGCTCTCTCTCGCTTCTCGCGGCAGATCACGGAACAACTAAACACGTCATACTTGGGGCGATTTTTAAAAAGTGTGAAGGTGCTGCGAATAGACACAAGTATTTCTCGCTAACTTTGTCACCAAGTATTTTGCTAACGTGATGCATAGTTATCGAGCTATTCATTATGCCGTAAACATGCACATTTTAGAGCGGCGTAAGATACAGCGCAAAAGGAATGTATCGTTCCGTCAAAACATTTTCTCACCAAGTAGGCAGAAACTGTTATTTAGAACTGCCCTTTCTTGGTTGTTGTAAATTGGCTTCCAGAAACCTTAAAATAGCAATTACAGTTACGTGTTCAGCGTCACATTTGTGTAGCACGCTCTCTTAAAGAATTATCAACATCAAATTTTCGCTGGGAAATCACATGTCAACCGCACGCCCTTACGCCAAAACTGCTATCAAACCCTAACAAAATAGAAAAACTGACGCCACATGCAAACAATCTACAGTCAATAAGCACCTATAATATTAATAATACAAATATTTTTTGTACATAATATTAAAAATATTTTGGTTACTTTTTTGCGGAGTTCATTGTCCTATTCCTGTACTTGTCTATGTGCTAGATATTTGAAGGTCATCCCATACCGTATACTGTTAAGGTGTACTTTTATTCCCGCAGACCCTTGCGTCCGGCAGATAATGGAAGGCTCCGAAACGTGATTCTTTTACGTACCTGTGATTGGCAATGAGTAGAATAATTTAGATGAGTCGGGCATAAGAGGCTGGGGCCGCCAAGTTGTGACGTCACCCAACCACCATACTGGGTCTGCGAAACCTTTGACCTTGAATCTGTGTGCGTGACCTTGAATGACCTTAAACCCAAAAAACCAAAGAATTGCAGAAAAATTATAAAAAACTACAAAAAATACAAAAAAACTATTTAAAAAAAATTAGAGATGTACACGTAGGAGGTCCGGAGTTCGATGACAGGTTGATCGACTAAGCTCCTGACACGACCGGCCCACGCCAGTCGGCCAGTGTAAATTTCGTCAACCATGTTACATATTGATGACCTTGACCTTGGATGACCTTGAAACCAAGACGTTTAAAAAAATACCAAAAAATTGAAAAAAATAAAAAACAGAAGTAAAAATTACACCGGCGTAACCCAACTGCCACCTCGGATCCAGGTGATCTTGAACTGGGATGACTTTGAACCCATAATTTCGCAAAATTGTTAAAAAAAAAAAAAAAATAACAAATTTATTAAAAAATTTATTTTAAAAATTAATAAAAAAAATAAAATTATAAGTGTTTTGGCTTACACGGGAAGGGGGACAGAAACCGACCAGCTACCATTATATTACGTCACCCAACCGCCATATTGAATCCAAGTGACTATGAGCTTGAACTTTGACCTTGACCATGTGACCTTGTATGACCTTATACCCAAATATCACAAAACTCCCTAAATAATCAAAATAATTATAACATTCCTAACTTAAAAAAAATATTAAAAAATTATTTTAAAAATATTATTTAAAAATTTATTTTAATAACTTACATTTTCGAGGGATCGCTCAGCCCCACGTCCAGCAGACAACTAACCCTCGCCAATGTTTTTCATTGGTTAATTAGTCAGTTCCCAATCAATACCTCCACCAAAGTTTCTCATTGGTTGATTATTTGTGCTCGCCTCACCCCTCAAAAGTGTTTTTTATTGGTAGATTACTCACACTCATTCGACCCACCACCAAAGTTTCTTATTGGTTAATTAGTCGACAGGCCTCCACCTCCCTCACATTTGCTCATTCCGTCGTATGCAGCCATCTTGTTATTTTCGTTTGTCATTTGTTTAAATTTTCAACACCTAGGTGATACTAGTGTATTAATTATCGATTTCGTCGCCAGAGGAGCTGTCGATTTAGCCACCGTGTTGGGTGTTGATCTTGACCCTACCCCAATGACATTGAAGTCGAAAAATCTAGAAAAATCGCAGCCCATACAACTGTCAATTACTAGCTGGTCACAACATGTACCACACCGACTAACAATACTAATTAACGACTGACTGCCCACAAGACCGACTGCATTCTATACTTATAACTATTTTGTACATTCCATCTTTACATTTCTCAGATATTTGCAGAACATGGATAGTAGCCATCAATCTCATCTGATATAACCCCAATCCTTCAGTCCATCGATGATTGAAGATATCACAAGAATGCGTGAGAGCTGCTGCATTTTTAAAGGACAATCAAATATCTGAGTCTATCAAAAAGATCATTCGGGTCTTCGGGAAATATGTAACGAGCGTTCTTGGTTCCTTCTGCCTTATTCACACCCCTGTCGAAGGAAATTAGCTGGCTAAATGTGTAGGAACGTCGAGAGAATCATCATCCTTCTCATCAGATACTTCATCAACACACTCTCGTCATAGTCAATATCATCAATGCTATCTTCATGTTCGTCTTCACCTCTTGTTTCGTCCTCAATATCAAGTTTACTTTCCTTTGTAGGACCACATGTTATCATCAGTATATAGATCTGACAACTGTTTGTTTTGAAGTTCGTCGACTACACACTAACCTCTTACAAAGTGTACACTCCACACATACTGACTCTATCACGCCTCGTAGGTATCTCATTCTGTCATTAGAATTGACTGTCTTGTCATAATCGTCTGCGGAAACAGTACCTATCGATACAGCAGGGGGTATTGGGGACATCACTTACTGGCTCCCAGTAGACGAACCCTTGCAGATCTCGATGTGTTCCTTCATTGTATCACCTTGAATAAACTGCTATCGGTAATTGTAGTAATGCTTCATATGTTTATTTAAGTTATCTTGTCGAGTGGATTGTCTGGAACATCTATAGCAGCTAAGAAAAGCCTGAGATGGATTCTTCAAACAGTCACTCTTCTCATGTCACCGCGCAATGCAACTTTTACACAGGACTTGGCGCAATAACACCATTGTTTTCTATTCAATTTTTCGGCAGTCGTTGAAGGTATACAAGAAGTCGTACACGACATACTCGATTTCACATCGTCAGTGGCTTGCATCGTCTTCAAAGCATATATGCATTCATACACTTGACTCCTGCTGACTGACCCTTGCAGACAAACTCTTGCAGACTGACTACTGCCGACTGACTACTGCCGACTGACTTCTGCCGACTGACTCCTACAAGCTGACTGCTGCAGACCTGCCGACTGACTCCTGCCGACTGACTCCTGCAGACTGACTCTTGCAGACTGACTCTTGCAGACTCACTCATGCAGACTTACTGCTGCAGACTGACTACTGCAGACTGACTCCTGCAGGCTGACTTCTCCCGACTTACTATTTCAAACTGACTCCTGCAGACTGACTCCTGAAGACTGACTCCTGCCGACTGACTCCTGCCGAATGACTCCTGTCGTCTGACACCTGCAGACTGACTCCTGCAGACTGACTCTTGCAGACTGACTCCTGCCAATATGTTACTCATTTGCCGATTTAATAACAACTAACCTATGAGGCATGATTATATTCATTTATATATGCAGGTAATTCACCGCGTTCGTTGAATGTCATGTCGAGTATCAGCGATTTGTTATATGGCGCATGACCGATGCTGTTTTACAAGCTATTGCCCGACGAATTCTAGAGCTAAACGAACAGACGCTGTATAACTCACCATAGATACCGCGCACTCGCGAGCATGCCCGTGATAGTCGCTGTAGCACCATCCGATCGGGATTCGAACCGACAACACACTCGCCAATATCTGCGATGCTCAGAAGCAAGTCACCACTTTGCGATGCGTTTCGCAGAACTTTTCATGAACCATTCATCCATTGTACGGACTTACTCTTTCGAATCACTTCACAAAACACATTGTTAATTATCCTTCCTAATTGGAAGAACATTTCAAGTACTACTCTTTTAAGGAGCCCGTCTTATTCTCCCAGAAGACCTTCTGCCATAAATAACAAATAAAAATATGTCGGAGCACTCTGAGGAGACCCACATACTCATTCACTCGTCCCAGACAGTCGCAAACTGCCTTTTCAGTCCTGTGAACATTTTTGTTTGATCATTCTTTAACTAAAATTATTTCCGAAACATGTAGGCTTATATTCTTTTACTATCATTTTTAGAGTAGACAAAACAATATATTCTAAGCTTAATAAAGTAATTAAGAAAGGATCATAATTAAAATAAGTTTTTACAGTAAAATATAGAAGTGTGTTTTCTTGGGGGGGGGGGGCAATTCCCCTAAATAATTTGGGGGGGGAGGGTGTACCGCCCCTCCCCCCGGGCAATCCCATGGCACTCCCTTTCAAACAGCAGAACAAGTAGAAAACAATGTAAGTACTTAGTGCAGAGTATACTAGAGGTGATCTTAGCATGTCAACCAACAGGAACAATATATTCAGACCGTGGACAGAAACTGAACAGAAATTAAACAAACCATTCCAGACCTGCAACTACGAAATCAGCTACAAAGAGGAAGTCGCTATGGCGTCGCCTTTGAATCATAAGTTTCTTGATCGGAATCTCGAGAAAAGCACGTGTGTATCTATGCCAAAATTTTATGTAAGTCTGGATTACTTCACTGTGCACGCCGTCCCTCCACTGACATACCAGTCGGGGTGTTGTTGAACTGAATCAATGAATAAAACTGTAAGAAACCTTTTAAAAAAAGGTTCTATCCAAGAACCAGCAATTGCGAATCTTTAAGGGTACACGCAAACCGTAAATTTATATAATTTTTGTCATAACTGGTTTTACAATGGATTTTTTAAAGATGTTGGCTCGACAAGACGTAAATAACAATTTTGAGCACCTTCTTACATTGGTACAAATTCACTGTGTTCGTTATTTTAGGAGCACTGACTGAAGATAAGAAAAGAAAATTTCTTTCTTTTCTTCCATCAGTGCTCCGATAATAATGACGGCAGTAAATATCTAACAACGTGATAACGCGTTGAAAAATATTATTTGCATCTTGTCGAGTCAAAAATTCCGACAAACCCTTTGGAAAACGCCTTATATCTAAATTGGACAAAAATACTGCTCTCATGCCCCATTCCCCTTTAGGGCTCCACCTAACTGGCGCATTCAGTGCGTTGCAGAGGTTTGGTAGACGACACTTGATTAAATAATGATTCGATATTTTACAGCGGTGACTGAACATGAGAAGAGTTTAAGAAACATTTCGTGCCCATGGACAATTTTAGTGTTCTCGTTTCATCTCCAAGGATAATATATTTTTTGGATTGAAAATGGCAAAAACGTGTGTTTTCAGAACCAATTTTAGCTGCCAAACTTGCCATACAGAAACTTTCGAGTTGTGTTTTATCTTTATTAGTGTGCCGTAAAACTATGAGGTGACCGCTTGAAGTCACGTTCAGGCGAGTCGACGACGGAAGACTGTACGCCGGTAGAGCAACTTGCGCGTAGAGACGATGAGGCCAGCGGAGAGTGTGCAGGAGTCAGTCTTACAGCCAGCGCGTTTAGAGGCCTTGAAACAGCTGCAGGCAGGCAGGACACTAACACCTTCATACAGCTGATCACTTAAAACAGATAGCCAGAAACATGCATGAAAAGAGTATAGAACAATATTATGAGAGTGATCATAAAAAAAAAAAAACACCCTAAGTACCGTGGGATAAAAGGGGGATGGGGGGAAATACAGGAAGAATGTATATCCACGCGTGGTTCCGGGTTCTTATCCCGGATTAAGGCAATATTTCACGGTAATTTTTATTTCATTATCACATAAATGTAAATATTTGTAGTCAAATTATTATAGTTTACAAAATATATCACAGAAAAGTCGAAGATTTCGGAATATGGGAGCCCAGGTTTCTATGCTCCTAATTAACTTTGCCAAATAAATAAAATGCCATGTGATCTATATCATATTCACAACATGTTGATAAAGTATCAAGGATATTAAACAATGGGTACTCCGGTGCTGGTAACTCGAATCTTTTTTTAAAATAGGTATTGATGTTTCTGCCTGCGCATTTTTATTCGTCCAAGAGAAACTAATACATACGATTTTATTTCGAAATTTTACAAAATAATTTGAGACGAAACAACAAATTACTGAACATTGGTTTGTTAAATGGAGACTGCTAGTTTGTGGAAGTTTGATTATTATTATCCCCCTTCCTTACGAAAACAGCCGGTGTTATGCTATTATTGTAAAAAACTTCGAAACTCCGGGTTTAAATCCAAACTATTATAACGGATATGAATTAGCTCATTTGAAATAACGAAAACAGTTTCGGTTACGCAGTCATTGAACTGTGGCAACGACGCCAAGTTTTACATTATTTTATTTTTATGAAATGCGATGACATTACTCATCAGATTGTCACAAATGTCAGATTTCAATAAAATAAATCAAAAGAATTTGTTTTTTCATCGAAAGCAGCTGCTTATTATTTTAATTAACTCATTTTAAAATCTAATTTCCACGGACAAATAAATATTGTAGATCATGTCTTTATTCTTCTTTCTCATTTTGCATAAGGTATCATTTCACAGCCTTCTGACCTGCCGTTCTGAATAATCGCATAGTCCTATGAAAAACCATACTATTGTAAAACGCCTAGTAGGAAATGTTCACATCGGAAAAAAAAAAAAAAAAAAAAAAAAAAAAAAACACACACAGACTATATTACAGCCCCTGTGCTTTATAGAATGAAATTTACGCGAACGACTAGGGGTATTCTGTAAAAATAATGAGTAATGGATAAACAAAATAAATAAACAGCAAAAATCCATTTTAATGTCACATGCAATCGAAGTCACATTTTAATGCGACTTCGATTGCAAAGAAGACGTTAACAAGGAGTGGAAAATCATACGCCAGGTCTACTTTATGGATAACAAAAGCCAGCGTGCAATTCTTAAAACTGGAAAGTCGTGCCACACTATAAAATACTTTTTATCGTACAAACAGCATCTAAATAAATTGTGACAAATAAAATAAAAAATAAAAAATGTACCAAGGCGTAAGTTAGACAAGGCGCGATGTATGTCACCATTGTTACTTAATATCAATATCAACGATCTTTCCAGGAAGTGTAAAAATGTTGCACCCAACAACATTAACATTAATAGCTAAGCGACTGTAGCAGCCGTTGAGAATAACTTGAAAAATCAATATACACACTTTCGCAGTGAAACTGCGATATCTTAACTAAAACTGAAGTAATTATATTTCGATACACATGGCGAGATCAACTATATATATATATATATATATATATATATATATATATATATATATATATATATATATATATATATATATATATATATATATAATTGTTTATGGCAGGTGAGAAATTTCCAATATCTAATTTATAAGCTTTCATGAAACGATGAAGGGGAGACAGAAAACAAGATCGCACTGTTTAATACCGATTAAGCATAGAGAAACAAATTAGCAGGGTTTCACAGTTAAAATTTTACACGGTAACACTTTTTTTCATTTCCTATAATATTAAGCAAGACGGTTTCACGAGGCAAAAACATATTATTTAAATGAGGCGGTAAGAAAATAGCCGATGATATGCACAGTATAAGATAACAGGCCTACATATTAAAATATAGAAGTAGCATGGCAGGACATCTAAGCGGAACAGAGAATTACAGGTAATTACTTTAACTGATGATTAACGGTTAACCAGAAATGGAAGAGATGTTGGTCGACTCTGGAAGACACGGGTACTGGAGTCGGAAAAAGGCCACGGGATTCTAACCTCGGAAGAGACTAGTCGACGCCGACAAAAAAATATCCATTATTTATGTGCGTCTCCATTGTTTCTGACAAGACGGTTTCCACAATAGCAGTAAACGACGTATAAAACACGTCCCTAATCGTTCCGTTCAGGCATTACGAAAGCCAACCACCGGGCGTTTTGAAATCTGAGTTTCTTTTGTCTTGGAGCCAGATCGCTTTCGCCAGCCAGCTATCCCGATCTCGCCTTCATACAATATCGTCCTAAATGTTGTATAGTTTTCGCGATCACTGTATTAAACGTTAACGTCTTGACGTAATAGTATTACTCAATGTAACATCAAGACCCATGTCGTGGTCATTATTGCCGTTAGCGTACTGGCAAACGGGTTTAATAGAGCCCTATTTCTGGAAGGGCTTATTAAATAGATTTACATATAATAAGTTCGGGCAGATTATTACGATCAAACTATTTTGTAGCCCCTACGTGAATAAAAGGCTTTTGGACTGTAAAATTATAGACGAAGGTCATATGCAATACCAGCGTGAATTCATGATGGAAGATAATCACAAAATCTCGATGTTAAATTTTTTGTCGTTTATAAAATCTAAGTTTATGTGTAATCCATCCCATAGGCAATTTTAAATTCCAAAATCAGTGATCCTTTGAGCTTTAATTTAGAGGTTAATGCATATTTGAACCAACTTCTTTAAATATGTTTTAATGATGATTATAAAAATCCACAATTTAGTACGCCATATGTTCGAAGCCAATTAGTCTCAAAATTTTGTTTAAGACACTCCCTTTCTAACCCTCTTTCCTTTTATTAGTATACATTCGCCCAAATTTTCTATAATCATGGCTGTGTTCGATTTCAGTGCAATGCGCCCTTGATCACTTGCCCTTGATCCCTTCCCGTTTCACGAGCCCTTGTTCCCTCCCATAGAAATATTCGTTAGTGAATTCGGACGCTTCTTTCGTTTCCACCTGAGTTTTATTTTACCGAATTTCGCTCTATGCGAATTTAATTTGTCTTTATGACGGTTGCAGATGTTTTCTGCGGCCGTGCACAGTTGTAAACACAAAACAAACACAAACAAATGAAATATTTCAAACAGTTGCGAATCGAAAACTATGCAGGGCTCGAGAAGGGCAAGTTGCTCGTGCCGTTGGCTGAAAGGGATATTCTAGGGTGCATAATGTGCCCTTGCTGCGAATTCGGACTGCGGCAATATGACGTCACATCCGGGATGCACTTTCCAAAGGCACGAAGCCAGATAAGGGCCCTTAGCTGGCGAATTCGAACACAGCCCATAGTTATTCTTGCTTCCATCGTATACCACAATATGATCTTCGAGAGAGCAGGAACAGTCTACTGTCTCACCAAACTTGGAAATAAAACGAAACTTAAACGGCTATACAGGCTGCGATTCGACGAGGCATCACACAGGTGGCAGATAGTGCCTTGAGGCGCATACCACCATACTTCCTGCAACTGTACACGCAGATCTGCCAGTGTTTGTGAAGGTGGAAGACGGTGGCACAAACGTCTCCTCATCGCATCCAACTCGTGTTCGATAGGGGACAAATCTGGGGAGCCAGCTGGTTGATACGAGCTGTGTGGGTAACAAGCATTATCTTGCTACGTGGGAGTGTTGGGTAAGCTGCGCAAAAATATCAGAAAATGGGGCCGCAGAACCTCTATGCACACACATCGCTGTGCTGTCTCCGCGCCTTCAACTGGTGGCACCTCCTGCAACACTTGGTGTCCGGGACGCATGGCGTACACGAATCACTGCAGGATCGCTGCGTTCCTCACAGCGGCGCCAAACCATGCTGCGGCCATCATCTGCATCAAGATTGAAGTGATAATAGAATATTCCTTTCGCCAATGCCATTCCTTTGTCCAATGTTGACGTTCCTGGTAAAGGCCGCTCACGGTAAACTGAGCGCTTTTGAAAGCCCTGTTTAAGATCTACTGGTATTCACATTGTGTATTCTTCCACTTTATGTACAATTAACGTTGCCATGGGCCTGATCACTTCATTCATGCGCTGGTTATGTGAAATTATAGCATTATCATACAAAATTTGCTTAGGCCTATATGAGTAAAAAAAACAGGAACCAAGATAATGACTTATTGCTCAAAAATATTTGACACTTTTAATTCAGTGTTAAGAAATAAAACTATTGTTCTCCGCTGTTACCAAATTAACTGAGCGCATGGCAGTCAGTGTGTACGTTAAAATATATGCAGGTAGGAGCAGATATTCTTCTAAGGTTGATTTTGAAAATGCTTAGATAATCGTGAACAGCCTATACCTCTGAGGGCGTGCCGCACCATAGACTAAAAATGAGGTAGACCGATTATCCGTCTTCTGCGCATGTATCCAACATTGGCCTACTCTAAAGGAACACAGCTATCAAAGTCACATGGTCAACATTGATGAAAATGTTTGTTTATACCTTAGTATTTAAACGACAAGCAGTATTTTATGAATAAAATACTCATAAAAGTTTAAATTTAATCAAACTGAATTGCAAATTGGTTAGATGCAGTATACATACATCTCAAAACATTTGTTTACATGTCAGTTTTCTAACCTAAAATCCAAACCACGCCTTTTTCGCTGGACGAGTTGGCAGAAAAGCAGTTCAATGTTGGGACACAGATATTGGTTGTGCGCAGCCAGCGAGATCCTCATCTTTAGTGTATACATGTGCCGCACGATGCCGAGGCGAGGGGTCAAAAGCAAACGGCGACGAATTATTATTCTCATTGAGACCGACAAATGCAGTGCAGGCCCTACAGACTGCAGGATCTCTCTGGATGTGTGCGCCACGTACTGCGACTGCACGTGGGCGGATACGACGATCTTGTCTGCCTGTAGTGCGTCTGGCAGGATCAGTACGTGCTCTAAGTAACGTACCACCTGCACGTATCCACGCCTGCACACATCGTGTTACAGTGGCGGTTGCACGACCAATACGGATGGCTAAACGGCAAGCCGACCACCCGGCCTCGTACAGTCCGACCGTATATGTTCAAAATTAGTCTGGGTGGGGACATTCTTCGCGAGCACGATGTCGCGGCATACTTATCTGCCTCTTAACACGCAGACTTGTGTCTCTCCACCCTGCTGTATGGTCCTTTTAAGAAATGGTCGCTGGTCACAAACGCTTCCTATATCACATGATGATGCAGAGCCGTTTCTGCGACGTCAATCTTACCATCTGCATTGCGTAATTTCGGTACTGTATGCGGTCTTGATTTCATTGCAAATGGACGACACCTTATAATTTACAATCGTAACTATGATTGCCGGGCGATAAAATACATTATAAGAAAGCATTAAAAATGTACTCGTTCTCTCTATGCACAAAATAAATATTATTTATTTACATTTTTATATTTTAAGAAATATGACTATGCTTAAGACATCAGTTTTGTGCTTATCATGCGTGACAAACTGCTTCTTTGAACAAGGCAAAGTGACTCAGTATGTTTTGCACCTGCGTCAATACATTTACTGTGCTATAACGGTCAGTTACGTTTGCACGCGAGAGCACAAAGCGACAACAAAGTTTTTTTTCAATCCGGCTTTGTTATTGCAGACTTATCGAGAGCTCCATCAGGTGTCCCTGGGCCAGTTCGCTGGCCAGTTCGAGGTCATTTCACACACATGCAAAGACCAACACACACTGAGTCACATGCTGTGAAAGACAGGGTTGATCCAGACGACAAAATATCCGTTTTATTACGTCAAATCAATATATAGTTTTCCGTTACACAAAATGTCGAAATGCAATAAAATATATATATTTTTTAAAGTCAAACAAAATGTACATTTGGAATGACGACATCCTTTTTGGGGTCTTTACCTTCTATCTCGAAACGAAATATTTGGTTGAACCTGCATACTTGTCTGACCTTATAAAAATAAGTAGGCCTAAATTTGTGGTAAAAAAAATTTTTTCTCAGTATGATGACTAAATAAAATGTGACTTGCATAATGATATGTTCATAATAATGTGTATTGTTACTACTGGACTTGACAGTTCGTTTAGAAATTCTCGAAAACTTAGCAGTCGTTGACACGTTATGGTGCTTATTGTACACTGAAGTTTCTCATTTGTGTTTTTTCCCCTTTTACGAAACAAAAAATGTAAATTAATCAGTAGCTTGACAGATGTGCTGTTCCTTTACGAAAAATTAATTTCTCTGGTACTAACGTAACGCGAGACGTGTTGGTTCAGCGTGTAAGGTACTGTGTCTGGCTTACAGATAGTATCCAATTCGATACTTCGCTCACATCATGTATTTACATCGCCTGTATAGAACCTTGCAAACTGCCCTATGTTTTTTTATTGCATGACCTAATGTGAACGAAGCTACAGATGTTTATAGGCCATTCTCGGCAAAGTGAGCACTTTTTAATGCCCTGCTAGATTTTTACTTTCAGCCAATATCTATCTTTCCAGCACTTTTTGATATAAACGTTACCTTTTGACTAATAAATATAGTGTGTACATTTTACCACTATCAAAAGTCAACGCCAGAGTTTGCAATAAAATACATTTATTAGTGGTTAACGTCTGTTGATAGGGCCTTAAAAAGTGCTCACTTCACCGTGAACAGCCTATTCCAGTGAATACAAGCTGACAAACTTAAAACGATTGTCGACCTAAATAAATTTATCCAGACCGCAATACTGATTTTCCTACCCATGTCTATATTGTAATTATGACACTTGTTATATATATATACACACACGTGTGTGTGTGTGTATTTTAATCCAGTGCTCTATTTCATAAACAGAGTAACTTGATTCAGCGTAAAGAAAAAAGTTGCTACATAATAAATTATTGAATCCTAAATTGTCGCTCTAAATTAAATTAATTTTACCATATTATTCCATTTCTCCTTAAGAAGCATACACCTTAACTGGGATATTTGTTGATTTTATTAACAGAAGACTTATAGTTAAATCTAAGGAAATAAGTCACTACATAACAATAAATATATGAATAAGAAATTATACAACAAAATACATAAAATAAAAAATGTACTGCTGGTTCTAACGAGTACCTAATATTTTCCCGCAATACGATATGTGTTGCACATCACGTCAGATTTTGGGTAGAATTAAAATGAGTTTACATTTATTTATAGCATTTACATTACGAGCAAAGACAAATAAATACGTAGTCGTTTACAGTACACATAGAAACATTATAGCATTTTTGTACAGTTTTAACGACATGTACGTAATTTAACACTGGACACACCATATAGTTAAATTTGTGCAGGCCACATGACTGTATCTGCCAGTATGGTTCCGAGAAAATGTAAATGACGGGGCGGTGGACAATTGCCGCGGTGAGAGAGCAACACGTACCTTGTCGAAGCCGCGTCACAAGCCCACGCCGCGTGCTAACGAGAGCAACAACCTACACCATCCACTCGCGAACACGGCTCGCGGCGAACTGAGAGCAACTTCCTCTCCGGCAGCTGATGCCACTGTCACGGCTTGCCGGCCGCAGGCTAGGCTTGAAACGCGGAGACTTCAACGCCCCTCCTCACGCTGCGCTCATGCGCGCTCGCTCCTCCATGGCGTCACACCGAGACCCACGTGCATGCGATATAGTCTGTTCGCGGTGTCCCCACAATTTTTGAATCAAACCATTTAAAAATCACCCCATGTATAACGTGCTTGGTTGTTTCCTTAATATGTCATGTATCAGACGCGTTTTATACACCTGTTAACATGAAAGGACAGGTATTATTTTTGGTTAAACTGAACTTTTACTTATATTTGTGTAAATTATAATATATATTTTATATAATGAATATGAATAAAAATAGATGTGTTGGCAGTACCTAGTAAGAGCAAAATGTTATTAAATAGAGTGCGCAGAAATGCAGTGCATTGTTGCTTCGCTGTAATGTTATAGACTTACTTTGGCTTTGTTTGCCTGAAAGTAGAACTTCAGCAGGCTTTCATAAAAGTTGCAAGTAACAGTGAATGGACTACAGCGTAATGATCAGGCAACTCGTCTACCACCACGGCGGACCGAGGTTGACACCCGGCGAAGTTCGGCTTATGCCTATGAGAAACGTGGCTGGCGTTAAGCCCCTGTCACACTGTCAAATTTTCGCCTTCATTTATATTTCACAAAAAAATTTGAAGACAAAATACGCCCATCAAATTATCTTCATAACCTACTTCATTTCCAGCAGTTGTTCTTGCTTTCAAGTTTCTTGACGTCCATTTTTGTCGTTCACGATTCTGATTGGCTGGGACCGTCAAACATCAAAGAAATTTTAGCACCGGTCCAAACTTCAAATGTTTGATGGAAACTGAAGCCATTCGAACTTTTCTCAGACAAATATGGCGGTGTTTATGAGTTGTGTGTACGTACCCGTCCGAGACCATTCTTGCCCTTATCCACATCGGGTGTATGTGATTAACTTGGAAGGGGTCTTGCTCAGTATAGGAAATTTTGCTAGGTGACCCTTATCGACATTGGCTGCGCGAGAGTGGATCGGGAAGCGAGGCGTCAGGCTCTCTTCTCCTCTGGCTATTTATTCTGGATCCTTGACTCAACACCACCTCACCCCACAACACACAGTAGTAGGGGAGTGGAGGTTCTGGCCCACTACTAGAAAAATATAGTGATGGAGCAATCCATAAATAGATTTTAGGATTTATTTATTTATTTATTTTACTATAGTATTAATTGATTGGAGTATCTCATGTATATTAATTAGTGTATATTCCGATGTATCGGATTAAGTATCAATCATTTAATCCTTTAAAAAAAATAATTTCTAAAAAAACATTTGTAAGTGTAAATGTTTAATTGGTGTCATAGAGGTTATTTTGGGAGAGCGGCACAGGTCTTTACCTTTGGACGTCTGCCAGGCGGATGAGCTGTGAGTAGTGTGGACAGCAGCTTATATTGTTGACCTTGGTTCAAGAGTGGCATAAGGGTTATTTTTTGGGAAAGAGTGAGCTAAATGT
Organism: Dryococelus australis; assembly: GCA_029891345.1. Classification (NCBI taxonomy): domain Eukaryota; kingdom Metazoa; phylum Arthropoda; class Insecta; order Phasmatodea; family Phasmatidae; genus Dryococelus; species Dryococelus australis. The sequence goes on from CM057000.1 coordinate 98,562,674, forward strand.
ATGTCCATCATATAGTGTGCGTACTGAGGTCAGAGACTGGTCGAGGGGAAGGAAGGGATGCCAAGAAAAGACCAAGACAAGTCAGTTCAGTTGGGAGGTCATTGTATGATTGAGGTGGTAAACTGGGTGAGGGGAGGGAGTAGGTGCCAGGAACGGCCACACATCCGCCTTGGTTGCTGTCATACAGAGCTATATCGGCCTATATGTGAAATGGTTATCGACTGAGGTTGGAAATGTGCATTTAGAGAATTGTAATAAATCAGTGTTTTAAAATAATGAAATATATATCGTTTGAATGAACTACTAGCACCGAATTCATCCCGCGACATAAAATTATTACCAAGTACACAAGGAATGAAACAAATAAGTACCTATTGAAACACGTCACACTTCACATGCAACAAAAATAAAATTAAACCTGATTGCACACAAGACTTAAAATATCAGCTATGGACCACATGAAACAACAACACACATAAAATATTAATAAAGCATGCACAAAGTCAGTTTACTGTCCCACCCAAGAATATATATATATATCCAAAACTTTGTAATCACACGCAACAAATACTGACTGAATAACAAATATAACACAACTATGCACATTAAATAATAAGCATGCACCAAGTTAGTTTACTATCCCATATAATTTATCAAAAATTAATTAAAACCTAGAAATATACAACTACCCAGAACGAAATCCCACTTATACATAATCAAATACACACTTACTAATGAAACAAGCAATGAGACAACTTCCATTTAAATACAATAAAAAACAAGTTAATACAATTACACAAAACACCTACGATGCACAGACAATGAGACGTAACGAATGAAGCACTTTCCCTAAGGTCGAGAGCATTGCCTCTCTCTTGTTCGTTCTCCCTCTCACACACTTTCCTGTGACACACACCATGCTCACTTAGGTTGGCGCCCGTTGAAAATTTCAAATATCACATCCCAACTAGTATTAAAAATGGAGTTACATCCCAAATATCTTTAACACCACAATTCCAGGAAATGTATAATTAGAAGTAAAGAAATATTCTTTATGAAATATAGAAAAGAACTCAACAAATATGATTATCTTACACGATATCCTAAGGCAAATACATCAAAATGTGGTTACTTTGGTAAACCATAGCTAGTGTTACTAAATTAAGTATTACACGATTCGCTCTCATTGGCTCGTAACACCCTGCTGCCCAGACTTATAACTTTTTTGTTTTTAAAATATATAATTGGCGTTGTTCTAGCGTAACTTTTTGAAACAATCTATTACAATTGAATTACAATTACAACAAAAACATTAATTACGGGCAACAAATTTCCACCTAAACACGATAAATTACAAATACCGATTGAATTACAATGACGATACAATTAGCAATTAAAAACACGAATTACCACCTAAACATTATAATTTACAAATACCGATTAAATTACAATTACGGCACAGTTGGCAATTAAAAACATGAATTACCACCTAAATATGATCAATTATAAATACTGATTGAATTACAATTATGTTACAATTACTAATTAAATGCTACGAATTACCACCTAAAAATGCACAATTACAAATACTGATTGACTTACAATTATGACAATTAATAATTTAAATTTGAATTACCACCTAAACATGATCAATTACAAATACCAATTGAATTACATCACAATTACTCATCAAACGCAATGAATTGCCACCTAAAAATGCACAATTAAAAACAATACCGATTGAAGTACAACTACGACACAATTAACATTTAAAACACGAATTACCAATTAAACAAATCAATCACAAATACTGATTGAATTACAATTACATCACACTTACTAATCAAATGAAACAAATTAACAATTAAACATATCAATCACAAAAACCGACAAAAATACAAACCTGTGGAATGAGTCATTAATTACTCAAGTATTAAGAGAAATATTACACAGTAGTATACATCCGAACCCTGCTACTATTGTTAGGTTTATTAAATGAAAACATATCCATTATGTTTCAATGTTTTATTTATTATCATAATTTACAAACATCGTCTTACAATCTTTTAACCTCTTGATTCTTCATGCACGAATCACGAGCTTTTGTGAGCCCTTTCAAACTAACTAAGGAACTATGTTTCCCCCTCTTAATAACTTTATCAACTAAATATTCATTCAGAGAATTAACTTTCTGTAATTATAATTCATAAAAACCACCTTTTATAGGCTCGCCATCATTAAGGTTAGTAAAGGGAGGTTGCCTCAGATGGGCGCACATCTTTCTGCGCAGGTAGCTTGGCGACATCACGTGAAGTCCACCATCTCGACCTTTCTCTCAGTCAAGACACGCACTCTTTTACAGAATTATCTTTCTGTGCGGACAAAATTGGTAATGGCATGGCAGTCTCGTTACAAGCGTAGAGTTTATCATGCCAAATTGTGCAGTTTATGGCTGTCACAGTCACGTGCGAAAAACTAAAGGAAGTGCGATTAATGGGCCTGCCTACCAAGCCGGCAGTCGCGAACTTCAAATGGGGAATCAATGTTAAATTAAATTCCTTCTCATTGCGTCAATTTAAAGATAACTGTTTCAAACAAAAATCACGTACACGCGATTTTCTCAGAGAATACAGCTACATAAAATTGTTTTTTTTTTTTTTTTTTGGTGTGTGTGTGTGTGTATATATATATATATATATATATATATATATATATATATATATATATATATATATACACACACATACACACACACACACACCCATATTTGTTTTGTTACATGTAAATTTCAATATTTACATTTTATAAAAAACATATTAAACAAAAAAATTGGCAAAATATTTTAATGTAGCATTATTCCTTAAGAAATTTCTCATAGAATACTTTTTGTCTGTGAAATAGTTATCTTTAAAATTGGTGCAATTGGAAGGAATTTTTAAACATTGATTCCCCATTTAAGTTAGTGGCTGCCAGCTTGGTAGACAACATATGATGTTGAATTATTCTCCAGATAAGTGCTGGGAAATTAAAGATGATTAAATTCCATCATTACACCTGCCACTGAAAGAATGCTCAAGTCATAACAATTAATGCTCTGAAAGATGCAACACAAGAGAGAGGGAAAATGTTGTCTCTTAGAACTACTTACAGTTGCGTTAAAGATTATGTTGCTTGTTATGTAAATACATTCTGAATTTCCTGATTTTCTGTATACTTCAGATGGTAACATTGATGACAATGTATCATACAAAATAAACATGGAATTCCTAACATTTTTGACCGTTTTTGTTCGGAGATATTACTTTGACGATCTAGTATATTTCCATATCAGACAAAGCTCGTAAGTAGCCTTACCCTCAGATATTCCGGTAATTACAAAAATGCTGTAGGACTACTTGGCACTAATAAGTATGGTTAGCTGTGCGCATAGAAAAGTACTATCAGGGGAAAATGTTTTATTACAGCGATAGTAGGATTATGAACATAATTAATTTAATAAGTGAACTCTTTCATCTGGTTTATGCAAATGTTATAAAGTTAACATGATCTTGCGTATCATTGTAACCCAGTCAATAAACACAGGTCTTAATTCTATACCGTGTAATACTCGGTATCACAGATAATTCTAACAACTAAACTAAACTAACAACTAAACACTATTTTACACTTGTAGCAGTCTAACGAACAGCTTCACATTACATATCACTATTGGACATTTATTTGAAATTGCCGAAACAGCCAATTAAGAGTGCTAGCATTATACATGGTTTCAATTACATTGTTATGAGGTAGCATAGGTGTAAGAGAAGCGATGCTTCTTTTTGTATGTCTTGACCAACCATGTGAACTAGCAGCTCTGTAAGGAAGTCCCAAACTACTGACTTCTCAAGGGACTGCTTCGATGGGTTAGGCTGGCTATTTTGTGTTCTAAGTGAGTTGTTTATTAGGAGTCCTCAGCATCATTTAAGAAGCGATGCTAGGCTAGGGGACGAGTAAATATTGTGCCACACCGACCCAAGGATGCCTAGGCTGGTTAATCTGCGTTCAGCCCAGGACTCGAACCACGACCCGAGGTAATACAAGGCCAGCTTAATCGTAAGAAATGAGGTATGCTATCCGAGCGTCAGCGATATTTGGTTGTGTTTTTAGAAAAAATGGCTAAGTCTAAATTGAACTGATGCAGTATTAATTTTGAAAGTGCAGTTTTCTCGATAAAATGCAAAAGACTGGCAAGTTACGATTTCGGAACTTATGTATGAATAATCACCATTAAAATTAAAGAACTGATTTGGCCCGATCATGATTTTATCCAGTGATGTGCTGCAGAGAGTCTGATTACTAAAAGTTTCAACTTAATTTATTGTAATTTTGTTTGTACATTCATAAGATCACTACACAGCCAGACCAAATCTAAATTTCATACATGTTGTTTCATCTTAATGACAAGGTGATAACTTGTGAGGTTTAAGAGTACACAATAATTGCTTGTAATTGATTAGGGTATTCTGTTTTTCGTATTTCTAGTGCATGAGTGTGACAAGGGTATAATTTAAGTTGTTTTATGTTGTATTATTATGCGTGTCACCTAGATTGAATTTCAAGTAAATCCTGCTAAAATATGAAACATGAGTTGTGTGTCCATGATTAGTTTAATCATGCCTTTGCATGCCAACGCTGAATCAAAATCAAAGGAATGGTTATCCACAAATTCTCTCTGATTGAAAGTATTTCTGATGTGCTAATACCTCTTCAGTTTGATGATACCAAGGTTGTGGCATACTGACACCACCTGACTTTTATCTTCATCGCACACTGCTAAGAGCCTGGCACCTAACCATTGAGTTGAATGATCTATATTTTTCTGCATGTGTATCATTGTGTATTTTCTGTGCCAGCCCAGCAAGGTTGCTTTGTTTTATATTTTATGTAATGTTCCTGAGAGTACTGTGGTATTGGAAGTGAAAATTTTCCATCCAAACAAACCCCACGAGCCCCGAGATATTACAAAGGAATATTTTCTCACTGATGTCTAGAAATAGGCTATGCTACCCAAAGACAACACCTACACCACACATTGCACTAGCCCCCTTTGGAGTTAAGGTCTCACCCAGTAAACTGTAAGAAAGTGAACTATTTTTGTTTACTCAGTCCTACAATTTTCTCTCTAAGCAAATATTAAAACCATCTGTCTTTAAATATTATAAATATTAATTTATGATATTAACAAGTTTAATATTGTACAAAATATAATGTGTATACGTTAACCAAAAGAAGATAAGTTTACATTTCAATATCAAGCTCGGTGCAGCCAGGGAGGTGCAAAAGGCATGGGCATGCAGGCACAACTCCGCACCTTTCTCAAATTTCCTAAATATAACACGTCATCTGACGAAAACTATTACACATGGTATATTGTGTTTTTTTTTGCAAAATGACACACACAGTTCTGAGTAAGTTTTGAAGTACATCACAAGCTTTATGAGTAACAGTATTAGCCATAAAATATTATTTTAAGACCATCATGCATAGCATGTTTAACTTACAATTTGTCTTACATAAAACAGTATTTGTTTTAATGCAAAGCACAGCAGCTACATACATCAAACATGAATATTTAGCATCGTCATACTATCCAATGTAAAAACTAAAATTTGGAGGCATTTTTAATTGTCAGTTATTTTGTAATGGCAGTTTAAGGGAAGGCGTGTCTGTGGCCCGGCAGGCAGGTACCAGGCAAGCAGCAGCTGCAGGACTTCCAGTGATGTCATGTGCCCCTTGGCTGGCTGGCTATGCAGGTCTTACAAAACTCAGACAACCTCCCTTTACTAACCTTGCACCATCATAGTGTTCGAGATAATATACTCCAGGAAATAACAGTCTAACTTAAATAATTTTTAATACTTCATATGACAAATTAACAATATATTTCTTCTCAAAACAACTTTGAGCTTGGAAATATATACATATTCTCCAACTTTTAACTTTTGTTTTCTCTTGTCGACTACTATAGAATTATTTAAAATGGGTTTCATCAATCAATTGCCCATATCCTTTTTCGGCGCCATCTTCATAGTTTGGTGGTATCTTGAATTATAAAATGTAAGTATTTCAGGCAAAACGCCCAACCATTTGTAAGTCCCATGCAAAGCGAAATGTATATATAAAAGCTGTTTTAAACTTTAGTTGAATTGTTCGACTACAATTGCTTTTAATTCAGAATATGTTACATAATGATTAATCCCATACTCTGTCATTAGTTTATGGAAAGAACTATTAAAGAATTCTGTTCCTTAGTTGGTGTGGATCAGTCTTGGTGTTCTTTCTTCTAATATGATTTTCATTGCAGCAATAACTTGTTATCCAGTCTTGTTCTACACAGGTACAACCCACACATATTTCGAATAGATGTCTATTACGATTAAAATATACTTGCATCCATTATTGTATTTCGAAAGCAATGTCATTTCACACAAATTGGCTTCAAACAAATAGTTTATTCACAGAGTAATAACCCTTCTATGAAACCTTATTCTTGCAGGAGCATGCAGTTCTTGAGCAATCTTACTAAACTTCATTACGAATTCCCCCTTCTTCAATCAGCTCTTCAATAATAGACACAAATTTGTTTGTATATGAATTATTACCAGACTGTTTGGAAGCTGTGAGAAGTTTAAATCTATTCAACTCATTAGGATTGTTACAATATACTGGAGAAACCGATGGCCAACTTCATCTCTATATATTCCACTTCCAACAATATCGCCTGATAAATGTAATTTCGAGTGCTCATCTCCTGAAAAATTACTTGCATTTGTGCATTTTACAAGTTACTTATAATTCTCCAGATTGGTGTCAGAGTATCCATTTGAAAGGTTTTTAAACAATAGTGTAAACAATCTTTCACTCCTATCTGTTACATAATGACCTACTTGAATTCTATTTACAGATAAGAACATAATTACTGCATCTCCCAGAAACCATATGTTACCATGTCGATATAAACCAAATTCCATATTGCAAGCTAAATAATGCTATGTTAAGTAATAAAGAACTCGCCTTTTCTTCTACTTTAAAGGTTCTTCTGATTTAATTTCCAGTGGTGTATCAATAGATGTAGTAAATACAGAATGTTTTGTAACTATTCCACTTGTAACAGGTTTAAATATTTCTTCGTTTTAAACATATATCTCCATCCATGCTCATTTAGCTTGCAAGTATTTCTCCTTTACAGCAGATTTTAAATTATGTAATTCCTAAGTGGAGTTAGATAATTTTTGTTTCGTTTAAATTAATGTTCCAGTATTTATATATAAACTAATGCCATGGTTTTCTAGCTGCAACAATGGTTCGAGTATTCTGTGCCTTTTCAATATTATCGACTTTCCTTAAAATTGCAGCTAAATCAATTCAACATTTATATATTACGACATCTCTTCCATCCGTATTTCAAGTTGTTTTGGAATACTAGTGGTTACCAATTCATTAATTTCAATTTTTAAACATTCTAAATATCAGTATATTCTAGTTTCCATATTCTGCAGTTCAGTCATCACATTTGACAATATTTCCGAAATGTAGCTAATATTCGTATACACTTTGTAATACTTGCAATTACTTTACTAATTTCTCTTGCATGTTGGTAGTTTGTGATTTAAATATGTTTAGTGTAATAGAGTTTCAGTCTTCCACATAGCTTTTATTTACCACATCATTGTCTTTCACAGCCATGCCTACATTACATAATATACGTCCATTCAAATAACAATTCCCATCACAATTTTTTGTTAAACAGGTATTGCAATGACTATGTTTTATACCGCTATGTCCAGACTTTGAAATACTCATTGTTCTTCATCTGGAAGTATAAAACTATTAAATCTACATCAATATCAACTTTTATATGGGTAAGAGCAGTCATAATTACCAAAAAACCATATATATCTTTCCAACAGTAAGACACATATTCTAAAACTTTGTAACTGACAAATCACCTATAATATGATCATTTTAAATATGTTGTAGATTAAAATTGTTAATTTTAAACACAATTAACATATTTGCATTATCACACAAATTATGTTTTGGAATATATGCATAACTTTGGGACAGATAAAGACAATCAACATTTGAATGTCCAAAACTCATATATTTCTGTATTTCACTCAGCAGTTCACACCAAACATCGTCAAATATAAATATGGAATGGGGAAATGCTTCATTCAGAGACACAATATCATCTTTGTTAGTAAAAGGGAATTATTGCATTCCTTCAACTGACGACAAAATGTTCGCTAAACTTTAGTCCATTTGACTGAATGAGGTGACATAGTGGTAACTCACTGGGCTTGCATTCTGGAGTACCCGGGTTTGATTCCCGGTCCGACCATCCTGTTTTGGTTTGCAATGGTTTCCCGAAAACACTCCAGGCAAATGCTGGGATGGTTTCCAAACAAAGGCCATAGGTGATTCCTTTCTAATCCTTCCCTCAATCCCTCTTACCTATGCAACTTACACAGTCTCTAATGACCTCACTGTCGACGAGATGTTAAGCCCACATACCTGCCTAACTTAAATCCATTTGAATGTTCCAACATTGACATAATAACACAAGTTTTTCCACATGAAGGACAGCTTATTATACAATGAATATTTGGCGGTAAAAGAATTACATGTTTCTGTTCAATTACGTTTTCTTTCGTAGATGCAATTACCAGAAGATGCACACTTTGTTTTACAACCTTCATTCGTAGACAACTACACAAAGTGTAACATAATTCAATGTACTGATTTAAAACTATAAATGCATGCCTATATATAGGTTTGCGTTCAGTTGAAAACAAAGGTTCGTACTAAATGCATCAAAAAAGGTCGCAGAGAATAGAACACATTGATGAATAAATTGCAATTTGAATTGCATTTACTGAAATACAATTACTGTTGACCAGGAACTAAACTTGTTAAATGTCTGGCACAGAACGATCAAGGTTAAACGCTTAGGATAATGCATGTAAAGACCACGGCATAGTTTATGCTCAAACAAACAATTTGAAACAAAGGCATATAGCAGATACGATTCTAGTCGATAAAGCAGCAAATATAAGGAAGAATTCATCCACATCAACAGGTGAAAATCTCGGCATGTGGGTCGTACACAAAGTAATGCAAGCAAAAGTGAAAAGAGGTATGGGCGTAAAACACAAGACAAAATGTCAAACCAAGAAAGGTGGAATTTTACCATTCATATTTCCAGCATTATCAGCCCTTGGAGCCTTAATGGGTGGAATTTCAACTCTTGCTAAATCAGGTAAATCAAGTATCAAAGGAATGTATCTTAAACCATATAAAGTTAGACAAGAGTGAAAAACTCTAAACATGGAAATAAAGCGCAGAAAGTCTTAAATAGTCTTCCAAAATGAGCACTCACAAACAAAGACATGATTGTAATTGTAAAGAAATTGGATATTCCATATTTCTGAGGTGTGTAAATGAGAGATGATTTACCAAAGAAACCTAACCTTTGTGAATGTATGATTGTTAATTTAGATTCTAAACAGAACAAAGGAACACATTGGGTTGCATTAATTAAAAACATAAATTAACATAAATCAGTGATTTATGTCCTCAATTGAAATATGTAACTATTTTTAAAAACATGATATTAAAGTGCAATTATGATACCAAACAATCTCCAATTAATATCAATTGTGGCCATTTATGTTTATGATTTCTGACTATAAATATGATATGTAAACCCACATATACACTTAGTAGTAGAACCACTTAGTAATATATCAATTACGTTGATATTAAGTGCAAACTCATTGCAATTGCATTCGGTTAATTTCTCAACCTTAGAGTTAGATGGTGAGTGGCAAATAAGCCTAATCAAATTCGTCACTTACAACAGCGTACCAAATATCGATATGCACAACCAATAATTTACATTCAATATTGGTATAGAGAACTACATGATTGTAATACCAGTAGGTTCTTACAAACTAGAAGATTTGGAAACATTCATTAAAGCAGCATTTCCTGGAAATGTATATCTCCAATTATGCAGAAATCCAAATATTTTAACTAGTATGATGCACAGTAATGTCGATATCGATTTCATGGAAAACAATTCAGTTGCAAATATGTTAGGTTATGAACGGAAACTGTATCCCACTAATAAATTGCATGAATCGTCAAAACAGTTTAATATTTAGTCAGTTAACATATGTCGAGAAAATGTTAATATTGAAGGTGGTTCATATTTGAACAGAAAACCAACAAACACAATATATGAATTCATGTGTGCAGTTGCTTCAGGATACGAAATAATTGAATGGCCAAATACTTTAATCTATCTTACAGTAATAGTTAATTGTATTGATGAAATAGTCATTACGGTTGTAGATCAAAATGGTAAACTTATTAATTTTAGAAATGAAGAAATTACTGTGTGATTACATTTAAAGAGAAGTATATTGACAATTGCATTCTGTGTGCATTACTATCAAAATGGGTATTGTATATAATAATCAATATGTACATAATGTAGGTGGTTCAGCTTAAAACTACATTTCTAAGAAAACATCTATAAAAAGACATCAACGGAATCATAAAACTGTCACTTCAATTAAGAACACCGTGAGGTTAACACAGGGCAACGAATTGTTTTTAAGGGAATTAGGATATAAAGTTAATAGAAATGGAAGACATACTTAATGTTGAACAAGCCATAAGTTATGAAGACACAATCAATCACCAATATGGAAATACATATATATGAACCGTTCCTAGCTGGTCCGCATACGTTTCCATCGGAAGTAAGGATTCCTATACAGTATCATGACATTTATACGTTACTGTCGAAATCAAATTTAAGGTTCACAGGAACAATTAAAAATACAGCCAATGCAACCAATCAGTAACTACAGGAATCGTGAGAAATGGAATACTTCATTTAATCGACAGAATTGCATATCTGCATAATGGTGTTGAAATCGACCAAACACGAGATGCTGGAATTACTTCCAAGATAAAGAACTTTCTCTCACAGACTACAATGTTTTTACAAGTCTTATGGTGAGTTGGCATCATTCTAACAATTACGACTGGAATTAAACCTATGCTGGAAATACAAAGTTTTATTACCATTAGGTTTGGTACTTGGATTTGCTGAAGACTATAGACATGTTATAGTAAATTCTAAATAAGAATTAGTTTGTAACAATCTGAAAATCGTCAACTGAAGTGGTTCGGTTTTACTTACCATTGGGAATTCTGAGTAACCATACTGGTCAATCATTTTGTAACCAGTTTTTATCTGTGTGGCTTTGGGTTACCGTTGGTACCGTTTGGTAACCGTAGTTGTTACATATTGGTCTCTATATTTTACTATGTATATTTTATTAGAAAAGGCCAGCCTTATTCCTATGATATAGATATTTATGGTTCTATGTTTCTGTATCACGTATATATTTTTAATATGAAAGCATGATATAATAATTATGGTGAGAAAACCTTTAGGTTTATTGTGTTCAAACAAAATGTACGATTAGTGTGAAGGATCCGTGTTAGGCTTTGCTCCTAGTGGGCGTATGATGTCACCTGGTTGGCTGCACGGGTGTAGCGCCAGCAAGTGTGCATTAGTCCAGTCAGCTGTGAGTCGAGCAGCAGGAGAGTTGCAGGCTGAATGCCGAGCGAGATACTTGTGTAGTATCAGTCGGGCAGTGGTTATGCTGCGAGGCTGTGCGGCGTGTGACAGTCGTGAAGTTACTTTTTGAGAAATATAATGAGAACTAAACACAACTACTTAAATTATGCGAATATGTAAGCAGGACATGAGAAAAACATTTCTATTTAGAAGATGTGCGCGTGGCTTATCCAATGCCTAAGAATGTTTAATTACAAGTCTGTAATTATGCACAAGTGTGATTCGAACATTAGTGCTAAAGATCTGTCGCTGGGCAAGGTGACCATGCACAGTAGTATTCCAGGCGAGTCCTCTGGCCACATTCGATGGCAACTGAAATTCACCAAGTCTGTTCCCAAGGTGTCACATCTGGTTCTCTGTATGAAAGGCTACTGCTGGTTTACTCGCTGTCTTGTTCCTGTGTGCACGTGTTGGCATGCTTCAGAATACAGTATTTCCATGGCGTCCTTTTGGTGACTGGGTTTGCTGGAACAAGTTATTAATTGCAATCAGAAGTCATCGTACTGTGTATAGAATGATGATCCCACTACGAACGAAGACCCACATGATTCCAATTGAAGTAAAATGAAGTCAAGTGATAGGCAAAAAAATGTAAATACAGTCATAATCATGCTTTCAGAAATGCAAACTAATTCATGCTTAGTGATTTTGATGGTGTTATGTGTACGAGCATATGGAGCACATTTTTAAAGTCATGCATTTTCATGAATTTAATCATAAGAGATATAACATATAATTTTTAGAGATTCCAGAAATTTTAATATGCTTTTTATAATAACTGTGTAAAGAAATGTAATGTTCATGGAAAAGTGTAATGGCCAACTTATTATAAACATACGAAAATCACTGAAAACGGGCTCACGAGAACTTTCTTTCTAAACCACCTTAAAGAACTGATAACTGAATTATTTGGAATACTAATTGTACAAATGTACTAAATGGAGTGTAGAAATAGTGTTTATATATGAGCTGCGGTATATAGTAAACTTTAAGACGAGATTGCTTTCCACCCCATTGGGGATACTGTAAAATTGTTTCGTAATTAAGGATGCGAGTGAGCCATGATTGAAAGTCCTGATGCCACTGAGGGGCTGAAGGAAACTCAAGTTATTCTATTTGGAAATACACATTTGAACGCTATATAAAACACTGCCAATAACAAGGAAGGTGTATCATTGGAATTAATCAGCGTCGAATGGTTGATGCCACATATTGAAATTAATGTTAGTGAATGTCTAAAGTTCCTAAAGTACATTGAAAAAGGGAAGAATCTAGACCTTGCATTCAGGTGATGGTGTTTGGAGACATTTCCTTCACTACCACCATCAGAAAAATCGTATGGAATGTGAAATCGAGTTTTTCAAATTAAAAACTTAGATATGTTATGTGTTTTCAAACAAACCATCAAAACAATTTAGGGGCAGACAGATTTGTTTGACCATTACAATATTAAAAACATTAAACTTAACCTAAACAGTCATGCCTATTCGTATATGGATTTCAATACAAACTTTGGAAATTGTGCATTATTCATTTGCTACAATATATACACGAAATTACATTAAACATATTACAATAGAAAAAGCACACCGATCCTAGAGCCTGATTCATTTAATACCAGAGAAACCTTAATTCTTATTTGATGTCAGCAAACAAAACAACAGCATTAGCAATAATGTTATTGATTCACGAATCGAAATAATTTGCAAATACACCCACTCCAGCAAATACTCAAGCTTATGCATTGATCATACATTATAGAATGACAGTCTATAATGTAAGAGATAAGTTGGTGAAGATAATGACTTTAATCAGTAGACAATGAAACACAGTTGAGACGAGATGTTCTGCAATGTGCAAGATTTTCAGACTCCAAATAGGTTTATCATTAAAGATTTGGCAATTATGCATATGGGAGACTACACAACAGCATTCAGCTTCAAGTCACCATTCGACTGGATATATCTAAACTCAAAATACAAGAAGACAAACCCATGACTAGCAAAAATCACCATATTTTAGTATGGGAGAGTGGGTTTATGGACTATGAGAATATAGAAGATATTTGCAAGAACTACTTAAAAAAAACTGTGAGATATTCATCTGTGGACTTCATCAAAAAAGGATTTTGGAGAGTGTATGGAATGGAAAAATAACAGATGAGAAATAACTTATTACAAATGTCCTTCATTCAAAACGCTATGTCAAACATAGATCTTCATTTTTCTCAGCAGGCAAAAACTCTAAATTAATGTTGAAATGATCGTTGATGACTGATTGGAGTGAAGTGGAAGATGATAGTCTGCCAAAGTCTCCAGTCGATAATATACAACTAATATGGCACTACCTGTGGTGAGGAAAGATTGCAGCCTGTCAAGTGTAATTTAGAATATAAAAGTTATTGGTTTTTGCGAACCTATACTGTTTTACCCTGAAAGTAGGCGATAATGAAATCACTTGCTCGTATATATAGAAATCCACGTGTAAATTAAATATTAGCAAATTGATTGCATATTGGAGTAAACCATTTAGAGCTTGTTTTGGAACGTATTAATATTAGTATCACTTTGACATTCCTACTGTAAACATGTCTTTCTTCCAGCTGATATTTATGCCTCTATCACCCCGGGAAACTCAAGTGTGGATTACTCTTGTTCGTCTGGTGGAATATTATGTTGGTTTGAAGAGAAGTATAATGGATTGTTTTATTTCAAAAATACCCATCTCCATTAGAGGGTGAAAACCATTTATTTAATATCTTGTCCGCACCTGATAAATATGTCCTGTCTATCATATGCATCCAAGTACGAGGTTACCAGCAAGTATCGAAAGTGTACTCACACTTTCATGAAACTTTTCCTGAATTACGTGACTGTATAATATTACACACACCCAAATGCACAAAATATGTTAACAATTAAACATACGAGAAGACTACAAGTATGTGTATTGCTACTTGCCAAGAATAGAATGGAGACATCAATGTGAAGAAATTATGTAAAAAGTGTTTTTGCAAACACCCAGTGATGACAAAATGTAATGTAATATGTTAAAAAATGTAATTAAATAAAGAGTTTGAAACCACTTTAGTGTTTACTGACTTACGAATGCATGAATTTTAATTAATGTTTGGTTTGTAGTATATATTTTCACATAAATAATTCGGACAACAAAATGAATTCGAAATGTAACGTAATGTTCCTTAAACTTTGTAAATGAGCATTTAATAATAAAATCTAAATGAGTTTGCACATATTTGTCACATAAATGTTATATGTTTGTGAGCGGGATGATGATTAAATTAGACATTAGTAATTTAAAAGTGATGTAATTCATAAAACTCTGTACATGTACATTTAATACATTCTAGGATTCACACTCATTGTGTTTAAAACAAATATTGTTATTGAATTGGTACCTATTGAACATATTTGCAAGGCCTAGTATTACCTATAGGTTCAAGCGCTGACTATAAAAGGGATGCAACTTCTTCCTAACAGTGCAGATGTCTCCGCTCATCGATTGATCAGGCATTTGCAAGCCTTTTCTTTGTTTCCAAACACAGTTATCACTGAGTAAGGGGACGGAAAAATTGCAATGAGTGCCCCAAAACATCGATGTGTTAATTCAGGAATGGAAATTAATTTGCTTTCCCACTCCTCCACATCAGCGGAGAGCTGTTTTCCCGAACTTAGATATGTGTTATTGGTTACAGTGTTTGCTGGCAGGCTTACTTATGGGCGAATATATAACAACAGGAATAGTAGTGATGCCGACTTTTCTCGTTTTTTTTTCAAGGTGCAGGGCCCCTCTTCCGGCCTTAAGTACAGCTTCACCTCGGCTTATTATGCTTAGCATCAACATAGCATGTAAATATTTAAAGTCCTTTGTGGTGGAGGAAGGTGGTATGGAGACTTTCCATTTTCAAAGTAAAACTGTTACTGTCCTACATTCGTCCGATGTTGGTGAAATTTATGATGAGACAATTAAGCCTTACCTAATCAACAGGCCTGCGGAATATAGTGCGCGAGGCAGCGGCTGGGTGTTGCAACTAATATTGCATATATATATATATATATATATATATATATATATATATATATATATATATATATATATATACATATATATATATATGCAATAATAGGTGCCACACACACTCACTAGGTTGCCCAAGTTCATTGTCAATCGACAGGCATGCATTAATGTGCAGTTTTCGGAAATATGTGCTTCCATTATGCTGTTATATCGGTTTTATTTCCTGCCACACAACATGTAGACAGAACTGCTTCATATTCACAACCTCACCATGTTTTCAATACTGAAAGTCTGTCGGTACCTGTAGTAATACAGGATGTCGGTAAGTTCGAGGAGAAGTTATATTTCCATCAATATTTATTGTATAGTAGACCAAGATAGTAATATAATTGACGAAACTTTATATAAGGAAAGGGTTATTTTACCGATGCACATTTCTCCTGTACACCATGTAAATGTATTGGCAATTTGTAGACGTGGTAATATCGCACATTTGTATTTTTTTGGTATAAAAATTTTTATCACGGCTGCTTAACAGCCAACTGAACAAGGATGGACACGAGAAATTTATTTGTGATAGTTGCCTCCAATATTTCAGAACTGAGGAGAATATCGCAAATCATAGTATTCTTTGCCAGCAACAAAAGGCTGTTCGCAGAACGTTCCCTACTGGAAACGACAATTACTTGGAATTTAAAGATTACAGCAACAGGAAAGATTGGGTTTCGTCACCTATTGCGATGTAGAGAGTTATTAGAAAATCTTGTCCTCTTGCCTGCCAAATAATGAGACAAGTAACACAACTACCATAAGCAAACATGTTCCATATTGTTGTAGCATTTTGTTGGTATATTCATACAATCCCACTTTATCTAATTACTTTGAGTATGTATCAATTAATAGATAAATTGGTTGAATTAACAAGGTGGGTTACAGGAATGTATAGCATAACTGTTCCAATGAAGCCAAAGAACGCATTTCATAATGTTATGAAATGCAAAGGTATTAGGATGAAGATTACGCTCATGCCCAAGCTGCCTGGGATGTGTTCAACTGCATAAACTTGTTGCAGTATGTCACACAATATTTATGTGTGGACACTTGTTTGCTGACAGACGTTTTTGAGAATCTCAGAACCGTATGTTTGGATACGTACGTCTTGAACCCACAATGTACATCACAGCTGTGTCCCTTTCATGGATGCCTTATATGCAAAGACAGGTGCACGGTTTACCGATCCCGACACGTATCTGTTCGTAGAATATGGGGTTAGGGGCGGCACTACATAAGTTACCAGAAGGTGTGTGGAAGCCAATAATATTTACATGGGTGAAGAGAACAACCACAGTGTGGCATCGAAATACATCTGTTATTTCGACATAAATGTACTTTACGTACAGTCACACGATGAAATGCAAGCTTCCTATTGGCACTTTTGAGTGGGATAAGTCTGGCATGTTTTCATTTTGGGATTTCAGGAACACGGTCATTGACGGTGACACTTGTTTATTAGCGGAATTGGTTTTGTCTTTACCAGACAAATGCCATGATGCACTAACAGATCTACCTCTGGACCCAGTAACTGGCATCGCATGAAAAACTACTTTTGACACTCATGCTGTGGAAAAATTATGTTGTACACTGTGAAATACTGAGGCAGTATTTGATGTATGGAGCTAAACTTCACTCTGTCCATCGCATTTTGCGAATTTGAGCAGAAGACTTGGATGGATCCCTACATCGAATGTAATATTGAAAAATGTGCCCAGGCTATGAACGAACTTGAGAAATCGTTTTTTAAGTTAATGAATAATTCCATATATGGAAAAACTTTGCAGGATGTCCAACGGGAAAGTGACATAAGAGTCGCCTCGTGGTATGACACGATTTATGGGGCTGCAGAAATGATAGGGTGTCCTGCATTCAAGGTGTGACAAAATTCTCATCGAGAATCTTGTCCCTATCGAAATGTCAAAGAGCTGTGTTATGTTTAACAAGCCTTGGTACACTGGTGTTACCATTCTCGATATTTCCAAATTGACTCTATATGAGTACCATTATCAATATATGTGTAAGACATTTCCTCTGCCAGCCTTGCGACCGATTTGTTGTTGTATTCAATTGCTTGTAATAATGTATAAAACATAACTGCCCCAGATTTAAAAGCATGGCACTGAGACTTGTACGGTTATGCTCGATGGTACTGCACCATCAGTCACTTTGGTGCCAGCCTTTGGATGTGTCCCTGCAGGCGCCAGTACGCCAGACGACATCGGGCTTTTGACATCCGCTTCCAACATTCTTTCCTGAGGTACGGCTGCACCTTCTCCCCTGTGCTGTTCCTCTGGCGCTCGACAGTGCGATCGCCGCCATGGGTCACCAGGTCTCCACACACTTTTCCTTCCTTTTTCATGTTCACGTTTTCTGTTGATGTTGAATCGGCGACCTTGAAAGTCTCTCCACCATGCTCGACACCAATCTCCTCGCTTGGTCGACCCCTTCAGGAGACTGCAGTGTCCGGCACCGACAAAACATGGGTGGTGGGTGGTGAGCCCTTGGGAGAGGTGCCATCCACTTTCCTCCTCCGCTCTACGCATTACGAGATCGAAATGCTTTAATTGAGCCATTTTCAACAAATAAAATTGAAATAACAGACAATGTGAAAAATAGAATAACAATTAAAACTAAGTTTAAATATTAAGCTTGAGGATCACTTACCTGATATTCTCGGTTTTGAAAGAAAATTAAATATTGAAAAGATAAAAAAAAAATTTAGGCACTAAATTGACTAATTTTTTCCATTCAAAACAATAAATATTCATTGTAATTTGGCATATGGAATATTAAAAAAATATTATGAATCTAAGCATTTGGAAACTAATATAATTGGTAGTTTTGCACCAAAAACTATGTTTGGTTTTAGCAATTATATAATATATGAGCCCCCATAGCCAATTTTTTATAAAATTAATAATGAGCAATTTAATAACATTGTTTTAGAAATTAGAGAAGAAAATGGAAAATTAATTGATTTTGACGGTTCTGATTTCGACATTGTTTTGGAAATCAAAAAATTTTAAAATTCCGCTATATTTATTAACGAATCTGGTCTATATCAGTTTTTTTATTTTGTTATTAAAAAAATATATATATAAACACATATTTCCCCACATACAAGATGGCCTAATTACTAGAAAAACAACTAGAGAACCTACAACTAGAAGATGGTAATAAAATTACTATATTATTTTATTTAAATAATTTAATTTCCAACAATAAAATAATTAATGTTGTATTAGACGATAAAATTGAGCCCTGTTTTTTTTTTTTTGGTGAAGATATTGCTGAAATTTTAGAATATAAAAATTTAAAATATGTGTTGCAAAAGAATATTTCAAACAAACATAAGAAAACTTTATCAGAAATATTCAAAAGTGTTAACAAGCCTAAAATTAACTATAATGCTGGTAAAACAGTTTATATAAATAAAAATGGATTAACACAGCTATCCAATAAAACACTGGTAAAATAAATGTGTAAGCAACTTAATTTAAGTATAGATGTTTTTGAGAGAAAAAAATTTAAATTATAAACAAAATAAAATAGAAAATTATAGAATTGATTTATATTTTCCAGATATAAAATTAGCTACTGAGTGTGACGAATTCAACCACAGATATAGAAATATTAATTATGAAATAGAGAGGCAAAAGTATATAGAGGCACAATTAAATTGTACGTTTATATGGTTTAATCTTGATAAATAAATTTTAATATTGGCGATGTGATTAACAGTATTGTAGTGCATTTATCATAACTCTCATTAATAAAATTATTAAGATTTGACTAGCTGTGTTTCACCATTAATGGAGAATAAAATTTATTTTCGATATTCATATGGCAAATATTCTATTTTATTTTCTCTTATAATTCTCTTGTTATCACAAGGACTCAGAGCTGTTTTATTAACCTCTATTGTAAATATTTTGTGTTTCTCACTCCTTAATAAATTCATTGTCCTATATTGAAGTTTCTCATCAAACACACATTTCTTATAGTCATCAAAATTAATTCCATTGTTGACAACCATTTTCACACCTTTTGCTCTTTTTTTTTGTTTATCCTCAACTGTATATGCATACATCTTTGCTCGTAAACCAACATATTCTTTAATTACATTGCAGTTACACTCATATGTCATTTTGCCTAAAATTTATTTATTTATTTGTAGAACATTATAAATATTATCTTTTGGATAATCACTTGTTTCAAATTTATCCAACATCGACTTCATATCTTCATATAAATCTACTCTTTTAATTTCATAAAAAGAAGAGTCGGTATCCTGGTAACATAGTTCAATTTTGTCACCATATTTCGGCTTCATAATTTTATAGTGGAAATCATACATTAATTCTTTCGAAATTTGCAAAATGTCCATGCCCAAATATACTGACCTCTAAATTTTACATTAGTTTTATTCATGTGAATAGCTCCAAGATTCTCATTAAATACAGTACTTTTTCTTAAAATTGGTTTTGCAACTAATTTTTCGCAAATTTTTTCACGTGAAACTAGTTTTATATCAATTCTGTTTCTTATATTCTCCATTGTTTTACCAAACACAGAATTATTCATCAGTTTGTAAAAGTCCTTTTTAAAATCATTTTTCGCATTAGTCCTCATCAATGTATTAAAATCCATGTACTTTTTCAACGAATCAGATTGATTAAATATCAATATTCTGTGTATTTTTGTAAGTTTTAATCCATTATTTAGGCAGTGTTTCAAACTATGATAATGTAGTATATACTTTTCTTTTTTACGTAAAGTTGTTAATAGTTTCGATTAATTGGTACCTGAAACTAATTTATTTTCTGGACAAAATGGAAGATCTTTGTGTAAATTATGTAGTTCTTGTGAATATTCTCAATGAACTTCTAATATATAACCAAACTCAGAAACATTTTTCAAATTTAATATTTTTTCTCTCCAGTAATGTAAATCGTATAATGCATAGTACACTAACTCGAAACCTCCAAATGGTAAATGCTGAGACATTATCCAACCATATAAATTATTGGCATCGAGATAAACTAAATAATTTGATTCTTGATGGGCATTGAAATCTTCCAAATATCTGTTATTTGCTTTAACATATTGCTTACAACATGTGAAATATCACCACGAATTCCATTTTCAATCATTAAAATCATATCATAATCATATAATAATTCTAGGGATTGTTTAGTCATTTTTAACATTGCATCCCACAATAAACCTGTTGCTGTAAAATACCATGCAAGGTCTAAGACCATAAGAATTTATACATGTGTTTCTAAAATTTTCGAATATTTATGCTAACAATAGTACATCACTTTTTAAATATAAATCATTGTATTCACCAAAATTTTCTATATTAAATTGGTTCCATATATTTTTTGCATGTTTGAATTCTTCATCAGATATACTATTTTCGTTTAATTTATTGTAAAATTCACTCTTTGGGGGAAGTTGAGTTTCGATAAATTTTTTAAAATTACCCATATAATCATAAGTGTAAACACCTTTTTTAATAACCTAATCTATCTTATCTTCGGGAAAATGTTTTTGTGTTTTTCATTTGTTCTTAAGTTAAATTAGACGATAATTTATCTATACTACTAGCTATAAATTTGAATGTGTCTATGAATCGCATCTTCAAATTTTCTGTTTTTTTTTTTTTTTTTCCCCAGAAGTTATAAACTTTTCTTCATTATACGCAAGTAAATACAATCGTTTTTTCATCATAGTCTAACTCTTTAATGAATAAATGAGCATCATAACCAGCTAGGTTAGGAAAATTAATTGGTACAAAATTAGGTAATTTTAATTGTGAATTACAATTGTTGCACGTTGGCTTAAAAATTTTTCCTCTTATATGATCATGGTGGTGCACTTTTTATTGTCCTTAGAATATTCGCACTCCCATACAGTACATTTTTTTTTAATTTCCTATATAATATTTTCCCTCTGTTGTTAGTGGGTGCATTGGCTCTATTTGTGAATATATTTCCCCAATTTCCTCTACTTCCTTTTTATTGACTCTATAAAAATTGTATGCACTTCTGGGCTACGATATACAACTGATGGTTTATAATCACCATAAGCAGATACAATATAATAGCAAAAGCTAGAAACTTCATGTAGCTGATATTTCATTGTGTATGATGCATCATTTAATTAAAAATCAATGTTATTTATTTGCTCATTTGTAAGATTATATTTTTCTTTGAATTTTCTTTGTAAAGAACATTATCAATTTAATTTGTTAAAATTGAATATTTTTTTATTAAGCTAAATTGTTTTATTTCTCTTGGATTTAGTTGGGTTGTTGATATTTTCTTTAAAATGCATTCAAAATCTGCATATATTGCGAAAGGAACATTCGTGGTGTGTTAATAATATTTAAATTTTATTTGCTCTCCTTTTGGGGATAAGATTATCTTCACAAGTTCATTTTCTGAGCAGTCTTCTATGTGTTTAATTAATTTCTCCTGAGAATAAAAAAATTAAAGACTTATCGCAAATATAAATTTTACTTTTGTGTTTATTTTTTTGTACTGAAAGCAACTTCTATTAATCTCTTATCCAACAACAATATGAGTTTTCGCCATTTTTTAAATAAAGTAAATTTATGTGTTGGTCCTTTTCATTTCTTGTAAGCTTTTGCAGATAAACATTGAATTTATCATCAATAGAGTTAACATTTATAGAAACATCAATTTGGTTTTTTATTTATGGAATATCGTCAATTTTTATAAGATATTTATATGTATGTAATGCTTTCTCGATATTGAGACCCACATTTTTATACTTAGATATTCTTTGTGGACCTTTTTCAACAGGAAACAATGCTGGTTTTATAGCCCAAAGAAAACATTTTTGATCATCATTCATCACATTAATGCATGCTTTTTTATTCTTAATCACTTGTGGTAATGCTATATATAATAATCCATTTAATAGATTATACTTATTTATGGCTAACTGCAACCTAATTATGCCTTTCTAGCTTTTCTATATATTATTTTGCCATTTGAAAAAGGTAAATTTGCAAAGTTTCTTTTTCTTTGTTCATTTTTAATTATTGGCATACGAGCTGTAATTAAATCAGCTTTTCTTAAATTATATAGATTATTTATTCTAAACCTTTTAGCTGTAATTCTTAATTCAGCAACTGTTAAAGCATTTAGATTCTCGATAGGATTTTTAGATTATATTCGCTTTTTTGAATAATATTTGCAATAAGATCATCTTTATGTAATTTATATATATATTTTTTCTGTATCTATAATTCTCAACTCGCGTAATCTCTTTTCTCTCAACTCACTCACTAGGTTGCTCATCTCCATATTTATATGTAATAAATTTTATTATAATAAAAAATTATGAAGTTGGCGATTGCTGAGTTTCACTTAGAATATCCATTCTGTAAAGGTATGTTACTATTTTTATGCTTTTTCAGAAAATGGTTATATTCAAATTTTTCTCATTCGCAACGCACTTTCTTGTTTTTTGACTCATAATTTCGTTTAGTATATTCGGTATAGCATTTTTTGCACGTGTTAAAATGCTTCTCTGTTGTGTTTCTGTGAGGTGCGAAATCGTAGATATTTTAATTCTCCCTGGATACTTTGCAGGTGTTGCTTGAAAAATCACATTGTAAAATTTCATAAGTATTGCGCAGTTTAGCATTTTTGTGTTTTTTGCGAAATTTACTTTGCAAACATATTTTCCACATTCTCAAAGTATCTCTTTTTTTTTTTTTTAACTCATAGCGACTTCTAGAATGTTCATCGTAACAATTTTTACAGGCATTAATGTGCTTATATTTTGTGTGTTTATGTGATGGCAAACATTCAATGTTTAAAACTCCACCATATTTTTTACATTGCATGCTTATACTACTATTCTCATTTTTTTAAATAAAGAAACAAATTTTATTAAGAAAAAAATCAACATTAAAAAATATAACCCATATTATTTGATAAATATTGTAAATATTTTGTATACTTTCAAGTGCTCATTAAAAAAAAGTTGACACAAAAATGTAGTACACGAAGCTCTACTAATTTTTTTAATACTTTTTCTATTTGCTCTAGACATTCACTCATTTCTCGAAGTTCATATTTGTCGTCAGTGTTATCTAAGAGTGATAATTGCAAGCTTTGAAAATTTAAATTAAATGTGTGATATAACTTTTTGAGCTCTTCAGTCTTCAGATGCTTTATACCTTTTAAAATATTTGACAAACTACAAGGAATAATAGGCGAAGTCATGTTTATTTATAAGAAACAAATTTGTTAAAAAGAATAACGATTTTTTTACTAATGCTTAAAAAATGTGCTTAAGATAATTCTGGATCATGGTCAAATATTCCACTTTTAATTTCTTTCAAACCTTTATACTTTAGAAAAATTTCTTTCTTATTTATTGGTTTCAAAGAATTTTTATCGAGATTCCTGACAGAATGCACTGGTAATGGAATTTGTAATTTGTAATTAAGAATTCGATTAATTTTTTTTACCAAAAAGATTCATAAATTTCAAAATATGTTTCCTTAAACCATTTATTACTTTCTACATCTGTAGTTTGGTGAATTCGAGTGATTTGTACTACTTGTTGAGCAGAGAATTTTTTTTTGCAATATTTAGAAAAAAATTATTAAGAAAAAATATTAGGAAGAAGAAAATATTTACTAAGGAGAAAAATTTATTAAGAAGAAAAACCTAATTAAGAAGAACAATGTATTAAGGAGAAGAAAACATTTATTAAGAAGAAGAAGAAGAAAATTATTAAGAAGAAAAAATTTATTAAGAAGTAAACCTTTATTAAGAAGAAGAAAAAATTATTAAGAAGAAGAAATATTAAGAAGAAGAAAAATATTAAAAAGAAGAAAACTGTATTAGAAAGAACAATAAATTTATTAAGAAGAAGACTAATTATTAAGAAGAAAATATGTAATAAGAAGAAAAAATTGTTAAGAAGGAGATAAAATTTAATAAGAGAAAAATTTATTAAGAAGAAAAAAAATTATTGAAAGAAAAAACATTTTTTATGAAGGAAAAAATTTTCAAGAAGAAGAAACATGTATTACGAAGAAGAAATATGTATTAATGAGAAGAAGAAGTTGATTAAGAAGAAGAAAATTGGTGCCGAAATTTTATCAAGATAAAATGTCCCCTATGTCATTGGGTATTTGGTGTTTTATTCATTATGGAATTGCAGGCGGGACAAGTATCCCACCTGAAAATTGTGGCAATATTAAGAGAGATTTAGTGAAAAAAAATTTTTATTTATAAATGAAGACATATAATTATTCTCGCTATTACAAAATATAATTTCTGCACTTTCCAAAAAAGTGAATCAGACAAAATATGCAACCACACACAATATTTATCGATAAATGTGGTCTATGTTTTATAAAATTATTTTCATAATTTTTTTATTTATAAAAAAGAATATATATATAACACATCCCCCATTTACAAAATTGCCGAATCACTATAAAACATCTAGAGAACCTATAACTAGAAGATAGTAATGATTTAAATAATATAATTTTTGACAATAAAAAAATTAATGTTGTGCTAGGTAATAATAATGAATAATGGTTTAGAGGAAAAGATGTTGCTGAAATTTTACAACATATAGATACGAGTCAGGCTATCAGAAAGCTTTTTAGTGCAAACCATAAAAATGTTTATAAAAACATAAAACCGAATAAATATGTTGGTAAATATTGGCAACACAATTTATATAAACAAAAATGGAATAACACAGCTGTTGACAAGGTCTATAAAAGGCACTGAAACATTGGTAAAACAAATTTCTGAACTGCTTAATTTAAAAATAAATTAAAAAAAAATAGCAAAATATATTTCACATATTATTAAATGTTTAAACATTTAAATCATAAACAGCAATATAAAATAGATAAATACAGTATTGATTTATATTTTTTCAGATAAAAAATTAACTATTGAGTGTGACACATTTTACCATTGAGATAAAAATATTAATTATGAAATAGAGGCAAAAGTATCTAGATACACAATTAAATTGCAAATTTATAAGGTTTAATCCTGATGAAATAAATTTCGATATAGCTGATGTGGTTAATCATGTTGTTGTGCTTTTAGGTAAAAATATTTAAATTGACACTGAATCTGTTTTATTAATCCATGAATTATGTGAATTACCAAAACCTAACCACTTTACAAATATTTTTCCCATCCTTAGTTTTTAAATATTTCGACCAAATTCGGATGGTTTGTTATCATAATTTCATATTCATAAAAACTACCCATTATTTCTTCTCCATTAATATCTTTTAATTTGTATGTTTGTCTATCATAATTTAAAACCTCAAAAATTGTAAATAATTATGTTGACCAATTAGGTGTATAATCTTAAAAAAAAAAAAAAAATTCAGTTTGCTCACACGAACAATATCTTCAACTTTGTATATATGGATTAAAATTATTCACAAAATTTGTTTGCAATAAAGTTTTTCATTTTTATATATTAATTTCAATTGGTTTCATGCCAATAGTGCTGTGCTTTGTGTTGTATTAATTCTTAATTCATCCAATATATTTGTCCATTTATAATTGCCATTCAAAGAAAAATTTTTCCACATTATTATTTTTAAAGGTCGATTAAATCTTTCAACAATGCTAGCTTTTAATTCAGAAAATTATGAAAAATGTTGTATGTAATGCTTTTCCATAAGTTTTTTCTAGAATTTCACTATTTATTTCTGAGTAATTAGCACTTTTCGTTTCATTAAAATATTTTCTAAAGCATCGTAAAATGTCATAATATAATTTGTAATAATTATTTATATGTGATAATCATTTTAAAATTCCAGTATCCATTCCTCCCAGATCAATTTTCCACAAATCATCAATCCCATACTAAATAACTTTTCTCCTTGGAAAATTTGTTTGTGAAGGTTTATATAATGAATTGATTATTCCTTCTCTCACAGTGAGCATTTTGCAGAAAAGGCTGCAGCCCTTAACCAATTAGGAAAGAAAAATTCCAAATTTGATTGGGGTGCAGACCAACAGAAAGTGCTTGATGCTTTAAAAAATGACATTACTAATCCTCCTGTGTTGCGAATGGCTGAGTTTTCCAAGCAGTTCGTTTTACAGACCTATACCTCTAGTTTGGCTGTAGGGGCAGTCCTTTTACAGGAAATAGATGGTGTACGTCAGCTGGTGGATTATGCTTCACGTATTTTGACCACTCAGGTAAGAAAATAATCTACAATCTATGAATTATAATATTTAACATTTGTATTTGGTGTTGATAAATTCCATAAATATCTTGCACTTTCTGAATTTTTGTTAGAAACAGATAATCAGGCTTTGTCTTGGCTGTTAGCACACCCACGTCAATTAGGTAAAATAGGCAGTTGGGTGATGAGAATCTCCTCTTTGAAATTTAAGGTCCAACACATTAAGGATACTCAGAATGTTGTTGCAGATGTCCTATAATGCATGTTTGAAGGAACTAAAGTGTTAGAAGAAACTGAAAATTTTGTAAGTTGTAACCTTTTGAGTGATTTCCCTTTGGCTTTTGATAACATTAAGAATTGCCAGGAACAATACCCAGAGTTAAGCATCATTATTCAAAATTCACAGTCTGGTATTGAACAAAGACCATATTCTTTGTCTAAAGGTGTCCTATTTTGTAAGTCTCGTGACAACAGAAAATATATTGTTTTGCTTAATGTTCTGAACCCCATTTTTTTTTTTTTTTTTTCTTCTCGTGTAGGTGGACACCTAGGCAATCAGGAAACATTTTATTTGGAAAAGAATGAATGTAGAAATTTCAGATAGAGTAAAAATGTGTACCCTATGGGCTATGAGCAAACTAGCACAAAACACTCATTTAGGATTCCTAACTTCAGAAGTAGCTGAGAAACCAATGCGGAAATTGTTTATCGATTTTGTTGGACCCTTGCCTCATAGTAAATCTGGACACAATATGCTTTTTGTATGTGTAGATGCATTTTCCAAATTCGTGTGGTTAATAGCTTTGAGAAAAGATACCGTACTGACTACAATTCATGCCCTTCAGGCATCTATTTTTCAACATGTTGGCATTCCTACATCTATAGTTTTTGATAATGGTTCTCAATTCACAGCAAAACAGTACAAACAAATGTGTTTCTGTTTTGGTATCAAACACATAACTCTGTCCCCATAAAATCCTCCTCCCTCGCATGCGGAGCATTTTAATAGAAACCTCCGTTCTGCTCTTATTGCTTTCCATGCGAAGGACCAGACGAACTGGGATAGGAATTTACATTGTTTCCAAATGGCTTTCAATTATGCACGACGTGAATCTCACAAGTCAAATCCTTTCAAGTTTAATGTTTACTTACTTGCCAAACAACCCATTGTCTAATTTGTGGGAATTATGTGATTTGCTGCCTGATGTTAGTAATATAGCGAATGTTTGGTCTTCTGCTCTTAAAAATCTGAAGGCAGCTCACGAAAGGACACGTGAGCATTACAATGCAAGTAGAATTCAAAATCCATTCAAGATAGCCGACTTAGTGTTGTTAAGAAGTCATCCTACTAGTAAAGCAATTGACAGAAGAATAGCAAATTTGCCGTTCCATTGGGCTGGTCCCTATAGAATCCAGCGGTTTTTAACCCCTGTCACTGCCAGGCTGGTTAATCCTGAAACTGAAGTTTGTGCTACGCATGCACATTTCTCCCATTAAAAAAAGTTTTATCCCAAAGTTGCTATTTAACATTTTGACAGTATTAGGGTACTGCAGGCCATTCGTTGTTGTTTATCTCCCTGGAGTACTCCATACCTTCGTACATCTATGGACAATATTTTGCAAAATTTTAAGTTGCACCCTGACTGTCTCTGTAGTGGACTGATCACCCAATTATTCGAATCATTATAGGGTCTTCTAAATGTTCTTATGTCAGAAGCGTAAACTCAAAATAAAAATCCATGGTACTAGTATTTAAGAATTTATTTGTGCAAAATTGTAATAATGTTTTTCATTGAGCTTATGTATGGATATTAATGACGATAATTTTGTTTTTGCATTTGTAAATGTTATTATTTTGAAATGTTTTTAGGAATATTTCTGGGATTAACCGTACTGTTTGATATGAGCGTTAGCTCATTAATATTTGTAGTGTTAGTAGTTTTTTAAATGGTGTGATTTTGGTTATATCTTTGGGGGTTCTTACTTTCTTTTTATTAGTATGGATCTTGGTTTGTTTTTTTTTTGGTCGGAGAGTTTGAGCCTTCCTGGACGTCAGCATGTCTCTGGTTTTCTTGGTGCTTCTGCTTGCACCGTCCTGCTCTTCAGTCCCTGTAACAATTCTCAACTCTGCGGATATATAAAAAAAATGATGTTGTTTTGTTCCCAAATATTTTTTTCTCTTTTGTCCTTGACTTTGATCTCCTTTAACTACAAGACGGGTCATCCCGTCTTTTTGATCCCGTGGATCAAAATTTTGCATATGCTGTTGCTCAATTACAAGAAAGTGCATTAGCTTTCAAATCAGAGATTGGTAGTTTAACGTCCCTCCTATGGAATCTCGACAGTAAAGAGGTATCGATTTTGGTGGAAAGATCCTCAAAACACTGTTTGGAACTTTGGACACTGAAGATTGTACTCACTTAGAAAAGAGGTTGAACTCTGTTACAGATGTACAAGACGATATTATTGCAACCAACTTGGAAAATCAAATTTTAATAATTAAGAATTTGGAAGATGGTGTTTTGAATAATACAAAAGTTAGCCTCACACTATTTGGAACATTATAAGTTTTTTTTATCACTCCCTAAATCAATTTGTGCAAGAATTGGTAGACAGAATGGTGATTATGAGTTTCAGGGTTAATTTGAATTCCATGTTATTAAGAGTAGCTGAAGCTTTGGTTAATGCTAGAAATGAAGTTTTTTACTTAAAAAATGCTATCGAGACTAGCGTACATGGCAAACTGTGCTCTACCTTGTTGAATGGTGTCACCTATATAAATGTTTTGAACAAAATTCAACATTTAATTACTTTGCCCCTGTATGTGATAGCACCTGTATCTTAAGAGAATCTTTATATGATTTATGGACTTGGTTCCATGCAGGCTGTAACTTCGGAAATTCTCTTAATGTTGTGGTTAATGTGCCTTTGGCTAACAAGGATAGTTTCTTTGAGCGTTGTAGCATTTTCCACATCTTTTTCTTGTATCCTCAGTTAAACAGATACCTTTTGCTCAACCTTTATGATGGGTTAATTATGAGTCCTGATAGAAAACTGTTTGCTTCAGTACCTACCAAATTGGTGAACAATTACCAAACTCATGGTATTATGCTTTGCCCTTCAGTTTTTCCTTTCTTTTGTATCCATGTCATGGCCTGTGAAATTAATTTGTTTTTGGGTAGACCATATATTGACTTTTGCAGCAAATCTTTCATTAGTATTGAGCTCCCCTTTTTCCAAAAAAACTAATTCACTTTGGCTGTTTGCTACCAATACATCTATCCCAGCCACCTTTCTTTGCAGGTCTATCTCAGAATCCCTACCTCCTTTTACTCTTTACTTGAATGGTCCTGGAACCATTACCAACGCCCGTCATTGCAACATTGTTAGTCCTTTCTTTAAAAGTTTTGGATCAGTGTGCTCCTCTATCAATTTAAATCTGTCATTACCAATGGCTCATGTTCCCAAGCTTCCAGCCAATCTCTCTTCCCTACATTTTGGAAACCTTCCAAATCTCTCTCCAAAAGATTCTTTCAATAAAGAGTTAAATGGCATTTTAATTTCTCAGCCTAACAGTATTGATTTTCAAGACATTCTCAAGCTCCACCCTTACAAGTATCAAAACTCTCCTGAAGTTTCTTTAAAAATCCCCTAGCTAGTTGTTCTCAGTGTCATTGGCACTATGTGCATTGCTCTCTGTGTACGATTTTTATTCCATTTTTATCGTAGAACACACCCCTCTCCACAGCCACCCATCTCCTCTACTGAGTTACCTGAGAGTGCCGTTGTTGTAACTCTGCCTTCCCGCCCTACTGAATCTCTTCGATAAATGCATGGTATTTTAATTTGGTGTTAGTTCATTTGAGTAACTCACTTTTTTTTTTTTTGGCATTCTCATTGTTGCTCACCATCGCGGGGCTAGTTCCTATTTGAGGAGGGGAGTGTTGATCTATGCTATGGCATGATCTCTCCTAACCTATTTTTTTCCTATTGCTTTTCCAGCAATACACATTTTTGTAAAGCCTCTTTTAATTTCTTCTTCTTTAAGATTTTCCTTTTTTCCAGTCAGAACACTACATTAGTGTTAATGTGTAAAAAGTCAAATTTATTAATTAATTTAATTGTGCAAACCAAAAAAATTATGTGTTAAGGTTATTGGCATTTATAATCTTTATCGCTGGCAATAAATATATTGTTTCCATTTCGCTCTTGTTTGCCAAGTAGTAAAACCATATCATACTATATTATGTATTTATTTATCTGCCACTTCTGACTTCAGAGTGTAACATACAAACGAATACTGTATTAATGTTCATTTTAGCAATTTGTTCAAATCACTCATTTTACCGCTGTATTAAGTGTGTACACAGTATTTGATTGTATTTTCTTAATGTTACTCTACATTTTATGTTAATTCTGAACCATTAAGGATAATATAGTTAATGTTCAAGTGCCATAACCAACAATGCAAAAAAAACCGTCGGAATCATTACAAGTTAAAGAAACAACTTTATTTTGTGTCACTATGATTGTGTCTGTCCGCCTTTAGGATAGGTGACAGCACTAGTACAGTAATAACGTAAAATATTAATATCATAGTTTTGATTTTCCTTGCTGTAATGTCTTTGGAACATCGAACAATCACTGTGGTATGCGAAGGAATGTGCTTACCCTGTCTTTTACGATTTTTACTTCCACACTATGTAGTTGGATTTAAAAATTTACTACAGGATTTTCAGCTTTTTTATGGCATAAGTGCCATACTGCACCACCTCGTGCGGTTCCCCGGATACAAGAGCTTTCCAAGTGATGAGACCGCTGCCCAAGCAATGATTTAAGCAACAGTGGTGTGGCCGCCACCAGTTCATCCTTTTCGCCAAAAATTTATTTTCTTTTCGATTGTGATTTTTTGATTACTGAATGACAACACGACAGTGGATGCCTTCAACTTGCTGCACAAGGTTTTATACTGGACTCAAATAACCTTGAATACAACACATTAATAACGTAATACTTACCTTGTTAGAAGCCTTGACATGAAATGGCATGGACAACCATAATAATTTTCTATTTATAAGTTTTAAGTTTTCGTTGGTCCAAAATAAAATAAAGGAAAAAGAGAGGAAAGTGTAGCTAAAATGTTAAATTTCGGGTGCACCCTAAATTATTTTTGCTGAATATAAACATAAAACAAATAAGAAAATGAAAAATTAAAAAAGGTGTCTGTTAACTGTAACTAGATTGAAGCAATTATAATACTCATAATACCAATTTTTATTATTTTTTGCAATATTATATATTTTATCTCTTCTCTGTGTGTGGTAAGAAGGACAAAAGGGTCAAATAAAAAACCAAAACCAGGTAACATTTTTTTTTATTTGTTAAAAAAAACTTAAGTAATACCTACTACCTTTTTTTGTAAGTGCTCATTCATGGTTTAACTTATTTATTGACAAGAGTTCTAGCATGTTGTTGTTTTTTGGTGGGTATTAAAAGAAACCAACAACAATGTACTTGAATGGAGAACAAGGTAAGAGAGTGAAGTTAGATGTTAAATAATTATTTTGGGCTGGGCTTCCTTTCTCCATGGTAATTTATTTATATACTGAAGAATGGCATATGGGAGTGGAGATACTACGTATCACATCCTCTTCTGGGTCACCTTGGTGCTTATGTTGGAGGCCAGCAGCTGTGGTTTTCCTTTTGTTGGA
Source organism: Dryococelus australis (assembly GCA_029891345.1). Classification (NCBI taxonomy): domain Eukaryota; kingdom Metazoa; phylum Arthropoda; class Insecta; order Phasmatodea; family Phasmatidae; genus Dryococelus; species Dryococelus australis. The sequence goes on from CM057000.1 coordinate 98,595,414, forward strand.
AAGCACTGGGCTGTTTTTCTTGTCCGCTGATGTGGAGCGCCAAGGGATCAATCAACACACCCAACATAAACAAGTATATCGTAGGTTAATGGTTGCAGACTGCAGGACAGTCAGGACAACAAAGTCGCATGGTCAGAAAATTGTATGTTTTTAATGCAAGGTATGTTATTTTATTCTTTCGCAAGTATTTATGTCATTCAGTATCTATTAGCATAATTTTAATGCCATCATTCACATAATGTATCATTTAATCATTTTATATTATTTTCACTATGTCATGCGGGAATGGCCACGCTTATAGCCGGCCGTTTTGCATGACGATCTTTAGTATTCTACCATTAATCACGGGGTGCAGACGTCCGCTGTGGCCTCCCTTGGCTTCATAGTTTTGTTCACCAAACATGTAGCATTACTAGTGCAATTTTTTAAAATCTGAAACCGTAAGTCTTTTTGCATCATCCCGGGGAGAGTTCTGCACCACAGTCCGGGCCGTTTTGTGCACAACTGGACCATAATTTCCATGTCATTTGTCATGTAGGTTTCGCGCCTTTTTACACAGTGTTTGCGCTCTTCCGCATAATGAAGAACTTGTAATTTATCGGCCTCCTACAAGGATTTATGGAATCAAACATACGGGTGAACGGTATTCTCCATCTTTTATTTCTGGGATGCACATGTCCCATATAATAAGAAATTTTATCATGAACGTAACAAATGCAAGGGATGGCCAAAACAACCCCTCAGGAGTGAGAGGCATCTTAGGGGAGGACAACAGTCGTTACTAGTCCAGGAATATGAGAATTTATTGATGTCAAGTCTACAACAGCATGTGGACCCATCCTCCACAGATGGTGGAATATTAGGGTAAGCCACGCTGATCGTCAACTGCACAATTCCTCCTGCAGTCTCGTGCTCACCACATCATCCAGATGCCATAAAGCTGTCAAATGGTTTTCCCAACTTAGTGGCCATCACATCCCGCCAAACAATCCAAACTTCACCGGACAACCGGACATGTACGCAAATCACTCCCATCACCATGTGTTCCTATGTATCAAGTGTCTCATGTTCTCTGTGTATACATGCGTGTTTCTTGTGTGTGCATGTGTAGGCTCCTTTTTAGACCAGCTGTCTTTTCATTCTCCCTACTGGCGAGTTAACCTCTCATTCCCGAGGCTTAACGTCCATTTTTCAGTGTCTATGTGCCAGAAAATGCAACCAGAAAACTATATGAAATGGTTTGGCACCATAATCACAATTTGAACAAAGACAAACAACCGACATTTTAGGACCAGCATGATGTGTTGCATAGCCAGTGACATCACCCACACCTGCCGGCATTTTGGGGAAGCCATAGAGAGGCACAGTACTACCTGCCACTCCTCCCCCCCCTGTCGGCGAAACCATCCCGACCACACCACGTCACAAGGTGCCTTCTGCGAGCCAGCGAGTATACGTGGCCCCGGCAAGAAAACAACAAGAAACCAAGATGGAGTATTCGCGTCAACTGCGCTGTGCAGGTGACCCAGGACACCTGGACATTCCGAATGAAAATGGAAAGCCCTCGAAACTCTGTCTGAAGTGTGTTCGCCCAAAGCCTTTGCCAGACCTGTTCTCATTGAGCTTCCTGCAAGGCAAGACCTGCTTGTGTGGTGATGAAGCAGCAGTCAGACAACTGCAAGACCTGATGCAGCATGTCAATACAGAAATTTCTGACGAAGCATGGAGATGCACCACAGTGGGTACACCAGACAATGTGTGTTTGCAGTGCCTAAGATCTCGACGGGTCTGGGGTTTTGTCAACCCTGTCTGCATGCCTGCACTCTGTGTCTGTTCTGGCACTTCAATGACCTTTCGAAACGCACCTACAACTTTTCAGCGAAACTTATGGAAATGCACAAATCACTATGGGTGCCAAGGAATAGGACCGACATCAATTGCATGAATTTGCTGTGTGCGAGTTTATCATGAGCAATATGTAATGCCAAATTAATGAGCCACACTTCATGACACCTATCTAATCGAATGCACAAGTTGTAAAAGTGAAGCACTGAATATAGCACCACAAGAACAAGCATGTCAACAACCAGAAGCTTCTCTCCTTCAGTAATGCATTCCACAGCAACACACGTGCCAGAAGGAGGCGACACTGCCAGAGGACATTTTCTGTTGTCAAGACATGCCACAATTCACACTACCACAAGTGTGATCTACACCATTTATGGGGACCAGGACAATGGCAACAAACCCTGCGCAATCTACACCTGTACTACAATCTGTGAATTACCTGACAAGTGACAGTATGGCCGATTTTATCGCATCCTGTGAAGACCACAACAACACCAGCTCATTTTCAGTCACTGCCAACTTACTCCAGATTGGCAAGCGAGGACCCACTTGCTTTCATGTAATATTGTGCCAACTGCCTCCGATGCTACCGAGTACACAAGGACAACTGGCCATACAGCATTAGCGAAAGAGTAGGAGGCGATGCCAGATCGTGGTGGCATGGCATTACTCAATACGACATGTCTTGGAATGAATTTCACAGTGTTTTCACATGCAATTTTGCCAGAATATTCTCTTCACTGTGCACCCGCAGCAGAGTGATCCTAGAGGATCAGGGCGAAGTACCACTATAATTTCATCACACTCAAAGTGAGCCTAATTCGCTCCTACCTCCCAGAAATGTCAACATTGGAAATTTTCGAGGTTGTCACCACAGCATGTCCCGAATACCACACAGCATTAGCACCTGTCACTCACAATACAGAGGCAGACTTAATTCTGACAGTTCTACACCTGGATGCAACCATCAAGGCACAACCGTGATGCGACTGGGAAACCGCACATCCACATAGAGAACAAGGACAGCTCCGTGAGAAAAGTGCAGGTTTGACAACACCTGCAAGTTCTGGGAGAAAAAACATAATCTCCATAAAAACTCCTGTAAACAGCCTGTCAACATTGCGTACCACCCAACTGCATACTGCAAGTCGTGCGAACGCGCCACCCACATCCTGTTGGAGGTGCAATGGACTGCACTGGAACTATAAGTGTCTCAATAGATCTTGAACATCGAATGCCAGTGAGACGAGAAAGTTCCTTCCCAGGAATGGGGCGTCAGGTTATAGTGGCCCGACGCCACCTGCCCCAGAGTAACAAATGCATTCATGGGACCTACACCATTACAAGAATTATTGTCGCAGCTCATTGGCCCTCACAGAAACTTCATCCTCATTTCTGTTATCATCGACCAACATCAGTGCAGAACACTCATCGACACCACAGCATCTCACAACTTCATCAACCTCTGTGAAGTCAGACCGACACAACAAACAGTGCAATTAGCGACCCGCCAGAACCCCGGCGATGTTGCAGGTGAGGTGGACATAGTGGTCAGCATCAGACACATTGGAATCTATACTACCACGTACGTCTCAGACGTTATCCAGGAGGGCGTCATCCTTGGCATCCCGTGGCTCACAGCGAAAAATTCAGTCATAGAAACAGTGGCACGTCGTAAACATTTTGGAAATCAGGAGCGCTGCACCGTCTATTACCTAGACCCGATTCCGACCGAATAACCACCACAGGTACTGTTAGATGAGCTGGACCATGACGTGCCAGAAAGATTTTGCGATGTCATGCAACATCTCCTGGATGAGCGCTGCGACATTTTCACCCCCACCGACCTGCTATGCCGCACCCCTGTATCTGAACATTCCATCATGTTGACAACAGACAAACCAGTCTTCGATGGACCCCTCAGGTATCAACCACATCAAAGTCAGATAATAAGAGAACAGATATCTGAAATACTTCTAGACGGTGTCATTTAACCATACTATAGTGAGTATAACTCTGCTATAACACTAGCACCCAAGAAATATGGGTCTTGGCATTCTTGTGTGGACTACAGAAAATTAAATCAAGTTACTCAAAATATGCCACCGCCACACATCCATGCCAAAGATGCTCTCAAGAGCCTTAGTTGATCTATGGTCCTAACAAAAATAGATCTCCACAGCAGATAATGGCAAGTACCTGTGCGATGAGAAGACCGACACAAGACCACCTTCACTGCGCCTGACAGGCATAAGTTATAATTCTGTGTGAATCATTTTATCCTCAAATGTGCACTATCTCTGTTCCAGGCCATGATTATGTAGCAATGTGCCAGAGAGCTGGGAGGACCACAGCAGCCGTCTTTCTCGAGTGCTGGAAGGTCTAACAGGAAATGGTTTTCCTTTTGCCAACAAGAAATGTCACAAGAAATGTCAACAAGAAATGTCACATCAGGAAAGCAGAGAACTAATTCCTCGGCCCTCCTGGTGGACGAGAAGGGAAGTAAGCCTACCACTGAACAACTGTGTCTGATTGACGACTACCTTCAACCCACCACCTATAAAAGCTATATAATTTTTTTTGGCCTCTCAAACTGGCTATGGGAGTATGTTGCTGAATTTGCCATCACTCAGCACCTCTCAACAGTCTCATGTCAACAAACGTCAAATTCCAGAGGCAGAAGGAACAGGAAAACAGTTTCGCAGAGATCAAACAAAGTTTTCGTGAGTGTCCTGCCTTGGCAAATCACGACCCAACTTGCCACTTGTGTTTACAAACTGATGCAAGTGAACAAGGCATCGGCGCTATCCTTTTCCAGCTAGGAGACGACGGGAGCCGGAAGATTATTGATTTGAATATTGCCATATTAAGCGCCGTCGAATGTTGGTGTGGTGCAAATGAGAGGGATTGTTTGGTGGTAATCTGGAGAGTGAAAAGATACAGCCAACTACTTGAATATCAGAGATAAACCCTGCTCATGGAAAATCGTTGTCTAGTTTGGCTGCATAAAGTACGAGAAAGATGCAGTAAGCTGACGTGCTGGGCACTCTTCCTGCAGCCTTCGACTTTGAAGTTCATCAAATCGCGGGCAAGGACTATGATCTTACTGATCACCTGTCCCATGTGCCAGGAAACAACATAGTTCATGACGAGGAGGAGTGGGAGCACATACTTCCCCCTCCCCATACCATCAATGTCAACAAACAACTCCGGGCAGTGAGCCAATGTTACAGTGTGCCCACCGGCTCCAAATCTGGACATGTTACTACAAACTATTACAAACGCCCAACTACAATACCCCACCACAGAAAAATAGAGGTTAGAGTGCACACATGGAATAACAGAAAATTGGCATGTCGTGAATCACCGAGTGGAAACACGTAACAACAAAATGCATGTATTTGTGCCAGACGTAACCCGCAGCTCAGTGCTACAGTACGCTCATGCCAGCGCCATGGCCGGACACCCCAGCACCATTAAGAAAAGAAAGAGCATCTTAAAAACATTATACTGGCCTGGGGTAACGATACAAGTCCGTAAGTTTGTGCGCACGTGTGTTGCGTGCAACCACATTAAAACCTGCCATAGAGGCGGGACACAACAACAGTGCCCGCATAAACCATCAGATCTCATGGGACCATATGAGCACAGATTACACAGAAAACAATTTATTGTTGTAGTCACAGGCTTGCTATTGCAATGGGTCAAAGCCTATGAAGCGATGAGTGCTCGTGCACGAGCATTAGGAAAAGTGTTGGCAACAGAGTTTTTCTCCCACTGGAGATAACCCAGTGTGCTGCTCAGTGACAATGGCTCCCAATTCACTGGGAAGACATGGAAAGACTACTGCACGAAATAGGGAGTGCAACATGCAATGATGGCCGTCTACCATCCATGCGCTAACTCGACTGAACGAAGAGATCAAGTTATGAAGAGTCAGCTTTGTTTGCGCATGGGTAAGACCCATGCTTCCTGGGCAGAACAACTGCCGGCCTATGTGTTCACACTATGCACCAGGGAATATCAGGCAACCCACAAGACACCAGCACAACTGCACCAAGGCTGCGACCTTTTCCTTTCTGACGAGTTCACATGCGGGATGAGGGAGCACGCCATAGACCAAGCAGATGGAGGGGCCAGAGGAGATGAAATGTGCGCATGCACAATGCCGCATGAGACAATCAGTGCTGCTATTCAGCCCACTGGTTGCCTTCCTCCACGAACCCACCACCGCAGCTCCATCCCAGGTAACATGTTTATGTCCACGTGCACCCACACTCCACTGAAAAAAAGGGATTCTGTGCCACGCTGGCAGCGACCATCAGCATAGCGTTAGGCGAGACCTGCTTCCGTGTCCGCATGGGCCGCATCCATTCTGCAGTTTACCACAGGGACGCTTTGCTACTAGCCGCCGCCAACATGGCGATACTCAGCATCGATGCCACCACGCTGGGAGACCAGAGTGGACAGTGAACAAAGTTAGCATCAAAACCCAATATTATCCATTCACATGGGATTTTGTTAACAATGTTGCGCCCTACACTCAGAGCTCTGCCAACTACGCAAGAACCTCAGAGGACATGCAGGACATCACAACACCCTGTGGACTCTCAGCATTAGTGGCAATCAATGAGGGTATATCATCATCATCATAAAATTTGGTCCTGGCTGATCGATGGAATCAACCCGACCCTAACCACAAATGGCATTACAGCCTTGCACATTGTATCGCCACAAACAGCAGAGGCACGGACGACTCGGAACGAGAAGAAAGGCTCTCTCTGCTACGTCTATCCAAGCAGCCGTACCATATTAACTGAGCGCCGTGCACAACCTGTGGGCTATCTGAGATGCCCAAAACAGCTGTCACAGCTCAAATTCAGCACAGATACCAGAAAAGCAGAGGATACGCTCTTCGGCTGTGTACGTTCTTACGCCTGCCAGCCGGGTTCGACGAATGAGAATGCCTCAGCAGCACTTCACGAATGGTATCCATGGTGTGAATGGGGGGAGGTTGAGTTTGACATGTACCTCGTCCACCTCGTCCCCTTCTTAGCCAGTTCGTCACCTCGCTACTTCAACTAGTGTAATGCAGTGTTCACACAATGTTGTGTATTTTCAGTCATGGCCTTTTTTAATATATTATTTTGTCATCATATATCACGTGTGCGCCGCAGCAACCACGTGGTTGTGTTTGTTCACTTTTTTGTTCATGTTGTATTTCAAGTGTAATGTAATTTTTTTTGAGCGATTGCTATTAAATATATTCGCAGAGTTTTTGTATTATTATACCTCAAATTAAGTGTTGTGTAAAAATAGGACACAAATGATATTAGTGAATAAGAGCATAAATATATATATATATATTTTTTATTTTGACAGTTGTGCTTGCTTATGTCATTATGTTGAGTTTCGTGCGCTAGAGCGCACCGTGACACCAGGCATTTGCATTTATAATAAATAAAAGTATTCTGAGCATTTTATAGTGTGTTGACATTCACGTGCCTTTTTGCCTAAGGCAATTACTTCAGTGTGCAATGCCACACATAGTGTAATGTTTTACAGCATATCAAAGGGAATTTGTGTACACAATGAATTTGTTATTTTAAAGAATATTAATAGTGAAAACAAACATAACTTCAATGGCCAATCAGGCCAGAATATGGTGTCCAACATGACGGCACAACAAGAGATGTGTCTGCTCACCAATTGACCACATGTTAAGTTTGTGCCAAATGACTTTTTTAATGTTTCATAAGGAAATGTCGCTATGTAAATAAGGAGACGTGGACCTATTACACACACAAGTCAATGTGGGACATGTAATGCAACGTAGGAGACACAGGCACACAACAGAAACCCTAATATTGTAGGTTAATGGTTGTGGGCTGCAGGACACCCAGAACAACAAAGTCTCGTGGTCAAAAAATTGTATGTTTTAATGTAAGTTGCAGTATCTGCGATCGTAGGCACGACGTGGTTGTGATGCTGACAACATCTCCCCTCTTGTTTACACTCTTCACCAGACCATGTGGCCACACAGTCCTAGGCTATCACCCTCGCATGTATCATGGTAGGGGTAGTACTACCAGATTGTCGCGGTGCGTTTGGAAGGGGGTAGCAGAAGAAGACATGCACCAAGATGGTGTTGTGGGCTGACGCCACAAGGCACTTGCTGTTCCAAAATGGTAGTTCCCTTCTCGTACTTGAACAATGATGAACTTTTCGCGCCAAACAGGTTTCCTTGTTTTTCTGCGATTTCCCAGCTTTGAATGTTCACTTTCCACATTGTTTGATGACTATCCACGAGGATATAATTTGCCAGTAGCAAAATTATAGGAACCAAATGATCCAATCGGTAACTATCTCATGAGCACGTGGTCGAACAGTAACATGCGGAAAAGGAACATTTTGAAACAAAGAACAGGGATATTAAGGATTTGGATGAAAAACATAGGTACACTAAATTTCCACAAGCCAAAGTTCATTGATGACCGAAGACTACACTTGTTGCAGTGGTACTTACAGAACGATACTTGATGTGTTGTACAGTTCACAGTAGCAGTTAAGCGACACTAGTTGTAGCGCCACTTGACATTGGGTTGTTTCCAGCACCTGGGGAATGATTTTAGTGACGGCTGTTGTAAGTTATGTCCGTGCGGGCGTCTGTGCACCACTTAGTGTAGAACATAAAGAAATACATTGTGTCGTGGGACGATAGCCAAAATGCATACCCCAGATGTGCAGGCATATTTGTAGATGTCGTAATTAATGGTGAACTATATCCATCCTTGACCTGGTCTAGTAAATGCCCTCTAAGCTTTCTCTAAATGCTCGTACTAATCGTCGAGCGATTGTTTCGGCCATCCCACGCTGTTACCACACACATTTCGGTTAAGAGATAATTAGGCTATCTCAGTAAAAAAATCGGATGCCGAACTTTCAAACATACTCGATTTATTACCTTGCTCCCTCGTTTGAGGCACCTATTAAGTCAGAGCACACTTAAACTTTTGAAAATGGCGCGAATCCGACAATGGTTACATTAACGTTACATCTCAGATGTATACAAGACTTACTGGGCTGCTGTGCGGCTCTCTCACAGCACAATAAATTATTTACTGTTCTATGACAAAAATTATCTATTGATACACTAGATGATTATATAATAATTGGTGAAGGTCCAGGGAGGACGCGATGACGTACGTCCGCACAGCATCGGGGTTACCACACTACTCTCTTGGCGTCGGGCAGGCTGCCTTCTTATTGGCGAAATCGTCCTTACTGCGTTCACAACACAGTTTCTGTATTTGATTATGGGCAAAATAAATTGTCCCATTTGAAGTTTATTATCGCACTTCAGTAATTTTTATAGTGTCTTTTCAGTGTTTATTACCAAAGTCTAACATTTGTCATTTTATTACATTTGTTATAAAAGTAAGGTTGGATAACCAGTGTTGTCACTGTTTATGTTATGTTGCCGGGGATCACAAAAACCTAACCTCACAATACTGGTTCGCGGCTGGCATAGTTCTGTCCAATTCTTACCATCATATGTATATACTGATTTAATAAATTGGCGATAGGTGCTTGCGATTTTTATACTGACAAATTACACCATAATTAAATATATTTTGTGCCACTGCTACGAGTATTAAGCATTAAAACATTAAAAACACTCCTAAAATTTCACAAGGCACAGATATAGAGTAATCATAATTTTTGCAATGAATTTTATGGACGATAGTGACTTATTGTATCTTTCTGCACCATGTGTATGACGATGCATGTGTATATGGCATTAGGAAAAGGGAACATTAACAAGAATATATTTCAGAACACAATTCACACAATAAAATAAATAACACACATTATTACACTTATCTAACTGAGGCACAACATATATGAAACCCTTTTGTTGTCATTTGCAATATACATGTCAAATTATACACCTATCCCATAAAACATTTCTTATTATTTGGTTTGCTGCACTACCAAGCACTTTGTGCATTTACTTACCCTCCACAATTATAAAACTCTTAAATACTCTGCTTTTTACACATTTCGCACTTTCACTGCATGGGTGCCCTTGGTGTGTACACTGGGAACGCAGCGTTGAGCGCATCAGCTCTCTCAGCGACAACTCAAATGGCCAATGAGTGTTGGTCGAGTAGACGGGGAGAACTGTCTAGGGTGTTGGCTCATGTCAAGACGTAGCGCGCTGTCCGGCTTGGTACCAAAGCGTTCACGGATCACGTGTTTGTTTACTTTTTTGAAGGGTAAAATTTATGTTGCATTCTTGTTTAATATCATAATCAGAAAGTGAGTTTTATGTCTGCTAAAGGTGAGTACATTGCATGCAAGCCTTGTACATGGAATATCCATGCAGTTAATTCCAGAGTAAATATTACGCGTAGTGTTGAAAGTTGTGTAATTTTTCCTAGTAATATGTCATTGCATGTTTGTCAACAAAGTGTATAATAAAGTCACCACATAGTAATTTATGTTAAGTGACGTGCACACAAATCGTTTACATGCAATAATCAATTTATGGGAATTAATTTATCATTGTATTACTTTTTTGAAAGTTTTGTTATTATAGTTTGATGTGTTTGTTGCCTGTAATATGTACTGAGGTGCACCATCACATCTGGGGACATCACATTTCATTCCTGTAAGTTATTTAAGAGGGTTTTGGTATTTATTATTTTTAATAGCTTTTCCACCTGTTATTGTTTTGGAAGGCATAGAAAACCTAACACAGAGACTGGCCACCATGACCAAGTGGCTGAGGCCATGAGCCATCCACGTATCCGCGGACTGTTGTCCACAGACTCAATAAAAGTCTGTCCGAATATTAATACACTTTTAAAAGTTATTGCACATGTTTTTATATATCGCCATGTACAGACATACACAAACAGAGTACGTACACATGAATGCGAGATGAGATCCATGATAATAAACACACACGCCTTGTGTGAAATATCGTGAATTTGGATTAGGATAAGGACATAGGGATACCTGATTGTAAACATGATCGTGCAGTTTAAAAATGATTTTTATTTTACATTGAATATTTTTATAGTGCCAATGAAAGTGTCTGGTATATTATATTATCATCCTTGTGCAAATATTTGACTTCATTAATTTACCATAAATTAGTTTTAACCCGGCAAATGGGTATTTTGGAATGTCACACAGATAGCAGTGTTTAGACGCTGACTCCTGCTTGACCATTTTCAATAGTAGCATCATCGCATCTCACGGGGTAGGACGTGCATGATTGCCTGCTCCGGGGACTTCAACTTTTGTCTGATCATGTAGCTGAAATATTTTAATTTTTGATTCACTGGAACCTTTAAGCTTTTCTTGTTACCCAGGAGTATGCGCCAACCCCACATTCCGGTCCATTCGTTCATGGCTGGACCTTAAGTAGTCAACTAATTTGTTTTGTTGGCTTCGCAACTTTGCACAGTTTTAAGAACTCTCCAAGCTATAGTGGCGAAATGTAACATTTGTACCTCATACAAGGTTTTGATTGAATAAATTGTAATGTAAAGATAAATTTCTGCGCACTAATTTATTTCTTGGTTCATCTGATCAAATGACCACATGCAGTGAATTTCATCTAAAATTCAATGAATGTTTATACGGTGTTGGGTCACCGAGAAAATCCACTACGAGTTGGAGGTGTATAATGCAGGCCCACGGCACTTACTAGACCAGGCTAAGGATATATAGAACTCATCGAAACTTTAACGTTCATCGCAACAGGAGTGACCACTGCGGGAATGACATCAAGACACAAGGGGAGGCCACCTTTTCGTCAGCCTTCAGGACCCCCAAGACTCTTGTGGTCTGCAATTGGGCCCAAACCTGGTAATTATTTATCCAAAATTCCATCCAGGTACCCTAACCTGCAACTCCTCTTGTGTCCTAAACCACCACTACGTCAATTGGCTTCCAACTAATGGCGCTACTGTTTATCCTGCCATTCTTCATTGCACCAAATGGCACCAAAACTAGTGTGGCATTTCCTTCATCAGTGAACCTGAGTACTATATTTTCAACCTATTTACAGTGCACTCCTGTTTCGAAATTAATTTTCCCGCATGCCCACATGTATCCACTTGGTCATGTGACCTACTTGTTTGGACCACACTGTCCTCGTTTTCTTGCTACTGCGACCCTTTTCAACCTTTCTACATAATCGGTGCAGAAAACTTCGATGATTTCGCACCAGAACAGGAAAATCGACCATGTGCAGCATTTTGGCACTTTGATGATTATGATCGACACTGGGTGCTTCTGGGATTTTAGTAAGATTTTAGCCATGTTTGGCGATACTTATATTATGGTTAAAGTATAGTTGGGTATTTTTAATTTGTGTATTTTACATTGTCTTGTATTGCTTAATTTTAGGCCGATCTATTTCTATGCATTTATCTATTGGGAACATTTCTATAATTTTTGTGGTGCTATTCCTTATAGATTAATATATGTTATTTATATATATATATTTTGCATGCCTTCATATTTATAAGTCGCCTCCAAAGTGTGTCCTCTGCATTGGATGACGTGTACACGGCTTGGCTTTGGAAGGGAGGTGCGTCAGGAGGAGAGTCGACATCAGCTGTTCGTACGAAGCAGTCATGGGATTCTAACCTTGTGTGTGCACACGCATGTGCATATTAAATCACTGGTATGACCGGAACTCTTTTTACAAGACAGTTTAAGGGTGTGTGGCCAGCGAATACCATAGTTTTTGGAATGGTTGAAAATCTCTTGCAATTATGGAAGATACCTAAGCCATAAAATTAGTTTCTTGTGCAGTAATAATTATTAGTTTTGATTTTACGAAAGAAAATTATATGCCCAGAAATATTTGTGGGTAATATTTGTGATTTGGATATGGCCAAACATTATAGAGAAAGTTTTAAATTGTTAATGAATGTTGTAACGGTAATTGTTTTGTGTGACCAATTCCTGTACCACCTTAGAAGCAAACAGAAATTAAATTGAATGTTGCTAGTATGGCCAGATATTTTCTAGCTCATGTTATTTACATATATTTGTCCCAATGATGGACTGGTGTAATCAAAGCACATTCTTTTTAGTAAATGAATGGCAACAGAACGAAATTTTGACATACCCAATCACAGTAGTGTTGAACCCTCGCATTATATTGTATGGAAAGTAAAAGATGCTGCTGCATTAAGTATTCAAGTCAACAAATAAAATGTTTAAAGTTAATTATAATTAGTTTTGAAACTGATGCACAAAAGCGTTTAAGTCTAAATCTCTTTTCGCCCCGCGGGCTGGTGTAGGGATGTTCGTTGTAATTAAAGGAGTGGGGTATGTTTGAGTCTCCTGCACCCTGACGGGGTTGAGGTCATCTCAAATCTACACAACTAATCTTACTTTTGTTTGCTTAGTTTCATGTGGCAAATAGTAAATTTGCTAATTGTAATCATTATGTCGTGGGTATATAAAGATGATAAGCCCACTCTCTTGACTTTTAAAGAGCCACTAACATCATTGCTGAGGAGACTGAGAGTGTTGATCAACTTTGTAAGAAAATGGCAGGGTTAGTAACGCGCTAATGACAATGGAAGTCAAACAGGTCAATTAGAATAACATCTTGGTAGCGATGTTGCGCGATCAATCAATCGCTATTTCTTCCCTGGACATGGTAAAGCAACTTCGCGATTGTAATGCTACTTGTATCTGAAATTTTTGCTTGCCATTAGACGAAGTGCTGTCGGGAAGAATGGAGTGTTGTTAAGGAAAGTGTGTGGGAAAACCTGTGCCCCAAGAGAGTAAGGGAAGACCTGGGGAAAATTTACATTTACTATTTTCAGAAGAATAATGATACCATTTTGCAGTTCCATTAATCTGTAAGTGAATATGCCTGGGCTCTCAAAATTGCATTTGAAGAGTAAAATTTAGTTGCTTTATTAGTTGAGAATTTGTCATCTTATGTTAGGGCTCACAGTACAGAGCAAAACCTTCTGCTCACTCTGGATCAATTTAACTAGTGGGCTGTTGATGTGTTTAAAGAAAATGCTACATATGCGATCAAGAGGGGCACATTGCAGCTTTCTGTAAAGTACATAGGTGGCACAAAATGTACACAAACTGCTCAACCACTTGGTAGGTCTCCACACATGTTGAATATTCAAGTGATAATTGTCTTTAGTGTTTTATTGTGTGCGATTACTTTATGTTTTAATATATTATTATTCTGAAATGAACAGTATCAAAGACAGTACGATACTGGACAAAGTCATTATTCCTGTTACGTGGATTACAAACCAAGGAAACTTTTGATGTAACATATTGACCACGTGCCAAAAGTGGCCGAAATATAATAAATGTTTGTTTCATTTAATATATTTCTTCCAGGGTATTTTGATTTTGTTAAGTGTGAAAAATGAATTATGTGGAAATAAATGCAGAGTAGTGCTGGCACGAGTAGGGCCATGTACAGGAAAACCATAAGGCACCGACGTGAGGTTAGGTTGCCTTACGTGGCAAGTCTATGTTTATGTTTTAATGTATTTTAGTTTTCCTGTAATATTGAATTGAACCTTATAGTGTTGTGTTTGTATGTCATCATATCCATCTAGAGTCACGTTCATCCCTTTCATTTCACCTCATTATTATACTAGAATAATTTGTTGATCACGTGATATGGTGGTGGGAGTTTGAGCCAGGAAGGTGGCAGCCCACCATCATATTAGTCAGTCGCCTCTTGGTTACTTCATGGAACGGTCGTGCCGCATGCCCTCCACGGGCACTTCAACTTTTTGATACCAATCATGCAGTTTGCAATAGTTTTTCATGTAATCGATTGGAACCTTTGTTTTGCTTTCGCCCGGGGTGTGCACCATTCCACAACCCGGTCCATTTGTATATGGCCAGGATGTAATTACTTAAATTTTCATTTAGGCATTTTGCTGCTTTTTTCTCTGTGCTAGCATGTACCCTGCTATAACAGGACAGATGTGTTTGTGCTCTTCGGAGGTCAATTGAAATAAATATGTATGTTCGCCGACTCGACTGCTTTATTATTTCAACTGTCACTTCTTGACCGCTTAACCAGTAATTTTATGTATATTTTTCATAAGGTGTAAGGTGGCCTATAACAACTCTGGGAGTGAGTGAGTGTATGAGAGTAGCTCCGATAACTCTCACTAGACCAGGTAATTTGGAGCATATCAAGGATGAATGGTGCAACTTACTGCAACTTCTGCAACGAGATGTCGGGCATCGAGGGGGTCACATGTAGGCCGTCGGCCACAAGACCCAACTATATTTGTGCTCTCTGTGGAGAATGCTGGTGGTGCCCCTGGGCAACTATGGTAGTATTTCCAAAATCCCATCCACATAACCCTTTTCTCCTCGGTGGTCTGCCCTTCGAATGTCATACGTAATTGCTTCTGTTGGGATTGAAAGGACATTTTCAAAAAAATTGTAGAATGGTAAAAAGGTAAAAACGGGGCTGAAATGGCACACAAAATAGTATTACGAAGATTGGTCTCCGTAATGGGGAGAAAGGGATATTGTATGGACCTATCGAAATAAGAGAAAAAAAAGAAATGTAGCTCTTCTTTACACTGGTGCCAATGGGTATTTTATTAGCCAGAAATTAGCTACTCAGTTGGTAAAAAAATTCCCTGAAATGAAAACGAAAGTACAGTTAGGGTAAGGATTTCAATTGTTAGTTGCTAATGGGTCATTATGTAATGTCTTTGTAAAATTAGGTCCTCATTTCAAGGTACAAAAATAAAGTTGGACAAAAGAGTTTTGGATAGTGCCTGGATTAATTAATGATGTAATTTTAAATTTAGGTATTTTGGCTGAAACGAAAGCAAACATTGATTTTCAACACACTGAATTTAAATTTGGTTTCAACACTAATGCATCATAAATTTCCTTGGGGTAGGAAGTGGGCAGAAAAAATACCTGCTATAATATTCAAAGCAAATGGAAATATTTAATAATAAATAAAAGCAGGAGTTGGATCAGTGAGTGAAGGAATATGATGATGTAATTACGAAAAGAGTAGGGTACTGTATGCGGTCCCCTTATACCATCCAAGTAATCAAGTGACTGATGAGACCACAATGCAGCTAAAACTGTATCAGTGTTCGCCACCGAAATTGAATGATTTTTTAAATATTGAAGCAGATCTAAGGGAGCAGAACATCACTAGGCCCTCCATGTCGCTGTACGCCTTTACGGCGTTCTTGGTCAAAAAGAAGAAACCTGGCAAATACAGATTAGTTGCTTTCTATCGAAAATAAAATGAGAAGGTAAGCATCAACCTGTTCCCTATGCCTAATGTCGACAACGCACTACAGTTTTTTGGGGAAGCCAAAATTTTTTCCGTTATCGACCTGAATACTACTTTTCACTTGTATGTGGTAGGTAAAAAAGTAAAGGATACACTGCATTTGTTACATCCTGGAGGCATTATGAGTGAAATCGTGTCCCTTTTGGTGTTAATTTGGGGGGGGGGGGCAATGTCTTGCACGCATATTACAGAAAGCTTTAGAAGAATACTGCTTTAAATTTTTGATTCTCTTTTTGCATGATATTTGTATATTTTCCAAAGACACGACAGAACATTTAACACATATCTGGCTAGTGTTAGACAAGCTGAAAGAACTGGGGTTTACAGTTAATACCGAAAAGATGACGTGGGCAAAAGCAACGATACAATTTTGGGTTTAATACTTTACAAGGACAATTTGATCATGGACTCGAAAAAATTGTCGCGATCTCAAATTTCACTCAACCTAAAAATGGCGAAGGGTTAATGCAATTTTTAGGAATGTTGGGAAATTTTTCCCTGTAAATATTTTAAAGAAGAGAGATGTACCCTTTGTCTAGGGTAAATCCCTAGATAAAGTCTTCGTTACTCCGGAATACGCTATTTCTCACCCTCCCGTCCTGGTGTTGCCGGATAAAAAAAAAAAATCTACCCTACAGGTAGATGCGTTATCTGTGACTTTAAGGGGAGTTTTGTTACAGGACATAGGAAGGGGTTAACAACCCATTGTGTTTGATAGTCGAACCTTAAATGAAAATGAACAACACTCAGTGCTTTCGAGAAAGAAACCCCCGCTTGTGTTTGGTATTTGAAAAATTTTCCACCTATATTGAGTATAAAGAGTTTTACCTGCAAACCGATAATCAAGCTTTAACCTGGCTCTACATGCCCCCCAAACAAGTAGGAAAAATAGGCCGACGGATAGCAAAACTGAGCATTTTAAAATTCAATATTGTGTATATTAAAGGAAAGTATAACGTGATTGCGAATTGCTTGTAGTGTATGTATAAGGATGCTGAAGGGGCAGTGGAGAGGAAAGAAATGCCCGTGGTCGAAAGGGAAGAGCTTGAAGATGGTAGTGAGGAATGTTGTATTATGATTCGAACCATGCCTGAAATGTTTACCGATTTCAGGGACTGGCAAAGGGATGACAAAGAATGTGACGAGATTAAAGATATGATCGCCATGGGAAAAACTTCTAGATACCATCTTGATGAAGAAATGATTTATTTTGTAGATAAATATAACAATAAGAAATTTTTTGTCCCCAAAAAAGCGAGAGGGTTAGTGTTGAAGTATTTTCATTGTTCTACTATGGGCGCTCATGTGGGAAGAGATAAAACTAAAGCGCTGATTAAGATATAGTTTTTCTGGCCCGACATGGAGCATGTGATCGATGAATTCTTTAAGAACTGTAACGAGTGTCAACTAGCAAAACAACCCCGTAATAGAAAGGTTGGAAAATACTCCATCAAAGTGCCGACACGACCGTAGGAAAAGATGTTTATCGACATTTACGGTCCGCTTCCTTGATCAAGAGGGGGAAATAATAGTATTTTAATTTTGGTGGACGGTTTCAGCAAATTCATGTTATTGTTACTTTTAAGAGATATAAAAGCCAAGAATATTGTTAAATCATTGGTGGAGAAAGTGTGGAAAATAATTGGGAGCCCAGTGCTTATAGTATCCGACAACACTAGTTATTTCAACTCGCACATGATGAAATATATGTATTTTCAATGGGGTATCAAACATGTAAACACGAGCCCGTACTACTCCTGTCCCAATCTAGTAGAAATGATTAATAACAATCTAAAAGTAGCTCTCAGTATTTTTCACAATGTTGACCAGCATGGCTGGGATGAAAACTTACCAGAGTAAAATTTAGCCTTAAATTCGGTTCCTCATATTGCTACTGGCAATTCCCCTAGTAATTTTTTCTGGGCGAGAACTGTCATTACGTATCCTAAATTTGTAGGGAATTCCCCGGAAACCTCGGAAACTACGTGTGGTAAGGAGTTAGAACCATTCTGGCATCAAACTTGTATTAATTTAGAAAAACTCAGAATAAGTGTAGAAAAGAAATACAATAAGGATAGGCTAGATAATCCGTATACTGAAGGTGATTTAGTTGTTTTTCGTCATTATGTACGGAGCAATAAAGCTGCCCATTTCTCATCAAAATTGGCTATGCCATATAATGGTCCATTAAAAATTTTGAAATTTCTGGTACCTGTAAATGTGTTGTTAGGTGACCCAAGTAATGATTTTATTTTTAGGAAAGCACATTTATCACACATTAAAGAATATTGTACTGCTGATCTTAAAAAGGATTGAATGATTTTTGGAATGTGAGTAAATTTTAACAGCTGATGAGATGGAAAATTTCTGAGACGAGAGTAATTTTCTATCTGTACCTGAGGTTCTTATCTATGTGTTTTGTGTATTTTCTTACTTAGTGTTCTACTGCATCTTCTTATCTGTTATTTCGCGGCTTGGTAGCAAGGCTATTTGTGCTATTTGTTATCGCCTCAGTCATTACAGGGTGTTTTTCTTGGGTTTTGATAGGGATGGTTTATGATTGGGATTTCTGACTAGCATGGAGTTGGTACAATGCTTGTGCTTCACCCCTGTATGTATTTTGTGTCGGTGCGAGGAGGAGGGTGGATATAGTTTTTCAAGGGGGTTAGTTATGACGATTATGATCGCCACAGAATGTTTTTTGGGAATTTTAGTAATTTTTAGCCATTGTTGGCGACCCTCGTATTATGGTTAAAGTATAACTTGGTATTTTTAATGTGTGTATTTTACTGTCTTATATTGCTTGATTTTAGGCTGGCCTATTCCTATGTATTTGTCTATTGGGAACATTTCTATAATTTTTGTGGTGCTATTCCATGTAGATTATTAAATAGAAATATTTTATATTGTGCTTTTTGTTATATGTCTTCATATGTAAAAGTCGCATCCAGAGTGTGCCCTACGTGCCGCATGATGTGTAGGCTGCGATGTTAGGTCAGGGAGGCGCGATGGGAGGAGAGTCGACATCAGCTGTTCGTACGAAATAGTCGCGAGAGTATAGTCACGACCTTGAGTGCGGACATGGTACATGTGCTAATTAGATAACCGGTATGACCGAAATTCTTTTTCACGACGATGTAAGAGGTTTGCACCTAGTGAATACCATAGTTTTTGGAATGATTGAAAATTACTTGTAATTATAGATTACTGGCATCCAAGTATGAGCATTATTATAAACGTAATATTTTTGCACTGGTGATTGTACTGAAAAATTGCATATCTAGTACTGGAATGATGTTTGTGGCTTCACACAATCTTTGCAGCTGTAAAATCCATGTGTGGTGTGAGAAATTCATATTGAATTTTTCTTTGCCGCATGAGAGTTCAACTTATTTTAAATTGCGCCACTTCCCAAGGGCGTTTGACTTTGTCACTGCCACAGCAAATTTTGTGAATAGTTAATGAATCGTGTGAAGTCAGCTAGTAATATTTTAGTGTGCTCGAGGACGTGACATTATTTATGTGTGCCGTGCTGATGGGAATTTGATGCTGTAAATTGATGTATCTTGGGATACCAAGACATCGTTAGATGTCATATTCGTTCGATGGCGTATCTGCATCATATACTTGGAGTCACATCTGGGTGACACACATCGCTGCTCACTGCAGTGTCCCGTCCCGTTGGAGGTACATCGCCGATTCTACTCAATTTGGCATGGCAAAATTTACTGCAGGTATTAGACGATGTTAATGTTGCGCCCATACAGTTTCATGGGCGTTTGTGTCAGTGATCTCTTATGTTTGTAAAAATGATCGTCACAGCCTGTGCGAGGCCCATTCTGAGGGCTGTTCCTGACGTACACTGCATAGTAAAAAACCGGAGCCATAAAATTAGTTTCTTGTGCAGTAATAATTATTAGTGTTGATATTACGAAAGAAAATTAGAGGCCCAGAAATATTGGTGGGTAACATTTGTGATTTGGATATGGCCAAACATTATAGAGGATGTTTTAAATTGTTAATGAATGTCGTAACGGTAAATGTTTTGTGTGCCCAGTTCCGGTACCACCTTAGAAGCAAATATAAATGAAATGGAATGTTGATAGAATGGCCAGATATTTTCTAGCTCATGTTATTTACATAAATGTGTCCCAATGATGAAGGACTGGTGTAATCAAAGCACATTCTTTTTGGTAAATAAATGGCAACAGAACGAAATTTTGACATGCCCAATCACAGTAGTGTTGAACCCTCGCATTATCTGGTATGGAAAATAAAAGATTCTGTTGCAATAAATGTCCAAGTAAACAAATAAAACGTTTAAAGTTAAATACAATTAGTTTTGAAACTGGTACACAAAAGTGTTTAAGTCGAGATCACTTTTCGCCTCACGGGCTGGTGTAAGGATGTTCGTTGTAATTAGAGGAGTGAGTTATGTTTGAATCTCCTGCACCAGAACTCGCCAATGAACAGGAGGAGCTACAAATTCGCCATTTTGAAACCGGCATATCATGCCATGACATCAGCTACCCTCCACGTCATGCACCACATCGCTGAGGTGTCTATTGCGAGCTGTAACTCCACATGGTCCTGCAAAAAAAAAACAAACATCTGGGATTTCCGCATCACCCATGGCAAAAACATTATGGGTTTCCAGTTGGACACACAGACATTAACATGTAAACAATGCGGTAAATTGAAGTGTGTGGGCATACTTGCTGGCAAGCATTCTGCCTGTAACTGTTCATCACTGTCCGCCACACGTACCTCAGCACGGCCGCAGACGGAGATATCAACCTACTGCTGGAAGATCATATGCCCAGGAATCGGAAACTTCATATCCTGCAGATGGTGTTCGTACCTATACCATGTTGAGTGTGAATTTGCAGAAAATTAGAAAACGCTAGACGTAAACAACGAACATCCTTATACAACAAATGGGCAGCTATCGAAAAACCTGTAATTTCCTCGAAAAAATGTTTCATACTCGCCTCACTTCCAATGTGGGGTTTAGTAAGCGTGCTTACCCATCCCAAAGTTGGTACAGAACAGACCCCATTATCGTCATTGACATGATAGTTTATCTAGATATTCAGAGAAAATTTAGATTAATGTGCATAGTGAAACATAAAATAGAGATAATCGAGTCTTCTTAACTTACCCTATTTCTAAGTATTAGGTGTGCACCCATGGTAGGACAGGAGCTAAATGTGTCTAAGGGCTGCACCCCTTTTGCCTAAAACGAAAGGAATTCATACAAGGGGGCTGCATCTCGGCAAGAGAGATTGGCAGCTATGACCAGAGTTTAAGGCCATGACTACCTCCCTAAGTGTACCTATAGCTAAAACTATATTCTAGAAGGGATATGGTAAAACCCGCACAGACCCGGTAAAACCCATACCGACAGAATATACAAAATTGTAGGAGCATTAATAAAAATGATACAGTAAATGGCAGGTGTCTACTGAATGTTGGCTTAATACGACAGAAGAACTAGTGGAGAATGGATGGAGCTTGTGGGTGCATGCCTTAGGGCACATGTGCCCTTGAGGTGGAAACTGCTGCCCATTTTCCTGTGAAGGATGCCTGCACAACAACATTGACAGCAGTATTTGTTACAGGGCACTCCTGTTTCTCATCGAGTGCATCAAAAGACTGGGCAGCTCAGACATGACACAGACACCATCCTCTCTTCGGTGCCGACATCAGGACTACACACCTAGGTGAAGGCAGTGTCAATCATCCCCATTTTATGCTTGGGGGGACTTGCAGGAACTAACCAGCTTGGATGGCTAATCTGCTGGCCAAGGCGCAAGCTGCAGCCAGAGGAAGATAGGGATAACTGTTTCTGGTAGCCATTCCTCCATCCTCGAAATATCTCCTGCTGGGATTTACAGGAGCTGACCAGCTGGGGAACTTCAGCTGGCACAGGCATGGCTGACATCGGGGGTGCTTCCGAGGTCCGATGCTCTTCAATTCCATTCCTCACACATCCACAGTCGACAACCCGCAGAATCTAGCAGAAGGAGGGTTCGCCACACTTCGTATTTTTCAGCACCTCGGGATTCCCGCTTCCTTCGCCTTGATTATTGGGCCGCCTCCTGCCGCTGTACTACTGCCATCTTCAACTGAGACACCCAGGTAATCGACGTCCACGATGACGGCTCTGTCGAGCTGGCCTCTTGGTTCATGAGCCAGTATTTGAGTATTCCTAGCATCCCCAGAACATGGGAATCCCCGATCCGCCACCTGAGGATGCTGCTAGTTGTGGATAGGCGCCACAACTGAACTGCAAACAGTCCCACCACGCCCGAAGACACAACTCGCCTTCGCTGGATCCAGGGGGCGGGCAGATCCTTGAAAGTGGGTGACTCCGAGCGTGATATTCATCCTGCAGTAACTCAGCTATTACAGATAATCGAGATTATTTGCTATTTAATCTCGATAAACTATCATTATCTCATGTGATGAAACCAGCTCTAAAAATATCTGCGCATACACAAAACGAGTAATCTGGTGCCGGTTTCGCTTCAGCGCTAGTACTGGTGTCGACTTGATACTTCTCGTCATACAGCCCTTTTCGACACTTTACATACAAGGATGACTAATATTTTATGTGACTGAGCATACAAAACGTGCCATCTAGTGCCGATTTCTTTGTGATTCAAGTGTTAGTGGCGACTATATTATTCTCTGCATATGGCCCCTAGTGTCTGCTGTTTCTGATGGTAACCGTGTCTAATATACTTCTATGACATCATGTTCCCACTGTTTACTCTGAATTTCCGTTATCGCTTCCTCCGCCGTTTTCCGATACTGTTCAGCAACGCCAGCTCTCATTCCGATACTGCTGAAGACTACTGATGCTGACTGGCAGCCATTTTTGCGAGTCTCTCCGTGGCGCCCTGCGCGAAGCTAAAACTAATACTGAAAATACTGAGAATTGCTGGAGCTGGATGAGGTCGTGTAGTGTCTGTAAAATATTAGTTGATGGGACTTTCAAATATGAGTCAAGAACTAAATGTTGTTGATGAGGATGGTATGAGGAACAGGATTATTGTGATCATAGAAGATGCAGGAAAAGCATTGGGTGGTAAACGAGACACTATTATAGGATATTACAATTGTTTTCCTTCCTAATTTTTAGACGTTAGAACCTCGCATTGTGCGGAATGTACGTTTTTAAATAAGTAAATTAGTGCAGGTTTATTAAAAAAATATTCTGTGACATGGCAACTTGAGTTACCTCGGTTTTGTTTGTTTATATTAACAAGTCTTCTTTTATTCTATTGCACAGCTTTCCGAAACTATCAAATAACTGGTGCATGCGAAATATTTACTGATTACAGATACTGGTACGTTTTTGTTGACGAACACTGACGAAACATCAGTGTTCTCAATAGTCTTCAGCGATAACGGAAAGAGGCGTATATAGTTTCATAATTTTTGGATTTTGCGCCAGAAAGATCGCAAGGTTCATGGTGTTTCGTGTTTACGAACAAACGGTAACTGTGAAAGTAAATATGCTGAAACAGTAGTTTGGTGTATTGTTATGTATTTCAGTAATTTTTTGTTCGTGTTAGAAGGCGACAATGTGCGATGTAGATTTCAAGTGGCCATCTACCTTTCTAGGATTAAAGGTTAGTTTATAGTATGTTAGAATTGGAAAACGAACGAACTCAGGGTTTCACCAAAAAATGTATGAATGTTCTCCATGAATTATTTGATTAACTGTGTTCTGACAGTGTACTTTTATAATGAGAGAAGTGTTCTTATTTACTAAAATTGCCCTTAATTTTCAATCAATGTCTTGCCCAGGGACTACTGGTGCTGGATGTAGCATGTGGTTGTTGTCATAATATCTGATGGATGTGAGTGATCTGTTTTCTATCTTCATGTTATGATTTAAGTAGATTATTGGCTACACTTCTTAATGCCACATTGTTCAATTTTGTTTGTAGTAAACGATTGTTGTCTACACAGTCCAATGCTTGTGAGAGGTTTACAAATATGCCTGTTGAAAAGTATGAAGGTGTACTTTTAGTGTACAAACTCAACTTCCCGGCAAAAATATAGTCAAAACTTACATTTGTAACTGTTAAATGACTTGCTCTGTGGATCAGCCATCTATAAATCCATACAGATGCAATGAAATAACATTTTTGTTAAGAATCATGTCAGTTTATAATTTTCTACTATTTTCTCTAAAATTTGTGAGAAGTAAGTAGAGCTACAGGCGTATATCCCACAATGCTTTATCACCTGTTTTGTGTATTGGTAATACTTTTGCATTTTTGAGTCAGTCAGAAATATTTAAATAAAAAGTTAAATAAAGCAATCACCTTCCAATATGAGTACTGTGCGCACATGTATTTGTTTTGAAAAATTACCAATAACATGAATTGTTTAATAAAATCATTTTTCAAGCAACATATTGAAAATATCTGTGAGGATGACAGAAATTGCTTAATGATTAAGCCTACCTTAAAATATATGTGGTTAGGACACTGTCTCTACTGAATAAAAGAGGTAAGTTCACCGTAGATTTGTTGTTATTGTTACTATGCGTACACATCAACGTGCCAATGAAATTATGATTATCTCTGTCATGACTAGCCAATTCCGCTTGGGTGTTCAGCCCGCTATTAATCTAGCGCACGCCTAGATGGATAATCTCACCGAGGTGCCTGAAAGCACAGTCTTCACAAGGGAAGAGGGCCGACAGCCACTAGGGTGGACTGGCGGTTTTTCCCTGAAGACAGGAAATGGTGAATTACAAATGAAACCCTTGATGATACATATTAACATGTGTGATTACTCTGCATCACTAACGCAAACTCATCGGGGTTCGCCCGCCAGCACGTGAGTAGTGTGGTGACTGCCTATACGCAGAGCCGGCTAGGACAGGAGTAATTGCTTTGTACGCAAATTACAAAGTTACATAAACCCTCAAAAGATACATGAAACAAGATGGGACACGAGGTGAGTATTCACAATAAACACACACATGTGTGAAAACAAGTTTAGATGGTGCTGATGCCGCTGACTGAGGTTCGTAGCAGACCACGTGGTACAGGTGGAATTGCAATATTTCTTTGTGAAAACAGCAAATTAAATTCAGACAAAATATTATTCAGCGAGAAAATAATTCTCTTTACTATTGAAGTGATTGCAGACTCGTAGCATGTCTGATGGCGGAAAAATAAAACATTAACATGACTGCGTGGTCAAGTACAAAAAGCATCAATTTACGTGAAAATTACACGGAACCCTGACAAAATTCAACGTAGAACCCTGAATAAAATATTGCACATACAATATTACATAAATAAGCACTCAAAATGCAATGCTGGCGTATACAAATACTTGGTGTCAGTCAGCCACGTGGTTATACGTGATGTTGTTGTAAAATATTCAAACATGGAAAATACCCTCAAATGAAAACAAAGCCCTTCAAATTGCACGTAGCAATAATGCAGAAATTACAATGAAACGCCACTAACATAGGTCGATAGCGCCTGATTCAAATTGCGCAGGTTGTGTGACCTCTCCGACATCTTTCTCCTTCTCCTCGATTAAGTTAAAATTGCTACAAGGACTAAATAAATTAGTAAAGTAGAAGCATAATGCTGTGGAAATGTCTGGCAAAACGTATGCAAGCAAAGGTTGACCGGTAAACTAAATTGAATATTGAAACCTACATCAGTGAACAAAAGTTGTGCGTACGTGACAGTGTCTTACCTCACCAGCTCTCCTCGACAGACTGTCCAGTGGCAAGCGGAAGTGCTTTGCGTGCAGAGTAAAATATTTTATTATGGAAATAAAATTGCACAAATTAAATTAAATACTGTTTTATATTTTTCTTATGAATTTTTCATATTATTTCAGTGTCTCTTTATGACAGCGTTCAAGCCGGAATATTAGTGTTTGTAATCTCGGTGCCGTGGGCACTTTGAATTTCAGAACCAAACATTTTCAAAATAACAACAAACTCTTCAAAACATTTTAAGACATATTAAATCCTGAAAATACAAATATAAAACACCTTTTACACCGAAAATTCATATTTATATGAAAGTTCAAAATATTGGCCTCTTTGCACACGTGCAGGACACCTGACACATGCGTGAGCGTGTCGCGTGAGTGCAGTCATGGGCTCTAGTGCTGCTGGCTGTTAGCCGACGTCAACTTAAAATCAAGCTGTGAAGTCAAAGAATATATATATATATATATAAAATTTCCAACTTTTAACTGGCCTATTGTCCAGTTGCAAGCGCTTCCTTCTCTCATCCCTTTTCACTCTCCATTCCCTTCTGAAATTGCCCAACCCCTTTTGCCATAGCCATCTTCTCCTGCAACACATTTTGATTACTGCATTATGATAAATAATCATGTGTAACAGTTTAGTTTTACTGTATTAATTTTAATTTGTTTGAAATGTTGAGTACCTATGTGTAGGATAGGGAGGCAGTGTTCATAAATTGCCATTAATTTCTCTGTGTAGCAGCCAGACACACACACAAACAAAAAATTATGAGGGATAAAATTCTCTTACCAATTTGTCACCAATTAACAACACATTAAACACTGTGGGAAAAATCATGAATTATCATAAATCTTAACTTCTCTCGAAAAGGTAAGTAAAATAAATGTTACCTTGCTTTGGCCACGGAAGTAGAGACGTGCTGTGACATAACATATCAATATGCTACGCAAAATGAAGCACTCTCAAAGAATTATTCAATTCCAAATCTACACAATCAAACAATTGTACACTGATTAGGAGACATTTATTACTATTGTAAGAAATATCAGACAAATCAACATTATACACATATGAACAGATATAGTTATTAGAAATAATAATTTTCAATTAGATTTCTTACTGATAAAGCATAGGAATCAAGTAGGTATTGAAATTTCCCACAGCAGTAAAACTTTGTATCTCTTTCTCTCTAGAGCAATAGATTCCAGAGACAGCATTATGTGAAAATTTAATTATTCCAGTTAGTAACATTACTTCTTGAAAAAAATGTTCATGAAACAAGTTCTTATTAAACGGGGTATCTTGATTAAATAAAATCACATCACGACTAGCTGGGTGTAGCACAGACTCTATCTGGATTATGCCCTTTTAAAGAAAAATGTATGTGTGCATTTCCTTCAGAAGAAACAATTAAATCGTTTCAGTTAACAAGAAACTCAAGTCGATTATATGACCACACCTTTATGTAGCTACAGGGTTACTCTTGGAAGTTTCATGGTCATGGAGTTCCAAGCATCTGTCTGCCCAATCCTGAAGTCTTGCAGATTCCACTAAAGATTATTAATCTAGTGCTTTTAGGCCTCTTCAATAGCCTGCACATATTTACAAAACTTGCAATGGCTCTCCTCCATTGCCCCTGACTAACGATGGGGAGTCTTATAAAAGTTTAAAATAAATTTTACAAGAGAAAAATTTTAATGAGTGACCGCAATCATGTATAGAGAGAGTCCCTGGTCTGCTAAAGTGAACCCTTTCCTGCCTAATAAAATCAAGGATTAAATAATTTCCTGATACGGAAATTTTATATACAAGAAGTTAAAATTAGTATATCTTAGGACATAACTTGTCTGTATAAAGTGACAAGGAGAAATCATGAAATAAGAATCAATCATTACAATGGGGTTCATTCCTTATGATTAATATAAATATGTTGTTATCAGGCATTACCAACTTACACAAATTAACATGTAGCTCAAAACTTAGCAATGTGTAAATAAATACGTAATATTGAATATATGAATAATAACCTCTCAACTGCTGCATGTACAATAATAAATATGTAAAATAAAAATAAAATTACTGAATAATAAACTTATATGTAGAACACGTCACAACAATAGTATTTCTATAAAATAAACATATGTGTACTTGTATGCTTGATTTCCATACCATAACAATACTAATTTGATGTTTTACCTAATGAGACGTTACATCTGTGACATTGAAACATCATAATTATTAAAATTCTGAAAAATGAATGACAGATAATCAAAATAAAACTGTAATAAGATTTCTACCGTCATTTAGAATGTAAACAAACAAGAAATATGTAACTGACAGATCTAAACACTGAAATGAATTTGGAATATGTACCAATATAATTGTCAATGTGAAATGTAAACAAAAGGCAAACATTTTTAATATCCTCGCAGCAGGCCCCCAACCACTCTCTGTACTTGCGTTTCCCACCTAAGGTGACTCTGAATCACCACCCTTAGGTACTTCTACTCTGAAGCTTGTCCTATCTCTTGCCCTTGCTATTTATAAGTGGATTCATACCTTCCCCTCTTCCTAGTGAACCTTGCTATCTTTGTTTTTCATTATCTTCATATCATTCCTTTCTGTCCACCCCCTTTTTTGTTATACCTCTTCCTGCAACTTAAGGCATGTATACACTAGCGAGCATTTGCCATGACGTAACAGCGTTGCAAGCCAAATACATCATGTTTGGTAGTGTGTACGAGACCCCGTAACACCGAACCCAACAAAATCCTCTTGGAGTTCGGTTCGGAGGCTGTTCCCTCCAGAGACGGTCTCGCGATGAAACATCGAAGGAATGCTCGCATCAAGGTTCGGCTCGGGAGCTGTCAATGTGGACGACATCCATAACAACTGTCTGAGCGGTCAGCAAGTTTTGACACACAGTAATGTGTGTGTGTGTATATATATATACACACACAATTCATTACATATTCTAAGTATATTTGTGAATTAAGTATTGTTCCATTAGACGTAACAAAAAATTTATTTTGACATTATCACTTATGTCAGTTTTTTACTTGTGTCTATTAATGTACGTTTCACAGTGTCTCATATATTTGATTTTGTAGGATGACGAGCTTCAGGTGGAGGCCCGGACCCTGTTTGCCACCCTTCAAGTATGCCACTGGCTGTAAGGGAGTCTTGCTTTTGCCATGTAAATATAAGACTACATTATGTAGCTGGAAATAATACGTTTTGTGATAAGAAAGGTAGTAACATTGTAGTTACCCTCAGAGATATAAAAATAAGACAATGTAATGAGTTATCAAAATTGATTAACATTCGGGAGGACTCTGGCCCCCGTGACCACCCATTCCTCTTTTTCTGGCTACACCACTGGCTTAAGTGCAACATTTTTAATTACTAAAACAATAGGTACTACTTGTTTTACTTAATTATGTAACAGAAACACATTTAAGTGCTGTCGAATGCGATACAATGATATGTCCTGAATCTGTAGTTTCTAGATGTGTTAACCTATCACATAATGTAATTCCCTATTAGAAACTTATTTGTAGTAAACCTTTGTACTGAATGGCAATAAAGGCAATAACAGCAATGTGCAGCTACCTCCAAATCCATGTCGGAATACAGCTGTATAAACACCCGCGTCTCACTCTCAGCCCAATATATGACTACTGTTCACTTATGGTTCACTAGTTTTGTGCACATGCTTGTTCCAGCTCTTGAGTTCAGCCCGGGCCAGAAATTGGAGCGACAACATGGGCCTAACACCAAACCGAACAATCCTCTGTTCGGTTTGGTGTTACATTACAGGAAAATGCTCAATATCTTTATTATCCCCACTGATCTGTACATACAACACATACAATCATCCGCAGACAGCTTCACTTTGCCACCCATCACTATTTGCGGGTCATTAACTATAGTGGTGAACAACAAGGTCCAGCACACTATCCTGTGGAACCTCTGATTTAACCCCACCTTCCTCCAATGACTCCCTTACGTTCATCCTGTACATCGGATTAAGTTAATAGTTTTTGCATTAAAACACTGGTGAATTGTAAGTAGCAGCTCTAAATGTACGCTGTTAATTTATGGTGTTATGTCCGGGTTAGTTTTGTAATTTTTTTTTTTCAGTATGCTAGTGATGATGCTATTGATTTGAATTTTTTCGCAGACTTTGGATCAACATCTACGCTGTGGAATTTGTTATGAATATTTAAAGACAGCAATGGTCACATCATGCTCTCATAACTGTAAGTATAAATCTATATTCAAAATTCTGCAAACAGTTGATATACCTAGTGTACTGAAATCTAATGTAGTTTAAAGGATATTAGTTTTAACAATTTTTCCTGAACATATGTTATGATTAGTATTTTTAACAAGAGTAGTTCATAGAAATGCAATAATACATATAAAAAAATTTTTTTATGTTTATTCGAAATATGCATACGGAGATGTACCAGTAAACCATTTTATTTGCAAGGTATTAGTTAGGCCTACAGCTGTCTCTGCAAGTTATATTTAAATTTTAGAAATACGGAAATGTTACGTTACTTGCATAATGATTGTGATTAGGTTATTATTTATGTACTTGTGGCGAGTTATTTTCTCTTAGCACTGCAGCCTATAAAAATGTTTGTAAGTTTTATTTGCAACTTAGAGAAATTAAACTTTGGTAATTTTATTATGTGAGTGATCTCAGGAAGTGACTTTCTCTAAGATTTTATCTGGGTAATTAGCATTTTGTGTTCACCCTGGGACTCGCAAACTATCCATGATGACAGGCAGTCCATCATAATTTTGATCCCGCAATTTATTGGTAATTTTTGTCGTTACTGCTCATCGTAAGTGAGGGAAGGTGTAGAAAGGCACCTCTTAGTACATATAATTAAATTTGCATGGGTGGAGATAGCCCTGAAACTTGAGTTTTCTTTATCCAGATGAGTAAGAAGGGCTACCTGAGTGTACAAAGTGATTAACTACAAATAAATTCCTGGCAAAAATTAGTGTCAAAACTTATATTTGGAACTTTTCTTTTCCTAATTTTCAAAATTTTTGCTAAATTACTCTACCTACAAAGCAGAGGTGTGGGAATTTTCGGCAAATATTCATGGCCATTAGCCGAGGTGCTATAAATTTTCTGAACACATTTACTGTGAGCACAAATTTTAAGATTTTCAATTTCTTGTAACATAATTTGGAATTTAAAGTGGCTTGTAAAAGAGAGATGATAGGCAATTCTATTGGGAAGTTGTAATTTTTTTGACTCGGTAATCAGCTCATTTTCACTCCAATCAAGTTTAATTTCTGTTTCAATTTTCACTGCACATTTTAACGTTTAAATTATTTCAGTTTTTTTCTGTGCAATAAAATACTTCTTCTATCTTTTAAAATGTGTTACGTTTGTGTAGCTTTGAACGTAAATAGTAGTGATATTTTATTGATATCATTCATACATATTGTATCAATTTTGTCTTGTCTCGTCTCTTATGTGTGTTTTCCTGTAGGAAGTGGTAAGGTTTGCATGTTTTTCTATGTATGTGAGTTTGATGGTGTTTTATGCATGTGTTGTAAGGGGATCTTGTGTCCAACTATGTGAACTTGGACCATGTTTTTTTTTTTTTTTTTTTTCAAACTGGCCCCACGTAAGGGTGCAAATTTTAATTTTGTAGAGAATAAAAAATAAAATGTTTGTATTTATTATTGTTTTTTATATTTAATTAAACATAAACTAGTTTGTGTGTGTCAAATAGTATTGCAGAGGACTTCGGGCATGTGAGATTCCTGCAAATAATTAGACATGAGGCCCCTTGACTCATAGAAAACTCAGGTGCTGGGAACGAAGGGGAAGTAAGGGAGGCAATAGTGACGCCACACTCCATGAAATTCCTCTTAGGAATGGATGCATGAGAAGATATCAAAACCCCACAAATTCAGACTGTTAATTAATAATGCGATGAATTAAAAGAACATTCGGTTGCATCCATACACTCACCAGATAATAGATGTTTCTATTGAAATATCACTTTACCTGGTGTCACCAGCATCATTCTCACTGTAAGACAATGATAGGACAGAATACGCAACTCCCTTTGCATGGACAGATGCCTTAAAATGATCAGAACATGACACTTTCACTTCAATATATCTACATATAGCTGCTGCATCACTACTGAAATCAAACCGCCACATAAAATCACGTATGATGTTTTATTTAAAGAGAATTTGTTCCCTAGGTGCAAGTAAAACTCATGTCTTAATAAACTTGTTTGCCGTGAATTCTGAAAGCATTATTATCAAAACAATTTACAATGCTGATCCCATTATACATGTGATAGAAAAAGAAAAACTGGATTGACATTGAGACTCAACTCTAGCAAAAATTAACCACTTCTCATACCACATCACCAAAAAAACCAATTACACAATATTTTAATATAGGTAGTTCAAATGAATATTATAATTTTAGTCTAGTCTGGATAAATTTCAAACTAGCTCATTTATTGCGGTAGAACAACAAGAATCTTGAAGACGGCCACTGGGTATAATGATTAGTGCCCTCTGCGTTTTAATTTGCTATGAGCCTAAAAGTTTCTAAAATCTGACTCTCGATTTATTTTGGAATTTTCAAAAGATCACTATTTTCAGAATTATTATTTGCAATTTTACTAAAATAATCCTAAAGTATTAACAAGTCAGGAGCGATCTTAGCTGAAGTAGCAAGAAGAAGAGACGCCAAATGGCGTAGCTTTTATGTCCATCCACACAGGTCACTAAAAATCTAAAATACAGTCAGGCCTATTCTGAATTTGTCTGTTATAGACCTATTCATTTGGAGCGCCTTTCCATACGCAAAATCAAACCCAGCTTAGGTCGGCGGAAATGAAAAAGCTTCCCCATCTCGACGTACTAGCTTAGGATGCCATTTTAGCAATCAAAAGGAGTGTAACTCAAAAGGTTTCCACCCATGCAATCTGACAAGAATTGGAAGTCCCGATGATGTATTCCCATGACGTCACAATAAAGAAAATTCTGGTGATAAATTTAATACTCCTAGGCTTATCTTAGCCAGGTATTCAGTTCAATGCTAAGAGGACACTTAATCTCCAGCACACTGATGTGATAAATCTTATGGTGATCAGTTTCAATGTACGAAAACCATAAAAAAAAATTAAGAGTTGTAAACATTCACTACGATAACATACTTATGGTCAAGTTACAATTGCTTAATGAGAAGATTTATTACAATAAAATTATTTTAATGTAATTATATTACCTTGGGGCTATTGTTTTCATTTAAGAGCAAAATAAAATCAAAGATAATATTATAAACAAAATATTTAGGTTGTACAAAAATAAACATTAAGGTGAAATAGACAAACAAACTTTAAAATCTGTGGTGGCCTGCCACAACACTGTTTTATTTGTTTGCAAGGAGAAAGGGCACATTTGTTTAATGTAAATACTTGTATGCCTATTTTATTCAGGACAACACAACAACAAATAAAACTAAAATTAAATAAAATTAAAATATACTCACAAATGTTTAGTATTAATGTAAAATCTTATCTATAAATTTTCATTGAGTGGCATTGTTTTGTTAGTACCTAAACTTTATTCCTTACTGTGTGTGTGCGTAATATTGATTTAGGGAACATAATATGTATTTTACAGAAATATTTGTATTTTCTAAAGAAGATTTGGTTGAGTTATAACACTCCACATATAAAAATAGAACCTGCACTGTTTTACATAAAATGTACATACCTGTATATTTGTTTGGCATAGGCTTACACACATGTTGCTTGAATCATTTTGCCATGAAAGTAAATACAGATACAAAATATTTGTTTCAAAATATTGAGTTCTTGTGGTATCACCAATGCTACCACTCCAACATAGCAAAATTATGCAAAGTTTTATATAATATGCTTGGTCAGTGTGCAAGTAAAATGGTCTTTTTGAGCCTACTTTCCGAAGCAAAGAAAGGCTTGTGAGATCACTTTCCTGTCTGTCCGTGTGTGTATATCCTTTTCAATTTTTTAATGCATGTACCGAATTTCACCAAACTCGGTACACATACAGGATGTTCTGCAGCTCAACCGACATACTTCAACAGCGTGTTATACAGATCATTCACAAAAAAAAATTGTTGTGTACACAAATAGGCTATGCGGCCCCATTTCATAGTTACAGGGACATAAATGCAACAAACACACAAATTGGAATTATTACTGAATTTCTTTAATGTAACTGACTACATTCATGTTGAATGTCTTAAATGAGCTGTTCAAAATGTGCACCATCTGACAGTAAACAGGCTGCAATATGTTGTAGCCTACCATGGCGTGTTGCCACTGAATGCCTGCAAGTTCATTTCTGAGATGATTAGTGGCATCTGTTATTGCCTGTAACTTCTGGTCTCGTGTGTCTGAGCACCATCCGCTGTAAACCCTACTCTTCAGGCAGTCCCAGGATAAAAAGTCCAATGGGAAGAGGTCTGCAGAGCACGTCGGCCATGAGACTAGCCCTACTCTTTCAATCCACCTGCGCGGATACTCATCTGCTGCACCACACCTAATTCCATCACAGTATCCATAAACAAACACCATGTCTGTTGTACTCTGCACGTGTAAACTTTCCTGGCTTTGTTGCACAACCACTTGCCTCGACTGGCCACACTAGTAGTGTCTGCTTACGGTCAGATTGGGTACATTTTGAACAGCGTATGTGAGACTTACAACATGAATTTAGGAAATTGTTTTAAATATATTCAGTAATACAAATTTTTGTTTTTATTGCATTTAAGTCCCTGTAACTTTGAAATGGAGCTGCATAGTTAACTTGTGTATATAACATTTTTAGTTGTCAGTGACCTGTATAACATCCTGCCGAAGCATGTCGGCTGAGCTGAGGAACATCCTGTATATATTGCTAAGTAAGGACACTTGACTTTTCGACCATGCCGGGCACTTTCAAAATGGCAGCCCTTTTAAAATTTAGGTTGATCTCGGTAACCATTCAATCGTTATGCTGACAGTGCAAGTTGTAAGCATTGAATTCAGAGGTGAATATTGTTATTGGTCCACCATTTTGGAAGATAGCTGTAGTAGTACAGATCCTTGGTATTTGTTTATTTTGAGGCCAGAGTATTTTCGGTGTGTTATGATACTTGGATTGCAGAAACATAATGTTTACTTATTTAAATTTAATTTCTTTTATACTCTCCAGATACAAAAATACTAACAAATAGTTGTTTACAATTTTTTGTTGACATTGTCAGATTTCTTTCAATTCACAAACAATAGACTAACTCAGATATAGAAGACAAAAATGAACTAACTATACTAAAGACTTTCGACCCTTCATAGCAGTTGTAATTTAAATTCAACAACCTTTTTCTATATTTTCTATGTGGTAAGAGTAACAGTTTTAAGCATTAAGTTTTCTCTTTAATGTTTTGTCTGAGGTACTTTTTGAAATAACAATCAGAACGTGACAACACTAGGATTGCTGCAGTGTAAGACAAAAAAGTTCTTAAGCTTAAAGTTTTTTCATCATGTTGGCATGGCAGCAAATGGATGTAAGTGAAAGAAGCTATGTTTAGACACCGAGTTTGGTTGGTGCAGAACACTACTGCAACTGAGAAATGACAAAGTTGATGATGTCCAGCTTCACAGGAGATGTGGGCATGTTATTTCCCACTAGTAACCCAGATGATGGTATCTTGAAGGATGAGAATGTTGGAGCTATGTCATTGTGTCGATCTTTCATATAAGCTCTGTCCATGATAGCTTCGTAGTAATCTTGCTGTCCGTCAAACTGTTTCAATTTTAATTCTCATCAAATACAAGAACTTTCTAGTGTGAGTTTCGTTAATTAAAAGTATAAGATTTTAAAGAATTCAATTTAATGAAGCCTGAATGATTCCAAAAATCGAGAAGTTAAGATTATATGTGTAGAACAATTTTCCAGAGGTTCCCTACCAAGTGTACAATCAGGAGTCTTGAACCATTTATTGCTAGCCTGAGGTACATTTTAAATGAAGTAAATTGATATCAGTCCTTAAATAGTCAGTTGTCTGTTTGAAGACTGTGTCCATCTGCAATCATAAATGTATGAGAGTAAAATGAATTCAGTAATGATTTCTCACATATCACACAAATCTTGAACAGAATGTCTGACAGCAACCCAGTATTAGTTGCATATTATATGTTGTAATTTTAAAAGGATTTGTTTTTCCTTCGTCAAAATATAGTTTTCTGAATTTTAATGTATGTGTAATATTTTTGTAGTGTTTGAAATTGTCTGATTAATGATGAGAGTTGTGAACTACTCGCACTGAATGGTTTATTCCTACTATTCAAATATTTGGTTGTCACATGTCTACTGTGATAATCCAAAGACATAAATACTATTTTTCATTTCTTTCAAATGGTCAATGAACACCTCATCAAGTGTAAGAAACTGCATTATATTACATGCAAATATATTTATGAAATTTGCATGTAATATAATGCAGTTATAATGTCTATCAAATAAGAGAATTTTAACTCATCCTCTTTGGAATGTCTTGCCCAGTATAATTCTTGTTTGCTTCCGCAGCAGTATGTGTATAAAGCAATTTGTATGAAATGCTTAATGTTCTCGTGGAATCAAAATTCTTATGTTTGGTAGTTGTGAATTGCATGATCAAAGAATATTGAATATTATACAGTTTAGGCTGAGTTTCATGTTTCTCTTTCCTCTATTCACAACACACCACAATATATATATTATATATATTTTTTCTATTCTTTATAGAAAAAAAATGGCTTTCCCAACGTGGTGGCCTGTTCTAGCACATAAAAGTTTTCGTATTTAAATAGTGCTACATGAAAAAAAAAATCAAGTTTTTACGTTATATCAAAAACTACTTAAACAATTTTTGCCAAATTTGGCATATATATATATGCCAAATTTGGCAAAAATTGTTTAAGTAGTTTTTGATATAATTTTGATTTTTGATATATATATATATATATATATACTATGATAGGCCAGGTAAATGTAAGTAATTAAACGTAATTGGACACTTATTTTCAAAATGGCAGTCATACAAATATTTTAGGTTTATTTCATATAACTACCATACCATTTGACCAATTCCAACCAGATTTTGTATGCTGACAGTATCTGTTAGTAGTATCTTATAAGTAAAAAAAACTATTTTCTGCCATTTTGTGAGATAGTGCTAAATGAATTAATAAAGTTTTTGTGGAGTATCCCGGGAAATAATTGACATTGCTACCAAATTTGACAAACAAGTAGTACTGCGGCAGTTGATATGTACTTATATGTTTCAAATGTTCAGATACTTGTTTTATTTTTGCGGCCATCTAGCTATTTTAGGATAGTATGCTATATCTTTGAAACCATGTAATCAATTTCAACTTAACTATGTATGCTGGGAGTATATATAACAAATATCAAATATGTCTACACAGATCCTCTTTTGTGCTCCATTTTGTAAGATAGTGCCACATGAATAACTCAAAATTTTGTCATATCTTGGGAAACTATTGAGTGATTCTTACCAAATATGGTGAAAGTACTGCGGTAGACGATGTACATTGATATGTTTTAGGTTTGTCAGACATTTATTTTCAAAATGGTGGCCAAATAAATATTTTAGTTTTGTATGTTATATCATTGAAACCATGTAATTAATTCCAACGTAACTTTGTGTGCTGGGTGTATATATTACAACCATCAAATTTGTCCACACACAATCTCTTTTGTGTGCCATTTTGTAAAATAGTATCACATGACTAATTAAAAATGTTGCAATATCTCCAAAAAATCAACTGATTTCTACCAAATTTGGCAAATAATTAGCATTATGACAGGCCATGTAAACTGATAAACTTCGAGAGGGCCAGCCCACATATTTTAAAAATGGTGGCCATATAAAAATTTTAGCTCAAAATTTTTTATCTACAAAACTACAAAACAAATTCAAACTTAACTTTGTATACTGACAGTATATCCAAAAAAATTGTCTGCGCAAAGCTTAATTTCTGCCATTTTGTAGGATATCCCCACATCAAATAATACAATTTTTATGTTATTCTATTAAAAATATATAAATAAATTTCAGTATTAAAACATCATCGGAATGAAATGACAACCTAGAAGTTTACATACGACCTCCCGTTGATGCCATAAATAAGTTTAAACATAGCACTGTGTAACGTTTAGCAGTAAATCACTTCCACCACAGTGGAAAATTCTTCTAGGCGTTCCATGACCTTGACATTAAATTTTACCCAGTTTGATACATCTGCATTTAATTGTGCACATATGAACACACTGAGGAGGAAGGAAGGAATTTTACAAGCACTGTAGACTATTTTCTGTTTCATTGTTTGAAAACAAACATAAGTGGAACTACGAATGTATCATGCGTGAGCAAGTTGTAATAAGTCAAAAACACAAATGATAGAAATTTGAAAATGTAAATAAAACCTTAATCCAATCAGTGTTCTACAATATATATATATATTTTCCTACATGTCCAATTCTTGATGTAACGATGAACTCCATTCCCTATTTTTTGAAAAGTGTAATTTTGATTTGATGTACATTCTTTTATATTTAATTTCAAAAAGTGATATTTTTTTTGCATTTGGGGGTCAGAGATATACAAGATCTGGAAATTAAAAGTATCAGTATTAAAGCACTTCTAAAATGTTTATTAGGCAATTACCGTATTCCTGTGACTATTTAACACAAATTTTGATGAGGTTATGCACATTTGCAATTATGTTGACGCGAGGTACATAACATATCAACTCACAGCATGCATGGAGAGTTCCATTCAATTTCAGGTCCAAGGGGACGAATTTTTAATGAGAGCTCTACATTAACAACTATTTTGAAAGATTATTTGTACATGTTTCCATACAAAAAGAAGGTTAGAAATCTAAATTAGCAATTTAATTGGCTACCAAAAATTAATATGTGCCAAAATTTTCATATTATATATCGACTTGCACAGTTACCTTAGGGCATGAAATACATGGCAATTGCTGGAGAGAAATGACTAATCACAAGCTTCCCTACAATGTCAAAATGCGTAGTCTATTTTAAAGTATTTTTACTTTACAGTTTTCACACTGTATTAAGTAAAAGTGGTTTTTTCAATAAAACACTAGTTAACGTTTTCTTTAGTTATTCATATTTAGTTTTAAGCAAGAATATTGCATATTTAAAAAAGAAAATCAGGTATTGAAACTATCAGTGCTAAGTGTATTTATTTTTGTATTTAATTGAAAATAGACTCAAATAAGAACTTTGTTGCAGGTGACTGACTGCAAAACAGGTTTGGTCAAGAGTGTTACAAACATGTTGTTGTTTCTTTATTAATGACAAGAGAGACACTTCCAAGGCTATCATGGTACAGCACTGGGGAAAACCAGTGTGTGTTCGTAAAAGTTTATTTTCAAAGGGAGTGTGTAGAGAAGAAATTGTTCAAATCAAAGGTTGTAGTTGCTTAAAAATATAAATTCGACACCGTTTTATGAAATCAGGTTATAATACGAACCAATAAAACATATTAGCTGCATTTTCGCTATCATGTTGAATGCAAATTGCTAGAGTGAAAATTATGTAATAGCAGATTTAATTGTACAAAAAAAATATGATGCTTTAGAAAAAAAGTGAAATTGAATATTAGATTAAATGTCTTTATGCGTATATTACTTTGAGTTGGAGAATAATACTAAATTTTAATGCTGAAGTACTGTCTTATTTTGTTGTCACCATGCCGAAATTTTCTTTGTACGTAGCTGTAACTTTTTCTCTCTCATCTCGCTCATTTCTTACATGTGGTGTCATGTATAGTGTAGGTACATAACCTGGGCAGTCCGGATTGTGTGTTAGTGTACCATTAACAAAATTACAGCAAACACTGGAATATTTTCTGGAGTCCGTGCCTTTTCATAGACTGTGTTGCGCTTTACTGCTGCAATCCAAAACTTTCTTCATATGCTGTGGTGCTTATTGTTAATCTAAAGGATATTCTATTCAGGGCACTGCACCTCACCAAGAACAGTTTTGATTGCTCTTTTGTGGTAAAACTCTGAAAAGTTGTTTATATGGGTATCAAGCTTCCTGCACGCATCCCACCAAAAGCTTACAAAGCCTGTCACAAGAGCGCAGCATGTGTCTATAGCAGAAGCTCTGCAGAAACATATGCAGCAGATGGGTTTGTACTGACAGGTTGCAGTACATGTTTCGCTAACACTCAGTGCATATCACAGTATTCTGTGGGAGTTGGTATATATTTGAACATTTTTTTTTTGTATTAAGATTAATGATGTCTAATGCCTTGCACAAACAGCAAGCCAGTAAGGGAGACAGTGAATGCATAGAGGTAAAGGTAGAGGTGCGGTGGAGGGAGGGCCAGCCAAGAATGCTGGACTGCGGAAGAACATGTGCATGTTGAGATGGCAGGAGATCTGCTGCACACTGCAAAGGCAGCCCCAGCCACAGATGACAAACCACCAGTTCAATAGAAACATAATATTTTTTGCGCACTTACCACCAAATGATTCACATATACTGGATGAATCAGGATGGAGTACATTACTGGTTGGTGATTTAGGGAGATTTCTTTCAAGAAATTAAGTCTAATATCTAATCTCAAAATTTTGACAGGTATGCACCCTAAAAAATCCAATTTGAAAATACATTTCCGTAAAACTATCAAAAACTATTTGAGACAAAGCAACAAATTTTTTTAACCTTTTTACAGAAAAGGGTGCTCTTAAATCTGTGAAAATTTAGTGGTGATACCAACCCCGCTTTAGTAACTAAATGGAGGTTGACTCACTGATGTAACTTTAGTTATTAGTTGCAGAGAATGATTAATACTGTGTGATATGTGAGAGTTAGGTGAGTAATAACCAGAAAAAAATACATATGTGCTACAAAAAATATTAAACAAACTGATCCTTGATAATTATATTAAAGAAAACTTTACCGCCAATAAATACTCTCAAAGAGCAAGGAAATACAGGACATAAACAAGAACCCTTTAATTAAATAAAACTAATGCAAAACTATCCACACACACAGTATCAGACACGGAAAAATAATTTGTCACATGAAACAGAACAATGAAATATGATGCTGCTTGTAAAACTGTAAAAAATTTTGATGAAACGTAGGAACTGGGTTTTTCCACCCGAATTATTTAAATTTTATTGCAGTTGCAATTCCAAACCAAATAACAGCAATTTCGTAAGGCAAATAAAGTTCAGTGACATATTCAAAGCAATCAAAGTCAAAACTTAAAATCACAAAATTAATGTACCTCAAAATAATAAAATTGCAAACAACACTATAAGACAAAATATATATCAGCTCAACTCAAGGATTTTGAGACTAAATAGGCTACTAGGTTTCGTTTGGAATCTAAAAATTTTCTTGCATTAAGTGTTTAGTTTCAGTAGGTAAAACAATAAAAATGTTTTTCAATTCACGGCTACAGAAAGATCAGTAATTATACTGTGCTGGATCAAGGGAAAAGAGGAACCATTGGAGATACCATGTTACTGCTAGGCTGGAACTGAAACTGAGTTGCAAACATAACTCCCATAGCAATGCAGTCAGGTGGTGTTTTCTATCCTTCAACTCACCAAAAATATATATTATAGTATTTTTGGGGCCTCATCCAGTCTTCCAATGCACACCAAAACCTTGATTTGCTTAATAGTTGAATAATTTAACCTAATTTAAAAGTTGTCAAAAATTAGCTGATGAAATTGGCAATGGCCCAAAGGAGAGCCAAAAAGTATTTCAAAATTGTTTTGCAATAATACAGATCGCAGAACATTCCAATTTTAAACCAGGTGTCTTTTTGCCTTGACAAAGAGGTTGTATGTTTAGAGAAAATATACAGCCATTATAATACAAGTGACAAAAGTTCAACTTAGTTTCTGGTTTGTAAAATGCACAGAAATTAAAATAAACACACATTAAAAAATTGCAGCGGCCATGGGGATGTAGTGGTTATCTACTTGCCTCCCACTAGATCAGCGATGTCCAATCCGCGGCCCGCCGTGTTATGTAATACGGCCCACGGGCTTAGGCCCGCCGTGTCGTGAAGTGTGACCCGCGTGGACTTAGTTATGTATGAAAAAAAAATTTTGTGTTTCAAAAGTAAACATAATTTCACAGGAGTTATTCTTGTATCAGGCAAGTGGTATGTTACATGTGATTAGTAAGTGTTGGCTGGAAGCAATCCACATGGTCCATTGAGTGTTTACCCCGCATAGGGTCAGCACCACCTTGAAGAGTAGCAGTGAGAAACAACAGGTGGCTGGGAAGTCCCCAAACCCTTCCAAACTATCCCCTTCCCTCAGTCTTCCCCCTCCCATCCATTCCTCTTCAGGTTGCACATCAGTCTCGCCTCTTATGTGCAGGTGTTCGGTCATAGCTAGTGGTAGTAGTTTTGTTTGTGCAGTTGACTTCCCATTTTGATTTGGATGAATGTGGAACTGAAAGCTGTCTACATTGGTAAGATACTTAGTTTTATTGAACTTTATTAATATGTAATTACTGGCCATGGGCTTTCGTATCTAGTAAGAAAAGGAAAGTAACCGACGAGTGTAGGACATTTCAAGTGCACTGGTTGAACCACTATTTTTTACTGAAATGAAGAACAAACCAGTTTGTTTGATATGCAATGATGCAGTTTCAGTTTTCAAGGAGTTTAATGTTAAGAGACATTATGACACTAAACATGCATCTGTCTTTGACAAGTTTAAAGGTCAATTTCTTGAAGACAAAGTGTCTGAACTAAAACATAAACAGGTCAGCAGTTGCTTTTCATGAATGCATCCTCCCAGTGAGAACAATTGGTCAAAGCTAGCTACGTAGTAGCTAAAATCATGATGGTGAATTTGTAAAGGAATGTTTTGAGCAAGTTGCTGACATATGTCCTGAGAAAAAGTCTCAATTTGATAAAATAAGTTGACAGACTGTTGCTCGTCATTTTGATGAGTAAGCCACCATCATAGAGAGCACTTTAATATCAAAATCTTCCAATTTTGTGTATTATTCAGTGACGATGGATGAAAGTACCTCTGTCAGCGACACAGCCTAATTAGCAATCTTTGTTTGTGGGATTGATAAATATTTCAATACAACAGAAAAAAGAGCCACGTTAGTGCCTCTGAAAGGTACCACAAAAGCTAGTGATTTATTAGAGAAGGTAACTGCTACTTTGAACTGCCTTGGCTTGAAGTATAGAAATCTTTCAGGTGTAACGACTGATGGAGCCCCAGCAATGGTAGGGAAACGAGAGGGACTCGTGAAGATAATTCAAGAAGAGGCAACTACAGTTGGAAATGACTCTGTTATGCAATGCCATTGTTTAATTCACCAAGAGAACCTTTGTGCGAAGTTCTGAAGGTTGAAAGAATAGTGGCAGTCGTTAAAGTAGTAAACTATCCATTCTAAAGGTTTGTATCACAGGCAGTTTCAAAACTTCTTGAACAGCTTAGAAACAGAATTTGCAGATGTAGTTTATTATTCTGAGGTCCAATGGCTCAGTCGTGGGAAAATGCAGAAACGAATGTTCAAGCTAAAGAATGAAATACAAATATTCATGGGAAAAAAAGGTAAACCAGTGGCAGAATTCAATGATGATGAATGGATGTGTGAATTTGCATTTATAGTGGACATAACTACCCACTTGAACAAACTGAATCTACGCCTTCAAGGTAAAATTCAGTTGATAAATTCTTTATTTGATCATGTCAAGGCCTTTGAAACAAAATTGTTTTTTGGGAATCACAGATAAAAAAAATAACTTTGCACTCTTCCCAGCTCTGCAGAAGCATCCTGTTTTCAACTCTCAAAAATATGCCAGAATTATATCGGAACTTTTGGAATAATTCGACACCAGATTCCAACACTTCGAGAAGAGTACTGCAAGTTTCAACCTCTATTCATGTCCATTCTCCATTAGTATCGATGACGTTCCCGAGAACCTGCAAATGGAGTGTGTTTATCTTCAGTGTGCGTCAGACTTGAAAAATAAGTTTAACAACTTTTCTTTGTTGGATTTCTACAAGAAATACATCTCGCAGGAAACTTATCCTAGAATTCACAAACATGCCAATTTAATGACTTAATTTGTTGGTAGCACATATTTGTGTGAGCAAGTCTTCTCGTGGATGAAGCATGTTAAGTGCATGTCAAGTTCGCTAATCACAGATGGTCATCTGGAGATTTCACTGCGTGTTGCAACTTTGTCGTTAAAGCCTGACATTAGAAAACTTATTGGTGGAACGCAGTGCCAAGTCTCACATTAACATTTTATTTTAGAGATCTCCATAAAAATGAGTTGTAAATTTTAACCCTAATTCCTTTTGATGTGGATATTTCCTGTAATTAGTATTTTTTATGTGATGGCATAGTGTGTTTTATTAATAAAAACTAGATCTTTTTTATCTCTTTTTCTTTTCAAAATATGTATTTGAGGTTATGATTTTTAAACTTGCAGCCTGCGGACAAGTCCACGTTGAGAGTTGCGGCCCTTTGCACAAAAATGTTGGACACACTTGCACTAGATGAACCAGGTTTGTTCCCCGGTGCGGTCACTCCTGGATTTTCACATATGTGAATCTTGCCAGACAATGCTGCTGGTTTGTGGGTTTTCTCTGTAGTCTCCCATTTCCCCCACCCCATCATTCCATTGCCGCTTCATACTCACCTCGTTTCACCCTCATTGGCTCACAAGACCTCACTGTTAAGAGCCACCCAAATCTCTTTTCTTGCTCACTCATCAAATATTGCAAC
Organism: Dryococelus australis; assembly: GCA_029891345.1. Lineage (NCBI taxonomy): Eukaryota > Metazoa > Arthropoda > Insecta > Phasmatodea > Phasmatidae > Dryococelus > Dryococelus australis. The sequence continues at coordinate 98,640,254 of CM057000.1, forward strand.
ATGAATAACATTTTTAATACATGTGACACATGTAAGGTAAAAATGAACTATTACTGAGTAAATGTGTATAACTGTGAAACGCTGTTGTTTTGTTGCTTGCATTATGAACTCCCGATGTACTTGGGTTCCATTATACTTCGGCAGACCATTTCACCTACCTTAGCATGCTTCGACTTCTGGTGCACCAGACATGATTTATGAGGAAGTGCAACGAAGTCTGCTTGTGGGGCAGCATGCAGAGCCTTGATAATATGTGGGAGTATTATTTTCAGTGTATACTATAATTTATTTAATACTGCCATTACAAGAGGGGATACAAGTTGGTGAGTGGTGGAGTATGCTAATATGCTTACGAAATGATTGGGCAAGTAGGTCAAGGTAGCATAGTGTGTGTTGTAGAAGTGTGCCATAGTAGCAGGCCTCGCAAGGTGTTTTGTTTTATTAAAAATATTTCAGCTTGTCACCATCCAACGTTTAATCGAGTTACTTATGTGTTTTGAGAGATTGATTTTTGCAACTAGTAGTTTGCTTAGTTTGTGTCAGTGTTTGCGGGTGCATTTTCCGCTGTCCCTGTTGCATGGTGGATACAGCTGTTCACCACTCACTTCTTCGTTTATTAAGTTTTTAATGTGTGTGCGTTTGGAAATATTTTACTGCAGTATGCTTTGATTGGCTTAGTTTACAGTAGTTAATTAATTGCTGTGTTGCTGACTAAATTTTTAGGGTAGTTTTTAATTGGTCTACAGTGATAATTTTATGCACGACGTTCTTTGGTTAGCTTCTGAATTGAAGACAACGCCGTTCTTTGAAATACCTGATATATGGATTTTAGATTGCACCGTAAAAATGCTTTTTAATAGTTCCAAAAGTCGGACTTTTTGTGTCCGTTACGGGTTCCTGATTTATGAGGATAGTATTAAGCTGAGTTCAGGCACAAACTCTGATTTGTTGGTAGTCTTTCAGTTAGATGATTTCGGATTGTACTCACAGCTTAAATGTTTATTGGTAAGGATCATGCCTTGGTAATCTTTTCACAGTGGTTATTGTTTTACTGAATGTGTCAAATAACCCATAAGAGCTGGTTCAGGTATGAAAGTGCCTTAATTAATTTTTTTGGGGCGAGCAGGTTTTTGTCAAGTAAAGTTCTTTTTAATCAGTTTTTAAGTACGTTCCTTAGGTATTCTGAATACAAGGTTGTTTGTTAAATGAATTGTGCGGGATTTTATTGAATGGCACTACTTATGCAAACTGGTACCGTAATTTGTTGTGATTACGAATTGCGTCTGTGACGCGAGTCTGTTGTTGACCTGTGAGTGAGTCATTATAATTGGACGTTATTTATTATTGTAAATTTTATGCAACTTTTTAGCCACGTCACTTGCTGGTTAATCAATATGACATGTAAGGATAATTTATGGAGGGTGAAGCTACCAAGTATCTTTGTATTGAAAGTGCTTGGCATTTTGTATTGTATGCAGTTGTGAAGGCATGCCAAAGTTATAGGCAATTCCCGGTAAAATGAGCACTTTTGAAAGTCCTGCTTAAGATCTATGTGTATGCATGTTCTGTATTCTTCCGCCTTATGCAAGATTAACATTGTCATGGGCATCATCACTTTATTCATGCTTCGGTCAAGCGAAACTGTGAAATTATTAGAAAAGTAAATATTTAACAAATTTGCTCATTTTTACACTTCGATGCAATAAAAACACATAAAGTGAAAGAAATAATTTAAGTAACCAGAAACTGTTTTCTAACACTTTTTATTCAACGTTAAGATACAGAAGTACTTCCCAGCCATCGTTACCAACTTTACTGTACGCATGTCACTCTGTGCGCTCATCAAAACATATGCAGGTAGGGGCAGTGACTTTTTTCTAAGGTAGATTTCAAAAGTGCCCACTTTATCGTGAACAGCCTTTACATATTTGAGAAAGGCTATAGAGGAAGACTGTGATATGTAACATTAAATGCCAGGTTTGTGTTTTATATTTAATAAATTTGTTTATGATGGAATATTGGGAGTCTCCATTTGAAATATTTGGTTTAATTGTACTTGAGCCCCAGTAAACTGATTTAAGAATAAAAATAATTAACTGAAAATGAACAGGACAGATTATAAGAAACATCAAAAATATATATGGAAATAAACATTGAATTATCTGTACCTGCTACAACACCTTATTTTGGCCTTTATACTTTAAATACTTTCCTGTAATTCACATTTCCTTAATCAGCATATGAAAATTAACAAAATTATGGTCTTGTTGGGGACCCATAAATCCTGCTATGCAAGACCTCTGTTACTTCCAGGGGGTATGACTTAGAAATTGTGCTGGGAGGGAGTCAATAAGATATACCCAATGTTTGTGTTGTACATTGATTTTGTGGGAGGACACTTCACCATTAATATTGCTGCTGCTGCTGCTGCAGTTGTGGGGATGGAGATTATGTTAGTCTGAAATAATAACTACTGGACTGTTTTCAATTAATGAAAACCCCACTTCTCTTCATTTTTTTTTAAATATTGTTCAAAAATTTCTTGCTTATTCTCAAATAATTTTTGACATTTTTAAGTAAATGTAATTTTAAATTAGATTTTCAGGGGTGCATAACTGCCACAGTTTTGACTATTGCAAAAAAAAATATTTTTTTTAAATTTAATTTATTGTGAGGCATCTCCCTAAATTAACACACACTATTGTAATTCATGATATATACTTTTTAAAACATTTTCTTAAAGTTTTATTATAACTCCCATGCAAACCAGTTAGTGCCCTGTTCAGTTATTCTCATGATACATTTCACAAGGCTGGCAAAATAAAAATATTTTGTCTTTGAGTTGTTACTATCTTCAGTGAATATTCTTGCATGTGAGTCAAATATATATATATATAATATCAGTAACTTTCTAATTAGAGTATAATTATTGTTCATGTGACTGTACCATTTTTCATACATGGTATGCACAGACAAAAATGTAAAATGCAGTTCAACTTGAACAAAGGATGTCTCATATGTACTTTTTCCAACAACTGTTTTGTGTATATGCACAATGTGTTCTTGTGCATGTGTGCTGTGTATGTGTGTGCACACATGTTTTTTTAGTGTGACTGTAATATTAAATGCTTTGTAGCTTTAATTTTTATTGATTTTCCTCTCTTTATGTTTTGTACTGTACATATTGTTAGTAATAATATATATCTTCATTTCTTATAAATTATTCTAATGTAAATCAAGAATACTTTATATGCTACTTAGTAGCATTAAATTTATTGTAACTTATTTGTGTGTTATCTTTGTTTTATTGAATTGATATGATATTCTTAGTTTCATAATTTTGTGATTTGTTTTGCTATCTATGTGTGTTATCTTTTGTTTTTATTGTCCCCCTTTTCTATTAGTGGTTTTAGTGGAAGACAAGGCAGATATGTATAAAATAAGTAGTAAATAAATAAACAAAAATTTTCTTTGCAGTGTTATGGTTATTTTATTATTGATTCAGTTAATTGCCTAGTAGTACTACATATTTAAATTTGTTAATGTGATGTTTTGATTAATTGGAAGATAGTAGATTTAGTATATTATTTTATTCTGATTTCTTATGTCTACTAGCATAGTTAATCAAAAAACACAGTGCCTTTTTTTTTTGTAATGTTGTATAATATAAATAACAAAATGTTTTTGTAGAATATAAGTAATACGTTATAGTAAACATTTCATAAGTTTGTTTGTAGCAAACTTTTCAATAAGTATTCTCTATCATCACTACAAACTTGTGTTGAAAATAAATTTTCTTTTGCAGATTGCTCAGTGTGCATCCGGAAGTCATTGCAGTACAGGACTCAGTGCCCATCATGTTTCGAAGAAATAGTGGAGTCCCACCTTCGTAATAACCGAGTGTTAGATGAGCTGGTGAGAATTTTTGCGGAACTGAGGGATGACCTGATTCACTGCATTCGTGTATCTGAGTATAGACAATCGGTTGTGCAGAAGATTGGGACATGTGCATTAGGCAAAAGTTCTGGGCACCAGCAACGCCACAAAGAGAGCGTTTTGTCAGCAGTACCCCATGTGACACTCCTGAATCACTCAGATCTCCAGTGATTAATTCGAGAAGTAGAATTATAGCAGCACACGATTCTGCTGCCAGGAATTTGAACAATGAATTTGATAAGCATGTGAACGATTGTTTTATTGATAGGGTTCCACAACCATCTACTTCGTCTGCAATGGAAACCATAGCGGAACTGAGCAATGACCTATCGTCTACAAAAGAGGAAGTGACAGTGAAACGGGATGTGCATATTCTGTCTATCTTCAGCCCCAAGAAACCAGGCAAAGCAAAGGTTCATGAGAATAAAGTAGCTTGCCCTGTGTGTTCTGTGGATGTTTCAGAAATGCACATAAACCAGCATTTGGATGCCTGTTTGAAAACACCACAAAAGTAATAAACTCCCTCTTACAGCTTTCTTAGTTCATGTTGCCAAAAGCATGTCTGACATGTTTGTCAGGTTTCAATCAATACTAGGGTCAGTTTATAATTTTGGTGTAATATTAGTTTCAGATTTGTGGTATGCAAGTTAAATAATTACTAATTAGTAATTTATAATTATTTTTCTGTAGTTTGCATATAATCTAATAATGCTCTTACAGCATAAAATTTCCCTCTCTTTATTAATTAATTAATTTTTTCAATTTTGTGACATTTTCCCTGATTCCTCGAGATGTGTAGAAAAGGGGTTTTATTGTATATATAATTATTTAATTATATTTAATTGTGATAAGTTAATTTTATGATTTCATAATAATTTCATTATCAAATTGATTGATTTATTGTTTTACATACTATTAATATATATTAAAACTATTAATTAAAATAATATTTTGTTTATTTACTATACTTTAGATATGCCAAAAAAATTAGAACTGTTGAATTAATTGGGTAAATTTTCATGAACAGCATTTAAAATATAAAAATGTTTTAATTTCTGTTCAGAAAGTTTTTTTTTTTCCAGAACACATTAATATGAGGTGAACATTTTTAGTCCTGATTTGAAAGAGCCTTCCTCCTCCCATTTTTAACATCTGCTTTGTCTTTTGTACAGTAAAACCCCGGATTTTACACTTTTCAAGGGACAGATGTAAAATGGTGTGAATCGGAGGAACATGTAACCGAAGGGAAACAGTCAAACTTGAGCTGTTAATGTTAATGTTGGTAGATTAATGGGAAGTACATACACTAGTTTAATATTTCAGGAAGTGAAATTATTTATAAATTTTAGGCACTTTTTAATATTTAGATTAGTTCTTGTAGATTAGTCTATTTCATATAACAATTTATTTTTTTTGTCAGATCGTGTAGAAGTAAACAAACATGCTACGTGTCTTTCTGCCGCCACATGGTTTCCACCTGTCAAAACATGTTTCGTCTGTAATGATGGACGTCGATGGGACCTTAAGCCTACCCACATCAAAATGTGTCGTCAAGCTGCTCATGCATAGATAATGAGAAAGAATTGATTTTGCTGTAGAATTTTAATAAAAATATTTCTACAGTGGATATTAGGTGATTACTATCCATAGTTTATTCACTTGAAAAATATGTTTGGAAATTGCAGCCCTTTTGCCCAGCTAACTGAAATAATATATCATAATGCTCACAGAAAATGAGCTATATTATGTCTTATTTTGATTTATGAGGGCAATATGTTCATCATACTACTACAATTTTTCTTTCAAATCCATTCATATGGTCACAATATATTTGACACATTATCCGCATTAAATTCATTACCGTATCACACACACTTGATATTTTATTCCAGTCAAAAGACTTGTAATGCGGCAAAGGCAAGTAAATAACTCTGCGGCAGTCATCATAAATGTAATGTTGTAAAGTCACCAGTCTGATCTAGCTCAGTCAGTCGATACATGAATTACAGGTGCCATGTTAAAATAAAAACTAATGAAATTCCATCTCGGAAAAGTTACTCAGTATTATTGAAATTCAAAAACGACACTTTTGCAGTCTTTAAACAATTTCAGAGTCACTAGCAGTATGAACGAGACATGAAATCGAACCAATGCACCAGTAGTAATTATTTAGTAATGTTCTTTCAAAACTTGCATCGCGAGAAAAATATACAAAGTACAGCACCCACCATCGCGCCTCGTTCACCTCCGTTGATCATTTGCTACAGGAGCCCGAGCTCTTGGAGTACAGCTCAGCATGTGCCTAACACCTCTCCTAGCTAAATGATTAAAAATAGAATTTGGCTGGGGGTCAACACCTACTATTGGCCACAATGAACTACGTCGCAGCTAGACTCTAAAACCAAAATTGCTTACTATTGGAATACTGCAAGTGAAATGGGAAAAAACTTATCTCAAACTGACGCAACCTCAGCTGTGACTCTCAAAACTCGAAAAAGCAAACGCACTATAGATGACCACTTGAATACGGCCCGCACTTTAACTACTGATAAAACACTGCTATTCCACATGGCACCAAAGTAAAATTTAGAACATTACATTCACGGGCAAAAGAAAAAATGGGATTTAACCAAAGTTCGATTAAAAATTATTAATAAAAACTGTTAAAAAATACATAACCTGCAATGATACATTACCCCTTTATATTTGGGAGAGATTTTGAAGAAACCTATCCCAAATCGAAACCTCCCTTGTATGCGGCGATTCTGTAAACTACTGCGACTTTGTTCTTTATACACAACTTAAGTTTACAATTCAATAAACAAGCTCAATGACATAACACAAAAAAAAATTCATTTCATATGTTATAGAAAATTCAAGACATCTACTGGGATGCTGAAAAAAAAAAAAAATTCATATATTGAATGTATAGACATGGTGTACGCTAATAATGTTTATAGGTGAAACACAAAGTTTGCATGGCAGTAAAATGCATCACATTACCATTCATCATATAACGTAAATCAATAAGAAAAATTTACAATATTACATGTTTCTTTTAAATCGTTACAATTTGACATTAATATTCAGTCTAAATTATTTTAATTAATTGTTTAGCTGGTTTTTAATTTGATATTTAACATGAAAAAAAGGGGATCCAAAGTCTGACTAAAATCCAAGAGAGCTACTGCCTTACTTTAGATCAGTGCCAAAATTAATTCGAGAGCTCCTGCCTTTTATATGACATCAGCATTATTTAACTCTAGACAGGAGATCTCCTAGCATTCATATTAAATCAATGCCAACATTAACTGTAGGGGCCTCAGACCTTTCCCATTCAGAAAAAGCTCAACATCTTTAAATAAATTTTCTTCCAAAGAATTTTAAAAATTGTCTAAAGTTTATGTTAAGTAAAAAAAAAAAAACAATACAGAGTTGTAAACACATTCAATTAACAGTCATATATAAAAAAAAATTACATCATCAAACATCTTCAAGAAAAACCAATTCACAAGATTATCCACCTCCACTTCTAAAACTCCATCAAATTTTAAAATATGATTTGTATCTTATTTTTATCAAATCTTAGTATGTTTGGTTTAAACAAAACAGTTTTAATTATTTTTAAGTTTCTACTTTCCAGCTAAAGTTGAGGTGGTACACATTACACATGCCATGTTACTTCTAGGTTTGCTCATTATTACTTTAATTCCTTTCTTGGATCAGCACACAACGTTTAAAAAAATGAGTTCCAGGTCTGCCCCAAAATTACAAAAAGCCACTGCTACATTTACTTCAGACAGTTTCACATCTAGGTCAGTGTTAACAAAAAGGGACTCAGACTTGTTCCGTCCCAAAATCTTACTCTCATTGCTAAGATCCAAGGACAGTATATAAACTGGAGCAACCTTTCACACTTCATTTCTATGTTCTTTAAACTCAACACAATACAACACCTCAACGTTTATTATTCGCCAAAAAACAATAAAAGTAAAAACTATTGATGTTAATTATAACCTTCGATTTAACATACAGTGTTAAATTCAAGAAATTTTCATTCACGTACATTTAAAAAACTGTCCTTTAGTTGCAAAAAAAACTACATTCTTAAACATGGAAACCAACTCCCTTATCTTTTCAAAATCCAACTTTTCAGAATTAATTATTTTTTAACATCTGAAACAGAAACAAACCTTTTTAATATTTATTGTTGTTGTTCGGCATTCTGCTCATAGTACAAGAACTCAGTCCATAGTTACACACAACAAACAAAAAAAATTGATGAAAAATGCACATCACCTTTGTATACATTATCAAATTATTCCATTTACCCGCCTACAATCTTCACAAAAGCAATAAATCTCTACAAACTTCAAAAGAAAAAATTGTTACTGTAAGGTTTACAAAACATAAAATAATACCGCTAATTAAGTGTGTTTATGACACTGATAAGTACAAGCACAAACAAAAATATATAACTCGACACTACTTGAGGTTGGGGCAGGGCTAGCCCCTAACATGTTGCCTGAAGAAAATGGCATTGAAGAAGTTAAATAATAGAAACAGAGTACAAATTCAAGTCACGAAACAGATGATAAATTTTTGTGGGTGACGTCCCAATGGGCGACTGAGAAGAGTCGTTACGTGCCACCCACAACAGACTATAGTTCATTCCCTATTGGAAGCAACTTTCTCGGTGCCCTGCTAAATATCTATAGTCCGTTATCCATTGGAAGCTACTTTCTTGAAGCCCTGCTAAATATCTACTTGCAGGCTCGATTTGTTTCATTCTGCCAAATGTAAACAAACATTGCCATGTGACTACCACGTAGCATCTGTCAAAATCAATGTTTACATGCCATTGTGTGTGTACATGTGTTCGTATACTTACGCTACACCAGAAAATAAACATTGAATTGTGACTTATACTTTTATACCTGTAAAATGTGTTGTTTACTGTTTACAGCTTTTCAAAGAATTCTGTTTTAGGTCTATTTCAAAAACCATTTCATACGAATATTCACAGTTTAAGCCTATAACATTATTTAGGTCAGCTTCATGACATTTTAAAAATGCCTGAATTAATGATTGTTGTTACGGTTACGTTACATTAACATATTTGTTTTTTCCATGACGTAGTACATTGCACGTAATGCACGTTAATATTTTGCCACGACTGTGTTAAACACTGTTACAACTGCGGGGTAATGAACTGTAGTATTTAACTTTTTGTTATTGATACGTGTAGGGTTATTTCTTTAAAAGGACGGCCACAGTTGGAATAAATATTAAAACGAAGGAACAACCAGTCAAACGAAAAAGGCACATTGAATTCAAGCACGTAACTTGTGTTTCTAATTTTTGTCATACAAACTTTAAAAGAGCAGTGAACATCACACAAATAAGCCTACGATAACTTTTATTCCGTTCATATTTCTATGTATTGCTACTTACTGTTTATTAGGTTTATTGAAATTTATCGGGCTGAATGTAGTATTTTTCTTCTGGGATTGTGGCAAATTACATTACACAACTGTGTTTCAAACCCTTTAGGGTAAAGGTACAACATTGTGATATATAAACAGATGTGGATGTAAATAATTAACTTTGTCATAAAAACAGTTCACATTTAAAACGTATAAATAGTGCTAATCAAATATTTGAAATTGCCACACACAGGGCCAGCGTATCGACCACGATGCACAAAGGCACGCCATTACAAGGACACAATGATTAACCAATCACACATCACAGTATATTTATTACTGCAGTGGAGAGACAGATCTATCAGAACATCGTAACTTGCCTAGGTAGGTTTAAAAAACACAACGTCTACAAACGTGATGTGGTAATTTGAAGTATTTTTCGGAGTAAGAATAATTTAAGTTTCGTTTGGCAAAAAGCAACACGCCATGTCATGGCTCGCTACGTTTGCCAATTTCACTTGGTAACTCCCCCCCATCATTTCTAAATATATTAAATTAAGCATTCAAACATTAAAATCTCAATCTCTTTTCAGTTGTAAATTACAAATTCAAAAAGTGTTTTTTCAAATGCTGATTTTCATAAGTCGCTTCCAATCGGGAATGGACTATAGACAGGAGAAAGACAGAACTAGAACAGTGGAAAATGAAGTAGGATAATTCAGAGCATAGGTCGTACCACCTTTCCTGAAAACTACTGGTAGCAGACGTCGCCCTTTACATTTGACCTGACAGAAATATTCTTTTATTAAGCAATATAATGCACAAACAGGTACATATGTTTTGTAAGCACACAATAAAAAATTAAATACTAATTCTGCAGTTACATGTTCATGAACAATTATTCTCATCATATTCAATATTGGTTTATATAGAACCATACTATCTTTTGCCTCGTTTTACCCACTAATATTTTACATTAATACGCTGATATGTACATATCCTTTCTTTTAGAAAAAATTAACCTCTTTATTTTATATTAATAATTTTGTACCAAATACTCATCTACTGGCTAGCAAACAAACATTTCACTCGCCTTAATAATGTCCTACCTGTTGCCTAGCCTCAAATAAAAATAAATAATACACCCTACCTTCTGTTCATCTCATATTCTTATTTTTACAAAATACTTATTCAAAATACACACATTAACATAGAACTATTATATTATCATTGTAGCAAAAAATTATTTAGAAGAAATAGTACTAGAAAAATATTAAAAAACTGTACAAGGAAGTGTTGAAACTTAATGATCTACTTAACCTAAATTGCAGTGTCTGTCTTCCTTTGTTTATTTTTTTCTTGTCTTTCTCAATATTCACACACACACACGCACGCACATTACTTCTTAGTTTTCCATTTCCCTCCTGTCTTAAATCTACCCCCTTAAATCTAACCCCCTTTTTTCTCATTACTTTTCTAACTTTGTGTTTCAATCTTTTCTTTTGGTTTTAGTGTCTTTACTATTGGTACTGTATTCTCATTAACTTCTGACTGGTGTAACATAACATCTGATTTCAATTGCATATTTAATTCATTACAAACAGGTTTCACCCCCCATACATAAAGTTTCTTTACTTGTACAACATTTTCCCTGGACTCATTTAACTCTGCACAATTTGGTACCCTCAAAATGATCAATTTGACACAGCATTTTATTTTCACTTACATGAACTGAGTCACTTGTAACCTTTCTACATTTAATATTACATTCCTCCCTTACCTCATTCACTTTGCCATTGACATCTTCATCCAATTTTAAATCTACAAGAATCTTATCTTTATGGGTTACTGCACTCGTTACGTTATTTACAGTCACTTCCAAATTGTCAACTTCGGTTAAATGGTTGTCCAGTCTTTCCCTAAAGTCTGTATCTATCTCTTGACACTTGTTTTTAAACTGTGCTTAACATTCCTGAAACATATTTTTCATCTCTACCCTACATTCTTGAAATTCATTTTTCATTTGTGCCCTATATTCATGGAACTCCTTTCAAAACTCGTTTGTTTGTTCTTTAACCAGTTTTATAAGCAAGCTTAATTACTCACTCATGTTCGGTGTTTTTTTCATTTTGGTTAGTCATTCTGAATGTATCTTTATGAATACAACTAATGTACTAGTGCCAACCTAAAAAAAACATAACGTAATAACCATGAATAAAAAAAAAACAGAACATTTTATTTGACCAAGAATTAAGTTAAACAAATTATTATGACCATAACTTACACATAACAATTAAAAAATGAATCATGATGAACTTGGACTGATGGCTTCTGGGATGACTTCTTGATGAATGCATAAATACCTTGTACCTTGCTGCAGTTTGTTGTATGTTGTTTGTACTTGGATTATCCGTTGCTATCTAGACTGCTGGACCCTGGAAAGCTGGAATGGAACTCTGCTGTTTCGCTTACCGCTTGCTTCTCGCCTCTTATTGACTTGTTCGAAACTGCCTTTGACGTTGAATTAATCATCTGTTGCTCTGTTTATACACCAAATCTTCATTTGTGTTAAACCGAGCCCCGCAGTTTGACAGCCATAAATGTAGTGTACAAAAGTCCCACGCTGGGTGCCATAAATGTAATGTGGCAAAGGCTAGTTAATAGCCCCGTGGCAGTGTAATGGAGAGTAAGGGGTGATGAAATAAAATTTATTGTGTTGTAAGATGATGATAGTGTGAATGTACAACTAAATTAAATTGTAGAGGAATAGATTGGAAATAACAAAATCAGTTTTGTTTTCAAGCGGAAATAAGTAATGATAAGGACTCATGTTACACATCATCTTTAAAACTAGCAGTCATTCAATTGCATTATTCTGTAGAACTAGTGCATCTCAACTAAGCACTCTACATACAAAGAACACCAGATAATTAAAATATCCTACCATTTCTAATAAGACAAAGCAAATTTTTTCTACTCGTTGAAAAAGACAGATTCTCCCTTAAAATGATATTCAATGATTAAACGAGCAAAATGATGATCATATCTGCTGCCAGTTGTGTAAAATAAATTAAATGAGTTTAGTTTTAATGGCTTGTAAAAACAATTACTATTTACCCCAAACATATTCATCTGTATACATGATTGTGAAATCATGTTCAACCATCACTTTGATAATCTTGCACTGTTTCTTGGAAATTGCTAATAAGTTAAATATGAAAGTGTCCAACCAGTCATAACTCAGTCCTTTAGCCTCTGAGTATCTGATTAACTTGTAACTGAATTTCGAAGTATTTATTGGTTCAGAAATATGCTGTTAATTTCAACTTTCTTATCATGATCTGATGTTAAGATGTAGTTCAATATTATGTATATTATCTTGCCAAACAGCCATTCAAATTAACACCACGTAAATCATTAGCTGTAGATGATGCTGAAATATATTCTGTTTTTTTAGCAGATACTGTATGCAAAATAGTATAATGCAGTCTTACATTAATTTGTGACGACTTGTTGACTAGAAGTTCTCGATGCTTTCGAAGCACAGGGAACCAGAGATGTTTTGAACAGGATTCAGGCGGACTCCGCTATCCATCTCGTCGCCATTTGGGTAGGAGTTGTCCTCAGCAGTTGAACGGAACTCCAGGTCGATGAGACATCCTTTCAATCAGTTTGCAGCCCCTCTCCTCCGTCGTGGAAACTCCCTTGTCCAGTTGTGCAGCCATCATCACCAGAATGTTCCAACCTTCTCTTCTCAAGCAAAAAAACGTTCTACCCAAAATTTTCCAAACCAACTGAATGACAAAAGCATTTCATTAGCAACCATTCCTGAAATCTGCATTTTATATGGTCATAAAACTTGTTCTCCATGTCAAAATGTAGTGTATGAGAAATTTATTAGTGATTCGACCGTTTGTAAGTGTGTTGGAAAAAATCAAACAGTTAGTTATAATCACACAGTAGAGTGTGGATAAACTCTGCAGTTTTACATAAACACCTTACAATGAGACACCATTCTTGACATAGCCTTAATGAAATAAAATTTTAAATAGAAAACATACATGGATGGACATTTTAAGGATACACTAAATTATGTTGAAACAAATATGATAAAATGAATAATGAGTGAGATGATAAGTGAGGAACAACTGTAAAGGAACTCTTTAGAGCAGTTGTTATAAATGTAACATAAAGTCACGAGTGTGATGACTGGTACATTATGGTCCGATCTAGCTCAATCAGTCAATACATGAAACACAGTTGCCATGTTGAAATAAAAAAAAATTAAATTCTGCCTCTGGAAAGTTAACTCAGTTATATTGGAATTTCAAAACGACACTTTCACAATCTTCAAACAATATCGGAGTCACTATCAGTATCAACGAGACAGGAAGTTGAACCAATGCCGCAGTAGTAATTATTTAGTGATGTACCTTCAAAACTCGCATCGCGAGAAAAATATACGAAACATAGCATCTGCCATCGTGCTTCTTTCACTGCAGTTGATCATTTGCTACAGGGGCCCGGGCCCTTGGAGCGCAGCTCTGTGCGTGCCTATCCCCTTTCCTAGCTAAGTTATTAAAATATAATTTGGCCACTGCTTACCGCCTACTATTGGCCACAATGAACTATGTCACAGCTAAACTCTAGAAACAAAATTTCTTACTATCAGAAAACGGCAAGTGAAATCTAAAAAAAATTTATCTCAAACTGACGCAACATCAACTGCGACTCTCAAAACTCAGAAAAGCAAACACATTACTGATAATCACTCAAATATGACCCCACACTTCAACCACTGATAAAACACTCCTATTTCACGTAGCACCAAAGAAAAATTTAGAATATTACACTCGCTTACATAAGAAAAAGGGAATTATAACCAAAATCTGATTAAAAATTATTAATAAAAACTGTTAAAAAATACATAACCTACAACCTACAGACTATACTTGCATTTGTAACTTTCTCATCCATTTCTCTAAATGTACCTACGACTAGAGTCATGTGGCTAGGTGTGTACTTAAAAGCAGAACATAAACTGTGGAGTATCGTTTGATACATACTGCAAATTTGGTTTTGACGTCTTTAATAAGATGTTAATTGTTATTCTTGAGGTAGCAGTTTGGAATTTACAGCATATATATGTGAAAATCGGAAGTATTTGGAATTCAGGGGAATTGTTAGACAGCATATTTTTATTCACAATAATAAAGTGTTTTGAGATTAAAAGTGACGTTAGCTTATCAAAAAGGTGAGATCGGGCAGTTTACAATTTGTACATGCAATGAGGCTATTTATAAATTAACTGCGGTGCTGTGTGTGCCTGGGTGACAATATATCACATTAACATAGATATTATTTTCCGAAAAAATGATTCCATCGCAAAAGTATGTGAGATTTTAATAAATAAATAACATTTCTTTTTGCTTTGTTGGGAGGAGACACCAAACACAATGCAAAAAATGATAAGCCTGTGTAAGAAAGGCTTGGTGATTACAGACTGAATCAAAATGATTAGTAAGCATAATTGCTGCACATGTAAACATGTTACGTTAAAAATATACATAGAAGAGATTGCGGAAAATATACATTTCTGCAAATTTATTCGTATATTTGCATTTTTCGCATGACACACAAGTCATTTCACGAAGGCATGCCTAGGGTAGCAAGCTGTGTGCACTGGCTAACAGATGGCAGCACAGTCACCTACTCTGAAGTTGTATCTCAAAAGTTATTTATCATGTCCGTTTAAACTTTTAAAAGAAAATTTTTCATCTTGTACGAGCCCAAAATTTCTCGGGTTTGAAATATATTGCTTCAAATTGATGTAGAAATATTTGCAAAGTACTCTCCGACATTTCTGCGGCCTCTTTAATTAATATGAAGCATAGACATGGTGACTTTAGATGCCTGGCTACAATCACCGTAAGAAATAACAATAACAAATTGAACACCTACTTGTATTTGGGACCAGCTACAACACAACATAGTTGCGTAAGATGGCGGCCGGCTCTCGGTAGCGGCGTAGAGAGGATCAAATATTTTTAATTCTCTTACGTCGAGTTCTACGCCGGCCAATCACGAGACATTTCCAACCACAAGAGTCTGTGCAGTGCTAGCTTGTAACAAGAACATAGTTATTAAATTAACTTTCGGTACAGTTCTGATTTATTTAAATAGTCAACGCAATTATTAACGTGTATACCACAATTTAAACATCCCAAAACTCAATTCCCGCGAAACTTTTTTTCATCACAAGTAGATAAACAAGAATAAATATCAGGTTAGCCAACATACTGTTTTTAAATAGCTGCAATACTAGTACAGCTTGTCTTTCTTTTGTGCTCGTTTCTCATTGGTCGCGTAACAGTTTTCTTATTGCGGTTGTAGCCAGTACATTTTTATACTCCCATGGTAATGCCACTGTTATTTTACTACGGGAACGATACTGTTATTGTAGCCATGCTTAGCAGTCAAGTAATAGCTACAAACGAAACTAACCTATCACACACTGTTTAAGTTTCATTTCATTTGAAACACCTACATGTTATTCTAAAATGAAGTTTAGTTTGTAACATTAATAACAGCTGTTTCGTAACAACATAAAATAAAATACATATACATTTTGTCTAAGAACTCTTTCCTGCCTGCGTATTCTGCCTATGTCTGTTGTGCGAAGGTTGGGCTGTCACAACATGCAATATGAAATTCTCTTGTTCACGCATAATCTGATTTTATACATGGGATGATGTTAATTTCATTTTTGATATGATGCCACACACTGACTGTCAAATAAAGGAATTCTTATATGAAATAAACTATAATCTAAATGTATTTTGATGGCTGTTTAAAGTAAATATTTTACAAATGTCTCAATTCTTACATTTATATGCATTAAAAAAAAACGGAAAGCAAAATGAATAATTCCTATAGCCACAAATATTTTCTTAATACTTAATTCAATGTTAAGACACTGAACTACTTTCTCTTCATCATTACCAACTTTATTAGGCACACTCCTGTCAGTGTGCCAGTTCAAATGTATGCCGACTGAGGCAATGACATTTTTCAAAGGTTGATTTCGAAAGTACTCACTTTACTGCGAACCATCTATACTACTAACTTCAAGGGTAGATTTTCCTGCACTGTCTATAAACAGCAACTGTTAGCTTTTGTTTACTTTTATTTCACCAGTGAAATTTGAGATTTATTTGGAACTACATTACAGAATAATTTACTGTATGTATCTCCACTAAGTAATCCTTTGGTCTAAAAGCCTGTTGTAGATCATATCTGTTAGATAAATTTTTCTGGTGTAACAGTTGTAGGAGTGATACTGTCTGTATTTTCCAAAGAAACTGTGTTTTACACACATTATTTTACTCTGCATGAATGTGTTTTATAAATAAGAGTGGAATTTATGAATTTCCAAATTTTGTTAATTATGTGGATTGAAAAAAAAAGTTTGAAACAAAGGAAACTATATTGAATTGCAGTGTAAATGGCAGGAATCTAATACATTGAAAGCATAGGGGAAATTGTGGTACCTTAATAATTTGGTTTAAGGGGAAAATGTAGTAAAGGGGAATCTAAAATTGAGGTTTACTATATTTTTTATTTATCTTCAGCTTATCATTTTGTTGCCAATCATCACACTTATCATTTTTATCTTGGTAGACAGAAGAAGGTTGTGAAGAGAGCGCCATTACCAAAACTTGTGTACAACTTAATGAGGGAAAAGCAGTTGCGGCAAAAGTTGAAGGAAGCTGGCCTTAGCACACATGGTGATTACAAGATGATGGTGCAGCGTCACACACGGTAATTGGATTATTTGTGCTATTTTTACATTGTCCAGCTATTTATTACTTTTAGATTATTTGTGCTTTTGTTTTATTGGCCATTAGCTATTTAGAGAAAGTTGTCAAAGTGTTGGGAAGTTTGTGAAATCATAGATGTTTGGCTTTTTAGCATCTTAGTCTGGTAACTCATTCAGCGCTGGTATCTTTGTTCACACATACACACACACATTTATACAGGACAGATTGTGGCAAGGCAGGAAATATAGTACTTCCATTTCCTCTGCCAATATTTACAACACTGCTGCTGCAGTCCTATCTTCCTTTATGCCTCAATAGGAGTAATGTCTGCCATTGACGGACTTTCCAGAAAGTACAAAAATACAAATGTTCATCATTATGATACTAGAAATGTCTATAAGCTGCGTGTTATGCAGCATATGAGCTTTTATTAAAAAAAGGATCTTTACAATTCAGGTCTTACATTATTTAACATACTACCAAAAGAAGTAACTTCTGAAAGGACATAGATAAGTTTATTAAAAAATTCAGATAATTTTTAAGCATCACAGTTTCTATAATATTGAGGAGATTGAAGAAATTTGACAATTTTTTAGGTGAGAATGTGATGTTTTTTGTACCTTAAGACATCAGTTATTATTTTATATTAAATTTTTTAGACAGATCTGGTCACCGTATTACTCATTTTTTTTATTTGGTTTTTGTTTTGGAGTAGGCCTAACCCAAAATTTCCAACAGTATGGTTAGTTTTCTTATAGTATTTGCAGAACAATGATGCATTCTTTTGTGTATGGCATGAACTATTAGACTTAAACTTGTTGGTTTCTGTTTCGGGACCTGATGGATTAGTTCGGTTATTGTTTGAAATCTTGGGAGTAGCGCAATGTGGGGGTTTTCCTCTCTGATGGTCTGCAAATTCCACATTCATGGTATGGATACACAAGCGATCCAACTCAGCAAAATTCTGGGGAAGAAGTTGGAATGCAGCACGTGAATGTTCAGCTGGGTTAAGACCGTCTAAAATTGTGGTAACTATTTTCT
The DNA here is from genome assembly GCA_029891345.1 of Dryococelus australis. Lineage (NCBI taxonomy): Eukaryota > Metazoa > Arthropoda > Insecta > Phasmatodea > Phasmatidae > Dryococelus > Dryococelus australis. The sequence goes on from CM057000.1 coordinate 98,658,477, forward strand.
GTTCAGACACTTGTAGACAGAGAAATTGAGCTGCCTCTTTAATGGCTGAAATGTTGGGAGGGGTGGGGTGGGGGTGGTTGTTGTGAATATGTATGGGCATGTTGTTGAGAGTTTGATGTTGCTGTGAAAGAGGGTTATTTTGGGTGCTAGAAGGGGTGTGAGGTGATACTTGAAATAGGGGTGAGCTCTGGGTGTTGGTATGTGTATGGACAGGAATGGAGGTTATGATTTGTGGGAGGGTCCATGTCGGTTCATTTGTAGTGAACATAGATAAAGTGTAAGTGAAAGGGGAAAAGGTGGTGGCTGGGGTACCGATTTCAGGGGTGAGGTTGACAGAAGGGGAGTAAGAGGGGAACTGTTGGGAAGGGGTTGTAACTGCCTGCAATGGTGGTGGTCGGGAATGGCAGGTAGATGGGGTTGGTGGGCAGAAATGGATGTGATGTGGTTTGATAATGATGGTCAGAAAATGTGTGAGTGATAGCAAGGAGGTAGGTTGGGGTATAGGTTGCAGTGGTGTGAGGTAATGACAGGGTAGGGTTTGGGGTGGATGATGTCTGTATGGCTATAACAGAAAAGAATACCTGTGGGGTAGTAAAAAAAACTAGGGATGTTTAATTAGGGGGGGGGGGGGAGTTTCCTCTTGGGAAAGTGGTTGTGACTGTGTGACCTGGGTACGGGGTGATTTGGATTTCACAACCATCAGACAGAGTGGTTATTCCTGGCATTGGGCCTTGAGCAAGAGAAAAAAGAGAAAAGTTTTATTTGTGGAAACTAAAACATTTTCCAAAGTGGATAATCTTGCTAGCACTGTAGAAAATAATTTAGGCGATTTTTGGAGATATTTGTCCATTTCTGTGTGGTACACTCCTTTGAGATGGCCTTAAGACAAAAGTGTGAGGTTCAAGAACTTTGTGTTTAAATGTGTGAGCCAAGTTAGTGCGAGCTGTATGTTGGCGCTACTGTTTCCTGTGTTTAATGTGCCTACAAAGGTTACAGTGTCCTGAAAGTGATTCACATGGTTTTAGATTTATTCAGTGCCATGGCATTATCTATACACCAATTCCTAATAGCAGTAATATCCTGCTGCAGTTGTACACAATCCCACCCATCCTTAACACGCTTATAGATCTTTAAATCATTGGCGTAAAGAAGTGTATGAGAATGCCTTACTACACCGATAATATCATTTATATAAATGTTAAAGAGCAGTGGGGAGAGTGTACCGCCTTGGGGAACCCCAGAAAATAGTGAAAAGGAATTGGAATAAACATTATCTATGCTAACAACAAATTTTCTGTCAAAAAAAAAAGTTAGTAAACCAGGCAACATATAAATCATCAAGACCTATTTCTTGTAATTTTTTCAAAATGATCACATGTTGACAATCGTGTTATCTTTCTTTAAACTTGGCACTACAATTGCTTGTTTCTAGATGGATGGAAAAACACCACTAGAAAGACTACAATTAAAAATATGAGTAAGTGGTGTAGTTAATATTCTAGCTCAGCCTTTAAGAATAAAGTTGCTTTACTACTTTTGAGCTTTTGATTGCCCAGAGTACCATACCTTGTGTAATAGTAGGAGTATTAATAATTAAATTATTCCCTTGAGGTTTACTTGAGTAATAGTTAACAGTTTTTTTGTACATACATTTTAGCAAAAAAACTACCAAAAATATTTGCAAGATCAACTGCATCCTGTATTGTTTAATTATTAATAAAAACACAGTTATATTTTCTTTAAAAACTATCTTCGTTGTTTTAACATAATTCCAAAAATCACTCGGATGATGCTTTAAATTACTATTCATCTTTGTTAACCAATTTAGCTTATCTGATTTGATTTTATCCTTAACCAATTTACAATATTCCAAGAACCGTTCATAATTTAAAACAGATTTAGTTTTTTTTATATAACCTGAAAAGATGTTCTATTTTTTAATAGTTTTATCAAATCATACGAAAACCGAAAAGGATATTGTATTTTTTTCCTCCTTTGCCTAGGAATATACTGATCAATCAGGAATTGTAAAGTACTAGTGACATATTCTACCATTTGATTGGCGTCAGTTATCTGAAAGACAGGTGTCCAATCAAAATTGTTGATTGATAAGTACAGAGACAAGTAATCACTTATTCTATAGTTTCTAAAATAAGTGGGATTATTATGGAAAGTAAATTTTCCAGATTCTGTTGTACCATAGTAAAGTAAAGCAGGATGATAGATATCTTCCTCCACAATCAGGTGAACAGATTTATCAACAGTAACATAAGAATTTTTGGGGGGGGAAATAAAAAATAAATAAATCTAATAATTCAGCAGGAGTTTTACTGAAGTTAAATTGCTCCAAATTAAGTACATTTGTAAATTGTAAAAGAGATTGGCCTTTAAGTTTATTGTAATAGTCTGTAATATTCTGTGTACGTAAAGAATTCCATTCTATTCCCGGTATGTTAAAATCGCCGAAGGTTATTATTTGATTGGAATAATTTGACAATTTAGCCTATAAAAACTTTAAATAATCATTAACTATTGTAATTGTCAATTGTGGAAGAAGGTACAAATTGCTGCTAAGGATTTTATTTAAATTTATTCTATTAATTTCAATCCAAACTGATTCAATATTTTCTTTATCCAGTTCAAAATTTTGGGAGACATGTGGATATTTCAAAACATTTTTTGCAGTTAAGACACCTTCTCCTCTACCTAGTTTAGTTATCTTAGCATCCATATCTTTACGGAATATACTATCAGTATCTGGAAAATAATGTGCATTAATACTATAGTCATTAAACCACGTTTCAGTAAGACATCATGGAGTAATTAACACTATTAATATTTTGCAAAAGCACTTGCGATTTGGTTCTTAATCCTCTTGCATTCTGGTAATAAAGATTAAAATCTCTGCACGGCATTAACAAAGTCAGGTAATAACACCTCTGTCTGCCTCATTTTACTTATGTATTTACAATGGCTCCTCCTGCCATCTCATTAGTTTTTTGCAAAGTTTATTCTTCTGTAGTAGGCACATTTATGTGACTATGTAGCTGCTCGTTCTGAAGCCTGCTGTAAAATGGGCCGATCAAACAGCCGGTGGGTCAAAATACAATGTTGAAAATTTTGTCAAATTCAGAATCTACCACAGAAACATAAAAGGAGGAATACTAGTCATAGCGAGTTTTTAACTTTGCCACTTTAAGGTTGGATTCTTTCAGTTCTTGATTTATATAAGTTATATATATAATATTATTATAATTACTTATTTATTTTATTTAGTTATTTATAGGCTTAATGTGCCATCCATCAGCCAAAGCCAATTACTGAGTGGCACAAACATACATATAAGACACAAACAAAAATTTACAAAAAACAGACACTGACATAGACAAACAAATGTACACTTACAAAGAGAAACGCAAACAAGAACCAAAAAAATAAAAAAGAAAATAGAAGAACACTAAAATTTCTTCACCTATTGTAATTAAAATATTATAAAACTAAAAATAGATACTGTTATAATAATTTAATCTAGACTCTTTACTGAGCAATATAGTTGTGTTTCCACATGTCTACAAATGTTGACTTCTTATTAATAAAAGGATCATATTTACAGAACATCTTGGTATAATTTTTTATACATCTGTTTACAATATCTTTTTTAAAAGTTAAAGTTTCAAAAGTGTTCCTAAATCTATGACTATAGTTAGGTATTCTAAGCCCTACACAGTTAGTGATAGTTGTACAATTTATATAATATAAAAAGCTATTGACTAAAAAAAGAGCATAATTTCTCGCCGAACCTTTAAAGTTTGTGTTGTATCATGTTAATTCCATGACATAATCAAAATTTGGGTTTGAAGGAAATCTGTAATACAACAATTTAAACAACTTTTTTTGCACATTTTCCAGCCTTTTTGTCAGTACCAGTTACAAAATTCCAAATTACCGAGCAATATTCTAGACGAGACCTAACTAATGAATAATATAAGCACAGCACGGAATCTGAAGAAGAGGCTACATAAGTAATGTATTTAATTAAACCTAAAGTTCTACTTGTATTACCAATTAAATAATCTACATGGTGATGAAAGTACAATTTAGAGTCTAAAATGACACCAAGGTCTCTAATAAACTCTACTTCTTTTATAACTAAATTATTTACATTATATTTATATTTGATAGAATTTGTTTTTCTTGTGAAAGTGATATGTACCATTTTGTCTTAATTTAATGCCATAGAATTGGCATTACACCAGTTACAAATTGTAGAAATGTTGTTTTGAAGTAGGCCACAATCTTTTACACTTTTGATATTTTTATAGATCTAGAGATCATCTGCAAATAATAGAGTATTTTAGTGACTTAAAACTGTTACAATGTAATTTATAAAAATATTCAATAATAAGGGAGATAGGTTTCCTCCTCGAGGGATTCCTTAGGTAACATGAAAATAATCTGATAAAGAGTTTTCAATTCTAACTACATATTTTCTGTCGTTCTGATAATTTGTAAACCAGCTTACAAAAGATTTATCTAAGCCTAAAGCATGTAAGTTTTCAACTATTATCGTATGCTGACATGTATAAAAATACTTTTTGTGTGTCAAAATAAATTACATCAATTTGCTTCCTAGTTGTTGTCGTTTTAGATGATTGATAACCATGTTGGCAAATTGTGATCAAATTTTTTAAGTGAAAATGTAAATATCTATGAACGATCTTATTGAGTATCTTTGAGAAGCTACACATTAAAGATATGGGTCTGTAATTATTTATAATTTGTTTGTTTCCTTTTTTAAAAATAGGAACTACAATAACTTGCTTTCAAAGTGTAGAATAAATATTACAAGAAATGCTGAAGTTAAATATTATTTGTTAATAAATGGAATTAGAACTTTTGAGCAACCTTTGATTATAAAATTTGGAATATTGTCAATACCTGTTGCTTTACTACTTTTGAGCCTTTTTATAGCCCAAAGGACCAGACTTTGTTTAATTGAAGGTGGAGATAGCTGTATATGATTAATAGAACTATTCCAGTAGGAAGTATTAAAATTAATTTGTGTGTTTTTTACATAAACTTCTGAGAAATATTTAGCAAACATGTTCGCAAGAATTTCAGGTTCATGTACAATCCCTAAATCAGATGCTAAATTGATTTTTTCATTACATTATATCCATTTTTTATCACTTTAACATAATTCCAAAAATTTAGTGGGATTATGCTTCAAATTGTTATTAATATTGACTTGCTACTTAAGTTTATCAGATTTAATTTTTTGTTTGACTATTGTAATGAGAAAACTGTAATGAGAAAATCATCTGTAATTATCATCCGATCTATTTTTTTTATAAAGTCTAAAGAAATGTTCTTTTGTTTTAATAATTTAATAAATTCATTGGTAAACCAAATATGATATTTCCTTTTCATAATTTTCTTGTTTGGCACATGCTGATTTATTAAATGTTAAGAATTTAATGTTAAATACTCGACCATGCTATTTACATCATCCATATTGAAAATAGGACTCCAATCAAAAATATTGAAAGCTGTGTACAGTGATAAGTAGTCTCCCTTTTTATAGTTCCTTACATAAGAGAGATTATTATTTCTTATTTTAATATCAAATTCAATAATACAGTGACAAGATAGCGCAGGATGGTAGTTATCAACATTAACAAGTGTATCAATTGCTTGTTCAACATTTATAAAAAAATTTGAAAAAACCAAATCTAAAGTTTGAATAAATGATTTTGTGAAGTTAAATTGGTCCAGATTTAATAAACTCATAAACTGTAGGAGAAATTGGCCTTTTTGTTTAATATAAAATTATCAATATTTTGAGTATGATTAGTCTTCCAGTCAATACCTGGTACATTAAAATCAACAACTATTAAAATTTTATCAGGGTAGTTTGCTAATTTAAACTCATAAAATTAAAAATATTCCGTAATTTCAATAACAGATAAATATGTAGGAAGATATATATATATCCTATAGTAATTTTGTATATTTTTAAAAATATGTTGACACATTTAAAGTGGCCCCGAACAGCAAGAGCCTTGATAGGGGTACACTAATACATAAACACACAACTACATCACACCTACAGACTACCACCAAATAGACACAAAGTACATAGAAACACATAACAAAACAAAAACATAAACATGGATACAATATAAATGTTATTAAGAATTACTAAAGTTGGAGTTCATAATCATTGTAAGTTTTATCCAAATAATTAATAATTTTAATTTATGAAATCTTATAGCTTATAGGTAACAAAAATACCCGAATACATACAGAAGTGTTTCTAGTGGAAATATAAACTTATCGCTTGTAATCTTTTACCCAATCACTATAGGAAATTTTACTACCCAAAAAAGGGTCAAATTCTGAGAAGTATTTAGTGTATTGTATAATACATCTATTAAGTCTTTCTTGTATATACAGGGAGAGAAAGTAGCAAAGGATCTATGTACATGCGCTGGGATTTTTAATCCCACTTTGTTATGAACAGCTTTACAAACAGTGAAGGAAAAAAAAATTAACAAGAAACAGACAGTCATGAATATTGCGGCGTTCATAGAGGGTTAATGTATTAAACCTATCTAATTCAAAGCTGTAATTAAAATCTAATAGCAAGGGGAATCTCATGTGAATTAGTTTAAACAGATTTGTTTGTATACTTTCTATTCTGTTAGAATCTGTTTTTGTGATATAGTTCCATGTAACAGATGAAAACTCTAATCTAGATCTTACTAATGAGTAATATAAAACTAATAAAGAATCTGGAGTAGAAGCTGAATAGGTTAGAAATTTAATTTGGCCTATCATACAATTTATATTTGCTAACCACGTTGTCTACATGAATGTGAAAACAGAGAGTTTAGAGTCAAGTAGGACACCTAGGTCTCGAACAAAATCCTCTCTTTTAATGGTAATGTTAAACCTGATAGTTATATATTAACGGATTGGTCTTTCTTGTGAATGTTATACAAGTTGTTTTGTCAATATTAAGTTTCATGTTGTTCACAATACACCAGTTGTTAATGGCTATAATATCTTCTTGTAGCAATAAGCAGCCAGTTACATTTTTAATGTTTTTTTATAGATCTTAAGATCATCAGCATAAAGAAGTGCATTGGAATGACCCAGTACACTGATGATATAGTTCATAAAAACATTGAAAAGTAACCGTGCTAAAGTGCTTTCTTGAGGAAAACCGGAATATATTGCACTAGAACTAGAGAAAGAATTATTTACTTTAACCACAAAGGTTCTGTTTGAAAGGTAATTCATAAACCATTTAATATACGAGTGATCAAGTCCAAAAGTTTTTAATTTATGTATAATTTTGTGTTGACATTAGTCAAAAGCTTTTTGCAGCCCGAAATATATAGCATCTATTTGTTTTCTTGAAGTTATATAAGCATAAAGGTCATCAACAAAATTGAATAAATTTGAAGTTGTTATTCTACCTGATTGAAAACCATGTTGATTGTTGGAAATAAGGTTTTTAGTGAAAAAAGAAAGATGTTTAATAATTACCTTTTCAAAGACCTTTGATAAATTAAAAAGCAAGGAAATTTGTCTGTAGTTATTTACCCCTAGCTTATTTCCCTTTTTAAATATTGGAACTACTACCGCTCGCTTCCAAATACTGGGATAAATGCCTCTCTCTAGACTAGAGTTGAATATGTAGGTTAATAATGGGGTAAGAATATGAGCACATCCTTTGATAATAAAACTTGATATATCATCACATCCTGTAGCTTTTCAACTTTTTAGTTTTTTGATTGCCCATAGGGCTATCCCTTGAGTAATAATTGTAGTTCAAATACATAGATTATAATTACACTTTTTTGTAGTATGTGTGCCACTCGATAAAGCTTTTATAAAACTTTTTTCAGAGTGTTTAGCAAATATTTCTGCAATATGGCCCATATCTTGAACAATATTATTATCGGGAGTTAACTTAATGGTTTCTTTGTAACCTTTTCTCATTAGCCTCACAAAATTCCAAAAAAAATCTTGGGTCACTTTTAAGATTATTATTAATTTTGGCTTGCCAATTTATTTGTGCAGAAGTAATTTTACCTTTAACAGTTTTCCTTAATTCGGAAAAGCGAGAGTAATTTAGTTGTGACTTTTTTTTGTATAGTCTGTGAAAATGATCTTTCTGTTTTAGTAATTGAATGATATCTGGGGTAAACTGAACAGGATATTTATTGTTTGTACCTTTTGAACTAGGAATAAAAATATTTATTAGCGATTGTAGATTGCTGGTTACAAAGTCAACCATTGAGTTAACGTCTGCCATCTGATACAGGGGAGATCAATCAAAATAGTTGATAGCATAATATAAAGATAAGTAATCACCCTTATGGTAATTTCTGATATAGCTTATCTTGGACTTTATATGGTCTGTCAGATTCTACTGATATCTGACAGAAAAGCGCTGGATGGAATTTATCTTCCCCCACCAAAGGATCATTGGAATTTTCTGTCTGTATAAAAAAATTTGCAAAGATAAAAGTCTAATAATTTAGAATCGCGTTTTATGAAATTTAACTGATCTAGATTCAGTGAACTTATTATTTGTAATAGAAATTGGTTTTTGATTTTATTATAATAATAAGATACGTTTTGTGCATGTAAATGTTTCCAATCAGTGCCTGGGATGTTGAAATCACCTACTATTACTATTTGGTAGGGATAATTAATTAATTTGTCTTCCAAAAAATTGAAATATTTATTAAATCTTCCACTGGTATTTGGGGGTGGCGGGGGGGGGGGGGGGGGAAAGATATATGTTACCATATTTCAATAGTTCAATATTTTTTGTGTTAAGTCAAATTTTTGTTCGACCTGTTGGAAAAGGTAGTGATTGATAGCGGTTAACATGCCACTTCCTCTATTAAGGTTCGTTAGATTGACGTCACGGTCAATTTGGAAAATTAAGTAGTGTTCTGGAAAATAATGACAAAAAATGGTGTCATTATTGTACCACATTTCTGTAAGGCAAATTATTGAATAGTTAGTACTAGTAATGTTAAGAGAAAAAGAGAGGGATTTTGTTCTGCGTCCCCTTACATTTTGGTAATACAAATCAATTTGTCTTGTTGGCATATATGTACATAGGTGGCACATTCATTTGCCAATTGTCACGATGGGATGTTTGAATGACAGGCAAGTAATAATTCAGCATTTTTAGTTATAAAGACGTGCCGCCGTGCATTCTTCCACATGCTGCCATGATGAGCCTTTTGCAGTTTGCATACCCTCGGATCTTCAGAAGATTGAATTTCTGAAGGAATATTCTGGTTAATATCTAGTTTCTCTCAGCATCACTCGGGGGTGCTGTAAACTTTCCAGATCAGGGCCAGAGATATTTAAGTGTGATGGACATCTGAGTTGGCAGTTGATGAGATGGGAATTTAGGAGATTGTGTGACCTTGAGAGCCAGAGACGATTAGTCTGAAGAGCGAGTGGTGACGGAAGTGACCAGCGGGAGTAAAATCTGCAACTGTGAACATTGGTGCAGTGAAGAGTGCAACTGGCAGGTGGGACTATTGAACTGGATGCGTGAGTGTAAGATATTTGCAGTGATAGCAATAGACAGACTGAGCATATGTTAATGATGAGTTTGAGTTTATTGACTATAATCAAACAGAGACATTGAGAAGGACTTTAGTTAGAGTTTAGATAGACATTAAATATTGCTCTTACTGAGAAATAAAGAGAGTTGTAGTGGAGCTAGATAGATCAGTTCTCTAAATAACAGCTGTGTGTGAATAAATTAAAATCAAATTTAGTTATTTGATTTTTATTGAGACCTCCATCCCTCATGAACTCGGATACGCCCTTCAGGCATGTTGTAAAAGTATTTATTGTCTCCCATCTCATTTTTATGTGAAAAAGGTAATGATTTTTGCTAAGGGCAAAAAATGCACACACCTTTTGGACTTAATAAAAAATTACATGTAAGAACTATATTTGTATAGTTTCTTATTTAATTTTTTGTTTTGAATATATTTAAATTTGCCAAAATAATTTTTTTTTTTTCTGGCAGAGTATATAAAAAACAGAAATACTTATGTAGTTTGATGCCTCATGGAAATTTTATACTTGGGGTTGTGCTAATGTGTACTGCAAATTAAAGCAACATTTGTCTTCTACTTGTAACAGGGAATAAAAGTGGGAAAAAGTGAGTTCTGTGTTGAACTCTGTCTGTCCGCACTCAAATCCGACTGGCAAATGTGGCAGCAGCCCACCTGGGACTTGAGTAGGCTGGTGTCAAATTTTGCAATCGCAGAAACAGAGTAAAATAAAACACAAAAGGCACTAAAAACAAACGGACATAACAAGGAACACTTTCAATCAAATCTATACAATGAAATTAATGTATGGAATATATGAGAATTGGTATTAAACAATTAGAAAGATGTCACATATTTAAACTAACAGTCTCTCTGAGTCTTTGGTGATGTAGTTATGAAAATACACTTATTATATAAAGAAAAACATAAAACAAGGAATAAAGCAAAATGTAATATTAAATTTGGCACTAGTAGGTTTGCATAAATGGAAAAGTCCATATTTGAAAAAGGGGTGCAACTATTGGTCTGAACATAGTAGAACAAAAGCTTTAATATTAATTCCCCATTTTTACATATTAATTTGTAGTTAATGAAAAATTATATGGAGCACTCGACACTATCTCACTTCACATGCACACACATGCATGTTTCACAGTTGTGAAATGGACAGTGCACAAGGAGTTACCAGCCTGCAGGTACTGATGAATCCCCATCATGACATTCATTTCCCTGGCTGTCTCATGGCTTAGGATGAAGTGTGATGTAGAAGGCCGGCTTGAACTGTCTTGCCCCCAAATGTTACATCTTGGGGACATGGAAAAAAGAAAAATTGGTTTAATGTAACTGTACCATTACAGTTCCTTATTTTTGAAACATGTGTGTTTTTTTTTTTCTCTCTGTCTAGTGGCGCCTCAGAGTAGCAGCTGGAACTGCTATACTTGCGCATAGGTAATTGCGTGCTATTGCCAGGTGTTCTGCAATCTCTCTCAAGTTTTTTCATATGACTTGTAGTTATTATAAAATATTTTCCTAGTTTTTTTACTGCTCATATAAATTGATGTACTTATACCACTAAATTTTGGGGGTCCTAGGGCATGCATTCTGCATCTTCGTGGTCGTGACATAGCATGTTTGTGTCAGTGCTCGCAACTGACAGGTACAATATTTGCTGCTTTCCTTCTTAGAAGAGTGTGCTTCCTTTCTTATGGGATATTCACATTAATATTGACATAATCTTTACAATTTCATTGTTTTCTCTCCAAAATTATTTGCAAATATGTATGAAGTGGCCAATCAGTACTTGTGTTTAGCTGCAACATACTTCTGAAATAATATGTATGTGGACAACAGTTATAGAAACTGTTGTTCACTTTCACCGAATACTGAAAATTCATATTGGCATTCTTTCGGAAACAAAAAGAAGAATTGTAACTACATATAGTATAATTTATGTAACGTAGGATGGTTGGATGATCACACACCTTTACTTATTTTTGCTAGTATGCACTGTACCTATTCATTACATGACAAACAAATTTATATCTTGTCTGCCAGTCCTCTGACATTTTTATTTGGAGTAGGTGCGCAATATGCTCAGTATTTTCAGATGGCATATCCACCGTCCTGTCTCATATCCTTATCTGAGCTTCATTATACACTTTTTTCTAATAGTGAGCTTCTCCTTCCATTTCAGTTACTACCTAGCCATAAAACATTGACCTTACCAGTGATTTCATACCAAAATTAATAAATTTAAATCATAAAATACATATCTCCGAGAACTGATTGGAAGCATATCCTACTCAAATTTAAAATGTTCAAAGTTTTTCTTGTCTGTGTCATATATCCTTTTGTAATCTAGGTAGGTTGATTCTTGAAAATTTTGAGTTTTGGGTGGAAGGACCATCAAACTATCTTGTGTGTGCGTGTGCATGCAATGCACATGTGTGTAGCCATAATTTGCAGTAGGTGATAAGTTTGTTTCAACAGTGAACTTGATGAAGGTAAAGATCTTACTTTTCAGTACAATACAAATTATATTTGAGTTATTTTGTTGACTGCAGTTAGCTGTTGGAGTGTAAATGTTTGTACATACATGGTACAGGCAATAAAAAATATTTTTATAGTAACAAACATGAGTAGTTTCATCTGGTTGTGTAATAATGAGAATGACTAAGGCTTGCATCGTGTTTTGCAACAGATATACGCTGCTGTACAATGCAGAATGTGATACGCTTGATCCTCGACCTTTGTCTGAAATTGTCCAGCAAGTGGAACGGGAAGAGAGAGACGAAAAAGAGAACCAGACCTCTGCCAAAATCAGTGGGAAACTGGTGAGATCTTGTATAACCAAACTGAGATGTGTTTGTGGGTAGTGTTCATGTGGAACTTATGAAAGTAAATAAAACATTTTTATTATTATTGTTAATGAAATTGTGTTTTTTTTTCTTTTCATTTGTCAGAGCATAAGTTCCATTGTGAAAGTATGCTGTTCATTTTTCCTCGCATCAGTGAGGGAAGAACAAACTGGTAGTGTTTTTACATGAGCCAGACTTTTCCACAGCAAATATTTTGTTGCTCATAACTTCCATACGTAGTCAGTAAATTCATATTTTTGATACTGGTACTCAGGTGACTGCAACCAGATGGTTCAACTGTCGGTTATGACTTCCACTTTAATACTTAATGCAGCACTTTCTACACCTCTTAAAGGAGGTTGAATAGGTAATGTACAAGGTTCAATATAAATGTGGATCGCTAGAAATTTGATTGACAAAATCAAGTCATGAGTGGATGACATGAAAGGCCGGGGGATGACTCAAGAAGGGTAAATTTTGAACTTGGACGTGTTTCCCCATTGTTATTGTCATAGTTCGTATGTTTTTATGTGTTTTTATAGTAGAACCTTACTAATACAACCCTTTACAGTTTCTAGAAATAAGGTTGCCATGGCATGTTAGTTACTATAGATTTTTTGGGGAATTTTGGACTGATTTTGACCCCTATACATCAAAACTTGCAAATTTTTGGATGAAGTCCATGTTCAGTTGTCTCTAGCAGGAAAATTACACATTTTAAAACTAAATATAAATATATTTTGATAGGCAGACATCTTCAGACACTTTACTTAGTCCCTTGGTGTCTCCCAAAATGTTAAAAACATTGAGCTGCACAAGGATTTACCGAGCATCATAAGTCAGTGTTCATTTGTGTCTGGCATAAACCATTCAACGTAATCTTTCCATTGCATATTAATACAATTCAATAGTCAAGACATCTTCCAAATAAAATGATACCACAGAAGAGTATCTGTGACCTTCCTTGTCTCCAAATAATTACAAAACTGTAACATTGAATGCTGCATTTGCAAGTACAAATTAAATTTTTGATGGTCTCTTGCGGAAAATCCAAATGGTATTCCAAAAACCCATAATTTATATTAATAAACAGACATTTTCCGAATAAAATACTACAGGAGGGTATCTGCAACCTCCTTTGTTGCCAGTCAATTACAAAATCCTTAACATTGTACACAGTTTACGTTTCTCTGAGTGAAAATCTAATATTTATTGGCTTCTTGCAAAAAAATCTGGCAATATTTCAACAAAATATTAATTTATATTTAAAAAGCAGGTACTCCAAATAAAATGATACAACAGAAGCTAATCTGCGACCTCCCTTGTCGCCATACAATTACAAAAATGTAACATAGTACTTGCATACTGCTTGCACCACATTTATAAATGAAAGTGAAGCTTTGTTGTTTATACCTTACATGAAACCTAACATTTGACACAAAACTTAAAATACACATCTCAGTTTCGAGATACTTCGAAACTGCACTTTCCCAGCGTTTATAGCACACACAAGTACTAAGTACTTTCTGAAACCCAGGTTACTGAAACTTTGGTTTCAATTGATGGAATAAATGCACTGAATGTCATGTCTGATGAACCTCAAGGGATGAAACCAGTAAAAGAGAGGATAATGCATGGGAGGAGAAGCCTGGAAGTGAGGAAGTGAGGACCATTTCATATATGTACGGTAAATTTGGACATTTCTAAAAGAGTACCACGGCTACAATGTATCCTTCTGCCACAGCTGTTATGTCAATGAAATATCAACATTTGTAAACAAACGTTACTCGACGTTAGCTAGCTTCAGTCCAGTAATCAATGTATATTATAGCTATGTGCCATACCAACCTATTTAATTTTTGTAATAGCCAAGTGTCATGCTGCTACCAGCTGAGAGCCGATAGCAGCAGAAGAGGTATTTTAAGGCGGTACGGTGAATACTTCAGAAGATGTTAAGGGGAGGGTACAATTGCCACCGCCCAATTTAGTAAAAGTTTCATAGGTATTGGGGACCTATCGCCAAGTCGTTTTAGTGTATAATTTATTATGGTCGCCTAAAGCAACCGATGGTTTAAAGCCTTCTCCGGGAGGACATGGAGTATCGCAGAAGATGTCAACCTATGACGGGACGATGTTGGTCAATCTTTAAAGAGTTTAACTAAATTTTAATTCTATCATTCTCCGTAATTAATATGTAGGGGAGCAACCAATCAGATATCACAATATAAGCTGCTGGGATGGCTGCTGACCTTTCATTCAAATATTTATGTTGGCCACTTTTCTCATTTTTCACATAAAACAGTATCTTACTACCTCTCACTGATACAGTATGGTGATCAGTTTTTTTTGTGGAAGAGGAATGTAAACTCTAAATTGGTCGATATGGAAGGTCATATTACACATACGGCAATGCCCTCTGGCCACTATTAAAGGCATACAAATAGCACAAGGATAGGCCATGGCTGAGAAAATTCGAAACAAGTGATTTCTGTATAGGGAGGTTGATCTGACTATGTTCAGCTTTCATTTCAAGGCACAATTACATGATCAGTGAGAGGAGCATTACGAAGTTAATATCATGTTGCCACCAGTACAAACAGACATGCATAAAACCCTTAGACCAACATTTAGAATTTCTTACAACTAACATTTGGACAGTCTAGTCACCCCCATTCCTCACTCAACTCCCTGTTGAGTGACTTCTTAAAACTAATACACATGTGAACAACCATAACCCTTGAGAGAACTTAATGCCTTAAATTACAAAATTCTCATCTTAACTAGACTTTACTCTACTTTAGGAGGAAGAACATTGAACTTCTTTACTGTAAAATAAGTTACACAGTAGGGGCACAGCCCTACAACAGTGATTTCTTGCGCAGAACTGTTATGGGTGTGGTAGGGATTGTAGATGTAATTTGCTTTCTTACCACACTCGGGGCAGAAAGCTTTAGTTAAATATCCTAAGTATTGAACAGTTTCCGAGTGACCCAACCCTCCATCTTACTTATTATCTCTTTACCTTTATGTGAAATAATTGAATGAGTGAGGAGAAGATGAAAAGAGTCAAACCTGGATAATCAGAATAGCTTTTATTTTAGCTCACCTGTTAATTATCTACAACTAGACTTGAGAGTCTGAAGATACACTGCAGCAATTCAAAATTCACAAACACCCTTACACAAAATATGAGACCCTTTCAGAGCTTATCAAAAGAAATTTAACCTTGTAGCCAACAGCTGTAATTCACTCCTGCAGCACGTTTACTTAGCATTTACATCAAGGGAAGTACTCTGATCAAGAAAGCTGTGCACATACTCATTGCTATGAATTAACCTAATAAAATCTTATATGGCAGACATACCCCTGCAACTGATGTCTGCTTCCTCGTAACTTATGATGTGGAAAGATGTACAAATCTACTGCGACATACTAAACTTCACTTGAGCACTACCTTCCATTCAACATTAATATTTCAGTGTCGGGTGAAGGCCTTCTACACTGAAAAATGTTTGATGGCGTCCTTAAGGGACGCTGTTCAGGAGCACACGATGTGCGTCCATTAGTTGCCAAGGAAGAAGTCCTCGATCCGTCCGCCTCCACAGCTAATATCTCACCAACCCCCCACTCCACCTTACTCCTCTGGTCGCACACTGCTTTCTTGGTCTACGGGAGTCTCTGCCAATTAAAATACACCTGGAGCCCATAGCAACAGGAGAGAGTTTTGCCAGACTGTTCGCCTCTCAAAGTCACCCTTACATCCAAAGTTACAAGAATTCAAATTTTTAATGCAAATCTTACCAAACATATATCTCGGGGCAACTTCGAGACCTTCAACAATCTAATACAATTTCATACAAAATCAAAAATTAATTGTAAGAATGATACTCAGACTCATTCACGAGATTTATAAATAATTGACCCGCGATAAAATTAAAATGATAATAATTAGAAAACAAATTCAATCCTTGTATCTACGTAAGATATAACCATCAGAAGGTTGCTTTACTTCTCCGACCAACAATAAAACTCGTTTACATAAAACAGCTGATCATAATTACTGTTGTAATTATGCTTTACCAAACATACAGTTTAATTGGTTGTCTTACTGGTTTTCAATGCAGCACAAAATAATTCATTAACGTCAATGGGAGAGGGCCATTACCTGTGAGATGCCCTCTACCTCAAGGGCTTTGGGTCAGTCATTTCTATCTCACTCAGTCGTATTGACTAAACAAAATACAAAACACTAGCCCAAGGATAGAAGAGGCCTCAGTTGGAAAATTTTGGCATTTGGTACGATACTATTTGAGTTGAACACAAAATTCTTGATGCATTTTACTGTAGCAGCAATATTCAATATTTAATTCAAGGTAGCTGAAGGTAGTATGCAACATTGATAAACTCACTAACGGTAAATAGCTTTTCATTTATTCTCACGCAAGAGTACAACCATCTTTATAAAACAATATTTAAAGCTTTTGCATACACAAATATAGCTTTAATTAGAAATAGCACATGCGTAAAATAGTTTATAAAGTTTAATATAATATGCCGCTTGCGTAAAACAGTTCCTACTAACATCACGCGTTTTTAGAACAAACTTGGTGTCTGGAATATTTTCCTCTTTCATGTGCTAATAAACAAAATACCACGTTACAGTCACAATCAAAGTTTAGACAAAAAAGGGGAGCTGTGGTTTGTTACAGCGCTGAAGCAATTTCAAAAATTTAATTATAATAAATCAGAAAGACATCTTCAAGGAAACCGCCCATGAAATAAACGGGCGTAAAAACCAAAGCACTGAGAAAATACCTTCTTAAATGAATCAGTCTTGACCCTCCAACGAAAAAGACGTGGCTTTCAGTGGGAAGACAGCGGCCCAATACTCGAGCCAGCAAGTCGTGCCATCGTCCAGCACATGCGCCTGACACAGCCAACTCGCCTTTCCGGTCAGCTGATTTCGTAGACTCGTCCTTGCTTTACCAACAGCAAGCCAGGCATGATCTCGATCACAAACTTACTTGCAAAGGGAAAATGTCTCGAAATAGCTGGCCACAGCACCGTAACTCGTTAGTCCTTGTACACGGCGCAAAAACCGTTGTATATCTCGTGACAACATTTTTGTCGGAGCTCTTCCCAAATACCATCTGCCGTGGTCGTGGCTCACACCACTCTCCCCCTCCCCTTCCCTCCCAGACCTATCGCACCGCCTCTTCCACGCCACCAGCGCCCTCAAACAGCAGCTCCCACAAACACAGATGTTGCAGAAAACTTTATAACTACCAAACAAATTAAAACTTACAAAATCTATTATTTCAAGCAATATTATACTTTCGCAAATACAAAATATTTATTAAAAAAATAGCTAATTAAGAATAATAAATATACTGCACCGGTGCATAACAAATAGTATAAAATAATATACCCTATTGAACAACACAGTAAATGAACAGCTACCAACTTAAGAAAATGTTTACCAGGCACAAAAATTGAAACTGGTGATGATCAACTCGTCACACCTGACACAAGAAAGACTGCTGGGGCTCTGTTTATTTTATTTCGAGTGGGAAAAGGAGTGGCGGGGGAGGACTTTAGCGTCTTTCATGAGACAACATTGTTTTACAGTTCTTTTTATGAGACTATGTCATTTTTAATTGAATATCTTTCTGTTAGAGCATTGTAAAATTTTACTTATATGGAAATAACATTTAAATTATTATAACTTCGAAAGTTTCAACTTCAATGAAAGAACAAAATGATATAAATATGTAGTTCTTTGTCCTTAGACTCATTGGATTTACAATATAGCCTTTTAAACAAATATTATTTTTATGCTAAGAAACAAAGTTGAAAGTGTGACTTTTTTTTAGGCCATGTGCATACAGTTTGAAATTTTTAATTCCAACTGTTGAACACTTATTCAATTTATCAATCCTTGGGCAGTTTACTAAAATCACTTTTGTCTGTCACTGATATAAAATAATTTTTTTGCACACTCATTTAGTAAAATAAACTCTTCACCTATTTCCCGAAACCCCGAAACCAACAAAGTTAAAGTTCAGAACATAAATATATTTGTGGCCACAGAGCGGTTAAGGAAAATGTTGGACAAAGCTATTTTATGAAGTGGTTGACACGTGCCGACAATTATACATTTCTTTCAATAAAACACACTAAAAAGGCACCGGCAACCAGCTATGCTTTAAGAAAGCAAATACAAAGAATTATTTAGTACTGGTAAAATATTCTGATAACATTAGCAAGGTACTTGCATAAACATGATGAAAAAGAACATGTGCACAAAGGTATGCACCAGGCTGGAAATGTTGATGCGTGATGCTTCAATGATTAAATTTTTTTAACACGTCACCAAGCAAGTACCAACCCCACTCTCAGTTCTTTTAAACGGCACGTGAAAGTTGCCTCAAATAAGATTGACGACTTCCAACCATGGGCGTCTTTATCAATATGTCTTCACCAACACAGATGCTTTTAAACTCACAGAATGTGATGCCCAGCCAATAACTACTCAGGGATGAATGAGAAATGATGAGAAACCCAGCATTTACGTGAGCGCCAAACACAACGTATGCAGCAGACAACTCCACCCGCGACCACCCTCAGGGGGCTAGCCTACGTGCATCGCTGTGCGCAGGTGCCGTGGAGTGAGGGAAAAGGACTAGGAGCCTCTGATGTCAGCCGACCAACACTCAAGTGACTATGTAGGCCCATGTGCTGGGTATCTCTGTGGCATCTCTCGGACATATCTTGTTTTGAGACCTGCTACACCAACCGGCTCTCTCACAAAGCAACACAGCTGAGATTTAAAGTATCTTCTAGTCCCACCAAGACTACTGATGTCCACTGCAATGACTCCAACTTCTGACACCAGTCAGTGTTATCCAACATTCAGTTATGCTGCCTACCAGAGACCATTCAGGGCACCTGCAGTGTGCACTTCACACTCATCCCTACCTGAACCTCTCTCTCTAAGTTACATCAACGCTCAGTACCGTTGCTTCACCATCTAAACCAGGGTTAGTTTGTTGTGTGTAATTATGTAAATTCAGCTTCTTTTGATATTTTGTTGGCTTTATTTGAGCAGTTGTGCCAGCCGTCAGTTTTAATAAATGTGTGTTGTCCATATTTTCATAGTTGCTAATTGTGTAATCAGTTCTCAATTTAACTTCAGTGATTTAATTTCTTATTGCTTAACTGAATTTTCTTTAATTACTATCCTTCAGATAGGGAAAGTGCGTTTGGTATCTTCAGTACACGTCACAAATCATTGAGACTCTGATGAATGCAACCCAGTGTACTCTACTGCTTGATTTTCCTTTAGAATTGGTCTCTTTGCCCAGATTTAACACTTACCATGACCTTTTATAACTCTTCTTAACCTAATGATCCCAAACAGTAGTTAACCTTAATCTCCACTTTTGTTAAAGACCTTGCTTAAGGATTTGTGCCCATCAAGGGAGAACAGATGTTAGGGTATCAATGGGACCCCTAAACAAAGGTCCCACATATACAAAGATACACACATTCTACGGTCAGCCTTGATACGTTACACTTCTGACATTCCACGGATAAGCTCCCTACTAAGTACACTCCACACAAAAGGTGGGTTGATTAACCAGGTTACTGCGTTAACGCATGCTCGGCTTCAACTCAAGGTCGTGGAAACTTGCCTTGAATAATTATCTCTCCTCTTTACACACACTAGCTAACATAGTGTTGCATGTCGCTGGCCTGCACTGTTGCCCTTGACATATCACACACAAGCGAGGGTAAGAGGACAGTAGAGATATGATATCGTGTGGCTAGAACGAAGGAATTTTGAATGACAAGCGAGCAGTAACATTTCCAGTCACAAAGTCAGGCCGCCGTGATAAGTCCATATCTTGTGCGCTCCTGATCTTCAGCAGATTGAATTTCTGTGTTTATCTGAAGAATTTTCTGGTGGTTTATTGTCCTAGTTTCTTTTAGTGTGACATGGGGTGCGTTAAACCTTTCAGATGGTCAGGGCAACTTATACATAGGATGATTTACGAGGAGTTGCTGCCACTCACAGGGCATATTCCTTACATCTTTTGGATCAAAATATATTTTATAAATGTGGGACCTATTCCTAATATTTACAGAGTAATTCGACAATCAGCATACCCACCCTACAATAGAAAGGAGTTGTCAACATCATTTCAGCATCAATGTGTGGTGTGGTGTCCTACACAATCAGCTGATTGGGCCATTCATTTTCCCGGGATGCTTGACGGGTGTGGTTTATCTGCAATTTTTGCAAGAAGAACTGCTGCCGTTACTTGAAGATATTCAGTTAGCAATGAGACGTCATATGATCTTCCAGCATGATGGTGCACCTCCTCACTTAAATGTGCATTTCCCTCGGAGATGATAGGACAAAGCGGTTTGCACCCCTGGCCTCCTCGATTGCCAGTTCTATCACCACTTGATTATTGTGTATGGGGATGAATGAAGGATATTGTTTACCAAAGGACTGCACAAACATGTGAGGAACTACTTGTGTCTATTATGCAGGCTGCTACAGAAATCAAAGACCGCTATGTGCAGCTATGTAGAGCAACATGTGTGATTGAAGCGTGCAGCCAAATATATGTAAGTAGAGGGAAACATTTTTAACAACTTTTGTAAACTTGTTAGTCTGATAATACATCACTGTATTTACTTCTAAAAGGGTTATTATTTTATTCATATTTCAAATGTTTCAAATTACTCTGTAAATATTGGGAACGGGACTCACATTTACATGACCCACAGGAATACATCCTGTGAGTGGCAGTAACTTGTGAATAATCCTGTATAAGTATGTTGGGTCTCTGAGTGGACAGTTTATGAGTGTCGGGAGTTGGGCGATTGTGCAACATTAAATGATAGACAATGAGCAGTAAGAGGTGCCGGAAGTGACCAGCAGGAGGAAAATCTACACTGCGAGCATCAAGCAGAGAAGAGTGCAACTGGCAGGCTTGGTTATTGGACTGTATGTGTGAGTGAAAGACATTACAAATGATGGCAACAGACAGACTGAACGTGTGATAATTATTAGTATGAGTCGGTTAACTATAACCAAACAGAAGCATTAAGGACATTAATTAAAGTTGAAATTGACATTAAATATTGCTTTCATTGAGGAATAAAAAACGTAAAAGTAGAGATAAATAATTAATGCTGTAAACAATAGCTATGCAAATAAATAAATAATCAAATTCAGTTCTTGTATTTTTATTAAGACCTCCATCCCTCACAAACTCAGATATGTCCCTCAGGCATTCATGTAACACTGCTGTCAGAAGTGGGATGGAGGAATTCAATTGTAAATAAAGTTAGGCCATTGGCAAGTAAGTAGTGATATTCAAATAAATTCATTAATTGTAACAGTTGTAGGCTGAAATATTAAGACTGTTTTGGACAACCATTGAAGTGAATGTTAACTAGAAAAATGTCTGCATAACTGGAAGCACTGCAAGCATTAATTGAGGAACTAAGTCGCCAAGTGAGGGCAGGTGCTAATAACCTTGATAACGAAATTAGTAGTGTAGTAGAAACTGTAAACGACATTGTAAATAGCCAGATAACTAATGTAAGTGAGTTAGTAGTTAAGAAAATAGACACTGTAAATTAAGATTTAGAAAAGAAAGTAGACGGTATTAGCGAGTTAGTGTACCAAGAATTGACAGTGTGAATGAAAGAATGGGCAGTGTAAATGAAATAGTGAACAGTGTAAACAACAGGATGGACAGTGTAAATGAAAAAGTGGACAGTGTCAGTGGAAGGATGGACAGCATCGAGAATGAAACAAGTACTATGAAGAAGGAATGGCAGGAATTTTTTCAGCAACCGAATTCTACAATCACCACACCAGCAGCAGATTGAACGAGTGAGTGAAGAGATTAGGACGGCTCTTAACATCGAGGTCTTGAGAGCCAATGAGGGTGACTGAGATGACACATTCTGAAAACTTGTAAACACCAATCTTGGGATGGGGAACCTGGATGATGTTCCTTGCCAGATGGTCGTCAAAACTGGAGCGACCATAACAGTAATAAGACCAGACATCCTTGGGCTTTCCCCCCTGCGATCGCCCAACGACAGCATGGAATGATGCTATTTAACTATCAGTTATAGGAAAGTGGAAAGTGATCTTGAAGCTTTGTGATCTTCGCTTAGAGCATGGCGTTTATATAGCAGAAATGGAGGATGAATGTATTATGGGCTTGTTGTACTACGTAGGCTGAGGTTGCTGTATCGTTGCTCGACTTGGTGTGCAATGGGTAGGCAGTATAGGGTTGGTGGTGTCAACACTGCATGATTTGCCCTTCCCAATTAGCGGCACAGTGGTATGTGATGTGGTCAACCTACTGTGCTGCTTGCTTCTACTGAAATTATCATTGCAGGCAGATGTCAAGAAAAATTTGTCAGACGTTTGGTCTAATTGAGTCAGCAGAGGGGATTGGTTCCCGCGCAGGTAAAGTAATTGTAGCAAGGACTTTAGTCTCTTCTATTTTTGATAGTTTTCCAGTGTGAATGATAAATTTGTCCGATAGCGATAGTGCCATTCTTCTTGAAAAAGGGGCAGTGATAGGTGTTTGCAAGCAGGTAATACAGGTACTTCCCAAATGTTCTTGAAGATTCTTGACTAAAACAAATAGAATGTCATACTGGAGGAACTGCTAGTAATAATAAAAGAAATTCTTAACGGGTGATAGAAGAAGGCTGTCCCTGAATTATGGCAGAGAAATAGGGATGCCTTCTCGTGTGGACCAAATGATCTTGGAAGGACTGATGTGGTCTGCCACCACATAGATATGGGAGATGCCAGGAACATAAAGCAACTATTGGTTAGTTCATGGTTGTCACCCATTGTACTTGTTAAGAAGAAAGATGGCTCTCTAAGGTTTTGTGTAGATAATTGACAAAGAAAGACTCTTATTCGCTTCCAAGGATAGATGACATGTTGAACAGATTAACAGGTTCTCTATGGTTTTCTACTTTGGACATGAAAAGTGGGTACTGGCAGTGCGAGGTGACACCAGAGGACCAAGAGAAGACTGCATTTTGTGTCCAAGGGAAAGGAACCTGGAAGTTCAAAGTAACGTGTATTGGGCTATATAATGCCCCTGCCATCTACGAATGCCTGATGGAAAAAGTCCTACCTTTAGATATCTGTCAGGTTTACCTAGATGACAATGTTGTGACTGGAAGGACATTTGAAGAGCACCTATTATGCTTAGACTCTGTATTCCAGAAAGTGGCCGGATCCAAGTTGAAACTGGTTCCTAAGAAGTTCCACCTATTCCAAAAGAAAATATATTTCTTGGGGCATGTAGTGTCGGCCCATGGAATTTAAACAGATCCCGAGACGACCAAAGCAATAAGAAATTGGCCAACACCAACTGACTAAACTATTCTGGGAAAATGTGTCTATTACTATCAATTTGTACCTGGGTTCACCACGATCGCCAAGCCACTACATGAACTCACTGAGACGAAAAGGAGATTTCATTGGACCACTGAGTGTGAAGATGCTTTTAGTAAGCTAAAGGAAATTCTGATTTCTGCACTAGTCCTGGGTTTCCCGTAAAGTGAAGGTGGACACTGGTGCTAGTGATGTGGGCGTTGGCGCTGTGTGATCTCAGGTTCAGGGTGGAAAAGAAAGATCACTAGAATACTTCAATAAGGTATTGCATAAGCGTGAGAGAAATTACTGTCTCACACGCAAGGAGCTTCTGATCATAGTAAATGCAATTTCACACTTCCACCCCTATCTTTATGGCAGACATTTTATTCTAAGAACCAACCATGCTCCATTACGCTGGCTGTTAAATTTCAAGAACCCCGAAGATCAAATAGCCTGGTGGATACGGCATCTTCAAGAATATGACCTTGAACTACAGCATCAATCTAGATGACTTCACAGCAATATAGATGCACTTTCTAGGAAGTCATGTGATCCATTCTGTTGTCATTGTGAACGCCAGAAAGAAAAAAGTGGTGAATCGCTGAAGGTACAGAGCAGAAGATTTAGAAGATTTTTGCAGCAATTACTAAAATGGAAAGAAGCTGGCTGTCTTCCAGAATGGGAAGAGAGATCTAACCTGAGCGCAACAGTCAATGCATACTGGGACACTGGAATTCCCTCATACTGAAGAATAGCATACTTTACAGAAACAGGGAAAGTAATGATGGAACACATACATGCTTATGGTTGGTTTTTCCAGATTGCTGGGTTCCAGAAGTTGTAAAGGAACTGCGTTAAGAGACAGCCAGTGGGCACTTTGGTGTTAGTAAGACCCTTGACAGAATTAGACTGAGATTTTATTTGCTTCATTGTTGGGAGGATGTTAAGAAGTGGTGCCAAATCTGTGACACCTGTATTGCGAGGAAGGGCCCAAGGACGAGGGTCTGAGTTGCCAACTGGTATAGTTAACTATGTCTCTGGAGATGTGGGGGGGGAGGGGGAGGGTAACTCGAAAACTACGGTACTCCCATTTGTGATAGCTGAGAGTAAGTTACAAGGTAGCTGGGAGTACAGGGTCTTCGGTATGCTGACGGGCAGCAAGGCAGTGTACAGTCGACTCTCTATGTATTGTTATCGCATGTATCAATAAACCGCATTCACCAACAATTTTTTGTGGTCCCAACAAAATCCCTATGTAAATAATGTTAACATAAACCGCTTGTATCGTTTATTGCATAGAGTATCGATCGAAGTATTTTTCTGGTTCCTTCACCTAATATTTTCTGCAACTATTGTTTTTAAGCTGGTTGTTTATGCAAACGTCTAGTAACTGGATGTGAAATACGTCACGCGTGCCGCTGTTTATAACTGCTCTGCGGGGTGCTTCTCAACACGTCTGTCGACACTGCAGCCATACGGCGAGCGAGTCTGGCTGGCGACTTCCCTTGATGATAGGGGAAATGGTTACCCATAGCAACAAGCGTGGCGACCTAGCATCCTCTCTCACCGTTCTTTCTGTCTCTCTCAGCCCCACACCTTCCTTCCTCCCCTTACATGCCATGTCTCTGAGAGGAGCAGTTATTATCGAGCAAAAGATAAAGCTCGTCCTCTCACTGTCTCTCTCTGCCACGCCCGCTTTGCTTGCCTTACCTTCCACACACCGGCAGCAAAGCAAATATGTGCCTGGGGAACGTAATTTTATGAAGATTATTCGTTGCTCAAAATAGCTGCACCTAACATCACTTGTATTTCAAAGCAAATGGTTTCACCTGAAAATGTTATGCAAAACATTTTAACGAGGAATTATCATTTGAAAAGATGTTTCCTTTTGTGATTAAAGGTGTTTTTACCAACTTTATAACTGTTTGTTACACACGATATAGAATGGTACACATAATACACATTAATATTTTGCCATGATGGTGTTTATTACATCTGTGGCGGAAACCACAGTAGTATTTAACCTGTTGTTATTAATATGTGATTGAAATAAAAATTTAAATGAAGGGACAACCAGTCCAATGAAACACCGCAGTAAATTCAAGCACGCAACTCATGTCGCTTAGGTATTGTACATCGACAAACGTAAAAGATAGTGGTGAAAATGCAAACACTAATGCCTACCGTAACATTTATTGTGCTAATATTTACATGCATTGGTTCTTACTGGTTTGTAGGTTTATTTTATTATTTATTTTATCTGGGTGGGCTTAGTATTTCGTTGGGATTGTTGCAAACATTCAAATCACAGAAACATAAGCTCGTTACACAACTGTTTTTCAAACACCTAGCGCGAAGGTACAACGTTGTGATAAACAGACGTGAATGTAAGTAAATAACTTCGTCATAACATCGGTTCATGGTTAAAACGTATAAATTTTGCACATACAGTTAACTCCTGATTATCCGCTTTGCGGATTAACCGCGGTATATTTTAAACATTGAATACATATTTTTTTTAAGTTTTCTGTAAATACTGGCTTACAAAGTTAAGTGTGTCAGACGTCCATGTTAACTAGTGGAATACAGTAGGCCTATTCAAAAGTAATTATGGCTCAAGAGTATAATCTTTATGTTTCCATTAAGCTTACAATATAGCTTTTGTGTCTAATGGCAGTCTCAGTTGGCAACGCCGCATACGTAGCGGCCGGTAGCTAGCCAGCCCATCGCCGCTGCAGTCAGCCTGTTGCCATGGCCTCTACTCAGCCCATCCTATGCGCTATCATTGCGTTTTACTTGTGCGGACAGTCTTCTATAATACGTTTTCGTATTTTTTTGAGCACATTTTCTGTCGAGTAATGTCTGTGAAACGAAAGTGCATAGTTTTTGACATTGCAACAGAAATAAGAAATAATAAATAAACTGAAAGAGGGAAGTTCCATAAAACAACTTTCGGTTATGTATGGCGTGGGTGAAACTACATACAGTATGTGACATACATGACATTGAAAAGAAACTCTTAGAGTTTTCAAGCAATGCAGATTCTACTAGTGGAATGTCCAAAAGAAAAACAGTGAAACCATTGACATACAAGGAACTATAGGCTGTTCACAGAAAAGTGAGCACTTTTTAAGACCCTTTGAAAATTTTTCTTTTATCCAATTTCTATCTTCCTGCTGTTTTTTTAATATTAACATTGCAATCTGATCAAGAAACACAGGTTATACATTTCAGCACTCTCAGAAGTTAACGCCTGAGGCAGGAATAAGATATATTGATTAGTGGTTAATGCCTTTTGGGAGGGCCTTAAAAAGTGCTCACTTTACAGTGAATAGCCTATAGGCAAGGCAATGTTAGAGTGGTTCAGCCAAAAACGTGCCACGGGAGAGTTAAATTATGACAGTTTGTTTGTGAACACAACATTATTTATTGGTAAATTACACTACTTGACCTATATCTTAATACAGCGATATTGCGTAAAGTTATTTAGTAATCTTTTTAGTTAAATGCAATGACTGCGGTAAATGTCAAAGTTATTTATGAAAGGTAATCGTGTTCATGTACGATTTGTATCGGGAGACGTGGAGCCGAGATGATTTAGTGTTTTGTGTCACTTTTCATTGTAGTCTTTTATCCTCACATTTTAAAACACGTGTCATTCACAAATACCCGGTTTGAAGGGGGAAGGAAGGTCATGTAAGAAGTAACACAGATAAGAAAGAAAAGCGGTAAGCGGGAAGGGTCACTAACTAGCAGGGGTGGGAGGGACAAGGTCGCCATACCTAAACAAAGGCTGACAGCTTGATGAGGGTTCTCGTAGGAAGAGATGGTTGCCCTTGTTCGTGTGACGTTGCGGGCAGTTGCCAGCTCTCACTGTCATTTCCGTATGGACACACACAATATACGTTTTAAATTATATACAACAGCATTCAAAGTTTCTAAGTCACGCAAATTAATGTAAAAAAATAGTATGTTTAATTGAGCATGCTGATTATCCACGATCTTGCATTATCCACTGCATTCGTCCCCGTGATTACCACGGATAATCGGGAGTTGATTGTATTTGAAATCAACACACACACCTGGCCTGCTTAACAATTTACAACGCAGCCACCACGCTCTTTCATACGCAATGATCACAACACATTTCACTCTGCCGTTGAAACACATATTTATAGCAACATTGTAACTTGTCTAGGATGTTTAAAAAACACAAGTACGAACTTGACACTTTGTTAAGAAACACACCATATCATTGACATGTCGCCACATCACTGTCAGTCATAAGGCCATATAAAAACTGGAATGTTGCAGGAGCATTCTTGAGGCCAAATAGCATGACATTGAACTGATATGCCTCTCTGTTAGGTGTGGTATATGTAGTGTAAGATCTTGACTGCATTGGACGGTGATTTGCCATTACCCACATCTCATGTCAAGGGTGCTGAAAATGAAAGCTTCCCCGAGTGCTTTAACGTGTGCCCCATGTTCAAGGCTTGATTGAGCTACTGGTTGAATGATTTGATTCAGGTTGTAATAGTTGACGCATAATCTAAGTCTGCGGTCTTTCTTGTGTACCAAGACTATTCTGGCATTGTAGGCCAAGTCTGAGGGTTTGATGATGTCCAGTGATTTCATTTCCTCAATCTGCTGTTCTATTATGGCCTTGTGTTTGGCTGAGGCCTCTCTTGGTCGGTTGTGGATTATCCGAGTGCTATTCAAGTGGATCTCGTGGGAAACGGTGATGGTGTGGCACAGAGTGCTACGTTGTTCAAATACTCGGTGATGCTCCTGAATAATCAGGGTGAGCTGGTTGACTGCTTCTCCTTGCAGTTGGTGGTTCTGTTTGTTGCCTGTGATGGGTTGGTGTAGTTCAGGCTCAGCAAACTTCCGCTGTTACTGACCTCCTTTTAGTTGTGCCAAGGTAGACTCGTTCCTGCTGGCAGTCTAAGATGGTTTGTTGTGCGGACAACCAGAGCTGTCCTAAGATTATCTCTGCACCCAGGTTTTGGACTACATGAAAGTGTGTTGGTATCGCCTCATCTGCAAACCGTAGGGTTAATGTGAGGCTTCCCTCTGTCTTCCTTGAGTATTCTGTTAACGGGAGGGGCTCCAGTACTGGAAGGCGTTCTTGTGGGTGCAGTTTCGGTTCTGGGAAATTCCCTCCTCAGATGTCATTTTGCAGGTCGGGCAACGGAAGTAGAGACCATCCAGGTCTTTGGCTTGGTCTTACCATCCAAGGCAAAGGTTGTGGTACGTGCGAGGGCACTTGTGGCAGGCTACCCGGTATATACCCTTCCCGTGCAGTCTATTTGTTGGCATCATCATTGTATGTCGCTGCAGTTCGGGCAATGGTACTCAAACCTTGGGTTTCTCTTTCCTGGTCTACCCAATCTAGGCAGAGGTAGTGAAATGCTGCATCACACTGCCTATACCAGGACATTCTTTTATGGTGCAGATCTGTCCTTCTGTCTCTGTCATTCTTTCGGATGTGGCCATTCCGGTGCCGTTGATGGAAATTGGGCGTCACTGGGTATTTTGAGTTGACTCCCCGAAGTCAGTTCAGTGGTTGTTCTGTGGGGGCCCAAAAGAGCTCTTTCAGGTGCTTCCCGGTCTGGAAAAAGTTGGCTGTAGGCTATTCATGGTAAAGTGAGCACTTGAAATCCCTCTCATTTGGAATAATAGTTAGTGAATATATTTTATTTTAGCCTTAGACATTAACTTTCCAGTGTGGTGGAATATACACACTGTGTTTATCACTTACATAGCTATACATTTGTAGGGTATTAAAAAAGGTGATTAAAGGATGGAAAAAGAGCTCAATAGAAGAAGTAACTATGGCCTCAAAAGTGCTCACTTTACCGTGAACAGCCAATAAGGCCTGTTGTCCAATTGCCTTACATTGGGTGCCAAGAAATAAGCTTGTCGCTTGAACTGTTGAACTGGGATTTTTCTGATGCCTGAGTTGTTGGCTTTGGCCACATCAATAATTGTTTATTGAGCTTTGGGTGGCATGCAGGTGAGCAATGGGTGAGTGGGTGCCCTGGTTGGAATGTAAGTTGGTGTGATGTTAAGGGTTCTGACTACCCTGGTAATGTTAGCTGGCTGGACAAAAGTAGGTGTCTTCTTCGGCGGCGTAGATGGCAGCGGAGATACTCCGCATGGTATGTGCCAGAGGAAGTTAGAAATGGAGCTTGCTGAACTGGTCGTTGACCCTGTTTGACGCGCAGCCTCCTCTTTCTTCCAGGAATACACCTGGTTGTCAACTGGGCCGCTTTTCCTTCATACTCCAGCCTGAGCTAACTCTAGCTTGGCAGCTTTGCCCTGCCCAGTCATAAGGTGATGGGGGTAACAAATTAGGTTGATAATGGGTGGGCCAGTAAGGGTTAGACACAGCCTGATGTGATGTAATGAGGGATGCAGAGGTCAGGTGAGGTGGGAGGCTTGTACTACTGGTTTTCAACCCAGATCTTGTTGTGTGGAACATCGTGATCTGACCCACCATGTTCCAAGCTGGAGGTTACAGTAGACAGCAAAGGACGTCCACTCCCGTGACTCCTTGGCGCGCGGAACGTCGCAATCTAACCTAGGTGTCACAAAGAGCAGGACTTCTGTTGGGAGTTGGGCTATCGTTTCCAAGCCCAAAATCTAGTGCGCTGAACATCGCGATTTGACCCAGGCACTTACTGGAAGGTCAGTAGTCCAAGAGACAACTGCTCTAATGAGGCTCAGTAAGGCATGCTTCCTAAGCTGCACTTTGAGATAGCTGTCAATAGGAGAGAAAAGGAGCAAGGCGTCAGCTCGTGGTTAACCCTAGAAGAATCTTACTAGGACAGGTGACGAACCAGAAAGAGAAAGGACAAGGTGTAGGAATACAGAGTGCTGGAGAGACAACTCGACCAAGTCCAATTTTTGCCTGTTTCATTGATTGCGAAGCAGGCTGCAACAGCTGGGCAGACCACCCTGGCATGGAAGGCGCCTCCCTGTGGCATGTACAGTGTAACTACTCTTCTTAGGAGGAGGTCACTGCTGTGGCGAGACTAGTTGAATGACATTGCTCGTGGCGCATCAAGTTACAATTAGATAATAATTGCTGTAGACTTAATTAGGTTCAAGGGGAAATATTAGCATCTTCATTTTCAAATAATATACTTGCTTGAAGAGATGCTGAATGAAAATGTGTAAATCCTTTTATAAACAATGTTCATACATATCAGCCAAGAAAAACACAGTTTTAGGCAGATATATCAGGCAGTCTTGCTTTCTACTGATAATAAAGTTTCATAATGCTTGAAGGAAATAATTTATTTTTACTGTACTTGTAAATTTAAATGATCCTCGTTTTCATTATTTTTTACTTTAATACCCATAACTGTGCAGTAAGGATAATGGTAGTAAATGTGGTAACATTTTTTTGCTTAGTTCTGTTTCGCAAAGTTATAGAAGTTTGGAAACATTATTCTGTTTCTATTATTTCATTTACGTATTTTTTATTTTTCCAGAAACTGGTAATTGATAAGAAGAGCGATCCAAAGGTCATAGAAGAAGCTAGGACTAAATATTGTGAGTACATACATGTGTTCAAAAGCATTATAGTTATGCTCTGTGATACGGATGTACTAAATAGGAAGTATCTGTAGATTTAACTACCAATAGCAGATACTTGGTAATTTAACACAATTTTTTTTACCTCCCAGTTATCATAACAGCTCAGTATTTTTTCATAGTTTCTGACTCCATCAGTATTATCATATTGTGTGTATGTATTTATTGAAATAAGACTTACCTTCAAGAGTGTTTTTTTATCAGCACATAATTATATAAATTGTATCATATACCTCATTTATTCACATTCGAACTTTGAATATCTTATGAGACAATTTTGAATAATTTACATTCCCGTCTGAAGTAGTTATTTCCTTGGCATTGTTTGCTTACTCATTTTCAAGTAGTTCATTTCAACTGTTATTCCTTTGTTGTTAGAGATGGACCATTTCTGATCATAACTCATAATTTATATGAATTTCTGCATTTTGAAGTGGTGGCAAATCAACGATTATTAAACCAGAGTGAGGTTGTTTACATTCGTATGTTATTGAATAACTTGTTTAGAAACGTGATAGAAAATAGAATTATAAAAAAAAAAACTTCCTCTTGGAGGTTATGATGCAATTTCTCTCAGATTCATCCAGCTGGGCAAAGGCTTGTCGAATGTGTAGACTGGGCACACTGCTACTGGGGTCGTATTTGGTGTGTTACAGCTATGAATGATGGAGGGACATACATATTTGGCCCGTAGTGGCACATCTGTACAAGCAAACCATATTAAATGCAAATGGGACATTGGGTTTTGTCAATCTTGTGTGGCAACCTGGCTGATTTCATAAAAATTTTGCCTCTTCGTCATAAAAATATTTTCATATTATTAGGACATGAATCTGTTGTAACAATTTCATTTGAACCTAAATTGAACTTCTTATTTATTAGTTTTAATCACTATCTGTTTTAATGAAAACATTAAAAAATATTTAGCAATAAGGATGAAGGATAATCTGATTAGAGTACACTTGGTAATATAATGCACGTCACTGTCACAGTTAGTTTTGTGTGATTAGTCTTGTACTTTGTAAAGACATTTTAAACTGCTTAAGAACGCTCACTAGCATTTGAGTTTTCTAAAAAGTTTATGCCACCCAGATTCAGCTTCTCTTCATGTGTAGGTAACAAATTTTAATTAGAACACAAAAACAGTATTTCCATTTTAATAAGTTCTTACATCCCACAGAATCACCAAATCTTGACCTTCGACAGAGTATAGCAATGTTTGTTCATACACTTAGTATAGTTTGGCTACATGACTCCCTTAGTGTTTTTGCACATGACAGTTGCCCTGCAGCTATGAAGTATAATACAAATGAGGAAACGAAAAATAACAAAACCGAGGTAAAATTAAAATAACAGCAACACTGGAGAAATGCCTTTTCAGTGTTAAACATTACTCCAACACAAATTCACAACCTGATCACAAAAAATGAGTAAATATTTTTTTGTAGATAAAATAAAAATACTCCTTACATAGTTCAGATGTTTGCACAAAGTTTCTAATCACTGAGCTGTTGAGTTATTCTAAGGGGAAGTGGCAGAAACTGAAAATTGCTGCCAACCTATATGTGCGATTTTACACTAAGTTCCTTTTAGTGTAACTGTTTTTTTTATGTTTTACGCTATCACTGTTCACGTGCATATGGCACTGTCACATGGCAGTGTTTATTCCATTTATATATGTCTTATTCACACCCACTTAATGTTTACACAGCAGTATTTGCATTTTGTTCATTTGAATCTAACCATAAATCACAAAAGATGAGTAAAGTTGGGAGTGTTTACAAATATTGCCGAGTGTTTAGAGTAATTATTTCATTGACTTAAAAAAATATTAATGTGCTGTATGTACGTATTTATTTTAGTAATATCACCCACATTTTTGGTTAGAATTGCCTATCTATAAATAACGTAAAGGTTATTCGTGTTTTTTTTTCTTTCTCCCCATGAATGAGCACTGGCAATTCAGGTCACTATTGTTATGGGGAAGGAGAGGGAAGTGTGAGGTAGGGTGAGGGAAGGATAAAATTTAGACTTAAAAGAATAGAAAATTGAGCCAACACCAAAATCCAACCTGTGAAGCCTCCACCACATGCTGTAACTTTTACTCAGCAGGGCCAGCATATTACCCTGTACTCTGATACTACCAGAAAAGGCTTATTCAAACCAAAAGAAAAAAAAAAAGAGAAAAAAACCAGGAGTAGGAAAAATGGGAGGGGGTTGGAGGTATGGGAAAAAGGGGGGTTTTTACTCACAAGGTGATGAGAAATGCCAAGACCGCTTCGTGGGTCTGACTCTGACACAGAAACAATGCATCACAGTAAATACTAATAAAGTAGATTAAACTATACGTTAATAGTCACCCAGTGCCTAAACACTATGCTTCTTATTTTATCTGAGGTGGTCGAGAGTTGCAAAAGAGGGGGTGGGGGTTTCCTTAACAACTTGCAAAAAGAACTATTATTTAAAAAATGAAAGTGTGTTTATTTAACGCAAATAAATATAATTATTAACAAAGAACCAACAAAATCACAACGATTAAAAAGAACTATTGAAACAGTTTAAAAAAGACTACATTCATAAAACACAGTGGCTTACCCAGTGTTTGAATTCAGAAGTGAGAAAAACAAGAAACAGAATTTACTGTAGGGCTAACAGGATGCCCTTCTCACTGGTGTAGCTCACCCAGAGGTGAGTACAATCAAAATAAAAAGAAAAAAAAAACATGGAGACAGCTTCAACTGGATTAGGGGTAGAATGCCCCCTTTTTAACAATGTAATGAAGTCACCTTAACCAAAATTCTGTTGGATCAGTGCATCAAAAGATTAAATTAGCTAAAGCAATAGTGCTTAATCATTTGCTCCCTAAGGCTGAAATGAAAATCGCATAACTACAAAAAAACAACAATTAAAAGCAACTTTATTTATGTGCGCTTATAGAATGTGACTTTAAAATGTATAAAAGAAAACACTCCAAAATTTAAAATTTAGTTTTAGGGAGGTATCTATCAAAAGAAAATATTGGGAAACATAACCTAGACCTCGGGTTCGGTCATTGCAGTAATACCAACTCAACTCCACCACCGATGAACCCAACAACTTGCGGAGCCATCTACAAACCAGGCACTATTGATACCCATAACCTTATATTTAAATCTTTCCTAAGAGGTCTGAAAAACAACACTACTGCAAAAATGTAGGTTTCTTCCCAAATTGTTGTTAATTTATTAAGAAACCTAACCCAGATGGCCCCTCGGCCATTGCTGATGGATAAAACATATTTATCTATAAAGTTGCAGCCCTGGTCTCTCTACACCTCCTACACCCATGCACCTCGCATGCAGCATCCTACATCATCTTCAAGTAACTGACACTACAATTAATTTATTAAAATACCAACTATCAACTTAAATCTAGACCAGAGTCCTTCTACCTGCCAAGCAGGGAAGAACGTCTCGACCACGCACCTCACTACAATTTTACCCCATACTTAACGTCATCACGACCATGTGCTGCAGCGGCCGCCTCCCAGGCCGCCCACCAGCCGCACCACCTGCAACTGCTCACACCAGCTGCTCCCACTCGACTGCCACTGTCCCACTCCCGACTCTCCTTGTCAGTCCGTCCGTCCATCCGTGACCTCATCACACACAGCCGATAATAACAGCTGCCTCCCTTGACGTCTCAAGCAAGGCCGACGTCATGGCAGGCCAATCAGAGTCCGCCACCGCCGTGATCGATGCATAGATAGCACGCCGCCAACTCCCTTTTTCCTCGTACAGTCCTTACTGCCTAGTGGCAAAATGAACCTGTCGACACAGCTCGCAACTGTAGCCCAGTGCTCCAAATGAGCAGAAGATAACAATTCTTACAAAGGGGGATTATAACTTGCACCTGGGTCGAGAAAAAAATACGGCCAGCTGATGTCACTTCAGAAGAAGTCTGCTGATCCATGAGGTAACAAAACATTTTCAAGATTAAAAAAAATGAGTGACCTCAGTTCCTTAAGAACCTTGGCAGTAAAAAAAAAATAAAATGCCTTTATTCTAAACAGAAAAACCAGTAAAATGACTGCTTTCTAAGTCAATTTCACAATATCTTAGTTGATCTAACCCAAAATAAAAATGGGGGAAGAAAAAAAAAAACGAAACAAACATCGGTAAAGTAAGAATATCTGTTCAAACAAGAAAAACTATTTAAAATAAAAGAATGAATTCTAAAAAAGCAACTATCAGTTATCTTTCCAGCCAAAACCTCGACATATAGCTTAATGCCTAGATTTTTTAAGCTTACTGTCCCAAAAACACATTTTGAAATAACAATCATTAAAGTCTCTATCACCACCTTACTTACAAACAAAAAGAAAACAAGTGTTTCTTATCAAACAAAAAGGAACAGATAATGAGGAGTGCTTAACCCACCCAAGACAGTCTAATTCCCTTACCTAACCTCCAATGAAGGAAGCACCATTAAAAATACCAAAAGGAAAAATCATTTAGGGGTAGGCCTATATCTTAACAAAAAACAAAGTGATAGGAAACTTCCTGCTGGCATAAAATCTAGGGCATCCGAACAAAAAATAGATAGGAAGCCAAAAATACCACAACAAACAGCGCTTAACAAAAAAGCTTAAATTAACTGAAAATCACAAAAAAAAAATATAACCTCAGAAATTTGTGTTGTAACAATATATTGAATTATACTACAGCGGTAATCTTTCGACCGTCCTATTGATTGATTTATAAATTGTTCTTGCTTGAGAGTAAAACATTGTTTATGTTTGCATGGTAAACTATATGATTACTGCAAATAATTTTTGTTATCAGCGTATGTATGAAACAAATGAGGAAGAAGAAAATAGGAAAATGAATTAAAAATGGTAAAACTAACTGTAAAAGCTTTCATGGTATAATAAGCTCAGTTTTTGTGGTTTTGGAAATTTTTAATGAGCAATTTCATTGCTGTTTCATGAATACGTACTGCATTTATTACAGAATTTCGTGAATAATTATAATTTCTACACATTTCACAATTTTTCTATGTTATTTCACAGTACAAAAAATTTGTAGGCCCTACTATTTGTGGTTGGCCAGCATTGTAGTAACTTGCATGTATAGTTCCTCGCGTGAATACATGTCATCTTTTAAACATGTTGCTGGAAACTTTTCTGCCTGTTGGCAATCTGCAGCTGAAACATTACACAACTTTTCAGCATATGTGAGATGCATGCCTATCAGTTCCTTATTACTTCACTCCATCACACATACTATGAAGAATTGTGTGCTGTGTAAACTACCAATGCAATGCTAGCAGGCTGGTTACCTCGTTACCACTTGGTACTAATAACAGGAACCAATGCAATGGGCTACTTTCCCACAATAACTTCTCAGTCATAAACATTATGGTATAAGAACCTGCTGTATTAGGACTAGAACATGAGCCAGGTTGTCAGCTGACATGTCATGCATGACAGTGGTACAGGCCACCACTAATCTGCTTTCCAACTAAACGTGTGATTTCGGAGGTAACTGTCGGGATTAGTGGATACTACCAAGACAACATTTTCCTTTGATATTTGCTTGCTGATTACTAACATGTAATGTCAATTTGCTTCAAGTGGAGAATAAAAAAATTGTAAGTTATAGAAGGCCTTGTAACCATTTGCCAGTATACTACTTTTTATTGTTTAATTGCAAGTAATTTCCAACACATTTCCATGCTCCACTTTTGGGGGCATCTACCACCCTCTGAAATTACTGTTGACCCTATTTATTTTTCCCTAAGTATTCTGCTCACTCTTGGTTAGCATACGTTGACTCGTCCTGTATACCATGTGTTAATGGAGATGCTTATGTTGGATTCATTCTGTCTGTAGGTCATTTAATTCTTTGGTTAAATGCTGTCAAATTAATTGTTGCCTGTACTTTTGGCATTCTTAAGTAACTAAGAAATTTTGTTAGCTATAGGTAGTCTATTCGTGGTTTCTTCACACGTTTTTAATCAGACTTTTGAAAAATCACCCCATTTAGTAACTAAGAAATTTTGTTAGCTATAGTCTATTCGTGGTTTCTTCACACTTTTTAAATCAGACCTTTGAAAAATCACCCCATTTATGATTTTGTTGTTTCCTAAATATGTAATGTATCACAATGTTTTATACTTGTATTAATATAAAAGAACCTAAATTTAGGTAAAATTGAATTTTCAGTTATACTATATTTATAAATTATATTATTTATTTTATATGTAGTTAACACAAATAAAAACAGAGAAAATAGGGGTGTTGGTAATGCTTAGTAAGAAATAGTTTGACGCATGCCACACTGCTGTGCAGCGCGACTGCATACACTAAAGCGGCTGCATACACTAAAGCTGCGTACATTTATTCTAGTGGCTACAGGGTTGATTCAATGCGCTAGAACAACTACAGACACAGAAAATAATTAACATGTTTAATTATGAAATTTGTACTTCACGCTCAGAATTCAACATGCAGTCACCATCCCCTCGACCAGAGATTGTTTTACCCAATGAGCCATGGACCAGCTGACACAGATAAGGAAGTTGAAAGAGTCACCACAGGATCGCAGCACTCCTGCGTCCAGTGACGTCAAGAAGAGATGGTAAACTTGCAATCAGCCTCCACCCAGGGTGATAAGAAAAGCGGGGTGCAGCCCGCTACCTTGAGATAATCTACCCCTGTAGTAGAAGGCTAGCAACCCCCGCACCCCTGTGAGAGCCACGAAGCTAAGATTTCGACTATATGCGGAATCCTCAAAACACTCTTGCCAGAGTTCATCGGCCTGCCAATTGTAAAGGTTGGATTTGGAGGGCTTTCCTCAGTCTGGACAAGACCTCCACTTCTCCTAGCCTGAAGAAGGCCAGCCTTCCTCTACCAACAGCCTGTGAAGGTTCATCCACCAGCTTGCAAAGGCTCTCCAGCACCTCCAGCTCTGGCAGCTTGTGAAGGCTCTTTGGAAGTAACTTCATCGTCCGCAACCCTGCACTCCTTACCTCAGTCATTCCTTGACTCCCGCAGTAGTAGGCCATTGCGACGTCCTCTCTGGACAACCACTCCTCCGATAACTCTCTCTCTGTTAATTGCGAAGTTTAGTATTCTTGGAGTTTGTTTGGTTGGAGAGAATTTATCTAGGTTTGCCTTCACCTGGTGTTAAATTAAATAATTAATAGTTATTATTGGTTTTAGATTATTAAAGAACCGGATCCCCAGTGTTTTCTCAAGCGTCAATATAAAGCTACAACAAACTCCAACCTTGGTGAGGTAGTCATTTACGAATCCTTAATCATTTTAATTTTAATTAATTTCATTTGGGCTCAACAGCAAACGTAACCTTTTACTGGGGAATAAGTGTGAGTTGGCTGAACCCCTCAAGATTACAGCGCCTGCAAACGCTATAGTCTGCAAAGACATGCTGGGATTCCTGGGAGTGTCCGGTACGCCCGCGCTTGCCTGTGTTACCATTCCGACACTAGCCTGTTATTTCTCCCTGTCAGTGCCTTGGGAGTGACTGAATAAGATACTCCCACGATGGCTGTACTACTGCAGCTGGGGGAAGAGTTAGACTAACCAGTACATTAATGGAAAGAGCCTCAGTTAGAGAGAAAGAAACCTTGCAATATAACATTAGTTTGGTAAAGTTAATTTTCATAAATTTAGATTACTAGAAAGGGAGGAGGACTGTTTAGCAGAAAGCATTGTTGAACTCGACTGACCCTACAGAGGGACCTATCTCAGTCTGGTGGCGCAGCGCCTGTCAACTCCACTCACGACACTGCACCCCATCCCCCTTACCAGAAGTCACTTCCCGCTCAGTATCTAATTTTGCCCTATATAGCTTGAGAACATGAATCCGAACTATATTCTGAACTAGGCATCTGTTGACCATTGCCAAGCTACGAATCCATTAGCATTTTCAGCCCGTCTAACTCCGTACCAATTACGAAGCCACCTGCCCTATCCCAAGTTAGTGACACTGCACCACCAAAGACGTGTACGATCCGAATGGCAGCTGGGAAGGTAATTAAACTCGCCATACCTCCCAAAGCTACACTAAAATTCCAGATAGCTTTCCCTCTGCGTAACTTTGTTCCTTCTCGTAAGCCTACGAAGCCAGCCCCTTTCAGACATCCCGGAAGTGAACCCCACTCACAGTGACTTTATTCTTTTGGACAGCTGGCGTCCCGTATTTTGGCAACCTTCACGGTGAGCAAGATTGCGCTCCTTGGGAGGGAGTCATTTTTAACTAAGCTCATCTTGGGGTTTGATTCCCCTCCCTTCAAACATAACTCTTTCACTAGGTGGTACCCCCATAAGAACCCCTACATGGGACCAACCTTGACCCGCCAGGCAAAGGAACACTCGCTAGAAACCTATACACCATCGAAGAGCCCCCTTATAACCACCCGGAGGTAATCAGCATTCCTAACAATCCACCCCAACGATAGGTTTACCTCCAATGAGGCATCCATAATGAGGTGGGAGACTCGATGCCTGTAGGGAGTGTCAAGTAATACGTCGTGTATCTCTTACCGTCCACCGACTAGAGGTGCGTCAAGTTTTTATGCACAATATTATTAAATTGAGTGTGCACGAATCACTAATGTGGTGTGTTGTCCCTTTGGTGTAATTCCCTAGACTTGGTTAAGCTTTGTCTGCATGAGGTGGACGGAGGAATATCCTGAAAGTAAAACTTTAATAGGGCTTCAGAAAAGTTGGAAGTAATCGTGATTGGACTACGTACATAAATAAAGACAAATATTAATTATGTATTAAGTTCTACCTTAAATTATAAAATTAGTTAGTTATGTGCAGTAGAATCTTCGTACAAAGTACACAGAAGGACTTTAAATTATATACTTTATACTGAACAAGTATTTAATATATTATATCTGAGATTCAAAATACATTCTTTAAATTGAATTACATACTTTATACTGAGATTTTACTGTGTTTGTTTATTAATGCCTATGATTATGTATGCTTTACTGTTTATATTAACATGTAACTACTTTTTAGTGCCTCTTTTAATTATTGTTTTTCAGTGAAAGAAAATAAAGAAAGTTTTAATCAGCTGATATATTCAGTGAGGCAAAGACAAGGAAAACTAACATCATATACTACTGAAGGAGTGCAGTCAGAAGTTGGTCCGAACACTGGAAAAGTAGCAGCTAGAAAGCAGTTTTCCAACAAACTCCACATATCTGACAGTGATCCTGATAGCCCTGATGAAGTGGAAATGGTTGAGATCAGGGATGATGACAATGCCATTTTTGATCAGCAGACAATGGTTTATAATTCTGAGGTTTCAAGCATGTGTGAAGTCACTTATGGTAGAATGTCACCAGAAGATAGTCTGCAAACTGTTCCAAAGCCGGTCATGAACGGAGCTGCTGAGGATGATGACTGCACTATTAATAAGAGCTTCAGCCTTCTTGAAAACATTGATACAGGTAAATTTAGAGATAAACTCATCACAATATTGACTGTTCACATTAATTGAGGATTTGTCAAATCAGTGTAGAAAACAATCTCTGCCAATAATTGTAGCATTGCAATATGCTATAATGTATATATTTCGGGAATTATTTTTATTTGCTCTATTTCTGTGTAAATGATAGTAATTCATTTAATGTTTAGAAGATTGTGGCAGTAATAATTTGTTGGTATTATGTACATATTTGTTTTTCCAAATTTATTATTTTATTCAAGTATAATCACAGTGCAACTTTTTCAAGGAGTTAGTGAGAGAGTCACGTCTGCGTGTTGCACGATTTGATGAAATTCAACTGATGTCACAGTAGGCCGACGTGACAGCCTGTGCGCGCATTGTAATCCTTTGATTTTGAGACACGTCAGTATTCACAGGCTATTTGTACACACTACCAAACT
The DNA here is from genome assembly GCA_029891345.1 of Dryococelus australis. Lineage (NCBI taxonomy): Eukaryota > Metazoa > Arthropoda > Insecta > Phasmatodea > Phasmatidae > Dryococelus > Dryococelus australis. The sequence goes on from CM057000.1 coordinate 98,699,889, forward strand.
TTGCAAAGCCACGATTGTACCACGTTTACTTGATGCAATATTTCAGGCAGGATAAATAGGATTAGCACGATTTCCTCGTCGCAAGTATCACAGTTTCTTCGTCGTCGTAGTGTGTTTAACAGTTGTTAGCTGAATGACTTTCAGCAAGTGACCATTTCGCTCGAACCGACAAGCGCCCGCGACTTTAACCTTCTGTTTTCATTTCGGACATTTTTCTAATCTACTAAATTTATTTTCCTTCGGTGCGAGGAGTCGTTAGGGCGCCGGGAGAGAAGTGTATTGATTCTCTCCCGTCTTCGTAATTATCAAGTCTCGAAGTGAGAAGTTTTGTTTTGTGAAGGCGGCTATTCTGTCTCTTGAACTTTTTCTTTTGACTACTGCAACTGTTAATTGTTTTTCTTTGCCAATGTTTTGAAGAGATGGCAATAAACTTTCTAGTGAACAGTATATTCATCTTTTATTTTCTTTCTGGTTTTAATCAGTGAACTAATTCAGAGTCTCAAATTTTAACTGAGCTAGTCCAAGCTAGTGTTTGCTGCAAACTCCCACGAGTTTTCGTGCACAAGAAACATGACATAATAAACTCTGTTTTGAGTACTTGTGATTAATTTGTAGTGAGTCAGGAAGAAATATCTCAAGGTATTTGTGTCATAGCACAACCATAATGGTAAAATTAATGGCACCTGAATTTGTATTATTTTTTTGTTTTATTTGTGTTTGGTTTTACAGATTAAGGCTTAGATAGTACAGTCGACTCTCAATCTATAGTTTTCGCATGTATTAATAAACCACATCCACCAACAATATTTTGTGGTCCTAGCGAAATCCTTATGTAAATAATGTTAATATAAACAGCTTGTATCGTTTATTGCATGGTGCATCGATCAAAGTATATTTCGGGTCTCTTCAACCAATATTCCCCACAACTATCGTTTTTAAGCTGGGTGTTTATTCAAACGTCTAGTTACTGGATGTGAAAAATGTCATTTGCGCCGTCGTTTATCACTGTTCAGCAGCGCGCTGTCTGCGTTCCCAACATATCAGTGTGGCACTGCAGCGGGGTGCGATGTGCAAGTATGACTTGCTATTTCCCCTTACATGCCAACAAGAGGGGAAGTGGTTACCTATAGCAACCAGCGTGGCGACCTAGTACTCTCTCTCTCCTCCTCCCCCCCCTATTTCTGTCTCTGTCACTCACCTTCCTTCCTCCCCTCACATGCCTTTGAGAGGGGAAGTTGCTGTCTAAACAAAAGATAAAGTACATCCTCTCTCTCTCTCTCTCTCTCTCTCTCTCCTTCTCTCTCTCTCTCTCTCTCTCTCTCTCTCTCTCTCTCTCCTCTCTCCTCCTCTCTCTCCTCTCTCTCTCTCTCTCTCTCTCTCTCTCCTCTCTCTCTCTCCTCTCTCTCTCTCTCCTCCCCTCTCTCTCTCTCTCTCTCTCTCTCTCCTCTCCTCTCTCTCTCTCTCTCTCTCTCTCTCTCTCTCTCTCTCCTCTCTCTCTCTCTCTCTCTCTCTCTCTCTCTCTCTCTCTCTCTCTCTCTCTCCTCTCCTCTCTCTCTCTCTCTCTCTCTCTCTCTCTCTCTCCCCTCCTCTCTCTCTCTCTCTCTCTCTCTCCTCCTCCTCTCTCTCTCTCCTCTCTCTCTCTCTCTCTCTCTCTCTCTCTCTCTCTCTCTCTCTCTCTCTCTCTCTCCTCTCTCTCTCTCTCTCTCTCTCCTCTCTCTCTCTCTCTCTCTCTCTCTCTCTCTCTCTCTCTCTCTCCTCTCTCTCTCTCTCCTCTCTCTCCTCTCTCTCTCTCTCTCTCTCTCTCTCCTCTCTCTCTCTCTCCTCTCTCCTCCTCCTCTCTCTCTCTCTCCTCTCTCTCTCCTCTCTCTCTCCTCCCCTCTCCTCTCCCTCTCTCCTCTCTCTCTCTCTCTCTCTCTCTCTCTCTCTCTCTCCTCTCTCTCTCTCTCTCTCTCTCTCCACTCTCTGGCTTTCACACACCGGCCTAGAGCAAATGTGTGCCTGGCGAACGTAATTTTATCAAGATTATGCATCGCTCAAAATAGTTGCACTTATCATCCATTGTATTTCAAAACAAATGGTTTCGCCTGAAAATGTTACGCGAAACGTTTTAATGCGGAATTATTATTTGCAAAGATATTTTGTTTTCATGATTAATGGTAGCTAGCTTTTTCGTGTAAGGTCTGAGTTTCATTGTATCTGTCATACAATCAACATGTTTTGAAAGCGCAATATTTATTTAACTCAAGGGCAGCATCTTCGTGAATAAAATTATACCCAGAAGCATATACTTGACCTCCCCTTATCACCAAAAATTGTTTGAATATCGAGCGACGTGTATTATAAGTGTAAAGTTTATTTTCATGTGTATTATAAGTGTAAAGTTCATTTTCAGTAAGTTTGTTTGGGCTCGAGAACAATTTGGACTGTATTTTAACGAAAAACGTTTCGAGTTGCGACTTACCGACATGAAAACAAAGCCGAACTGGTCTTGTAGATTCTGGCAGCGCCGCTCCAGGCCGAAGGCGCCACCATCGACAGTGTTGCCACAATGTGTCACTGTCAGCGAGAAATTTTTGCACTTCTTCCAGCTGATGGCTGGCTCCAACAGAGTTAGTGCCACAATCACTGTAAATGTTGGCACATTGTCCACGTCGTGCGATGAACCTCCTAAAGGCTGCCAGAAATGCCTCTGTTGATAAATATGAAACAAGCTCTAGATGTATGGCCTTTTTTTGCAAAACACACAAACAGGCATATGCCTGCAGCACACAAGGCTTTCTAAGTCTAGCCATGGTGATGGAGACGGGACCTCTATAAGCAACTCCAGTGTTCATAAATGACTTGGCCTGGCACACCCTTTCAGCTGGAAGAATCCCATGATTGGTGTGAGGGGTTTGGATAGGTTCTAAAGCAGTGTATAAATTTTTGAAAGCGGCTGCAAATGAGATTCCTGGTGCTAAGCACCCAAAATTCTCTTTGAAGCAGTAACTGCAGCATTTGGACCCTGGGTGAAAAAATTTTTAATGAATCTCATCAATCAGCAGCACTACAAAACAACAATTTTTTGGGAGAAGAATTGGGTGTTTCTCTTTGAATTGCACTTCATCCCTTTGCATTCGACCACCTACCCTCAGGATGCCTTCACAAGCTACAAAAGGAGCCAGTTTCTGGATGAATGGAGAACAAGGTTGGTGCCTGGCAATACAAGCAAACTCTTCAGCTAATTGTATTTGCGAGATCTTGATTAGGATATTCAGGGCCCTTTGCATCTCATCCAACTGAACTGGACCTGTGGTAGGTGACCCACCTGCACCAACTACCTGCCCAAATCTGCAACACAGTGCTACTATTCGTTTCACCTTATTTAATTTTGACTGTCTAGGAATGGTGACTGTGTCAAGGTGGCCTGCAGCACAATAGTTTGGTGCTCTTCTTTGCAGGTGAGGCTAAAATCATGAAGTGTACACTCTGTGGCCAATGCTTCTTATCTTCATGAGCCAGGCAGGTCCTAACCACCAGAGGGGATGTGCGACAAGCTGGGCAGGAGTAAGGTCATGAGAAGCACAATCTGCTGGATTCTGTTCACTCGGAAGATGATGCCACCAATTGACAGAGGTGCAGCTCTGAATTTCACTTACTCTATTCCCGACAAAGGTTTTCCACACATGTGGTGAAGCCCTAATCCACGAAAGTGCAACTGAAGAGTCAGTCCAAACATATGTCTCTTCCAGGGACAAAATTGATGAGTACTTACAACACTAAGCGCAAGCACCGAGCCAGAAGTACAGCAGCACAGAGCTCAAGGCGAGGAAGTGTTACTGTTTTGAGAGGAGCCACCTTAGAGTTAGCAAGCAGCAACTGGATGGTGACCACATTTATGGAAGATACTTGTCGAAGATACACTACAGCTGCATACCCCTTCTCTGAGCTATTGGAGAAACCATGCAGTTCAAAGGTGGAGTCTGCACTGCTAAGGGCGATACAGCAAGGAATTGTTATGTTGGAACAGCAAGACAACTCATTTAGAATGGTTTCCCACTTCGCAATGATGTCGGGAGGAGCCAGGCAGTCTCAGTCAACACTTGCCAGCCACAGCTTTTGTATCAAATGTTTGGCTAAGAGTGTCAATGGTGACAACTATCCCAGTGGGTCAAAAACCCGAGCTATGTCCAAAAGAATTCCACGTTTTGTCATAATTAGGGGTCTCTGCTGAATATCATAACCGAAAGTGTTTGAGCTGGGGTTCCATTGCAGCCCTAGAACCTTGACATATTGGTCTTCATCAAAGGAGTAGGACATACCTGAGAGTTGTACATCCTCTGGACACATGCCTTCTAGCACAGCAGGGCAGTTACTGGTGAACTTGCGGAGTTGGAACCCACCTCGCGAGAGCAACTGTTGTAGTTCCTGTCTCAGATTCACAGCAGAAGTGGCATCGTTGGTTCTCGTGACTACATCATCAACATAAGTGTCATGACAACAAAACACTAGCAGCATTCGCATGGACTCCCTTCTCATCTTCTGCTAGCTGACGCAAAGCTCTGAGAGCGAGAAATGGGGCCGAGCTAACACCGAATGTAACAGTGTTAAGACTGTACACTTCGAGAGGCTGATCTTCAGACTCCCTCCAAAGGATGCGCTGGTAATTTCTATGCGCATCAGCCACCAGAATTTGACAGTACATTTGTTTTATATCACCTGTAAATACAATCATTGGAATTCGAAAGTGAAGCTACTATGTCCCTTTGAAGCTTAGGTTCAGTCAACAATACATCATTCAAAGACAAACCAGAACTGGCCTTCGCAGATGCATCAAACATGGCACGAAGTTTAGTGATGGTATTATAAAGTTTGTGCACACAGTGATGTGGGATGTAATAGGACCAACAGGAATTAATCTGAACAGTCAATACAACTCATATGCCTGAGTTAATATAATCTTGCATAAATGAAACATAACCAGCCTTGAGATCTGGCTGGCATTTAGATCGACGCTCAAGTGAACGGAAACAACAAAGTGCTGTGGAGTAGGAGTCGTCTAGATCAGGGTCTAGATTTTTGAAGGGAACTACAACACTAGCGACCATTTTCATCACGAGCTCAGCCTTCTGCAAACAACTTTTCACAGAGGACATCATCTGATGATGATGGTGTTGGTTTATTAGGAGGCAGTTCTTCCAGTTTCCTAAGTCATTCCATCATAGTGTCCAGTGATGGGCTTAAACTGGAAGCCACAAAGAATGAGGAAATACGTGATTATTGCAAATGAGGCAAACTGCTGTCAACCTTTCCCATTACACTCCAGTCAAAGTGTGTGTCGAGAGCTACTGGAGTACCAGGCGGTCCTTTACACTTGCTTCCTTTCAATAAGTAGGGAAAAAGCTCTGCACCTGGCAGCATGTCAATTGACCCTGGAGTCTCAAAGGCTGGGTCTGCTATCTGCAGTTGGGCAAGATGGCTCCAGGCTTGGGGGTCCACAGGTGTGCATGGGTGGTGTCCTGTTATGCGAGGTAACACTAAAGCATCTATTGAAAATACTGTCCCTGTCTTTCCACAAGGCTTTAGCAAACAAGATACCACACCACGAGCAATGTTAAGTGGTGCCTGAGAGAGTCCCTGAAGTGGCTGAGTTTTCTTCCTACGAGGAATACCCAAGCAAGATAAGCAATTTTCAGAGATGAAATTGGCTTGACCACCAGAGTCCAATAACACTCTGATGGGTTGGAAGGTCCGTGACACGTCTTGTACATCAATGACAGCAGTTGACAGTATAACCAAAGCATTGCTGGGTGTCTTCGAAAATGAGGAGCACACCGTCACAGTAGAACTTGTATCACCATTTGAGCTGCTATCTGGCACATCTACGGATTATCCTGATCTATCTGAGACATCCTCTTGAGTGGATGGCTCCAGGAAATGCAGCAGGGAGTGACTTGCAGTGACGACACAAGACTTCTGAGGGACAGTTTCTGTACTGGTGCAAGGGCTGCAAACAGTTCAAACATAGTTTGAGTTCCTTGACAAGTGCAAATTGTTCCTTGTGTGGCTTCTGTTGAAAGTGGGGACATTTGTATAACAAATGTGCTGTGTTGCACAAGCTGCAAGAAGGGGTAGGTTTCACCATAAAGACACTGGATGAATGGTAACCTTTAGCCAGTTTACAATCTGCTGAAACCTGCACAGGTTTGATCTTTGAGGGTGCCGGCCTAGATCTTGATGCAACTGCTTCCATAGCATGGCAATGTTTTTCTGAAAACTGCACAAAGGATTTGTAAGTGGGGAGCTCATTGTCTGTCGATTCCATCTCCCAGTGTGTTTGAAGTGGGGCATCCAGTTTCCTGCAAAGGATGGGCAGTAAAATTAAGTCCCAGTGCTGCACAGGAACCTTCAGAGCGTCCAGTGCTGCCACATTCTCTGTTACAACTGTCAGCATCTGTCGCAGTGAGGTGGGCGATTCAGAGGATACTGTGGGTGCTTCCAGCAGAGATTCCACGTGCAAATAAACAGTTAATCTTTTGTTTGAATATCGCTCAGACAACTACTTCCATGCGTCAAAATTTTCATCTGACATATGAAATGCCTGAATCATACTTAATGGCTCACTATTACAAGACAACTTTAAACAGGACAACCTTTTGACGAGAGTAGGTTGGGGTGATAAATTACAAGAGCACTGAACAAGTTTGAGAAGTTCACCCAGTCTTTTGCACATTCACTGAACTGTGGCAAGGAGATCTTGGGAAGTGATACATTTAGCTTCTACGTGCTGGTAGCTACTGCATGTGCTGCCTCCGACTTGCTCGCAAGAGATTCTGCCATTTCCATAACATCGTAGTATTGATCTTCGTAGTTCAGCATGCGGGCTGCATGTGCATCTTTATCAAAGCCTGTTAGTTGTTTGGCTGCCATTTCTACAGTAATGTAATCTGACTCAAAGTTACGTTTTATTTCCGGCAAATCATGCACGGTTGCATGGAATGAATTTCTTTTGGAGGGATCTGTAGCAACACACTTGGAGAGGCCAAGCGAGCGCTTGAGGCCAATCGTAGACGCAGTATTGCCACTTGAGCATCACCCATGATTAAAGTTGCTGCAATGGGCAATAACACGTCCACAAACTACGTATCACAACACAAGAGTTGCGTGTTGATGTGCATAATGCAGCACAAAGAGAGATATGAAAACACGCAACGAACAAAGAAAAAGGCCTTCACGCGCACACAAACACGATATCCCAAATCAAAAAACTTCGTTAATGTTCACAGTTTGTCATACTATACAACCCGAGTGTGAGTTGTAAAGTTTGCTGCTGACAACCACACTTTTCTGTCACGTACGTGCTCGCTATGTAAAGCGAAATCACAACAGATATACAAACCCACAACGAACAAAACAAATATTGAATACACACACCGGCGCATATCCGATCCGAAAGGATGAAATGTTTGGGCTCGAGAACAATGTGGACTGTATTTTAATGAAAAACATTTTGAGTTGCAACTTACTGACACGAAAACAAAGCAGAACGGGTCTTGTAGATTATGGCAGCGCTGCTCCATGCCGATGGCGCCACCATCGACAGTGTTGCCACAATGTGGCAGGAAATTTAAACTAGTTCAAACGGACCCATGGCCCAAATAAAGTTCTTGCAGGGAAATCGGAGGATTTATATTGATTTATTTCAATAGACACGCATCTTTTGAATAAACTGATAAAATATAAGGTTCTATTCAACACCTTTTGCAATCTAATAATGGTTAGGTATGCACCCAGTTGAGTGCAGTGTAACTCACTATAGGGAAAATCAGAGGACCTGATTTTGAATGGTTAAATATTAAAGACGGTGGAGAAATCAATTATAATCACCTTATTTTTTCATTTCCGTCTCAAAATTACAAGTTTTCTTTGCAGTGAAATATAATTACTAACTTTAAAAAAAACTGACATTTGCCACGGGTGCAAGGTGTTGGCACTCAGCAACAATTAACGGCGTGGAGCAGTAATCCTGCTGTTGAAACCCCTCTTCCACCCAGCTGCTGTGAACACATGGCTTAATCGATAACTTCTCAGCATGCTCTTGGCTGAAGAAGTGCGTGCAGGACATTCAAAATTTGACTTGCATTTGGTGTCATATCATTTTCATTTTCAGAGCGTTTGAAAGTTTTAGGTCAGCTTACATTTGGTGTTGGATTACAATCAATTATATATAGTATTTTGAGACGTTATTTTCGGTATTCAAACTAGTTTAAGCAAAATGTTTTTTAATGTATTATTTACAATAATACTTTTTCTAAAATTCCTGTTTTTATTGTGTTTATTAGCTAAACTTTATTCACAGATAATGTACAGCTCTTAGTATACTCAGCATAAGGTTAGAAGTTGTATTTTATTGATGTACATTCCAGAAACCGTTTCTACTGAAATCCTGCATGTATGGCCATTTTTTGGCAGTCCCCTGAATAACTATAGATTGAGATTTGACTGTAGTAACGTATTTGTAGTTTTAACTATTTCACTGCATCATGTGTTCATATTAGTTTGATTATTGCCCTCTTCCTTTCCCTCCTTTTACTGTATACATATATAAAGCTGTTTTTCTACAGCAGATGTGGTTTTAGTTATCAGCTCGGAGTAAAAAAATAAAATAAAACGTTAACGTACTGACGCATGGCGTACCGGGAATAAATACTCACTAGTTGGTCTTGCAGAGGGGGTCCCAGTCTTTATGGCCAGAAGATGAGCCAGGCACTTCTATATGTACAGGATTTCTGTTCTGCCTGGGGATGAGTGGCTTCCCGTTATACAAAACTGGCCAGGTGGCTTTGCTGCAGGGCACAAAATCAGGTATGGGCAACACAATTCGGCGCTTAGGTACTACTACTGCTTTGGTTATACCTTGACTATGATTTGCTGGAGCAATGTTTGTGCAAGTTGAGACTGGTATCGGTACAGTGTACCGAGTCATTGAGAATTGCGGCTTTGGTGGAGGAGCAGGGCGCAGTATGGCGGGTACCAAATATGTGATGACTGGTGTCAGTGGTTGGTTGAGTTGACGTAAGTGCTTAACTACCCACCAAATGTACTTTGTCTGGCCTGTCTTCTTGGGAGGGTTGAAGTTGAAGAGATCTCTTGGGACAGCAACTTCCACTGCATCCTGAAGATGTCTGAGGGCTTGCGCGTGAGCTTGAGGTGCTAAACTAGCTTTCTGAGAGACCAGGGAGGGCTGATACTTGTGCGTTCTGCCAGAAGCCAAGAGAGTCTGTCGCACACTCTTTGAGAGACATCCTTTTGGAGTAGGGCATCTGGTGGGGGAAGTTACCTTACTACTACTGCACTAAGACAGCAGGCTCCTTGTACAATTTATGTGTGGCACCTCGTGCAGCCTGGGGACTGGCGAACACCCTATTCCCAAGTCTGGCAGAGACTGCGGTTCGCGAGGGAAGTCAGGTCTCGCCTGTTCAAGGTCGCACACGGGTGTGTGGCCCTGTCCCAGTCTCCCCAAACTAGGGAATATCAGACTCTTGGCAGAGACTGCGCTGGAGAGACCAACAAACACCGAGCTGACAAGCTGTTTCCAGGACAGTGTAAGTGTGAGGCTCCTCCTGTCCTTCAATTCCAAGGGGTTGACGGGAAGGGTGGCCAAATATAGTGTGTGGTTGTGGAACTAGTGTTTGGCTCGGTTGAGTTAAATTTTCCGGGATCATCTACAGTCCCATTATGCGAGGGTAACCACAGAAAGGTGCTCTGTCTACAGGAAAGTTACTCATGTTAAAAGCTGACCCATGTCTTATTCCAGCAAGAAAATAAACTTGTGGTAAATACACCCTAATTCCTGCTCAACGGTGGGAATATTAGCTGGAAACCTAGAATACACTGTTAGGATGGGCTGTAAAGGCAACCGGCGTACAAACAAGGGAATGCTGGGTGTGATGCTGAACATCTAAGCAATCAACTCTTGCATTGTTGTACGTATAAATTGTGTGAAATGACATAATGTAATAGCTCTGACACGTAGCTGGGTAAACTAAGAAAGGACATGACAGAATGAGTCCTAAGAAGGACTGTGAGGATAGGTCCACTACAGATACATCTGTATGCCGCAGGGTGAATGGGTTTTGTGAGGTATATAGCTGGGAGAGTGCCTAACTAACGTAACCTAACCCTATCGCAAGCGTAGCTTAAGTGATGGAAAACGGAGTATAGTGTCCGTGCAGTGGGTGCTGGAGACTAACATAAATGGAATGATTCCTGAGTGATGAGCGCTAGGAATGTACGGAGCTTCAATTTGGTCAGGATCTGAGTGGTGAGCACTAGAAACAAAGACTGGCCAAGAGACGCGGGCTGTCTCTCCTTTTATACTAATTTGGGCCGTGGCCCAATGCTGATTGGCTTGTGCCACTAAGGCGGAGGAGTGGTCACAGAGCAGGGGGTAGAAAATTGTAGCGTTTGTCCCTAGACCTACCTATTTTCCTTCAATAGTTCACACATGTACTGCGGTGTACTAAGTTTACTCTATTCGTCAAGCAAGATAGCATAGAGGAATGACGTACGTGGGGGTTAGTAACGAGATGGCAAATGATACAAGCAATTGGAATTCTCTAAATACAAAACACATTTATTATAACAAGGGATGTCAAAGTCGATTCCTCGATATCCTCGATTAATACAGGTATCTAAGTATCGAGAATCGAATGGTTAATTGTTATAAATCCTCGTCCACCTTCACATGATTTTTTGAGGTTATGTTGCACAGCAACAGGTCTTTGGTTTTCCAGATAGGCTGAACCTGTACCGAAATTGCATGTGTTGACCGGAATTAACCATTCAATGATGGTTCGACTATGAAAGAATTAAGATAATACAGTAGGATCTCGGTTATCCACGATAATATAGGGGAAGAGATAGTTGTATAATGGAAACTCGCAGTTAAACGAGACTTTTTATTTTGATGGCTGCCATGTGGCAGACAGCTATTATCAGTATTTGGTTGGCTTATTTCACTGCGACGTCATACTATGTGTTGTGTGGCACGGCTGTAATGGGAAAACTGCACTCGGTTTTTTTTGTTCACTTTCCGACATGATGCAGTACTACGTGTATATTGTTGCAAGAATGCTACAAATGCACGTGGAAATCTACCACACAATATCTAAGCATATAAATGTCAACGTAGACGAAACACTAAAAAAAACTGTCAGTCCCGGATGAAAGGCCACCGCCGCACACGTGGATACTGTAGGAGATAGCACTTTGTTGCTTGTAAGTGTTGCGATCAGCGTTAGTTGATAAACCGGGCGCCGGAAGTCGATGTCCATCTGCAACAAGATTTGATTTGTAGATATAAACCCTCTTTAGCGGCAAGCTCTTTAAATTCCGGTTCACTGAAGCGGAACATGCATTGACTTTTAGTCTGTTGCACAGTAGTTATTAGTAGTGAGAGCATAAGGATCCTTAATAATACCAGGATTCCTGATATTATTTTTCAGATTTTTTATTTTACTAACCTATTATTTAACGGTATATTAGATAAAGAACAGGTACATTTTTCATATCATACATATTTCCTGTTTGTGACATTTTCGTTTTTGAGGTAGTCGAGATTGAAAGCAATTTTTTTTGTGCTTACTTTTACCAAAAATAACCATCTTTTTGTTCTAAAAGTGGGGACTGGGGATTTTATTTACTTAGACGTGAAGAAAATGTCTAGCTATGTGTGGAATTATTTTTCCGTTGACGTAAATTATGCAAATTACGCATTTTGCAGTTTGTGCTTGGCAAAAATTTCACGTGGTGGAGTTAGTCGCACAACTAGTAAATTGAGAAAACACTTAAGTAAACACCACAAGTACAAGAAAATTGCCAATAATGATGTTTCAGAAGATCTTTTGGGCAAAGATGCGTGTAGCAGCAAGTCATCCAGTGTCCCTGCAACGTAACATGTTTGGTAGGAGTATTTTCATTTAGCACTGCTAAATGAAAGGTTACTTGTATTTCAGTTTCCTTACTGAATAGCATGAATATTTGTGTACATATTGGTTAGCTTCATAAGTTGACCTTAAATATTGCATTGAGAAGTTGAGAACTTTTGTTTAACTTGTTTGTATAATACTATGTCTATATTAATTTCAAATAAATCATATATTTAACAAAAATACTTATATGAACTTATTAAGCCTAATTAGATAAGTCAAAATGGTACATAAATATAGAAAATTAACTTCACTTAGCAGACCAGAAAGTCTTTCTGTAATTCTCTTTATATTTGTGTCTGTCTAATTTGACTTACAAAACAAAATTTCAAAAGGATACATTGACTGTAGGCACATGTTGATAATTGCTATATCCTAATTTGTGGTATCAGAATAGAGGTTGAATCCAGTGAAAGGTTTTGCAGTTGGAATCGAGAATCGGAATAGAGAAAAATTTATATTTGACATCCCTATTGTTACAATTTCTCTCTCTAGAAATTAAGTGGGCTATACAAAGTTAGTTAAGGGATGGAGATCATAATCTAATAAAAGAATTAATTATAATTTCCTTATTTTATTTACAATAACTACAGCAAAATTCTCTGAACTCAAACTCTCACAATAAATTGAAATCACTTACTGTCCACAATTGACACTAATTAATAAAATTTATAATTATGACAAAGAAATCAATGAAATTAAATAATTAAAGATCAGTCCCAATAGACAGTGTATCAACCTATTCAATTATTTTATAATTTATGCGTCCATATTTGACAGTTTGAATATTTACAATAAAATCAGTATTACACTTCCATTCAGTCCCACCTCAGTTCACTCTATGTTCCACCAGTCGCAATGTTCTAGAGTCCTCCAAGTGCCCTCACGCACAGTAGGCTTCACTTGTCGGTTTCACACCCTCTCGTCCATTCGAGCCACGAACACCTCACTGGCTGTCGTCCCGCAATCTCAAGTCGTCCACACTTCCCTTCGCTCGCGCACACTCGCCAGGCAGCCTCCGTCAATGATTCTGGCTTCTGGGTTGTGGCAGTATATGTAGTGTCTTAGGCCGCGACCTAGAATCTTCCCCAACTCGCGTGATGCGTTGCGGAGGACTGAGGTGCCAGTCAGTCTCACCAGAACATTCTTGCGTCGTCGCTAAACATATCGGAAACTTTAGCAGGTGAGAGAAGGTCTGTGATGCCAGCAAGTCTCGCCACTGTTGGCATACACGGGATTCTCAGAAGGGAAGGGGAAAGGGGGAGATAGCCACGAGCACATCGTTCCAGGAAGAGAGGAGGGTGAGGTGGGTCTCAGATTTTGGCGAGGGGCATTTGAGTCTGCGCCAGCTGCAGCACGTAACACTATTATAACATTAAATGCATTAAATAGAATGATGCAAGTTACACTAATTTGAATAATACAAAACATTTACGTTTACTTCAATCATACACTAGGTCGTGTTCTCATAAGAATAGATTAACAAGCTAAGTGAGACCTGCCTATCCTTGCCAGAATACTAGAGTTTAATATAGGGATACAGTAAATGATGGAGTCCCGAGAGATGGCCTTACGCCCTACTGCCAAGCCGATTATGCTCATCCTGATGTGTGAGTATAGATGGCTATGAGACCCTCAAGGCCTGGACAGCTGTGATGCCTTTGCCTTCAGCCTCGCTGGGACCTTGGTGTCATCGGCTCCGATGAGTAACTCATACTGACACTTCTTGAACGTCGTGGCGCATCTGGGGGGGGGGGGGGGGGGTTGCACTTCGCGGCCCCAGAGTGTGGTCAGGCTCTTTTATTTATTAAATATTGTGGGCGGCCCAGCTCTGGCCGCCACACTCCACTATATTTAAAATACTGTGTGCGTCCCAGCTCTGGCCGCTACACTATCTCATTGGTTTGGAGAAGCAGCCATCCTGGCTGTTGTTAGTGGACGTGGATCATCAAGGTTTAGACTTTCGGAGCCATCCAGGAGAGAGTTTTGGGCACCAGAAAGGCCGAGAAGTTCATTATCAGAAGAGACGTGCGTAGAACGAAGGGTGGCATACCCAATTTATTAAAGGGCAGTGTCGAGAATGCAAGATTAAATTCGAGACTCTGTTGTACTATTGATATTAATTAATCTCAAGATAATGTTCATGAATTGTTATATTTTAAGAAGTCATTATTGGCAAGGAAGGTAGTAACTAGAATTAAAATACATATACATGTTTTGATGTGATAAGTTTTAGCAATGAAAATAATATAGCATATGTTAAGAACCATAATCATTTAATGTCGACCATAAAATTAATACCTTTGTACGTTGTGTAGTGAGACCACAGGACAGAAGGGAGTACATCCAGCATCACATTTAATTATTAAATTAATAAAAACCCCAAAGACTAGGCGGTGGATATGGGTAAGGAGGATGTTTGAAGAGTGTGCGCCTGTGGTGCTGAATTCACTCTACAACATGCTAGGTGGAAATTTTGCTTTCTGCTATATAAATTAAATTTGAAAAGTTGGTTTGCGAATAAGTGTGCATGAAAGCATTGGTACATAACTCTTTTCCTTAATTATTAAAATAAAAATATATATATATATATATGCATAAGTCATAGTTACTAAAATGTTTAAGACACAATTAAATACGTGAACAACTAAGAGAATCTACACAATTGTACAACTGGACAAGTGTGCCATCATTCGTTTGACGTGGCACTTTGGCAGAGACACAGAGCATTTATTTTCACCTGCTGTGTGGTGTGGTTATGGTTCTTTTTACACTTCGTTTTTCATATCTTGGAACAGGGAACGCTAAATTAAAAAAAAATACATTTTATGAGGTACTTAATAGGTGTAATATCATGGTTACTTGCGTTATATAAAACAGCAAGAATTGTTTATTGTGATGTAAGGTATGGCTAGTGCCATGGTAGCTTTCATTAATATAGAAGGTTACTAACCTACAAGTGTGATAAGTAAGTACCTACATTTTTACATAACACAACCTACCCTAATGGCAGGATAACAAAGAACTAAGAGATATTAATATATAAAAATTCTGTTTGTTTTATACAGCATTTCCTAGTAGGAAATATGTGGCTCTGCGACATGATTACACATTTACAATATCTACATTTCTTTTACACTGTGTCAATGAGGCATTAAATAATCTTATATGCCTGAATGATTGTCTTTCATGCGTAGTAAAATTATTCACTCAAAAAAGAAATGTTTCTTAATTTGTACACTGTCCTGACAATGTCGTATCTGATTTCTCATAAATTGTTTGTGTTTGTATTGTCGTAGCACTAGTCCTTTGTTCAGTTATATAGGTCGTAAAGTTTTACATTGCTATTTGAGTCTGGCTTTTCTTATATTAAGTTTAACATATTTTGGCTTTTATTATTTCACAGCCAATATACCAATAAGGATTACTTTCAAGTCGTTTATATACAAGACTTAATCATTCAAATGAGAGTTACATGTTCTATTATTTGAAATTACATGGCAAGTTTATACAATTAATACTCTAAGGTGGGTATTAGTGCCCATATCATAATCATAAAATTGAAATTGATTAATATTTAGTCATTTCATCATATCAGAGGCACTTACCTCAAGATATATTTATCATTATTATATTTTATATCTTAAATGCATATTATCAGTATGTCTACACTTGTCCTAATAAGGACCGAACTACTGGTCCTTCCCTTAGGACCTGAAAGCTACGCCCTTGCTTGTCTAATCTAAATCCTTTTGTAAAAAAAAAATTGTTATTTACCATGGGTTTTACAGTGAAATGTATAACGCTATACTTACATAAAGCCATACTTGAAGGCCTGATTACCGTAGATTCTACTATAAGTAGTTCTCTGTGATCTAGTTAGCTGGACAAACTGTAGTACTTAGGATGTGGCTTGGATCCTTGCCTAAAGGATTGATAACTTAATAAGTTTTATATATAATGCACTAAATGCAATTACAAGTATGGTAATTATCGCCAGAGTGGCATAATCAAAATGAGCTGGCTCAAGTAGTGAAAATAACTTTGGTTGACCCATGTTAAGACGGGTTAGTGGCATGTTAACACTGGGCAGCACTGGCTGTGCTGTATGATTCATTTGGCATTTAGTATCCAACATAGTGGTGGTGATGTAAAAATGAATCCCGGCAGTCAATGACAACTGCTCCAGGTGAAAGGCTTGTTGGTTTAACCAATGAATGGGGACTACTGTCTGTTGCAATGGAATGGTAGGTGCTCGAGTGTCACACAGATGGGTTGCTTCCTGGCATGTACCTGGCATCCACATGGTACATACAACTCAATACTTCTGAGTTTGTTGTTTGTGACATTAATATTCATAGAAGTACAGTATTCACACATTTAAGGTATGTTCCCTCTGGGATATTATTTAGCACGTACTGGTGAGGGAGGATGGAATGAATAGTGAATTATGTGTTTAAGTTGCAATGATATTTACATGTTGAAAACAGTTTCGTGGAATTTGAGATAGCCTCTTTAATACATATGTAGTCATCACTGGTGAGGGATTCCTTTTGAATGCTTACCATATCCGACAATTTGGATGAGGGAGAAATGGCTTTAATGGTATCCATGCTCAGATCGAGTGCAATTGTGGAGTATGGAATTCAAATTGTGCATGATTGATTTTGGAAATGGTATGGTACTGGAATGATTTTGAAAATTTTCCATTGTGAATTGACTCGTGAAATTGATATTTGTATTTTAATTACCATTTGGGTGGTTGAAAATGATCATTCAGTAAGTTCATGCATGTAGTACTTGATGATATCCTTAGTAATAATATTCAATGTTAAGTTAAATTAATTCAAATTGAGGCTGAGTTTTTTGAGGTCATTACTAAGCTGTGTTTTGTTGACAGCGGTTAGAGGCAGTTTGTTTAGTTGACAGGATATAGCCTCTAATGAGTTATTTGCGAACTAAGTTATTCAATAAGTGAAGTAGACTGGTAGTTAACAAATTCATCTGTGCTTCTACATTATCAATTTTGCTGAGTGCAGTACATATTCTCCTTATTTAAGACTTGTGATAAATCATTAATGGTGGCTGCTATAGAGTTAACCTTGTTTTCAACCTGGTGTTTCAATATGGTTATTACCTGAAATGTAACGTTTACAGTGTTATTTGTAGTGATAATGTTTTTGGCAAGTGTATTAACCTGGTTGTCAAGCTGTTGATTATTATTCGAAAGTGCACGAAGGTGCTTATTTGTAAGTACCTTACAACACTAACTTGTGACATTGCTGATGATTTGGATGCTGCGCTTGGTGCAGAATCCAGTGTTTACATAGGTATTCTCGGAGTATTCCTTTTTCGACTACTTGCATGTATTCATAGATGAGTTTTCCTTTCCTGTAGGTGTGTGAATTATGGTTTGTGCATGCGACATGTAAGTATTCGTCAAGCGATATTGATGTGTAAGGGAATTGTGTAGATCAATGGTATACTGTCTTCGTACATGAAGTTCACGTCAGCGGGCAGTCAGTAGACTCTCACGTGTGTGTGGAAAGTAGCGGGCACTGCAAGTATGGCTGGCAGGACAAGGCAGACGGCAACCATGGCCTTGACCATTTGCTGAGCCCATCAGGCTCCCCACTCCTCGGCTGCAGTTCGTCTGTTGAGTGATGTTGCCATGGCGACGCTGCAGCACATGCGCAGAGTGCACCTCACAATTGCGCACTGCTAACAACTGGAACTGGGCTGTGGGAGTGTCTCGTTGACTATCGGTGTGATGTGGCGCTCGAGCAGGGGTTGGCGGCCATGGATCTCTTCTCCATGTCGCTGTGGCCTTTTAGTCTCCTAGCTGTGTGGCGACAGCAAGGAGTGCAGTCCGGTGCCTCGCGCTGGCTGAATTTTGCTGCCGCAGACACGTGCTGAGCGTAGAGCGAAGTCAGCTTGCCCCAGTTGTGGCGTGTATCCCCGGCACAGGCATTCTCTCGTGAAGCAGGAATACTGTCGTTCGCATATCCTTGTTCAGTCAAGTTATTCAATGATACACCGTAACACATTTATAATACATTTAAAACATTGATCCAATCATACAAATACATTACGCTGGCGGGACAAGGCAGGGGTTTTATCGGACATAAGCAGGTTTAGTGTGGTGGATACAGACAGAATAGAACTTGGGAGCGCCGGTTTTGTTTACTTGGATGCGCACCGTAGAGTCTCCTAGAATGTCTGTCACCCTATATGGGCCTCGGTAACAATGTGTAAGCGCCTTTTGCGCCTTATGCACCTGCACGTAATCGTTAATGTGCAAGGTACTTGGTTGGTGTGTTCTATCGAATAGGGTTTTTTGGTGTTTTTGTGCTTGAAGCAAGTTAACTTTTGCATTATCGCGATCTTGTAGTAGTTTAGTACACCAATTATTGGCGCGATCAGAGTATTTGGCTGCTATAACTTGCTCTGATAGCGCAGCCTCTACACCATGTAGAAGGTAAAAGGGTGTATATTTAGTTGTTTTATTGACACTTGTGTTGTAATTGAAAACAATAAAATCTACATATAGATCCCTATTTACTTTGTGTGCGTAATAACATGTGGTTAATTGTTCTCATACAATGCGGTTTGTGGCTTCGACTAAATCGTTGCATCTAGGTTTATACGCAGTGGTAGTTAACTTTTTAATTCTCAAAATTTGTAACAACTGACTTATTAACTCATTTTGGAAGCTAGTGCCGTGATCTGTTAAAATTTGTTCAGGACATCCAAATTGCAAAATTACTTGCTTAATGGACTCAGCACAAGTAAGTCAATTGATGGGACTGCCTTCACAACAACATATCTACTCAGGTATTCGATCATTACCAAAATATATTTGTTTCCGTGCGCAGTGGTGGGAAGGGGTCCTTTCGCAGCAAACGGCCAGATTTTTAGTAGTGGTTGAGGTGGAATTGAAGTCATCTGACCTATAGACTTAGTATTTGGCGCTTTAGTTTTTTGACATACTAGGCATGCGCGTACATAATTTTTTACATCGGTAGTCATTGTGTCCGAATGATAAGCTTGTTTGATCTTTTGGAGTGTTTTAAACGGACCAAAGTGTCCGCCTCCGAAGATTGCGTCGTGATGTGCTCGTATAATTTTGTTTGCATAGACTTGTGGCACTAATGTTAGTTTCTGTGGGCCTTGCGGCGTGTTTATTTTAAGGTAGATTTCACAGTTCGCAGTAATGCCGTAACAGCGACTAAGTCTGCAGTATTTTGTGTCTGCTTGTTGTGGGTCTACTAATACAAGTTTTAACTCTCTTATGTGTGGGCCACGTTCATATTCTCCGGCGAAAGATGACGTGTTGATGGTAATAGGACACAAGTGTAGGATGGAGTCATCGTCAATTTTTATGTATTCCTGCTCGTGATTGTATGTTGGCAAGATGTGTGGTTTTCCGTGTTTGTTTAAAATTATTTTGCAAATTAAGAGGGTCATACAATGTGTTTCTATTTTGTTAGGGTTGCTGTCCATAATGACTTGTATATTAACTTGGTACATTGTGGTTATTATTTTGTAAATGGCATGTATAGGGAAATTTTTTTCGTCGGCTATGGCTTTTGCTACTCTAGCCTTGTCTTTTGACTTTATGTCGTTTCGGAAGAAGTGTTTTATGTCCACCCAATTGTTTATTGTGTATTTTACTATACTTTTCTTTATTTTCTCGTGTTTTTCGGGATTTTATAATACATACTCTGCTATTGTTTTGTAAAGTGATGTGCAGTTGAGCATGTTTTGTTTAACTGTGTATGTGGCGTTATTAATTGTAATGTTTTGGGATTGTGTGTTAGTAGAGGTGGTAATGCGTCTTAAGGCGTCTGGTAAGGTGTTTACTTTACCTTTTATAATGTGTGGCTCAAAATCATTTTCACTAAGAGCGATAGCCATATTTTGTATGTGAGTGTTATGCTCTGCCATCGTTCGTAAATACCTAATGCTGGCATGATCAGTCTCGATTAGGAAATGTCGCCCATACAAATATTGCCGAAAATGATTACACAAATATTGAATAGCACCAAGTTCTCTCTCTGTCGCATTCCAGTGCAATTCTTTAAGGGATAACTTTTTATTTTAGCGTAATGCATTATATACCGTCGAAGGAAAGAAGTTATGCCCAAAAATGTATGCAGTTGTTTAAGATTTTTTGGGGATGCCATGTGTTCGATAGCGCGTACCTTTTCTGCATCAGTAGTGATACCCGATGGGGTGATAATATGTCCAAGTACTCTTAACTGATTTTTCTGTGAAAGTGAATTTTTTTGTATTTATTTTAACATTAAACATGTGCAATCTCTCAAAAACTTTCTCTATATTGGCAATATGTTCCTAGAATGAGTTACCTAAAATAAATATAATATCAATATAGGCTATGGCTGCCGTCCATCGCAGAGGTCCTAATAGTGAGTTAATGAACATTTGAAAGTACTGTGGTGACGTAGATAACCCCATTGGCATATGTTTATACTGAAATTAACCAACTCCATCGATGCTAAATGCTAATTTAAAACAAGCTTTCTCTCTGACTGGAATGCTGTAAAATCCTGAAAACAAATCTAAGCTCGTAATGCAGTGTGAATTTTGTAATGCATTTAGAATGTCTTCGGTGCATGGCAAGGGATAATGAACCCTGGTTAAATATTGGTTAAGCTTCCTAAAATCGGTTAAAAATTTGCAATTTGCCTTTTTTTAGAGACAACTAAACTTGGTGCAGAGTAAGGTGACTCAGCTTCAATTACCCTAGCCTGTACCATATCCTTGATTTGCATTAATAACTCATCACAAATTTTTGGGCTTATACGATAAGGCCTGGTCACCATGTGTTTATCTATGGTAAGTTCAAGTTTAATCTCAAAGTTTTTGGCTTCTGACAGACTGTTAGCAAACCTATCGTTATATTTGTCTATAATGTTGGTAATGACTGCTGTTTGTTTACTATTTAAATTTTTGTTTATCTTGGGTAGTGTCTGTTGATCACTTTCTAAACTATTTAATTCATTAAAATAATGCTTGATAGATGCATTAGTGTCGTGTGTGGTAGTATCCGAGTGTATCGGTACCTGCAATAACTTGTGGGAGTCGTTAGTATGTATGAAAAGAAAATTGTGTTTCAACAGAGAAATAACATCATATTTCTTTATAAAGTCTACTCCTAATATTATATCTTGTTTAAAATTGTCCATGACTAAAAAGTCTTGCGTATATGTATGGCCTGAAATGCTCAAGATAATAGCTGTTTTGAATTTAGGTGTTGCCAATACTGAGGTTGCTCCGACTAGGGTAATGTGTTATCTTAATGGCTGGATTTGCTGTGTTGATATTAACATGCTTGTTACACTGCTACGTGAGCACCTGGTGTCAAGTAGTGCCTAATACTTTCTCTCTTTAATTTTCACAACTACTCGTGTCGATGTGCACAATTTGGTGTGTTGACACTCCAGTTTCATAGCATGGCGCGAATGTTGATGTGTGCTGGTTTGAGGTGCAGGCTTGCGCAGTAAGTTATCAAACTTTGATTCATCATTGCAGGCCTGGCGACTCGTGTTATCATAACAAATGGTAGTGTCTACGGTGCTGATTCTAGTGTCGTGTTCCAGAAAAACTGTTTTGTGCACCAGCCCGAATTTGTGTTTGAAACTCTTAAAGTGGTCACCTATGTTTGTTATAAAATTGAATTTCAACTGGGGAAACAGTGGGCAATAGCGTACTTTGTGTCTCGTATATAAACAGAAGGTGCAGGTGTCTTGCGCAAGGCTGCATGGTCCGCCTACTTTTTGAGGTCGCTTGGTGTTTTGCGGTGACTTGGCAACATCGCGTTGCTGAGCACGTGCTGCGGTGTGGCAACGTTGGCCTTGATTGCAGGACAGGGCTGCAAGTCGTGTTTGTTTTTTCCGTCATGCAGGCGGTGGCGCACGCGCAATGTTATGAGGCGAAAGTTTACATGATCTGACCGCATTTGCTGTCTTTGCCGGCAGCATGAAGTCTATAGTTGACATATTGTTTTGTTGAATTTCTTTTTTTTTTTTATTGTCTGCACCTGAGGATGTGGTGAGGCCGGTGTGCATGTCAATGTCTGGTTGCTATGCGAATTAAACTTAGCAATTTCAGCATAAGATCTATGTGGACATGACTTTATTAAAAATAGTCCTACACGCATCATGAATTGTGTTGTTTATTTTGTTGGTGGGGGAGATGTGTTTTACCGCCTCATTTGGAAGTTTTTTGACTGTTGCGTAGGTGCTGATCTTGTACTGTTGTAATTGGCTCATACTGTTGAGGAACATAATTTTCGCATTTTGTGTTTCTATCTTGGTAAACCCCTCTTTGAAACTGGTTTGGTCCCAGATGTTGGTGTGCGCCTATGGGACATCCTTCAATAATGATTATTGGTTGTGTATTTCTCTGGTAGTTCTGACGGAGTTGATTGCCATGAAAATATCCTCTGTTGTGTGGTGTTTGAGCCCATCCCGCTGTTTGGTGAGAAGTGTTGGGTGTGTTTTGTGGTTGTACATATGTTTGAGGGACATCTCTAGCTTTTTGCTTTCACATTGTGAGTTGTGCTATCTCTTTCTTCAGTTTAGTTATTTCCAATTCGAAAAGTTCTGTGTCTGGATTATGACGTGTCATTAGCTAATCCTGCTAGTTTACCCGCTATTGACAGCAACATGGACTTCCACAAGACGTTCAGAAATTCCTGTTCTAAATGTGAGGATTGTACTTGTGTTTGTAATATTTCATAGTTTCTATGTGATGCATTGTTTTTTCTCCTATGTTTTGTCTTTTCTGTAGAGCAGATGTTTGAATCGTTCTGTGTCTTATGTTGTTGTGAGCATGCTTTTGAGTGCTGTTTGAATTTCTTGCCATGTTATTTGGGCGGGGTGGTTTCGCATTAGATATTCTAGCGTGTGCCTTGCCGTGCCTAGTAGGTGAAATTTAAGATGGCGGAATTTTTTGTCCTCATTTCATTGATTTATGTCAGCTATGGCTTCGTATGCTTCTAGAAATTCTGCTGTGTTCTCCCGACTGTGCCTGAAAATGATAGTGGTTTTTCTGGTTGGTGTACAACAATTTGGAGGGGTGGTTGTTGTGGTGGGTTTTGCATGATTTCTGGTGTAGGTGGGGTTGTTTGTTGGGTGGGGGTGTTAATGTATTTGTTTGAAGTGACTCTGGGGCTACCTCGTCGTATGTGTTAAAACCACGAAAGTCTGACTGGGGGCTTAAGGATCTTGACTGCCTTACCCTTCCTGTCTTTTTTCGCTTTCATTATCCCTCCTCTTATGTTGTAAAAACAGCGGCATATTACAGACTATTAATCAGTGTATATGTAACTTCAAATTTAATGTAATGTCCCTTTTTTAATGATTTTTTTAAGCCTGCAGTCCCCCCCCCCCCCCCCCCCCCCGGCATCCACAGACAATACACTAGTGTCCCCTTCGCATTAAGTAATTTATTGCTTCACACTGCTTGGGTCAACAAATGTCAAAGTCTATGACGGAAACTTGAGAAATGTGCGACCACTAACATCAGTAAAGGCTAGTTTCCCATAGACTGAAAACCGTGGATAATAGAAACTTTTACCATGGTTGGAGAAAAGATCTACAAACACAAATCTGCGCATAACTGAAACCGCAGTTTATGATACCGCGGTTGGTGAGGGATTACTGTATCTATTTTTAGACATGCCTCAAATTTTCGACTTTTCCGACCCAAACTTTTCACGGTTCCTCAGGATTGGGTCGTAATAGAGGGGTTTTATGCATGTTGTGTTGTAAAACACGCACTGTGTGTGACTTAGAATTACTTACAATTAAAAGAGGGAAGGAATTTGAAAGATCTCCGAAACACACCAAAACAAGTGAAGTCTTTCTGGCTTACAAGGAAACAGATGTTCCAGCATGCAGGAATAAACAGTAAGCATGCATGACTATAATAAAAGCAAGATTAAGCTAGTATAAGTCACCTGAGGTGGACGGCATGACATCAAAAGTGCTAGCTGACAAGGCCATCGTCGTGAAGTTGCGGACTGCTGACTGAAGCGCGTGGCTAACTAACCTTGCGCACTCTCGTAAACAGCACTTGCCCTAGCTGCATGGAAGTGAACAGCTTTTACCTGCGCTGGCGCTAATACATTAGATTTACAGGCAATTTTAACACGTATAACTTCAATAAAATATACTCTGTTACTTGTACTCACAACAAAAATTAATTTACATGAATATACTTGCATAGGAAGACAATGAATGTACAATTTGAATATCGCTGAACTATTACGCCTAAGTACGCTGTGGTTTGCGTGAAGTGCAACCACATTTGAATCTCCTACGTTGCTTGTGATCTATTGCATGCAGTAAGACAGCTTGAAGCGCAACTACAAGAAGAATTCCTAGACAAGGCCTACTCGTACGAGCGTAAGGTGGGACAAGAGGCACCTTCACCAGTGTAACGTTCGTCCCTAGACCTACCTATTTTCCTTCAATTCACTCATATACTTCGGTGTGCTAAGTTTACTCTATCCGTCAAGCAAGACAGCATAGAGGGATGACGCACATGGGGGTTAGTAACTAGATGGCAAATGATACAAGCAATTGGAATTCTCTAAATACAAAACACATTTATTATAACATTAAATACATTAAATAGAACAATGCAAGTTACACTAATTTGAATAATACAAAACATTTACTCTTACTTCAGTCATACATGAGGATCACATTCTCATAAGAATTGATTAGCAAGCTAAATGAGACCTGCCTATCTTTGCCAGAATACTAGAATTTAATATAGTGATATAATAAATGACAAGAGTCCTGAGAGATGGCCTTACGCCCTACTGCCAAGCTAATTATCCTTACCCTGATGTGTGGATACAGATGGCTATCAGCCTTGCTGGGACCTTGTCATCGTCTGCTCCGATGAGTAACTCACACTGACTCTTCTTGGATGCAAAACAAAATACGAACAATAATTACTACTAATGTTATTTAGCGGGGAGTAAAAGAATTTGTTGCGTCTAATTATGGTTATGGTGGGTCAGTGAATAAAACATTCTGCAAGGCAGACAGTACAGTATAGGGACAAATGAAAATGCAAACTTCCGTCTCCTGGTCAAACTGAACTAAGGATGGAGCGGAAGTTGTCTAATCTCCATTGTTGAAGACGTCGTGTGTCAATACATTACAAATAAAACATTTATATTTTGGCTCTCAGTGAAATACATTTTGTTTCCTTAACTCTTTTGGACAAATAAGGTAAAGTAATATATTCCTTTAACATTTCTGAAATTTCCGAATCATGACTTTAGGTTGTAAATGACAGGTTTTCACTAAATGCCTGACATTTTTCTGACAGCTCCAAAACTTCAGGCAAATTTGTTGGACGTGTCTCAAAAACACATGCAGTACTAATTTTGGTATGTTATTTTGTAAGGAAATCATCTTTCATCAAGGTTGTGCTTCAAGTTATAAGTGGAGTTTAACCAATTGTTATACCCACATTGAGACACCAGTTATTCGTAAATACTGCATAAATGCCTTTGTCGCCTCACCACTGCTGACAGAGATGGTGGTCTATTAGAACCTTTTTCCCCCATAGGCCCATGGTGGGTGGACCCTATTCCTGGGGTTACTTCGCTGTTATGTATTGGTGGCCAGGCCTGTTTTGGTAGGGAACTGTATCACCAGGTGGATGGCCTTGGGAGGATCTAGTGTCAGTGAAGGCAGCATGTTGTTACAAGTCGGTGCAAATGTAAATTAGCTACTCAGGCCTACGTAGTTGGAATTGCAGAAGTTGCACAGTTGTGGTTGGAGCTGCTAGTCCAGGAAGGCTGATGTTTGGCTTCTGTGGTTGGTGGGATGGGTCTTGAAGCATTGAAGCACCTGGGTCCCACCTTGAAACTGTGGCCTGAGATTCAATGGATTGAATGGATTGAAATGTCTCTCTATAGCAGTTTCCTCTTTCAGTTAAGTTTAAAAATTTTCCAACGGATAGTGGAAAAATTGACATATACATATGTAGTAATGCATTTTATCTAATAAAATATCATAGTGTAAAGCTATCACTGGTGTGCTAAAACTTTAAACTTTGAGCCGCAGTAAATAGTAAAGTAAGGTAAATCAGGCAATTACAATAAAAATGGAATGTTATTAGTACTGCGAGAATTTTATATTTTGTTACTATGATGTTTAATGTAATGTACTTTGGATATATTGATGGTGCTTTGCAGTCAAAATTAACAATATTTGGAATGGATTAAAGTAAACTAAATTTTGGAGTGAAGGATTGCAGTGGTTTTTTAAGTTAAAAAAATTGTTTTTTCTTGTTTATTGATCAATAAGCAAAGATCCAAAGCATCAGTAGCACCAACTTATGCAAATGTTATGATGAACACACATCATAGTTACAACGTCCTTAGACAAGACGAGGCAGTTAAGTCTCTCAAAAACGTAATTGATTTTTCAGTATGGCGTCTTGACAAGGCCATCATACAAAAGACATGTCTAACGAAAGTTGTATCCCACAGAAAGATCTGTAATCGACGTGCTGATGTCCACAAGACAGTTGAGAATGGGAATTTCCAGTATGCCAGGTCACTTTACTTGTCCTTTGCCTGGGCTTCCGAAGGATATATAAGCTGTGGAAGACTCGGGCATGCTGCTTCATTATGTTTGTGAACTTTAATGTTCCCAGTCTTTGTGTGGACGAAAGTCTAGTATCTAATTAAGATATCTCTTCATCCACAAGTTGCATTCCACATGCAAGGTGCATTTATGACTAGTGGTAGACAGTGTGATATGAGTAAGGAAATTCCCACTGTATGATCTTGGCAGAGTATGCTCCTTCTGAGTAATAAATGTGTTTGCCTGTTATGTACGTCAGCTATCGTCTTGCCGATGCCCATCACATATAGTTTCCAATAGCTCAATGCCCAAATAGATAAGGTGTTGCAAGGAAATTCGTCTGGATTTATGTCTTCACACATCTAGGATTTGTGCACTGTGACACCCTAGAATGCTGCAGCCTGCTGTACCCTCACTGTTGGATTAAGGGGTGGGACTTAAGTTGTTAAAAGGTCTTTGTGCCATGCGTGACACCATAGCATCTGAGGTGCTGTCTGAAGGAATTTTACCCTGCCATGATCTGCTGTCACAAAGTCTACATGACCAAAGGGTGGGTGTCAGTCGACTCATTTATCGTACCACTTTTTCCGATATAGATACCTTAATACCACGGCTGATACAGACTTTTCAAGGGGCTGAGGTAGTGAAGTGGCTGGAGTACTAGCCTCACACCTAGGCGATCTGAGTTCAATTCCTGATAGGGTCACTCCCGGATTTTCACATGTGGGAATTGTGCCGGACAATGCCACTTGTCTGCTGGTTTTCTTGGGTATCTCCCGTTTCCCCCACCCTTTCATTCTGGCACTGCTCCCTCTTCACCTCGTTTCACTCTCATCAGCTTTCAAGACCTCAATGTTAAGAGCTGCCCAAAACTCTTCACTCACCAATACTTTGACACCACATTGTTTAACATTCCAAAGTTTCACTTCAGCATTTCTAAACAGTCATGCATGCTCTATGCAATCGTTACTAACCAAAAGCACAATCTTTTTTAATTGATGCCTGATTAAAAAAAAGGAATGTTTTAATAAATCCTCCTTGAATCCAGCACATATCATGAATTATGCCATTGCCAATTACAGTAGAAATAAATGTAAATGTGTCACAGATGTAGATGACAGTATACGTGCACCAAAGTTATTGCACCCAAAATAAGTCACTGCTAGTGTTAGGGTCATAGTTAGGTGGAAAGCCATTTTGTGTGAAGGGCTGCATACATGCATCATATGAGTGGTGCAAAAAGCTTTGTAGTGTTACTAAGGTTTTAGTGCACCGACAGAAATTTGTCGCTTTCATTGCTAAAAAACAATTTTAGCTTATAACTATATATAATGCAACTTTCCTCACATTTTATCATTGTTTTTTCACAAATGTGAATTTTCCGGGATCCTAGTTATATTTTCTAATACCAATATTGAAGTATTAGCTAATACCATACGCAATATAGTACCTTTAAAAATGTTAAGTATTGTCCAAGTTCATAAACTGTTTGGTGAGAGTATCATCAGTTTGTGTTATTGTTTGCCTGCAATTACCAATGCGTACCTTGATGTGGCACAAGTGTGATATGCACCTACACATCAAGAAGTCCTAAATTTGTGCCCCCAAGCTTACATCTTTACACCAACCCGAGAAAATTACAAATATGTGAATATGTATATATATTTTTTGCAAAGTTTTCAATGTGATGAATTCCATTAAGTAACTCATTAAATTAAATATGGACCTGAGTAATACACACTCACTTTCATGGCAGCCAGTCTGTGGCAGAAAAAATTTGGTATGGCAAGAAAAATTAAAATTATACACAATGTGTATCTTGCAACCAATATTTGTGTTGCAAATTGTTGTCGTATAATAATATTAACAGAAATTAGTTGGCACCTGCATCATATACTTGATACATTTTACTTTTTGAACATGTTAATTTACTATAAAATTTTGAAAATAGTTTCTGCAAATACACATTTTGAATTTTTGCAGTTTCTGCTATATGACAGAATTTCATACTTTCTGAAGCACATTTTCGCTATACATATAACCTCACAGTCACTCAGCCCAGAACACTAAACTGTCCCTGGTAATGTCAGCAGCTGACATAACAAACAAACAGCATGGCTACCACATGTAAGAATAGCTGAGATAGAAGGATACATTAGCAAAACATCAACAACATTGGTACTACGCACTTTCTTAGAACTGAAAATCTGCCCTTTGTAGTTGGGATGGACTATACCCGTGCACAACATAACCTTCAACACAACCCAAAAGGCAGTAAGGCCGCTGTGAGATTGTCCTTTTCTGTTTCCCTTGGTTTGTCGTACTGTTTTGTCTTAAAGAATGGTGTCATGCGGAATACAGATGTGTTGCAGTGTTGCAATTATTAAAAGAAACATTTTTTTTTGAAATTTAAAAGTAGGGTGGAAATATGTAACAAATTAATTTCAGCAAATGAAGTGTATAATCAGGGAATTTCGCTATTGAGTTCACTGTATAAATTAAATTTTGAGGAATTTTTTGTTTATTTTTTACAGATTCCATGACAGATTCGAGAATGGCAGAAAATGGTCCAAGTAAAATAGTCCTGACTGAGGACAGTGATGATGATGAAGAAGAAGAAGATGAAAGTGGTAGAAAGAGCACTGTGGGTACACAGCAAATGAGCACAAAGTTGTTAGATTCACAGTTGGAAGATCCAAATTATGAACCAGACACGCAAGACATGTTGGACTTGGATGATGATAATAATGAGGGGCCAGTCACCAGGGATTATCAAAATAACAGACTGCAGCCTTCGAGAAGTAGAACAAGTTCGAAAAAACTGGTGGCGGTAAAGAAAGGTAGTAAGAAGGGTATTTTTAAACATCACGGAGCTGTTTCAACTGGGGTTTCCAAGGTCACACATTTTGAAACCAGGTTTAGTGGTGAGGAGTTAATTCCAAATGGCACACAAATTCATCCCGGACAGTCAGTCATATCTGGTAATCAGAGGGAAATTGATTACAGTAGTGAAGATGAAGCGGTTAATGTTCGTACAAGAGGAAAGCAAAAAGTGTTGTCAGAGTGTGGTGGTAATGAATGTTCAGAAAATAATCCAAGTATTGAGGAGTTTGTTTCAGGTAGCAAAAAAGACAGAGTCAGAATAAAATTTTTGAATGGACAGCAGTCACGGAGAAGAATTTTACGCAAGCGGATAAAAATATGACTTGTCTGTTTTATATATATGTACTACATATATTTGGTTATGTTATCAGAACGCTGTTCACTATATTTTTCTGTACTGACATAATCAATTTATATTTTTATCTAAATTTATTTCTGTAGTATATTTTAATGAAACTGTCTGCTGTACAATGTTTTCGCTTGTGGCAGCTATTTTTTTCTTATTGCTAGTTCAGAAACTTGGGTTGCATTATTAAATATACTGTTGTCTGGGCAACAACCCTATTGTTACAAACATACAAAATCAGTCACAGTTTATATTGAAAAGTGCATAGATATACAGTGATATCTCCTACACATAACACCGCTTTTCTTTCAGGCCTAATCAAGATTTTTTTATAAAATACGAAGGTAAAAGTAAATTAAGCAAATATAAAGGTGCAGTTGCAGATGAAACTGTCAAAACAACATGGCTTTGGTTAATATTTATTCTACTCGTGTTGGAAAGCATGGTGCCAGTAGTTTGGTGAATAAAGATTATCTCTGCCAGATGGCACTGGTGTTGCATGTATACAGGATTTTTCCATTTACTTGTAAACAGATAGGATAGTTGCAATTTTCATAAAATAATTATATTTATGTAAAATATTCTGATTTGTATAGTGTTTCAACCTCTGTAAATAATGAACTCGCTCTTGGCATTGGAGTGTAAATTTAATTAAATGAGTTCAGGTGTTGTTTCATAATCTGTCTTAAAACTACATTTATTATAATGCAATATTAGAATATCATTTCATTTAAATAAGACAAAATAATAAAATAATTCATTTTGATGGCAAATATCTTTACTTCAGTGGTAATGCATGCTATAATTTCATGGGCAAGCTACTGCATGCAGGGGACCAATTAAGGGGGGGGGGGGGGGGGTCTGGTGACTCTCTTCCGGGAAAATTTTGATTTCAAGGTGCAAAATGGTGCCATTTAAACATTTTTTGTACCTAAATATAAAATACACTGCTTGTAAAAATATAAATATTTTTTAACAAAAAATTTGCCAAAGTGAAAAATATTACAAAGATACCTTCATCAAACCCGGAACCTTGTCCACTGAAAATCAATATTATTTTAATACCTGCCGACAGTGATGTGTTTATATACTGAGCAATTTTGTTTGTACAGAAGTGTAGACAGGAAAAATTATAATTTGTTTGTATTAAGATGGAAAGCAGTCAACGCGAACGAGCAGGAGGCAGTAAAAAACGAAGCAGGTAGAGTGCACATCAAAAGAGAAGATTCTTCTTGCACAGCGTAAGGGTAGGTGTCCAGTTATAGCCTATAGGAGGGAGGGTAGCCGAAGTCATAACAGCCGAGCTGAAAACATATTTACCGTTAGCCTTGTGCCCGTGTAAGTTACCGTTCGTACCGTGCAGCTGTCTTTCACTAAAAATAAACCGATGATTATATTTCAATCAGCTGCAGCACAGTTGTGAGCAGATCATGCGGTGTGTGTGCGAAGACTGACCACGGGAGTAACATGTGTTTACGATACCCTAATGTCCTTGAAGTGATAATCAGTGTAATTTGACGCACCGACACTGAACATTGTCACCCAGAGCGATAGTTTGCGCCACAAAGGTTGTCTCACAACCCGATACAAACGTAATATGCCCAGATTAGACAACACACACATCCCACAGGACACTTCACTAAATACCTACAGGAAAATGTGTTATGAGCTGCCTTGTGCTTTCGGAACATGTGGTATTGATACATTCAAATATGTAGGCCTACATAGTTTTATTGTACTTATAGAGCAAATATTTACATCAGCCTTGAAATGTGCATGTAAACTAATGCATACACACATTTTTCCAGTACCATTCGCCTTCTGAATTGACGTAGGAGTACAAATCATAATCGCACAAATGCACTGGTGGCTGCTTCAACAATCTGTCGACATTTATCAATCATGTGGAGTTATTTATTGTCCACCTCACTACCAGAATGTCAAAATCGTCAATGTTAGTCTTCATTTGTCGTTTCGCTCAATGTTTATGTGGGGTAGAAAAAGATTTTAATGTACCATCCTTGAACCCTTCTTCCTGTTTTATACTGTAAACAACTGCAGGTGGAACAACTATCGCTGCACTACTCTTACTACCTGAGAAAGTGGTATTTGAATGCCTTCCTCTGATTCATTGGTCATGGACTTCAGCACATTAAAATTACTTCGCTGCATTTACTGTGCACAATTTTACCTTGCCATTGTTCGAACTGATAATTTTATCAACAGAAATATTACAATACGTATGTTAATTTATGCTCTTTGCACATGTAGAATGTACATGCACTCCCGCACCACTCGCATATTGATGTTTTCACTCTAGCTGTTATACACCCGTTAGAGACTGTTATACACCAGACAGCCGAAGATCTGAGGGCCGACGAGGGAAGTGTGACACATGTGAAGGACATCCATATCGGTACACATTGGAAATTAACGTCTGATCAGTGTCAGAGGTCATTGATTGTACAGATATAGCACATGCCATATTCATATTATAAAATGACTTGATTAAAATAGCTGCAAACTCATGACTGCAACCATATTATAAACATTACTTTCATTACAATTAATTTTTCATTTCTACCATATATACTGAAATAGAGAATTTACAAGGATTCATCACCGGTACGGAGTTAGATAACATATTATAGCATTGCATTAACATTTCTGATAACTGAGCACAAATTACACTTTTAATTACATCTGCAAATATTCACGTCCGTCACAATTAATGTACAGTAAATTAATGTTTTAACGTAAAAACCCACGTGTTAACATCCTTTGAAAACAATAAACATGGCCAGCAAAACAGTTTGTTTAGGCTGTTACATCCAGCTAACCACGAGTGTTTCTAATAAAAAAATTTTGGAAATAACGTACAAAATTACCTCTCTTGCATGTTGTCGTGATCGTAAGTTCAGGTGTCGGCCTACCCTCTTTTATGATGTCACATCTTTCCTGAAAAGTGAAATCACTGCTGGAAAAATGCTTCACTCGTAATCTACACACACCACACTTACATCCACATGATTCTATTGCACTCATTCTATCTACTCGGTTCTCAGTCTCACACGGTAATTTTATAATTTTTATGTAGGGTATACATCGTGTACGAATATGTATAACATTCTCAGCACGAAAACTAAATTAAATAAAGACAATACGATTCGTGTTGTGCGCACAAACTTACCCACGCATCAATCTAGTTACTGAAAATTACACGACGCCAACTGCGTGCGGCTAGGCGAACTTCTGCTATGTCCGCTTCAGTTTGGTGAAGAAAGCACTACAATTGTAGCTTCTAACACAAGTTGACGCAACCATAAGCCCCTGCCCCTCTCCAGGCGGTCGTCCTACCCTTCCACCCCTCCGTCGACTGGGAAACCATTGTGACCATCTACCTGCTGAACGCATTACTTAAATCGCTTCCAAAAATCTTGGTTTTGCTAGCCAATGAGTTGTTTTCGTATAATGTACAGTATGTGTACCGCATGAGTGAAAAGTTACCTTAAAGTAAATGTAAGTTAGAATTTAATATTTATTTTTAATATAACATTGTCAGCAAACTGTCTGGGTAAGCACTGTTTGCCTTGCTTGCCCTAACAAGATGCCACTGCTTTATTTCACCCTTGATTACTAAGGCAAGGGTGTTTAGAAAAGCTCACTGCCAAACACAGACATTATGCTTTTTTATTCTTGTAAATGCCACTGTAGGGCATGCGTAATAGTTGCAAGATAAATTTTATACCTTACATTTTGACAGAGGCAAGTATATATCCTAATTCTGACCAAACACAAACTTATACATACAAATATAATAAACAGAATTTTTCCGTTTACTACCAGCTTAAGACTGCCCTCTTCGGTACACCAGTGCACCCAGTGCTGGAAATTTTTCCTTTGCCAAACTCTTCCATAAATAATTTTGTTTTCTTCCTAACATGAGTAGAATAAACCTTTACTTGGACTAAGAGTAACAGACTTACATTAATATGTTCCTGTCTTAAAAATAAGTATACCTCATCTGACCACAGGAATATATTCATGATGCGCTAAATATTTGTTTTATAAAATAGTGCATTTGTTGCAAGACTAGACCCAACCAAATTTCCACTTCACTGAACATGTGATTTTGACAGTTGTACATGCAAATCATGAGCTAATGTTGATATGCACAGAAGATGAGTGATTACCACCATCTAATTAATAAGCTTCAGTCACTGTATTGCAGAATACAGTTTGTCTTTGTACATGTGCTACTTTGCACCTCCACAGGTTTCGAGGTGCACCAGGGGGCACGGCACACAGTGGACCACTGCAGTTACCGCAGTTGTCTATCTAGAGCTACAAATGTGTTGCAGCGTGTTTAAAAAATGTGTTTTTTGATGAAACTATTTAACGTGCCCAAAATAACCTATGAAAAGAAAGTAGTGTATATTCCAGACGATGAAGGAATGGTACTTTCAGGACATCATGCACATCGGAAACATTTTAGTGCTCCCTGAACAGCTAAAAACAACTTTTCCATTCTGCTATATCTCAAAATATATTAACAGGATACAAGCAGAAGTACAATAGTGGCATGTATTGGAGTTTGTTACAAAGTATCATTCAATAAAATATATTGCGTCACAGCTTAAAATAAAATTCAAATGAGTTGCCAATAGAAAGACTGCACACCAGTTTGTTTGTCTTGCACATAGAGGTAATACTGCTTTACATATGCTGGTCTGCCATACCCATTGTGCTTAATTGATTTTTGCCTCACTCACACAGACATACCACTCACTAGGTAACCCTTTAACTGTTATGCAGGAGGATGGAAAGCTGATGTCTTTGCTGCGAGAATAGCAAAGTGGGTCACAAAAACATACATTTTATGTATATTAAAATGGTTTTAAATGGAAATAAGTGTTGGGATGCAGTATGGCTTGTTAAGTTAAAAAATTTTGCTGAAAACTGAACATTATCACAAAACAAAAATATAGTTCTTGGTGGGAAACATAGGTAATTACAGTTAGTTTAGAGTGAATGATTTTTTTATTGAAATTTCATTCAGTTGACTAATAATAAATAACAAACATTTTTATTTTTAAATCACCATTTTTATTTTCATTATTATATTGATAAAATAATGCAATAAAACTAAATTTGTGATAAGGAAATCTGAATTTAATTCTTCATAGCCAAATTTATTTGTTTATTTTTAATCTAAGAGTCTATTACATTTTTTAAATTTATTATGTATTCCACTCATATGAATGATCATTTCAACTATGTATACAGGAAATAATTTTGAAGTATTGTTTTATACTACCTTTATAAACAGTGATGTCACTACACACGTTTAATTTCATAAGTTGAATTTATTTTAAAATGTGCACTGTAGGTTTGCAAATACTCTGCCGGACAATAAAAATAGTGCACACAGAAGAATGTTTCGGATTGTACTGAAACTTTATAGAGGGAGTGATACAAATGAGTAATATACATGATCACAAAAACAGAGCAGTAGGACAATTACATATGGATATGTGGTACACCATCCGGTCATCTTCAGTAGTGCATCGACCCCCTCACATTGCAGTACACGTTGCAACATGTTCTGCCATGGAGTCCAGCAGATGTCTGATGTTGCCTTGAGGCAGACACATCCACGATATTGTTAGAGGTGTATTCCGAATCCTGGGCGAACTGGGTTCAGTTCCTGGCAGGGTCGCTTCTAGATTTTTGCATGTTTAAATCGTATCGAGCGACGCCGCAGGTTGGCGGGTTTTCTTGGGGATCTTTTGTTTCTCCTTCCCTTTCTTTCCGGTGCTGCTTCATAGTCATGTGTGAAACTTTACATTTTCAAAGTCGACTAGAAGACTTTTGTACCTTCAACTTCATCTTTGAATAAAAAAATCATCTAATGTAGACTCAAAGATTTTCACCAAGTGTTTTTCCACCGAAACTAGTATTAAAACCAGCAGCCAGTATCATTAATAGAGGTGTGCGGATATTCGAAAATTCGAATAGTTGCAAATACCTCATTTACGAATATTCACATTCGAACTTTGAATATCTTTTGTGAAAATAGTGAATTATTTACATTCCCGTTCCAAGTGATTGTAGAGTATGCCAGCCTTTAGTACTTTGAAAGTTATCCCGTGTAAGGAAGCACCTGGAAACGAAAACCTCTGTGGAAATTATTCCACTGTTTTCGAAGAAAATTTGTAGTTTTTAATCCAAGCTCCACCCTGCTGAGATAACAATCTATCAGCTTGACATTGAGGAGGGTCTGTTTTTACAGCTACCCCTTTAGCTTTGTGCCTTTTTCTTTTTCTCCCTCTTTCTGTCGCACTATTTTGTTAGGAGAGCAAGACATCAGCTGATGTCACAGTTGGGGAACCCTGTGTGCAGTAGATGGGAAACGGCCTGATACGTCTTTTTGGAAGAACTGCATACTTTCCTTGTAAGCAGTGAAAGTTGAGCCTCTCTTGCTCTGAGGTCCTACTAATACCACTGCCATCCAGCAAGATTATTATCTAGCCTGATATTGACAAGGGTCCTAGGAGGAGGAAAGGGAAGAGGCCAAATGTTGATAGACATCCACTTAAATCACTGTTAGGTGGTGGTGCCAAATGGGACTGGATATAGATAGTTTTTATAAAGTTTGTAGATATCTAAATGTATCATGATAACTTTATTGCAGATTTTAATATTTCAGTTTTTCAGCAGTACAAGATTAGAATATGTTTTATTCCATTGCTCAGTGTCTAGTAGGCATAAATTTTTTTGGGCAGTAACAGTAGAAATGAGTTGAATACACCTGAAAACTGTATAGCCTACTAGAAACAGGTAGCCTCTACCCATCTCGCGTAGTTTAGCTTTCCCATCAAGCTCTTGACAAACGTAGGAGGGAGTACATCACCACGTGTTTATTTCCTTACACAGAATAACCATTAGTTGAAACCTATCATTCAGTTCCACGTTCCTATAAACTTTGCACCTTTCCCAGTTGACCTCACCTTTGAGTGAAACGTAGTTGATCCCGAGGACTTTTACTCAACTGAGCCATCAACACGTCTTGCTTACCAATAAGCACTAGCCTGGCCAGCCTTTCTACATACTCCAGTAGGTAGAATGGTGGAGCTGACACACTTACACAGTTTTTAGTTCAGCTTGCCAGTTCGGTGTTCGTTCTTCTCCACCGCATCTTTGTGCCGAAAGAGGGGCGTTCCCTGGATTGGGGAGACCTGGTCAAAACCTACACCCATGTGCTAAGACTGCGGGCAGCGAGGTTTAATTTTCTCTACTCATTGCGCCTTAGCGCCGAGCACTGAGATTGGATATCTGTTTGTCGGCAGCCGCTCACGTGGCTCTACACAGTAGAGAACAGAAACCCTGCTTTTCACCTCACGGATGTGAGAGTGTATGTGACTCCAGACGAAGTGGTCTGAAGGAGAAGGTTAAACATTTGTTAATTTCCTCTAGACATTTGCAAGAGCTGACTCCTGCCCTTGTTGCCATGATAGGACAGCTCAACCTTAGAGATTAAGCTCAAGCCGGTCACATCTGAAGTACTACGAGACTTATTTCAGCTACCAACCCACCTGAGTCTAGAAGTTCACCCATGGTTTGTGGAATACTTCAGTCAACCGGAACAGCAGCCAACAGTCGCCATTGCCTACCTCATGCCTGTTACTCTGTCCCCACCGACACAAACCACACCCAGTAACCAGCACACTCAAACCTCAGGAACATCAAAACACACACAGTCGTTCCACCAGAAACACATCCTAGCACTAGCAATCTTGGTCACCCAGTTATACTGCCCGAGGTTCAGCGCTTGAAACTAAAGTTTGTTCTGGCAGAATCAGACTTTGTGCCCTGCCAAATAGCTACCAGGCCAGTACTCTACATTGGGAAAGCACCGGCCCCATGTAGAGATTAACTGCACTAACGAACCCTCCAGAATAAGGGTGTGCCTGACTTAGCAACCGAACAAAAATACCACTCTCCACATCTGCTTGACGTAGTATTTGCCTAGTCGACAGGGTGTAACGCGTCAAGATAATGGCAGCACATGTAAGGGGAGCTGGGATTTATCACAGATTCGCCTCCATAAGGCATCAGAAATTGGTTCATGGGCATACAGGAGTGCCAAAACTGGCCAGTATTGTGGACTGGGTCTCCATGGGATCCCTCTATGCCTGACATGTGATCCATTGATCATCTTGACTAGTAGTCTACCTGATCCGCCCCGAGCCGGTCCTTTATCTGTGGGTGCCTCCACTTATCCACTGTTCCCAGCATTGAACAGTATGGTCCAAACTATCTGCATAGTGGGCTGTATGATGATATGACCACCCTGTGGTTTTCAGCCAGATTATTAGTCCTCTCTCAGCTCTCAGAGTCCATTAGTTGCGTAAAGAGCTATGTCTGTAGCTCAACAAAATAAGGGTAGCGGGGGGGGGGGGGGAGAAGAGGTAATTTAGTAAATAATTGGGGTTGTAAAAAATCTTTATATTCGCTACATTCAAACGGATTAACATTTTATGGGCACCTGTGGAGTGTGTAATTATCTGTTATTGTTTTGGCTCACATTTAAAGCAGACATATTCTCCCTTTCGTCTTTTAGTGGTGTAATGCTGCAGAATTCTACGTAAGAGTTCTTCACTTGGGAATCTATTCTTCCTCAGTATAAATCCTTGTGCAGCAACCCAATAACTATCTCCTAGCCTGGTTCTCAGTGGAGTTATTGTTCTATTTGTAGCTCTAAAGAATCTTTCAGCAATGGTTGTTGATATTAGTATCATTAGTGTTTTTTTTACTAGTATTTTGAAGTTATTCATAATCAGTAGAAGACTGAAGAACATAGGTTAATATTAATATATTGTTGTTCGTATTGGAGGCCAACATTTAAATTGCTTCAGATCTGTATGCAAATGATCTTGGTCTATGCCATATAAATATTGGCTGTGTGTGTGTTAACATCTAACTTGTACATCTGCTGAATGTGATGAAATAATTAAGATGTTAACACACACTGCCAGTATCTAAATGGCATAGGTCAAGATTTGCAAGCAAATATGAAGTCTTAAATGTTTGGCCTCCAACGTGACTGACAATATATATCTCCATTAAATTATATTCTTAAGGCTACTATTGGTTATGATGAACTGAATACTACTATAGTAAAAATACTGACTGTACCAATATCAACAGCCACTGCTGAAAAATTGGTTTAGCGCTATAAACAGAATAATGAATCCACTGAGAAACACGTATGGGATATGTGATTTACTTAATTCATTAAATTTAATTTCTAAAATAAAAGTTTGCTATATGTATGGTTACTGTTCAATTCACATCTTCTGAACTATGACATTATTGTTAGAATTTTCTGGCAGGAGAAGGGTCTAATAATGCCCCCCCCCCCTTTTTTTTTTTCATCCGCTCGCCCCTTTTTTCCTTCTCAGGCTAGCCTCTGAAAGAAATCATGCTTTGGAATCGTCCCAGCATTCTTCTCCACTCTGTATGCTTGCTGGTTTTGTCGGGTTAACTGCGGTAATGCGGCTTCAACTACACATCACTTAATACACGTCAGTCTCTACGACTGCTGGTCAGTGCTTGCGGTGCTATTGCCGGGTATGTGGTCAAATGTAAACACACCATCATGGAATCATGTGCGTACCAGTCCGTACTTTTTGCTATTTGCATTGTTTTATTGTTGTCACATGCTTTCTTTGTGGTGTGCTATTTTCATTGTCTGGCAGTGTACGTAGGTAAAGTATTTTTTGAATGTTAATATTTTCGTTACACTTTTGTGAGGGAAGACCATTTGTGAAATTATATGTTTTCATTTTCATGTCCCTTTTGTGTCAAGTTCTTATTTTGCATTTTCATTTCAAGAAAAAGAAATATTTGCACAACTCTGGTAAAGAGTATTAAAGTAGTCACTGTAGTGTCTGTGGAGTGTTTTTGTAACTGATTTGGTAATTCTGTTGCTACATTTAAGCAACCCAATCAATCTACAAAGAGTTGTTTTCATATTCATGTAATGCAATTGAATTTTATAAAGCTTTTTTTTTGTCATGCATTTTTTTGCATTTAAATAAAATAATTGGAGTATTGTTTCAAGCATTGTAATGGAAACTATCACCAAACCAAAATGGTATTGGGTCATAGATTGTAGTTACACTCAGAATGTCGTAACTTTTTTACTAAACTGAAATAGGCCTAGCTGCTGTTGAAGACTTTGTTACCAACCCACTGCCTGAGTGAGAAACTAGAGTGGAGGAAAATGGGATTAATATGGGCCATCCTTTTGTACTGCAGGGTTTTATACTAAGGTTATTTTGATGTTGCACAAACATCAGCTGCATAAGTACTTACAGTTCATCCTGAATTGTACCAAAGTGTTTTAGAGATTAAAATTATAAACTTTCATATTTTACATGTATAGGAAAAGAATTTTCCCACTCAATTTGATTAAATTTTAAGTTTTTACAATTCTTTTGGTTAAATCAGAAGGAGAATATTCCAATGTGTGTATGTGAAAATAAAGGGGAATGCTGAATGTTTAGAAGATAGAAACATTTGATTCTGTGTATTTGCATTTAGAAAGGTTGTTATGTAACATTTGAAAGCTGTTTTTATTTTTTTTTCTGTGGGGCTTTTTTTTAGCTAAACTACACATTCTGATTACTGTTATTCTCTTAATCAACTACTTTATTTGCAGTCTCAATGAAAAGGGGGGAAGGAGAGAATAGCTGCAGAACTGAAATTTTACAGTGTATTGGAATAAAATCTGTACATAAGTGATTATAAAAAATAAAAATAAAAAATATTAGTTTGTACAAAGCAGTAAGCAAAATAATTGTAATTTTATAGTTTTCCAACACAGCCATGGAAAAACATGGTGACAGAAGGTATTCTTCTGTTAACAGACAGTTTTCCCGTACACGGTGAATCCCTTGGTCCTGTTGTTGGAGAGTACCATAACCTGTGTGGTGTGATAATTTTGATATTGTAAAAAAAGTGCTCAATACAGAGCTGTTTGTTTGTACTGTAGGAATTCACAGTTTACTTGTAACTCGGATCATTATTCTTGTAAATGGCTCTACAAGAAAATGGTTGTAAGTTGTGTTATCGTATTGTTGTTTACCTGTTTTTTATTAGATGTGCATTTACATGAAAATTTATAATAGCAGTAGTTTATCACAGTTTGTTAACTTTTATTGTGAAATTAAATAATAGTCATTGTGTGAAATCATGCATCATTTTTTGGATGATTTTATGATGTTAAATTTTTAGTCTTGTACAACTCTTGTAAATTTCCAGTGATTATTGAATATACTGATTTTTTGCTAAAATAATTAAGAGCTGTTTCTCATTTTAATGTATCACACTCTAGTATTGGCAAATTCTTAGTAGTATAAGTTTTACAAAACAAATGCAAATGGTTAAAGGCTGTTCACGATAAAGTGAGCACTTTAGAAATGAACCTTAGAAAAAGTCTCTGCCCCTGCATTCATATATTTAAATGGGCACACTGAGTGACATTCACCCAGTACAGTTGGTAACGTTGGATAGAAAGTATTTCCATATCTTAACGTTGAATAAAAAGTGTTAGGTAACCATTTGTGATAACTTAAAATTATTTCTTTAGTTTTCTGTTTTTTAATGCATCAAAGTGTAAAAATTAGCAGTTTTGTAAAGTATTTTCTTTCTTAATAATTTCTCAGTTTAACTTGACAGACGCATGAATAAAGTGGTGAGGCCCATTGCAATGTTAATTTGGCATAAGGCGGAAGAATTCACAACGTGCATACAAGTAGATCTTAAGCAGGGCTTTTCAAAAGTGCTTATTTTACCGTGAACAGTCTACAGTAATTTCTTCAAATTAGAATTTTATGCCTGTTAGTTTATTATCTTGTGCAGGTTTCTAGGATTTTTTTCTGTAACTTATATTTTGACAGAGTTATAAATTACATAAAAAATAATTTGACACTGCTTATAATTGTAATAGGGATATCAACTTCAAATTTTGTGCGAAGCCAATTTCACAATTTATTGTAACACAAATTTTTTATAGCTGAAGTGTTTTTATGTTAGAGTATTTGTACTATGAAACATTTTCTCCGAAATACTTTTCTTGGCTCCCCTGCTATTAGGATTTAACATATTGCAATTTTTAATTTCTATTTTATTGTAATATGCAGCTGTGAGTGAGCCACACAATCAGTTTCCAATAAATTTCTTTGTAATCTTAACATCGTGAAAAATTGTATTCAATCATTGCTCATGTACTGTTATAAACGTCTCTGTCAAAATATATCAGAAAATGTTCCCATAAAACCCTTAGCTTGTTTCAGAAAGTTAATTTTTCTTTCCTTTTCCCCTGTTTGATTGGGCCATTGTATGAGATATCACAGAATGTATGCTAAAAAATTGTGAAATGGTTTTGGACACTTCAGCAACTGTAAAACTGGATGAGTTCTCAACCTGCTTCTTCTGCCAGATGAGCTAGGAACACAAAGGGTTGGAACTGTACTAAAGTTGAGTATTTATACCTATCTTTTCTCACCTTTCCCTTGGAGGAAACCTGGTTTAGAGGAACCATCTACATGGGTTCTGGGCACACACTCAAGTTCACTCAGTGACGTGGTACATCTCTGCTTTATGTGTTCTAGATGAACTAGGATTGTGTAATGGTTATGCATGGTTAGTGTGTATCAGCTTCCTCTAGCAGTTACACAGTGCCCAATATGGCATTTAGTGACATGTCCCTGTGATGGTGCCTATTGCACCTGTGTGGTTTGCAACATTCATGTATGCTAGACTGAATATGGTGACATCCATCCCTTCCGTCACCCTGAGATTGCCTGGTACAGATAAGATGGGATGAAAACTCATACCCCCTTTTCTTTCTTGCCCTCACCATGTTTCCGCTCGACACAGTTTCCCGCTCAAGCGTGTAAAGCAGTGTGTCAAGAGCATTACTGGTCACCTGTACAATAGTGTGGAGATTTACAAAGGGGAGGTCGCTGCATATGCCGTGCTAGGCCTAAAGATTCCGCTTCTCTCCTTGAGTGGCATAAATATGTTTTGGTCATCACCTTTGCCTCCCTCAGCGAGACTCAGGGTGAGGAAAATTTCTGGATCTGGCCAGTTGGTCTATTCGAACCACAACGTGCCTCTGAGTTGTCAGTCAAAAGTCTGGAGCCATGTGTGGCCTTAAATGTTTGGTATGCGGAGCCAGCAAAGAAAGAGTGGTGGTGTTGACAGTGACCAGCGAGAGAGAAGTCCCCCGGAGTGTGCGAGCATCAGTACAGTGGAGAGAGAGACTGACGGGCTGGGTTATTGAACTGGATACATGAGTGACAGACATTTGGAGTGATTGCAATAGACTGTTGGATTGAATGTGTGTAAATAATAAGTTTAAATTAAGCAGTTGTACTCGATACAGTAGAACATCTATGTATTAATCTCAGATGGATTGAGAGTCTACATCCCTAGAACATATTCTGTGATACCATTTTTGATTTATCTGTACGCTCCTTGCCCAAGGAAATAATAGAATTCACACATTTTTGTTAATAACATTAATTTTTGTATCTTTTAAAATCTTATGTTATTCTCACCTAATGACATCTGTCTTCATCTGAAAGTAAAGTATGTCAGACAGTGTGGTAG
The DNA here is from genome assembly GCA_029891345.1 of Dryococelus australis. Lineage (NCBI taxonomy): Eukaryota > Metazoa > Arthropoda > Insecta > Phasmatodea > Phasmatidae > Dryococelus > Dryococelus australis. The sequence goes on from CM057000.1 coordinate 98,743,412, forward strand.
TATTTTTATAGAAAATGGAAATGCACTAATCAGAAGTGTAACAAAAATTATTTTAAAAAGTTAATAAAATATTTTGGCAGTAGAAGCAGGTTGAGGACTCGTCCAGTTTTACAGTTGCTGAAGTGTCCATAAACCACTTCACAGTTTTTTTAGCATGCATGTTGTGAGACTTCGCACAATGGCCTGATAAAAATGAGGAAAAGGAAAGAAAAAATTAATTTTCAAAAACAAGCTAAGTGTTTTATGGAAACATTTTCTAATATGTTTTGGCAGAGATGTTTATAAGAGTACATGAGCAATGATTGAATACAATTTTCATGTCATTAAGATTACAAAGAAATTTATCGGGAACTGATTGTGTGGCTCACTCACAGTTGCATCTCACAATAAAATACAAATTAAAATTTATTATAGTCAAGCCGCCCAAATCTCTTTACTCGTCATTCCTCAAAGCTAGGGTATAATGACCTGCAGTGAAACAAAAACTTTCATTGCTTCAAACTATAAAGCAGGTTGATGTAATTAATAGGTTGAAAACAGCTGCACAACAAAGTGAAACAAAACTTAAAACTTAGATGTTCATAGACCCTGCCCAGAATACTTTTTAAGCATGTAGCGAAATATTAAATCCAAGGCACCTGACAGTTCAACCCATAAATGAAAAAGACATTACAGCTTTAATGTGCAAACTGCCGGCTTTCAAAAAACCCCGTTTGTTGGAATCATCATGTCTAACTATAAGATTGAGAGTCCTGAAGTGTGTAAGTGCAGAACTATTGCAAGAATCGCACATCAAGACTGTTGAGCCTTGTCAGATTTTCTGTTCTCATAGCAGAGTATCCTAATTTGTAACATTTGCTCTCAAATTACTACAGTTGCCTGCATCCAGAGCTGATTCCAACATCTTTTTTAATCATATACGTCCATAGTTATTGACAGAAGAAAGAAAATGCGTTAAGTATGTACAATGTTGTCTTTCACTAAAGATTGGTGACTTTTTTCACTGATAGCGTAGACATCACAGTATTTCATATCTCAATATCCAGTATAAAATAGATCAAAATTGTTTTTGGTTTATTAAGATATGTGGTACTATTTAGCAGTTGGAGGCTGGCAATAAGAGTTATGTTTTATTTGCATTTTCTGAAACTTAAGTATAGTATAAAATAAAATTACTTGATATATGTGTAGTGTATATGTAAATAAATTTAGCTAATGGATGTAATTTTTATTTGGCTAAATTACTTGTGGATGCATAGCTAATACAATTTTTTGTTTGGTATGTTATCACAATAGTACCTATTACCATTATACAGTAATTACAACCATTACGTATTATTCAGAAATTTGAATAAAAAGTATAAGAAAGTAAAACAGAAATTCAGTTTCTTTAGGTGGAAAAACGGATGCCACCAACTGACCTGCTACCCGTTGACTGTCTCAGAAACTACTGTATATTTCGCTACATGTAATGCAACAGTTCCGGTAGACTGTGTTAGTGTCACATAACTGCTTCTATGGAACATGCCGGGGAAACAGGCACTAGCTCTTTCGCAATGTTTACGTGGTTTATTAGAAACCAAACAACTTGAAAGAGTCGTGTGCCACAAAAACTGTGGAAGATAATTCAAAATCTATCCATGAAAACCAAAACAGACGAGTTGCAAATTATTATTTAAATTTTTTGTTTTTAATGAAATTGTGGATTCAATTTTTGGTGTTGTTTCTAAAATTCTATCTCACTCCAAAGCAATTTAAAGAAAATCTCTTGTGTTTTGCTGTAGGCCTATTTGTGTTGCCAGATGGTTCAGTAGCAAGCCAGCCTCCCACCACTATGGTCAGTTGTATGAACAGCTGCACTTTAATGTTTGTTAAGAAATTATGTTCTTTGATTTACTTATACTCCAAAGATAATGTTTGTAAATACAGCATCATCTGGCTATTGATAATGATAGCAGTGACTGTAGTAGTTTTACATCAGATAAAATTACGCCAACCTGTTCAGTGCCTCATAAAGTAGAGAGTCACTAAGTAGCAAGGGGAAGTGTTATCTACGTTTAACTCCCTTTAAGTGAGGTGTAATAAGCTTGCGAGTGTAAAGCCACGTGGGTTTCAAACCATTTCCAGACACGAAACCTTGACATTCATAATTAATTTGACGCATGCTGCTTATCCAACTAATCTAATACGATTACGACTCATCGCCTAGAGTACCTCTTCCACCACTACAGACGTGAGCAACATGCTGCCTACCCTACAGGCAGCAGGAACAATGAGCGATTCCTTCTCACCTGGAGGATATGCAACCCGGAAGACACGCCCCCCCCTTCCCTGTGCTCGGAGCCTACAAGCTGCCCAGACCTCGGGTTAGGCCAACCGCCTCCGGCAAGGCATGAAGCAGAATCGCTGAACAGAGTATTGCCACGCCAACCAGGGCAGGAGGATGTCATGCCTCCCCCGCACCCCGTGCCGGCAGCCAACGAGCTTCCACTATAATATAAGTGGATGCTGCCATGCACCGGGTGTCATTCTTGTTCCATTTCTTGCATTATCCCACAGCACTACTGCCATTGCTAGGACCACCTAAGATTTTTGAAGCATTGAGTACGGCCCCTGTGGCTACTTCGCCTTCGACGATCAGTCAACCCGACAACCAGCGAACACGCTTACCAACACATTAAATTCACTTTGTCTCCTCAAGATATCTTCTTTAGACAGTTTAATAGTATTATATATTTTCTCGTTAAGCTAATTACCGAATTAACTTCAGCTATGGGCACCCTTCAGGGGTTCATCATATTCTCACACACCCATTAGACGGCCAGCTGTTGCTTCTCAAACTACCACAGCATTGCTTGCAGTGCCGGTGGGGAGGAACATAGGAGCCACGACCACTAGCAACACCTTCACCCAGAGAGGGGCGACAGTCTCAAGTTATTACCTTATCCCACAGCACTGCTTCCAGTGCCGGGATATACCGTGGCTTGAGATCTACCATCCATTCCTGTGTGGACGCACATCCAGTGGCAGCATTGGTGACCCAAACAGCTCCATGTCTGATCAGCCCGCATAGTATGAGGGATCAGTAGAGATTTTATAGAGCCTGGTCAGCAAGCCAAAACCGAACTTACACTTTAACTTGTGTTCAGTATTCGAGTCAAGGTGTACTCAGTAACCTGTGAGTGGAGACTTAATGCCTTTCAGCCAAAGGCACGGGTCAGGCATAGGGAATGACACACAGCACTTCTTGCAGCCAGACAGTTAAATGCACTTCCTCAGCCTACACCGGAAAGGCAGGCGGAACGGAACCGTGCCGCCCAACTCAGTATCAACTGCTCCGGTTGTATTATTTGTTTCTCCGTGCAAACACATTCACCTGTCGTACCATCTTCTGGTAAGAGGATTGTTGACCGGTACGGAAGTGAGGTTCGGTTGGGATAACATTCACTTCTGGACAAACGAATCTCACCTGTGGAACTGCAGCCACGGAGTGGGTCAGGCTCGTCACGACTGGACCAAGTACACCACCAAGATGGCACCCAAGAAGTAGGAGTAAGTGAGTATTAGCCAACATCCCTTACCTCTCGTCGCCTCGCTAACTCAATCACCCCGCTTTTGGTCTAGCGGACAGAATTCCCAACTGTCGTGACTATTAACCTAGCCGGTCACGTGTCAAAGAGATTTTCTGGTGCCCAACGTGGGGCGTCAGATGAAACACTGTACGCAGTAAACGGCACGAACTAGACCAACCATACCCCGAGAGCTAATGGTCGAAATGATCAGTCAAGCGGACTTCTGGGAGTCCTCAAAACACCCCGTGGTGCCCTTAACCACTACCATGTTAGACGCCGAAGTCAACGCCGCCACTGGCGAGAACTCGACAACGAACCAGACGTATCCAGCGTACAGTATAGCCATGCCGACTGCCCAGGTCATGGCACACTAAAGATAGAATGCACCAATTGCAATAAACTCTTTCATTATTCATGTGTAGGCTCGCATGAAGAGACCCGAGTGACAGTTGATTTAAAGTACCGCTTGCCGGCAACAGCCAACAAGTTTCTGTAACGAAATAACATGCGGCATAAAGCATAAGGTGCACAACACGCAGTGAACCTTACCACCTATGCATAGGGTGGCCTGATGAATGAGTATCCATGCCTGGGATGGACTACCAATGCAAGAGGTGCAGAAGGAAACACATCCCTCATTCCCGCATATAACCCTTTCCGGATATATATCCAACCTGGAACGGCACCTTGCCATCCAGCTTTTGGTAGGGGTAATTATATATAAAAATCTGACTCTGAAGGTTGCCCACACAGAGACCCAGTTGCATTTACGCAGGAATGCAAAAAAGAGTTCAAAGAAATGGACCTACCACCGAAACAATGGGTTAACCGGGCCCGACTGCATCTGAAGTGCCTTGCCCTCACATGGTGGGGAAGATATGGAGAATTTCTACCGAACTAGAAAGAGTTCAGTAACCAGATAGCAGCTGAATTCACGGGCAAAGAGGTGTTGGCTAGGCTAACGACACAGTTTTATAGCCAAATCCAGGTACTCGACGAAGAAGCCAAAATCTTAATACGAAGAAAAGAACAAATGTTTCGACGTGTGTTTCCTGGCGTTGACGAGGCTACCGCCATTCGTTCCATCGGTCAAATTTTACTACCAAATCTCTGGAACGTACACTTCACAGCAAGACCCACGACCTTGGATGAATTAGTTAATCGAGCCCGAGAAGCTGAGCAAAACTTCATAGCACAGGCAAGTCTCGATAAACCAGTATCCACCAAAGCCCCAGAGGTACGAGCACACTGTTGTGCCTCCTAAAGGCATACCAACCGCAACCCCTCACATAGCGTTTGTACCCAAATGTTGGTTCTGTCCAGAAAACCACTCGAACAAGGACTGCCCTCGGAAAACAGAAGGAGCTGCCGTTCCACCAATCCGAATCGACCAGCTAGAAATCTAACTCCTGGAACCAAGCCGGGAAACGCCGATGCTGGCGTACAAAGTGGGCCACCACACCCGGTGTACAAAGGCCCATTCTCCAGGGATTAAGTGAGGAAATACAGATTCCCGTAGCCCCCCACATAGAGGTGGAGGTAAATAATAATAGGGTACTTGCCCTACTTGACTCGGCCGCCACCGGAAATTTAATCTGATAGAATTTGTTATTAGACCAGCTCGCCGAACTAAGACCACCAACTAAAATAGTAAGAATGGCGCAACCTGAATCCACCATGGATATAACAGGCCGCATTATTCTTAACATAAACATTCAAAGTATTGCATCACTGACAGAATTCATTGTGTCACCAACCATGTCCAAATCGATGATACTAGGGGGTACCCATGGCTCATCCACAATCAATTCATTTTAGATCACGGACAACAAAGAGGCTATCTGGGAGAAACGCACTGATTTACTTTAAACTGGGATCAAAACCCAGACGACATCCCACGATGTTCATTGACCCGATGAGCATGCCTGGGCATTCGGACAAGGACTGGTATGACTGACACGTTGCATGAAATATGGCCTATCACTGACGTACCAGTCTACAACCGTCCATACCGAGTGTCAGCCTGTCACCGTGATCTCATCATGGAGCAGGTCAACGATATGAAGGACCATGGAATCGTAGAGTCATCGAATTCCCCATATAACTCACATGTGGTCCTTGTGCCAAAAAAAGACGGGAAATTGCGATTTTGGTAAACTACAAGTCGTTGAATGAAGTTAGCCATCCGATTGCTCCTCCAGCTATAGACTTGTCTCATACACTACGAGACATTGGCACTTTCGACATAGAGTCTGGCTATTGGCAGATTGCGGTCCACCTGGACAGTCGTAAATATATTACGTTTACAACACCAGAGGGTGAAACCCTCCAATTTTGAGTCGTGCCTTTCGGCTTGATAAATGCCCCAGCGAGTTCTGCTTTGCTTGTCTCGATGATGTAATAATATATTCCAACAGCTGGGAGGAACACGTAGGCCATCTGCAATGAGTATTGGAAATGCTCGAATTACACGGAATTACTTGTAAGCTGTCGAAAAGCTTTTTTGGTAAGTCGTCAATAGATTATCTGGGACACGTCAATCACCTGAGGGAAACTTCCCCCAACACAGTTTGATACGAGCGTTCGAAGAAGCGGACGAACCTTTAAATAAGCAACAATTACGACGGTACCTAAGTCTGTGTAATTGGCTACATGACTTTGTTCCAAATATTTCAACATATATGGCACCACTACATCCACTCCTCGAGAAGGACTCACATTGGCGATGGAGTCTGGAACGACAACAAGCATTTTTCAACTTGAAGAATAGCTTCAAGAATATCCACCAGCTCCATCGACCACAAGGGGACAAACCCCTAATACTGCAAATGGACATGTGTCAAAACGGCCTGGGCGCAGTACTGTATCAGCAAGACATAGGAGGACATCCACATGTGATAGCGTATGCATCCACCCACTCAAACGAAGCAGAGCAGCACTACCACATTAATGAGCAAGAGTGTCTGGCCGTTGTCTGGGCCATGAAGAAATACAGGTATAATATTGAAGGTCAGCACTTCATTCTACGGACTGATTCCAAAGCCCTCCAATGGCTACACGAGTCCCCAAGTTTGGCCGGTGGGATATGTTCCTTACTCTGTTCGACTTCGAGGTAAAGCATTGCCCAGGAAAGGAGAACGACCTGCCAGATGCTCTTGTCACGTTTCCCAACAACCGAGGAGGAAGAGGAAGAGGAAGAGAAAATGCCCCCCCCCCCCCCCCCCCTTGGGGCAAAATAAGTGTGGAGGAACAAATCCGTCTTCTTCAACTGCAAATAACCTGCCAACAATAACCGTAAGCCAGCAGGAGGACCCCGACATCCGATGGCTACTACGGGAACAGCCCCAGCGATTCGAATTACAGGATGACGTGAAGTAGCGGACAGCCCAATATGCCTTGGAAAATCTGGGTTCCACCAGGCACTACCACGACCATCCCCAAGCTGGTCACCTGGGTACTAGGGAAGCTGCTGGACATTAAAACCATAATTGCGATGGGATAAGCTGTGATGTCCAGCAGTACATTAGCAACTACTCACATGCTACTGCAGCAAAACTTACCCGGTTACCACTCCCACCGTAAAACCAGGGAGACCCAAGACTGCCTGGACCCACATCGCAGCCGATCTGATGGACTCGTATCCACGGAGTATTAAAGGAAACCGCTACCTGCTTGTGGTAACCGATCAATTTTCAAGATGGGTAGAGGCATTTCCTCTACCCAGCCAAGAAACCACCCCAATCGTGCGGAAAATGGAGACAGATTTTCTCATGATGGGGATATCCAAAAGCCATACTGACAGACAATAGCACACAGTTTACGAGCCATCAATGGCAAACTGCCTGTCAAGATTGGGGGGTAGAAATCTGGAGTACTCCCCCCTACCATCCCCAAGCCAAGCCCATTGAACGGAGGAACCAGGAGATCAAGAAGTGCCTCCGTATCAGTGTAGGTAACGATCACAAACATTGGGATAAACACATCCTCTCCATATTGTTCGCCCTTCAACACCGCACTAATGATGCTGTCGATACCAATCTGAGCGTCCTACTCGTGGGACAAACATTACGCCAACCAGGCGACTGGCAGTGGGAAAGTGAGCCAACAGACATGCCTTAATCCGAGGACATCCGGCTAGCAGCCTTGGTCCGCACCACACACGCCCAGCGAGCCCAAACTGCATACATTCTCAAGAAATACCCACAACCTAAAACTGGGGTAAGAAAATTTAACCTAGGGGAATATGTCCTGCGAAGTCACCCTCTGAGCAAAGCCAGCAACCAATTCAGCACTGGCCTTGCTGACAAATGGGAGGGACCATACCGTATAATAGGCAAACGAGACGTCTACTAGGCCGAAGTTATACGAGGATGAATACGAAAGGCTACCCGAGGCCAGATACGAACCTACCCAGGGAACTTGTGGACACTTGGGGATGAAGATGCTGAAGGAGATTCTCCTGGCCAGTCCAAAGATGAAGACGAACCCCCAACCAAGAGGGTTGCTCCCGATACCGAACTGGACCCATGCCAAGACCTGAGCCGACACCACTCATCGTTAACAAGGCTCCCAGTTACATCGCCCCATGGAAGCCCGAGGAAGAACGACGCCAAGGTGCATTTTCCGTCAGATCAATGCCCTCGACGCCACGCAGCTATGATGAGAAAATTGCAACCAAACGCGGTACAGCACCTGGCTGTTCCGAAGTGTCACGGCGGAGTCCACACGACCGAGAACCCCGTCGATCAAGCCGAATTAGCGAATGATCAGAGGCTCCTTCGGCAAGAGGGGTAGGAATTGTACCAGCGCCTACGTCACCACCTAGTACAACTCCGAAGCCAGAAGTCAAGGCCATGCCTGCTTCAACGAAGTCGACCTCTGGTTCTGACGAGGAAGAACCTCCCACGCAGGAACACCCCCCTATCGGGACGTCGAGCTGCCATGCCGGAAGTGCTCCACCAAAGTACCTGCCACACAGGAACTCCCGCTATCCTGGATGCAGAGCTCAGACAAGAATGCCCCGTCCCAGGAACAACCTGCCACGCAGGAAGACCCGCTCATCGGGATGTCGAGCTGCCATGCCGGAAGTGCTCCGCCTCAAGAACCTGCCATGCAGGAACTCCCGCCAGCTTGGACGTCGAGCTCGGACAAGAATGTTCCGTCCCAGCCTCCTGTTACACAGGAAACTCTGCTACCCGGATGTCGAGCTGCCACATTGAAAATGCTCCACCCCGCAATCTTGCTACGCGAGAGGCCGCTTTCATGGAGAATGCCGATGCCACCCACTACCCCTCAACAGGCAGATCATCCGCAGTAGAGGTCGACGTGAATCTCCCTTCCACTGCCTCGCCCCAAGACCTGGTACCATGACCAGCTGTGCTGCCCGCTGTCGGGGTGGAGATCTCTCCCCCGCACTGCCCTGTCAGAGAAACATCGTGCCCTATGGGTAGGAACCCTGCAGTTGGGGTGGAAGGCTTGACACTGCCTCAACATCCCTTGAACGAGTGCCCTCCCACTTTGTTGCGACAGAAGCAGACGCCCCAGGCTGCTCCACGATGTCTGATGCGCCCACGTACTGCCAAGACCGCCCACACACCTGGCTGGTACTGAGAATCGCCTTGGAGACCCACAACCAGCCATATGTGGCCATACCCTCTGCACGCTGCCCTTTGTCCAAAGGGGAGGACCGTTGAAGGTGAATCCGAAGATCGCCAGTAAGTGCGCAATATTTAAAAACAATGTAGTAGCCGTAAACCGCTACTATGCACACGTGGCAAAAGGACTCGTTATAGACTGGTAACGTGCACCACAGTGATGTAAGCAGAACCATCACATGTAGGCTAAATTAAAATTTGAAAGTATCCAGTACAGTTCCAGTAGAAAGAATAGACGAGGTAAATGCACCAGTAATTAGTTACTTGAATGAGATAATTAACTTTTTTTAATACAGCCATAAAAAGCTGTACTTCAATAACTTTTGATAAGTATTTTACACCTCACGGTTCAAGCGTTTCATTGGCCGACAGCCCACCTAAGTATAGCATTATGATTGGACGCTCAGTGTGATTAAGTTGCAGACAGAGACTTGCCATCGTGTAAGAATGTGTTTTCAGCACTTACAAAAGTGAGCATTCCTTAGGAATTTACTCTAAACATTCCAACGAAGATACACAGTGTACATATTAGCTGTTAGCCGTACAATATAAGATGGACTCCCGCAAGGGATATTTAAGTTAGTTTTTGTATGCATTAAATCTGAATTGATGTGAAGGCACACAAATTAAATATAAAATGTTTTGAAAGGGTATATGCGAAGATCGCCTATAAAACAAAATGCCATTTTGTAGGAGGGTATTTTTATGTATATGCTTATAGTCGTGTGTGTTTTTGTTTGCAATATCTTGTCTTGTGCACCTACTCAGTAAACACACTGAGCGTTAAAGCTCCCCAAATGTGGTGCAAGATATTTTTTGGTCATAATAACACCACAAATTCTTTACCACATAAATTCTGGGCTGCTATTTTCACTCGTTACACCAACTACAGTGGATATTATTATCAAACACATTAATTTGGTGGTTCAAAATTTTACTACCAAAAGCACGTCTTAAAATCACCCTCAGAGCAGGCTTCGCATTGGCTTTGGCTTTTGTATTTGAAATCACTACTGTTCAGCAACACAATTGCCCACGAAAATTTAAAGACGTCGCCTCATATCTGCAGAAATTTCGGCACGCAAAACAGTGTGCATTAAGCGATGAGCACACAGCAGGAAACTCCGTTGACCAGCAATGCCAGGCCAGATGACGTGCCTCCAAGTGTAAGGTGCGGTGGTGTCGTCTGGGATACAGCAGCAGCGCTCTGCATCCAAAGTGACTTTAAATTATGGTGTCGTTTCCTCATCAGCTTACCGCACACGTGAATAAAGTCGTTTTCTCGTACTCAGAAAAATTGTCTCTCTTCTTCACGCACACGTCTGTAGCAACTGACATATTGTTTACTGTCGCAGCTACAAAGTTAATCGCTCTTGGGTGGCGGCACAAATTAAGTAGGCAGTACTTTTGCTCTGCAAGGAAATTTGCAATAAACACAGCTTAACAGGTCCGTTGATGTTACAGCAATGAACGTTATGTGAACCAGCTAACACAATTTCATTGACAGATGAGCAATCTTTTATTGCAAACGAGGCGTACGAAACAAATACATTTTCCACTCTATTTGTACTCGAGTGTCAGCCATTTGTAAACTTATAATATGATTTTCACACATTACAGAAGACATACGGTTCAGTCGCCACACACCCATTACGCGCACATACTGCTGGGACTCGCCTCTTCCACTACACTTAACAGCTGACCGCTGAATGCCCAGCACGCCACATACCTCCCTCCTTGCACCCCGCGGCCTACACGTCAGCGCCGCGTGGAAGGCACACTCGTTAGGCAACTTTTGCAAACAGACGTACATATAAATACTAAATATTAGTACCTATTTACCTAGACTATAACGACAATAAAAATGATTAAAAATTACGCACAGATAAACGCATATAAATAAATATAGGGTGGCCTAAAATATACAATAAGAGAAACTGTAAAATACAAATGCTAAAATTACCAAACTGCTGTACCTATATTGACAAGCGTTGCCAACCACAGCAAAAAATGATACTCAAATACAAAAAAAATTACCATTACAATTGAATTGTTACACCGGCACCGCGAGAGGAGAACCAGAATGCACTTTCCCGTGTTCTTAGGTTGCCGGGGTTCTACCACGAGACCCCGTAGCAAACTACAGGTGGCTGAGATTGCCACATCATCCGCCAAGGAAGCGAGGCTGGCCACAAAAGAAGGGTCAGAAGAAACTAAGATACAACTACTAGGCGAAATGGTGAGTGTTGCCAGACAGAGACTGACACTGGTTAAACCTTCCCCATAGTATGAATAGTTGTGTGTGAAATAAATAAAAGTACACAAACCGCACAAAAGACAGTGTAAAATAATACACATCGTAGGGAAAGTGTGAAGGAAAAATTAACTACCTAGAACTGTGTGAACGTGAAACAAGCAGACTAATGTGTGTTCCAGATAGAGACTGGACGCTAATTCACAACAGGCTGTTGCGAGTGCAAGACATTGGATAATGATGGGACACATTTTGCTCGTAGAGTTTTCGTGCAGCGCAGAATTATGAAGTTAGCTTGTAGCTGTAGAAGGTTAGAATTGGGGATAACAATTATACATAGCAGAAAATAAGTATTATCTTGTTAGTTATTTTCTGTTGGATCAATGTTAATGTTAAGTTAGGCTTTTACTAAAGTGTTTACATGCAGGTAAACCAGACATCTCGACTTATTACACACACTGTTTTGGGAACAATTCACACTAATACATACACTTGTGGAGGATGCTAGACTAGATATGCAACTGTCCAGCATGCTGTATTTTGCCATTTTAGAGCGTTGCTATTATTATTTGCTTTTTGCTACATTGCTGCTATGTTGTAAATAGTAGATTGAGTAAATTTAGGAAATTACAACCACAACTGAAAACGCCAGATTACAATTGTGGAAAGCTAAGGTCCTTTCTGGTTGGAAAAGTGTGTCTGAAATTGTACCACTTGGCCATGACAAGGAATGGCTGACATGGAAGTCTCTGAATAGACTGAGATCAGGAGTGGGCAGATCCAAGGTTAATCTGGCAAGATGGGGCTATGCTAAGGACGACAACATCAAGTGTGACTGTGGAGAAGATCAGGCTGTTCAACACATGCTTAGTGTCGACTGTGTCCAGTCTCCTGCACAGATGATGACCTGTATCAGGCCTCGGAAAATGTATTGGAAGTGGCCGTTTTGGTCCAATATTATTTCATTTTGGTTACTGTGTAAATATGTATGTTTCTGACACAAGAATAATAATAATAATAATGTGGCTAATGATGCATTAACTTTTTTGACTTTTTAGCTTTTGTAGCTCTACCCATTTTGAGTAAAATCAAAAACTAGTAAGTACAGTTTGCCACAAAGAAAAATGTATCAACCCCTACCTTCTGCAAAGGTCGATCTGGGACTGGGTGTGGAAGGAGAGGTTGCCTATACTTAGATTTTAGAAATTCCTTGCACACCTCAAAATTTTCAACAAAAACTGAGATATCAGATGTTCTGGGCCGAAAAACTGTTCCACGTGCTCTTGGTATGCACTTTTCTGGCCCTTGGTGAGCAGCATGAATATACCTAAGTATTTCTGGTCGTAAACCCTTAGGAACCACAACTGCATTACCATTGAGAACTAAACCATAAGCATAACTGAGCTCCTCTCTGTACGTCCAATATTGTTTCTGTTCTGGGGGCACCTTATGTAGATTCTCAGGCCAACCTACTCTGATAATTCTACACAAACTCTGTAGATCATACCCTTTTCAGTATACTGCTGCAACATTAACAATTTGGCATCTGTAACTTTGGAATTCACCACCATTGAACATACCTGCAGCTACATTTCCCTTTCTAAATCAGCAAAAATATCAATTTGCTTGCGACTTGTGCTGCACACACGGGACAGGGTATCTGATATGAACATTTGCAAACCAGGTTTGTAAATGACAGATAATGAAAATCATTATAGCATTAACCTCATCCTCTGCATCTGAGCTGGGCAGTCTACAAGATGTTTTTTTAAAGATAGTTTCTGAAGGCTTGTGATTGGTTTCAACAACCACCTGTGTGTTGTAAATGTACTGATATAAATGCTTTGCCCTGAACACAATGGCTAACACTTCTTTTTCTATTTGGGCGTACTGTTGTTCTGTGTTAGTAAGATATTTGGAAGCACAAGCAATTTGATGTCCTTCCTGCAGCAAAACTGCACCTAAACCAGTTTGTGAAGCATCAGCTGACAAGATAGCTGGTTTACTAACATAATAGTTTAATACTGGAGTGGAACACACGTCTTTCAGTTTTGTAAATGCAACTTCTTGCTCATGTTCCCAATGCCATGCTGCATCCTTTCTTAAGAGAATCCTGAGAGGAGCCGTAACATCTGAAAGGTTCGGAAGGAACTTGGACAAATATGTTACGACATCTAAAAACCTCTCAATACCTTTTTTGCATGTGGGAACATCCATGCAATGAATGGCATCCATTTTCGTTGCATCTGGATGTATAACCCCTTGCAGAAACAATGTGACCCATGTAGTGCACCTGTTGAACACCAATTATGCACTTGTGCTTATTAAACCTAACATTGTTTTTAGGGCTCTCTCCACGACAGCTTTAAATCGATCATCATACTCTTTTTTGGAAGTTCCCCAACAAATAATATCATCAATGTACATCAGCACCCTTGGCAACCCTTCAAATACTTCACTGAATTTATGATAAAAGACTTTTGGGGCTGAACACATGTCATAATGCAATCGTAAAAACTTGTAGCGTCCCCATGAAGTATTGAATGTGCAATAGTCAGTGCTGCTCTCATGTAGTTTAATCTGACAAAACCCTTGTGACACATCCAAAACACTAAAGTAAAAAGCACCTGCCATTTGAGATGAAATTTGCTCACATGTAGGTGGGATTCTGTTATTAATGCATAGTTGAGATATTGTAGATATAGGAAAATTCTTTAGCTGTTATCGCGTTTGTGAACCATTACAAGAAAGTTAACCCATTCTGTAGGCTTTTGGACTTTAGCAATAATTCCCTCATTTACTAATCTGTCTAATTCCTACCTCAACGGTTCCCTGAGAGCAGTAGCACCCCTGCAAGGAGCATGAACCACTGGCTTTGCATCCTCCCTCAGTATCACAATACCTTCAAAACATTGAGGATACAAGGAAATAAAGTCTTGAGAGGTTAGAATCTCAGGTCTTGGACTGAAAAGTTGCCACTTTCCTAACCAGAATTAGCATCACAACATGCAAACAGTCCAAGAATAGGTGAACTATAGTTTTCAACAACATAAAATTCTAGAACCAACTCTCCCATTATAAGTACATTTAAGGTAGCATTTTCCCAAAAAGGGTATTTTCTCACCCAAATAATTAATGAACCTAACATTGGACCTTAACAAACGCTTGTGACGTATGTTGAGTCTCTGAAACAATTTCATACACACGAGATTCACTTGTGCTCCTGTATCAAACTAAAATTAAAAAAAAATGAGTTCATCATTTCTATTTTTGCCGTTCATTCTGAAACTGTGGTTTTATGTGAGATGGAATCAACACATAAATTTTTATGCTCACTACTATTTGAGGTCGCTATCGCTGCAACACTTACTGGTTCACTTCGACCACCACAAAGTCATCTTCAGAGGAACTAGACGGTGAAGATGATTTTGTGACTTCCCTAACCTTCTTCTTTGAATGGCACATACAGTCATCTTCAGAGGAATTAAATAGGAGCGAAGATGTTTTTGTAACTTCTAAATATTTTTCTTCAAATGGTACATCTTTGCAAAATGATTATGACCATTGCATTTCTGACACATTGCACCATACGCGAGACACTTGCAATGTTCATGTTTGGTGCCACACCAGTCACAGTGAAAGCGCCACTGATCCTGTGTTCCTAGTCTGGTTCTGAAGACCACCGTTTCATAGCTAAACATTACTGCATGTTACTTCCTGAACCGCAGCAGCTTCCTCTTGTAACTTTGTAGCATGACAAAAGTCAGCCACAAGTTAAGATGGCATAAATGTAGCATCACCCTTTTTGCAAACACATTCGACTTAGCTCAGTCGGTTTACTTACACGAGTGTCGTTACCATGTTTGCCATGAAATAAGAAGAAATTAGTTCCATTTTAGAATATGATCAATTTTATTATTGAATGTCTAACACATTTTTACACACATACCAACACAAAACGACAACTCTTCTCTCACTGCACTACTTGCAGGTTCACAGCATCACAGTAGCGTTAAAAACTAAGTTCTAGTACAAAGCTTGACTAGCAAGTATGATTAGGAAGACAAGGAGGAGGAAAACAGCCTTCCCTCTTGACACCTATCGGCCTTCCACACCAGCGGAAAGAATTTGGTAGAACGTTAAAACCAAAAAGTACTTTTGATGAAGGTTAGTTTAAGAAAAAAGTTTAAGGGCATCGGCGCTTGTAGGTGCGGATGAAGTCGTTCCAACATGACGTCTTCTCCTCTAAGGTTTTTTATATTATGCAGACGAGTCCAGGGCTGGTGGCCCGCAGCTCGCCACGCACAGCTCTCCCCACTCCTCCAAACTAATCTAAAAATAGCATTTGGCCGGGCTTGTGAGCTCCTATTGGCTGAAAATTACATCTCTTAGTGGGTTTCAAAACACAAACTGTTGTTGGGGGGGGGGGGGGGGGAAGTAATTTCAAAAGTTGTGTCACCTTGCTCTCGAATCCTGAGAACTCGAAAGTGCCACGTAATACAGATAACTAAAATACAGCCCCGCATTAAAACTGATACAAGACCTTACTTCTAAACGCGGCATGAAAGGAAAAATTTCTACTATTACACTCGCTGACAAACAAAACTGGAAATTTTAACTAAAAGTCAAATGAAAAACAATTATGAAAGCAATTAAAAGGTATTTTATTAGATTGTCTCTCATGGCTCCAAATTCAAACACTTCGGAATTCGTCCTCAATTCCTCCAAATACATATAAAATGTTTGGCCCTTCCTCTGAGAGCAAGTAAAAAGGTATGCCTCTCATAGGTTAGATTGCGTCTTGGCAGAAAATATGCATCAAATTTATCCAACACGGCTTCTAGTGTTTGTACTTCTTTTTCACCAAAAGCAAAACTTTTGTAGATGTCTTCGGCATCATGGTCCATCAAACTCACCAAAAGTGCTATTAGTTGCGATGTCAAACTTGCACCACCGACTGCCTCATTATAGTATTTGAACTTCTTTCGCTATTGTAACCAGTTTTGTGCCACATCGCCATCTTGCCACAATTTCGTAATAGGTTTGACGAGTGAATCCATAGCAAAGTTATGTTTCTACAGACTGCGTCATGTAAGTACATGATAAGTAATACCCTGTTAGCATAGTATGTAGTTTCCATATTGTCTACGCCTCCATTTTTATTGTATGTCTTCTATGTACTGTTGCCAACCCCCTCCAGTTGTCTTGCTACCAACCCAGGTCTCTTCACAAAAGACAATGTTGTTGGCTTCTGCTGAGCGTTTTCCTATTCGAACCTTTTGACACCTCCATCTTGAAGTCGGATGAAGGTTCGTTTGGTTGTAAATGTAGGAGAAGTTTGGTGACAGAATCATGATTGAAAGGTGTTGACTGGGTTACTGAGGTAGAGGATGAAGTAGAAGTAGACTTTTTGGTAGGAGAGACACACGCTCAGCAGAAGCCTACAACATTGTCCTTTGTGAGGAGACCTGGGTTGGTAGCAAGACAACTGGAGGGGGTTGGCAACAGTACATAGGAGACATACAATAAAGATGGAGGCGTAGACAGTATGGAAACTACATACTATGCTAACAGGGTATTACTTATTTGTGTGTGTGTGTGTGTATGTGCACACAATATTTAATCAAATTAAGTATACTATTACAGAAAATTACATACATATAAAAATTAATTAATCCTTCTTTCGATACCTGGAATGGTGTTTGTTACACATGCTACACGCAGCCTGCAGGTTGGACACTATTTTGGGCAATATTTTCTGCCTGCCATAGTTTCTGCACAAGAACAAAGTTCATCCTACCTTTGTGGAAGAATTGGTAAACACCAGTAAGACACACAGCTGAGTATCAGTCAACTGTGGTCAACTTTCCTTCCTGCCAGTGGCTGGACTTAGCATAGCAACCCCTGTCATTGTGAACGCATCTATCATACTGAATGTGGCAGTGCTTGGATTAGTTTAACCTGGCTATGTCGCATCATGTGATAGATGGTGGTCTGGTCCATGCTGATTGAAATGTGCCTTTTACAGCCCTAGGCTCCTTTATTACTCCTGCCTAGTCTCTGTTGTTATTCTAATTGTAAAACGTTAAATTTTTTTTTTTTTTACAATGCATGTCCCTGCATAGTGTTGTAATGTGCAAACTAATAGGTATACCTTAAGAATAATAATGAAATATATTTTATGACTATACAATATATATTATACACACACATACATCACTAAGTCAGACAAACACACGGCATAAACATAAGATGACCCCTCTGTTGCATTTTTTATTTCTCACAACACCCTAATTCACCGTTTGCAAACTATCACTCACAGACTGCAGTGTGCCACCAGTCACCACCTGAAGATGCCGGCCTAGCCAGCGAAATGTCATGACTACGTGTCTGCAAAGAAATGTGTTTGAATTTGTGTGTGTGGGAGGTCTCTCTTTCTCTATCTACGAGTACTACCCTGTGAGTGCTTGTGTTTTCTGTCTCCTTTTAATAACATAATTAGTAGGCTAGTGGCCTATTCCTGCCATATCTTATTATATGAATGAAAAATTACATTCATGGACATAATATAATTTCAGTCAGCTTGGGACAATATATTGTTTTAGATCTCATAACTGTTCCCCTCACCAAATTGGATTTCATTCTGTAAATAAAGAAAACATTTGGATGGACGAAGCAACATAAGCCCTAAAATTAAGCAACTAATATTTCGTAATATTTCAATCATAAGTATAAGTTTCCAGACAAAAAATTTATAGCACATTAACAAATCAAGAAGGCACATACAAATTTGAGTTATCGTATAATTTTTGATAAAAATGTTTATCAGTTAATCTTAATTTTACAGCGATCTACTACGAATATGTATGGAATAGAATATGTACAGTATTTATTTTCCTCATTTTTACATTATGGCTATTCAGTAGATTTTAAGATAGGGGCATACTCATAGTGACACTTTCAAATTTCACTCTCTCTTTTTTTTCCCGCCACATTGTTTCAGTTTCTATGGGTGAAACAAAGTTTAATATTTACAAATATGAATAAATAATCAAAATTGTTTAAACTCTTGCGGTGAAGCTAGTATATTTAAGGTACAATTAAAATACAAATAAACTGGGAAAACTGCTATATTATGCTGTTTGAGCAAACTGACTTATGAATGCCAGTAGGTATCTGGTTATGTGTAATGTATTGGGCTAAAACAACATTAGATGCAAACTAAATGGTTGCATGACATTGTGCACATCAGTTGAATGTGAATAAAAATATAAACAGTCTAATAATAATCAAAAGCCAAGGGGACAAGATTATCATTTATCATGTTGTAAATAAGCTTATAGTGGTAGTGTCAATGTAGTTTGTAATCACTATAAGACATGGTGTGGAAGCTGATGAGGCTGACTTCAGCAAGCATTGGCAACAGCAGACTGTAGAGTGGTGCTCTGCTCTCTGGACATTCACTGAGCCCAGCCCGAGATGTGGCACAAGGTCATGTGCCTGCTCCTGTAGCTGGAATGTTTGATTATGAAATAATCTTTGGTCGTTCCACACCTACAAAAGTAGCTACAGTTGTTCGTGCTTAACACACTACCAATATTGGTAATATATTATTTTTAATCTGAAATTATAATTATATATTTTGTTGGAATTTGATATCTCGAACTTGCAAAATACAAATATTTATCCATCCTCACTTACATGTACAGTATTTAGTGCACATATAATTGTAGTTGTTCTTGTTAAATGTTAAGATTTACCTATGTAATTTTATCATAGTAAGCATAGTACCCTACATTGTAAGTTTCTAGAGGAATACTTGCTTTGCTTAAAAACAAGAGTTTTGTAAAACTTCTTTCTGTCAACACCACCACTTTTGAATGGGAGCCATGGTGGCGTAGTGGTATAACTACTCACCTCCCACCAAGACAGACAGGGCTCGATTCCCGGCAGGGGGTCACTCCTGGATTTTCGCACATGGGAAGTGTACTGGATGATGCAGCTGGTCAACAGGTTTTCTTGGGGACCTCCCATTTTTCCCACCCTCGCATTCTGGCGCTGCTCCATACTCACTTTGCTTCAACCTCATTAGCTCCCAAGCTCATGATGTTAAAAACCACCCCTTTCTCTCCACTTCACTTTTGAATATTCAGAGTTCCTCAAAATAAGATCTTTTTCATACATAATTGATCAAGGAGAAATATAATGTAGAAATTTATCTGAGAAACTGATAACATGAATTGATGTAATTCACTCATGAACTCTTACCATCAACAGGAGTAAAAATTAACTGAATATTAAGCAAGACTAAAGTTAAATTGGAATGGATTGATCAGAAATTGATGGTGCTTTAATACGTACACATACACACCTCTTTAGCAAAGTGGAGGTAAGTAATTTACTACACTGGAGTGGGGCCCCCTGCCAGCCTCCTACCATTGTGACCCAGGTTTGATTTATGATGTCACTCTGACTTCCCAAAGTCGAAAACACAACAGTTGTTTCTAGGGTATTAGTTTCTCTCGCTATTACATTCTGTTACCACTCCATGTGCACATCTGGCTTTCTGGAGCATCAGATGTGTTCTGTCAGGTGGCAGCCTCTTTTTGTGTCACCCATGACTCTGCCTTCAGCATCGAACAGTGTGGTTAGTATACTGGTGTTCAGATTTCACCTTCTTATGTACAGTCTGTCTAATATGTCTCCTTCAAAAAGGCCCCCTGTTCTTAATAATTACCCTCTAAGGGTACAAAACTAGCAACTGTACCGATGTGTACTGATCTTTCAATACTGATGGTCCATTTCATTTTTGCGCTTGCAGCAACAGTTCCAAAACTTTTAGTTGCAGGGGGGCAGGTCATATATGGATGTACAATGGTGAGTGAATAGGTTATCATTAACATTTTTGTCTACTTGAAAGATTCATCTGTTACCCTGAAAGTAGCATAGGCTATTTAGTATAGCGTAACTGACCTTGGGAGTTGATAGAGCAAACAATGTTTATGCTAAAATGTTTTCTCTGTGAAACATGAGTAATTACATGTGGAAATACCACATAGTAATCACACATTTAGCCAGTTTATAAAATCTCTAGTCTCTTCAGAGCTTTCCTCAAAGTAGCCCGTATGCTCTTTCTACAAAAGAAACAGCCTACTGCAGGCAGGGCTTCCGCTCGCCCTACTGGTGTGTTGACCTCGAGAGCCGGCCCGTGATTGGCACAGGCTCATGGTCGTGGTCTGTTTGCTGCAAGCTGCGGTCCTCATGTTGCATCACACCTAGGTGAGGAGAGAATGTGCTACGAGTGTGAGGCAATGACTCACACTAAGCACAGTGGTTTCCATGGGTAACACTGCAGCTGTAGCCGTCTCCTGTCCGACATGGTGCAATGTAAGGCAAGTCACTCCAACTTTTTTTTTTTTTTTTTTTTTTAACATTTGTTGTTTTACGTTCTTCACATTAAAGTACATTCTCGCCATAAATAAAGCATTGCTAACTTAAGAACTCTGGCTCATGCGGATATATGTTTAAGCATTAAAAATTAACAAAATTAAAAAGGTCGAGACGAAGACGTAAGGTACCCTCTCGCCATTCAAACATATTCGAGTTAGAACTGTTGTGATACGGTACCGTTCATATTCTCATGTGTACTAAGCCTGTATACAACGCATTTTTGTGACAGAAATGAACTGAACACTTAACACACTACTGCAAAAGGTTTGAAATTATTAACCTTAAACTAGTGGTTTAGTTGACCGCACACGCGTTGCCGAAGCAAATGCAGTTACATGGTTTAAAGCGCGAGGAATTAAGAATAACACTTTCATTCTCATAATTGACTACATGCGAAAGAACTCCAAAAATCATTTCCATCGCAAAAGTGTTTTTATATTATCGCTAGTACACACATAAAGTTCAAAACAGATCACAACATTGCACACTGCACTAAACACCACAATAAGCGGTACCAAATTACGAAAACTTGTCGCATATCACTTTTCCAGTGCTTATTGAAGATGTATGTCACTCAGAAAGCAATGTGATTTTAAAACAGTTAAATTCTGCAATAGAGCACACACAAATTTTTTTTTTTTTTTTTTTTTTTTTTACACCACCAGCGCTTTTGACTGAATCATATTTTTGGGTAGTAATGTTGGCGATTCTGACAGTCGCATGTGCGCGCGTAATGCGCATGCGCTCAGCAATGACGTAACACTATTGTTGCAGGGAGAGGGAAGGCAGTGGTGGCAATTTCTGTCATGGTGATAAGTACAGGATACTCGGCGAAGTATTTCCACACATACCGGCGAACATGTCTGACGAGCGAAGAGACAGGCTTGGCCAGCGGCCTTTTTCTGAAGGGACCGGTGCAAATATGTGTCCTTCCTTCGTGCGTGGAATCGACTACCTTCGTAACCCTCAGTTGAACAAGGTTAGTGTTGATATTTGTTTCTCCGATTGGCTTTACTGGAATAACACACATTTGATTTGTATTCTCCTGCAGTGATGTTTGGTTTTTATAATTTTTAGTGGACTGTTCAGCTGTACTTGTGAGACGTGTTGCGTGGCCGGAAATTGCATTACGGTGGCAATGCATCGTTTTCTTAATTGCATGCACCTAAACACATGTATGAATGTGGTATGCAGAATGTTTGGACGCCGGGATAAACCTTATTTTGCTGTCATTGCCGTACTTTATGCATTAAAAATGCGGCAGCTGAAGGTACCTTTTTCAGTGTGCAAATAATTTCTTGATGCGTATAAAGAGTGGAATTTGGGCTTATTTAGAATCGTTAATGTAATTGGCTACCAATTATTTTAATGTACAAGGCCATTAATTAAATCCCTACATTAAGTTACGTCGGGCAGAAAGTGGTCGTCAGGGGTGATATATTTTGTAGCGACTTCTCCTTTCCTCGTACAATCACTGATTAATTTCTCATTTGAGCAATTATTTCTATTTTTTTTTTGTTGAAATTGTATAAATTTATTTTAGGGACAAATCGCTGATTGTAATTTTATTTAGAAATATGTTATGGGCGTAAACAGAACATTTGGCTGAGAGAGTTGTGGATTATATTAATTATGAGTTTAGCAAGGGTTAGTGGAATGTGATGATCAAGAAAATAATTTGAAAAGTTCCCGCGCGCCCAGGATCGTGGTGCGCTTGTAGCATTGTCAGCTTGCCAACAGCACTACTTGTTTTATCTATTCATTTTGTATTTAAAATTTTTTATGTATTTATTATATTTCTGTTGCTGCCGAAACCTCGCGTGTTCTGTATTTACGTTTTCATGCTATCCGCACGACAGATTATTCTGTAAGAGTGCGAGCCATTTTTACTTTGAGTTGGTAGTTCCGCTATATGTGGCCCCCCATATATATAATATATATATAATAATATATATATTATATATATATATATATATATATATATATATATATATATATATATATATATATATATATATATAAATTAAATGTGCTCGTGAGCTGCCGAGACGATTTATAATTTTGTAGACACCCAATCCGAAACTGTAAACTGGTCGTGAGTTTTACCATATAGCTGTACGTTGTTCTGGGTCGTAAATTTTTATTATGTGGCGAAATCTTCATAACAGCAAAGCTCCTACAGTATGAAAAGCGTTTCGTCTTCAATAACGTTTCCGGCGTTCGATCCCAAGGGACTGCACTTATTGGGGCTATTATACTCGCATCATTTCCAACGTTCGTTTCACGAAACTTCTTTTGGTTTCCTTATTCCCGAATTTAGATTCTTGACTTGTCCCGGTGTATGAAATAAACCACAAGTACTGTCCGCCAGTTGATTCTTCAATAAAACTAATAGAATTTAAAGAAATTGCTTTTTAAAAAATGCACATTTCTTCAAATGATGCTACGACCATAATCAAGTTTTGTGATTAGATACACATCTGTTGTGCGATGAATCTTAAAACGGAATATTTCATGTACTCTTTAAAGACAAAAGCAGTAACAGCATACAGAACAAAATGTGAACATAATTTTTCAGGTTGTAATAGTAACTCTCGAAACCCTAGTTGGTGATAAAATCTTAAAATGTAAAGTAGGTATTGCCCATTGTAAGTTCGTTGGGATCAAAGCCAACTGCTGCATATTGCAGATGTTGGAGTTATTGAAGATTATCCCATCCCTCTTACCGCTGCATCCCGTCGCTACAATTATATTTCGATTTCCGGCGTCGACGATCATGCATCCCAACACCCATCCCACCCTTAATTTTATTTTTTTTCCCACTCACCTTGATTTCGAGGGTATGTTACGGTTTCGTAACATATCAATGGTAACGTGATAAAAATAAGTCTTATTAAGACGTGAAAATTTCAGTCATGTTTGTTAATCGTAAATATATGAAAATTTTAACTTCAAATCTTGATTTATACTAATTAAAAAAAAGTGACACGAGCGATTTGTTGCAGTATATTTGATATGAAACACTTGGTTTACTTGTAGTGTTTTGTTTCACGTAGGCTACAGCTATTTAGACTTCAGGTTAACATTCTATCAAAACTATTATTCATCGGATGCTTCACTTACTCCCTCCCTCTTTTCTGTCAAATCACTTCGAGATACCTATTTTTACATAGGTACATCTAGTATATTTACTAGCCATTATAAGGCCCTCAACTTCATGTTGCAATTGCAAACATTTCTGCATGCGTACACAGTGACTTACTTATATTCCTTCCTAGAAGGAAGTACCCTATGTGAAACGGGCTCCTCCTCCACATCCACTCCCGCACAACTACTACTACTTCCAGTCGGGACAAATTCGCCACCATAATGTTTTAAGTAAAGATAAAATAAAATCTCGTTTTCGGTTCATTTCATTATGTTCTGTTTGCTTTGTCAATTCATCCGTCCATCCCATCCATCCATTCCTTTTCCAAGCCTTTGTAATCATCTGTTCGATCACACCACCCTCACGCATTTATTCTCTCTCTGTGTGTATACACACTCGCACTTATTATGCTACATACAGACTGTTCGGAAACTCATCCCAAATACAGAATGTTTCAGAGTAGTAAGATTGTGGGCATTCACGGCCAATGTATTTTAAATGGGAGCTCTGTGGCTGTGGGCTCGACTCTGACCAGCTCGGTAATCATCGGGTCGACTCGGGGTGCTCGGATTTGTAAAACGTACGAGATGGTGCTCGGCAGTTACGCCTACTAATTCTTCAAGCATATGTTAGTTTCTGGTAGCCATATTTGTTTTATATGCATAGGTATGTCAAATCGTAAATCTGTGTTTATTATCCGATTTAAAAAAATATCTTTAATTACGAACTATTTATTAATTTTTGTATCGTGCCGAGATTGTACATAGGGCATTACAGAAACATGCAAAAGTCTCTCACTCAATTACTACATTTCCAGTGCCCTGTCGTGAAGACAGATTAATACACGATGCCAGAATCTGCAAGTTATTCACTACTTCGACTATTTTATAGGTATAAATATGCTACTCAGATTTATTTAAATGTATGTATATGTGACTAAACCAACCCCATCATGCCATTAGTGACTACTTGCACAATAATGTTATAATCATGGTATTGATCAGCATCTACAAACACTTTGATAGGCTCAATTGGCGTTAATCTAAATGCCAATACCCTCAGGCCCTGGCGACACGGAATGTAAGAGGGTGATAAACAGTCTTAACTTTTGTGCTCTTCTTGCAATCAATTTGTCAATCGTTAAATCATTCCATTCATATTTGAATCAATCCATTAGTCTTCCAATCTTCCCATCAATATTTCACAATCTTCGCCAATCTGCAATCAATCCTCGCCAATCTTTCGTAATCTTCCCATCAATCTTTCAACCTTTCCACCAGTTTTTCACAATATTTCCATCGGTCTTTCAAAATCTTCCCATCAATCTTCCGATTAAGCTTTCCATCAATTCTTTTGCAATCTTTCAATCAATATTTCTATAAATATTTCGCAATCTTTTCATCAATCAGCACCACAATCCGCTCTGCAATCGTAGCCAATCCTCGCCAATCTTTCCATAAATCTTGAGCAACAATCTTTCGCAATCTTTCCATCAATCGTGAGCAATCTTTTCATCACTCTTTCGCAATCTCTCCATCACTCTTTCGCAATATTTCCAGCAACCTTTCGCAATCTTTCCATTAAGCTTTCACACGCTTTCCATCAATTCTTTTGAAATCTTTCAATCAATATTTTTATCGATATTTCGCAATCTTTCCATCAATCCGCTCCACAATCTTAGCCAATCCTCGCCAATCTTTCAATAAATCTTAAGCAATATTTCCATCAATCTTAAGCAATATTTCCATCACTTAAGCAATCTCTCCATTAATCTTAAGCAACAATCTTTCTTAATCTCTCCATCAATCTTAAGAAACATTCTTTCGCAATGTTTCCATTAATCTTTCGCAATGTTTCCATTAATCTTTCGCAATGTTCCCATTAATCTTTCGCAGTGTTCCCATCAATATTTCGCAATGTTTCCATCATTATTTCGCAATCTCTCCATCACTCTCTCTCGCAATCTTTCCATCACTCTTTTTACAATCTTTCCATCAATTATCAATCAAAATTCAATCCATGGGTTGGTCGTATGTTAATGTCCATGCATTAAAAAAAAGCTATTCATCAACTGTCTCCAAAATTTGTACGTGATACACTTAATGTTGTGTATACTGTTAACTATTCATGCATTTTTTGTACTAAAGTCTTTATCATTATTCCATATGCAGATTTTCCATTAGTACTCATAGCACCACTTATAGTTGTGAGGGCAAAAAGGATATGGCACAAAAATAAAGGAAAACCAATTATTTTTATTATAATAATTTATTATTTTGTAATTACAGTTTAAGAAAGCGGTTCATCACATCATGCAATATATCCCCGATCCTTCTGTTTACTGGGGCAGCGGTGGCCGAGTGGTTAGCCTGTTCGCCTCCCACTAAGGCGAATCCGGGTTCAATCCCCGGCCGGGTCACCGGATTTTCGCATGCGAGAATCGTGCCGGACGATGCCGTTGGTCGGCGGGTTTTCTCGGGGATCTCCTGTTTCCCCCGCCCTTTCATTCCGGCGCTGCTCCATACTCACTTCAGTCACTCATCGGCTCTCAAGACCACGCTGTTAAGAGCCGTCCAAATCTCTTCATTCATCTCTTCAGCACGCACTTCTGTTTGCTAATAATTGAAGATATCTCGTTAATGTGCGTGCGATCCCCGCGTTTTTGAAGGTCATTCAAATATCTTAATGTATCAACAAATTCATCGGGGTCTTCGGGAAAATATGTAACGAGCGTTCTTGAAATCTTCTGCATTCTTCATGTCGCAGAAAATGTGTTGGAGGGGTGTGTCAGTGCATAGAGAAAATCGTCACCCCCTGTTTCAGCCTCAATATGAAGTTTAATTTCCTTTGTAGGATTCGCATGGTCAGCATCAGTATTTAAAGCCAATGACAGTTTATTTTGAAGTTTATCGATTTCGTGGCGAAAGTCTTGCAAGTGTACATTCAACACAAACCGACTCTACTGCATTCATTCAATCTTTGGTACTAACTGTCCCATAATAATCGTCTGTGAAATCCGTACCCCTTGATATATGAGGTGCTATGGATAGTATCTCTTATTGGCTCTCAAAAGACGAATCGTTACAGTTCTTGATGTGGTTCTTCAATGTATCACCTTGCATAAACGGTATGTGGCCATTGTCGTAATTCTTCCTCGTGCGGAGAGGACTCTTCGTACAGGTGATTTCTTTTATTTCGACGAGTATTTTGACCGAAGGTAAAAACTCGATCACAGAATCGACACAGTCGGCAATCAGGCAGCGATGATAGTCGATTTGGAAGCACTCTCTCGTCATACTACGAAGATGAATTACGAATACTTAGGCCTTCCTTTGACCTCGATGATCATGGAGCCGCGACCTACATCATCGCTAACTGGTTGTCGCTAGTGCCGATTCTGCGATCGAGTTTTCACCTATGTTAAAAATGCTTGGCATGAGAGAACGGCCTGTACGAAGAGTCCTTTTCGCGCAATGAAGCACTTCGACGTTGGTCTCATGCAGTTTGTTCAATGTGGTACATTGAAAGAACATACCGAAATCGGCAAGGATTAGTCTACTGGGAGTCAGCAAGTGTTGCCGGCAACACCTCTTGCTGCATCGATGGATACTGTTATCGACAGGTGATTATGATGGGACAGTTAATGCTAAAGACAGAATGAGTGCAGTAGAGTCGGTTTGTGTGGAATGTACACTTGCAAGTCTTTCACGTGAAGTCGACAAACTTCAAAATAAACGGTCTTCGGCTCTAAATATTGATGAGCATACAACTCCCGCTACAAAGAAAAGCAAATCTAATATAGAATACAAAGCAGGAAGGGAAGATGACCATGAAGAGAGCATTGATCAAAATGAACATGTAGACAGTGATAATGATGAAGACGATGATGGCGATTTTCTCGATGCACTAACACACACCTCCAACTTGCTGTAACAAGCGACGCGAAGAAGGCAGAAGACGCCGAGAATACTGACTACCTATTTCCCGATGACCCGAATGATCTTGATGATACTCAGATATTTGATTGCCCTTCAAAAACGCGGGAAACTCACGCACATTGAGATATCTTCAATCATTAGTAAACTGAAGGATCGGTAATATATTGCGTGATGTGATGAACTGTCTTCTTCTGAAATTGTAATTACAAATTAATAATAAATTAATGTAATAAAGTAAATGATTTTTCTTTATTTTTGTGTGGCGTATCCTTTTTCCCGTCACAACTTTAAAGTGGTGTTATGAGCACTGTACTATTAATCCAAAGATATGCATTTGTGTGATAATGCAGACTTTAGTATTACAGTGCGTGGATAGTTGACTGCATGCAAGTACTAATTCTATCGACATGTACATATTTGGAGACACTTGGCGAATGAATGTAATTTGTATACATATAGACGGGGGGCAAACCGAAGGGTTGACATAGATTGCTGTGGATTGCGGAGGAGGATTGCTAAGGGTTGGGAATGCTCCAAGGATTAACATGGTTCGCTGTGAATTGCTGATTGCGATGCTAATTGCAGTGCTGATTGATGGAAATATTGCAAGATTGATCAGATGGATGATGAAAAAAGTATTTAATGTTTTTAATTTTTTAATGTATATTTTTTAATTTTTAGAATTTCTTTTTGATTCAAGGTTATGGAAGGTCATGGGCATGGGGTCAAGGTTAAAGATGTGAGGTTAAGGTAATGGTTACCCAGATCTAACATTTTGGTCGAGTCATCAGTGCCACCTAGGTGTTGAAAATGTAAACAAATTACAAGTGAACAAATGAACATTATGGGTGAAGTGCATTCGACAGAATTAGCAAAGGTTAGGGGGGTGGAGGTCTGCAGATTAATAAACCAACGAGAATCATTGGTATTGGAGAGGAATGAATTTTTGACGATATTTTTGGGTTAAAGGTCGCCGGGTCTAGGTCAAAGGTCAAGGTCACCTGAATCCAAGATGGCGGTATTAGTAATGCAATATGCGTGCTTTTATGAATTCATTAAATTTTTACCATTTTTCCTGGGGTTTTTGTTTTCAATGTCACCTAAGGTTACCGTTATAGGTTCAATGTCAAGGTCATCATTATAGGGTCAAGGGAAATGCTATGAAGACACTTCAGAAGGAGAAGATATTGGCCTAGGAAGATATTTGGAATTATTGGAGATTTTAGTGCTGGTGTTGCTAAACAGGACGATGTGATTGTAAAACAAGTTACTCAGTGTCAAACGAGAGTTATGTTTTGATTTTTTATTGTATAGATTTTTTTGCAAGGTATGACAAGTAACCCTGGTAATGGTATTTTGAAAATGTGTTTTTTTTCGTCGTGCTCGCAAGTCTGGCCTAGCCCCTTCGTATGCTTATATTAATCAAATTGATGTTCGCGATATAATATGTTAGAATACTTTTGCAGTTCATGAAGGTGTTATAAGTAAGACTGCTATTGAAATAATTGCTCAAGCCCCTGTTTTGGATTCTCGCAAGAGTTAAACTTGAATTAGGGAATGAAATATGGTTGTTTCGTGGCATGTTGGATGTTTCCCTAAGGAAGCTTACTCCTCATCGCTAAAATTATCTTAAGGGTTGGTGCAGGGCACTGATATGTGTCCCTGGCCTAAGCGCAAGGCTCTGAACTGGCGTGCAGTGTTCTCGTCTCACTGCGTGTACCCATTTTATTGGTGGAAAGCTGCACGAAGTTTCAATGCAGGGCCCGTGAGTAGTTTTGTATGCATCTGATGCGTATATTATGAGATACAGCGCTTTTAAAAAGCAGTTGATGGCCTTTTTTGAAGTGCTATGAAATGGTGTTTCTAATGTGCGTGACGTCTCAAAAGCTCTCAACAGCCCTCGTCTGACGTGTGTTATTTTCGTAGATCAGCACATTGAACGCAAGTTTCATTTTTTTTGAAAAACGTGTATTTCAAATACTCTGCAACGCAGTTCGAACGCCATGCATAGGCGGTAGTTATTAAGATACCCGTAGAGAAATAGCGCCCGAAGTTGGTCAGGAAAGGGAGAGTTCCCCAGGTTTGCACAGCTGACGCTCAAGAGTACAATATTCCTAGACCTCGTTGTGATTCCACCCCAACCGCGAGCACAGCTCTCCCACAGAAATCAATTTTTAATTTAATCGATAATTAAGTTGCAAATAGCATATCTACTGATTTAAAATAAAACATTCGTTCCAAAATTATGATTAGTTGTGACATTGTGAAACCACTGCAAAATTTTAGGCCATTCAAGGTTACTGAACATTTTTCTGAAGCCCTGCTAAAGTTCTACTTTTGGTTACAGATTACTTACCCTTCCGCTACGTGTAAACATAAACACTGCCGTTTTATTCACGAAATTTCACCGTAAACTGAACCTTAGGTGTACCAGGAAAAGGAGCAATGTCGGAGCGCTGGTTGGAGGGGGTTGGGTGGGTAATTTTACTATTATTCAGGCGCATGTATAGACTTTTTAGATTAGTGTAGAGGGAAAAGAAAAAAAGGGGCAAGCTGCAGTATTTCATCATATTTTTTAGGAAACTATATTAAATAAATAGATTAAAATCAGTATTTTAAACAATTCTGGTACCATTTCATTCTAGTTTCGTTTTGCCAGGGGGGGGGGGGGGGGGTCATGTGGCCTCCGAATCCCCTTCTGGATCCGCTGCTGTTCACAGCTTGTGACGAGCACCGCAATTACGCCAATTATTTGAGATACAGGTTGGTTCGGTGTCTTGCATCCTACAGATCTCGTGTGTGTGAAAATTTGTAAAGCCTCTTCGCGATAAAGTGAGAACTTTTCAAATCAACATCAGAAAAAGTCACCTGCATATATTTTAACGGGCACACTGTTTTCAAATCAACATCAGAAAGCCACCTGCATATATTTTAACGGGCACACTGAGTGGCATGCGCCCAGTAAAGTTGGTAACGAAGGATGGAAAGTAGTTCCATATCTTAACGTCGAATAAAATTTGTTAGGTAACCATTTGTGGTAACTTAAATTATTTATTTACCTTTCTGCTTTTTTAATGCATAGGAGAGTAAAAATGAGCAGATTTTTAAACAATATACTTTCCTAATAATTTTACAGTTTCACTTGGTACACGCAAGCATAAAGTGCTGAGGCCCGTGGCAATGTTAATTTCCCATAAGGTGGAAGAAGAGACAACGTGCATGCATACAAGTTGATCTTAAGCAGGGCTTTCAAAAGTGCTCACTTTATCGCTAACAGCCTATACTAACAGGCGGGACATGTTATGCTATATGCGGGATAGAATACGCGAGTGAAACTGTTACGCTTGAAGAATGAAATCTTCAAACTTGTATAAACCAGGCCATTTTCGGTCTCCAATTACGAAAGTATTTAAAAAAAGATAGCGGAGACGTTTAGTGCACTTATTTTAAACATTTATTGACATTAAATTGACGTGAAATTCGCCACAATAAAGGCATAGTAATTCTATAATTTTTTCTAAACAATTGTGTATTAAAAAAAAAATGCATTTGTCCCAATTTTGTGGCAGGTTACTGAATAGATGACTCGCAGATGACGACTTTTCTTCAAGTAATTTTAAGTTTTACAAGTAGAAAGATTGTGTAAAAGTTCATTGTTTGTGCTGATTTAAGGGCTTGTTTTATTTCTAGCTTTGGCATGTTGCCAAGTTGTTGGCCGTGTTCCAGCCAGTCAGTATACACCGAAGGCCGAAACATACACGAAGTTAATAAATTACTCCGGCTATCTTCTTTTGCTCGCCGTGACCATAAAAATATCGAGGTGTGGCTGTGTTGGGGATACTACCGTGGGTTTTACGTGGATACGTCTGCGTTAGCGGGTAATATTATATTTGGGACGTGGGAATGAAATTAAAGTAACGAAACGGATAGTCGGGTTTTAATGGCTTAAATAAAGGCACATATCTAGAGTAGATCTTTCATTTGGTGCCAAATTAGCGTGTTGGCATACCGGAGTCGCAAGATATACTGACCAAAGTTGACGCGAGTAAGAGTGCACGGTTCCAGCGCTTGGTCATGTCCCAATCGTAGTCGTGTAACCAATCGAACGACACCGCATTCATTCCAATTGTGTTGTTAGTCACGACGTAATTGTAAATGCTGGTCATAGTAAAGTGAGCACGTTTGAAATCAACCTTTTAAAATTGCCACTGCCCCTATTTGCACAGTTAATAGGGAAAACTGAACTGGCATACGCCCAGTGAAGTTGGTAATGACGATGAAAGTAATTCCGTGTCTTAAAGTTCGAGTTAAAAGTATTAGCAAAACTTTTGTGACTGCTGAAATTATTTATTTTGTTTTCGGTTTTTTGAGTTAATAGTACTAGGTAAAATTTTGTGACTGTTGAAACTATTTTGTTTTCGGTTTTTTTTATGGACACGTGTATAAGAAATAGCGAATTTGTAAACCATTTTACTTGTATAATTTCGAATTTCCACTTGACTGACGCTTGAATTAAAATTATCAGGCCCATGGCAATGCTATTTTTAGCTATATGGAGGAAGAATACACAATGTGCAATCAAGTATATCTTAAGCAGGGATCTCAGAAGTGCTCAGTTTACCGCGAACAGCCTACATCCTAATGTATCACCCTGCAAACGTTTCATCGTAGTTTCGGTCTTGGTACCCCGTGTATCGTCCGACTTTAAAGACGTATTCACGCCAAAAACTATTTTGTCAGGTGTTGCCTGACTGCCGACACCTTTCTCGACAAAGAGCGTCAAAGATTAGCAAAATAAATTGACTGGTATTATGCTGTAGTTTAATGAAAGTAGCTAAACGGTAAGCAAATATAATAATTTATGGTAATTGATTAAATTATTTTGCTAGTGAACTCTGTTTAAAGCGTGCACTGGCCTGGCGTTGAAGATTCACGCACGGGAAATTTCTTTGAAGTTATCATTGCCGTGCCGTGGATAAATATAATTTTTTTTTCATCGCTTGGTCATAACCTCGGAGTGAACACTCCCTAGCTAGCGCTGTTAATGATATGATCGCTAAATCAGATATTCTTTGGTATAAAAATATTTGATCATATTCCTATACTCAAGTATTCCAGTGTTTATGAAATCTCGTATTATCTCGTCAGTGGCATAAACATGGTATATTGATGTAATTAAAAAATGAGTTAAGGCAAATGGTCGACCCGTTGTTGGCCACTGTGGGGTGCGTTTTGTGAAATTATAAGTTTTGGTTGTGAAGTGAAGCTTCCTTGAGGGGATTCCCAAGTAAAATATTGTATTGTCAAACCAGTGTTTGCGTGTTTACGTATCTCAGTAAGTGTATACAACTTTTTTCCAGGACAGATAAAAAAAGTTGCGTACAGCTCACTTTTTACTTATACCCTATTGAATAAATCCAGAGAAAAAAAATAGTAAAAATGTTTTTTTTTTTTTTTTGCTTCCCTACGTAGTTTCAAGTACAATGTGGCATCTGTTGTTTAATCCATAGGCTTAAATTCGCGTATAATATCATCCCACTTTTGCAGATCTATTTTGCGAGAAGTTCAACTTGCCGGAAATGCACTTCGCAGTGTTGGGAGGGCCCGTCGCAATATTTACTTAAAGGGGATCAGTCCCTGCCATCTTGGATTTACGGAATTTTTGCCGTAGCTCGCATCGCATATATTGTATTTTATTTTGGGCGTCAATAAGGTGTAGGTAATTGCTCTGCACATGTTCTGAAACATATTTTGTTTGACTAAATACTGTCGCCGCGATCATTCTTGTAACCGCCCACGAGAAGAAATTACTTATTCCTTGTCGGAAGCCACTAGTAAAAAATTAACTTCAATAGAGATGTAACCGATTGATAAAATCTGTTCACGTTAAAGTGAGCATTTTTGAAATCAACCTTAGAGAAGAGTCACTGCGTCTACCTGGCATATATTTTAACGGACGCACGGAGTGACATGGGCCCACTATAAAGTTGGTACCGATGGATTGGAGAGTACTTAGATATCTTAACGTCGAATACAATGTGTTAGGTAACCGTTTAGGATAACTTATATTATTGCTTTCGCTTTGTTTTTTTACTGCGTCAAAGTGTAAAGATTAGCAAATTTGTAAAATATGTACTTCTCTAATAATTTCACAGTTTCACGTGACCAACGCATGAATAAAGTGATGAAGCCCATGTCAATGTTAATTTACGTAAGTCGGAAGAATACGCGACGTGCATGCAAGTAGATCTTAAGCAGGGCTTTCAAAAGTGCTCATTTTACCGTGAACACCCTATAAAGCTTTATAAGGTGTTATTTATGCCCTGTCAAACGCTCTTGAATGGAACGTATGGCAAAAATAGAGGAAACCCAAGATGACGGGGCTAACCAGACCTGTTGTACCAGGGATTCCCCTTAGCCACTCGCGCGACCTGGGTACGAATAAGTAAATGTTGACGGCAGGCGAGGGTTTGCCTGTGGATATCTGTCAAGATCTCACAATCTGTACAGACACGATCGTGCGGTTGAGAACCTTGACTCGGGGTCGATGTGGGTCAGACAGTCCTTATATAATACGAACACACGTGATCGTGCTATGGATTAGAGTTGCTGCATCATCACGACTGGCAGTACACTCTCGATCTGTGGTTCGTGAGGTGTAAGGAGAGTTGCTCCCAAGAGAACACTGTGGCCGACTGTATAACATGCACAGTAGTACCCTACACACAACCAAAATTGCCAGAAAAGTAGATACAATTTTTGTTGCATTCGAAAGAAAAATGCACTTATTTTGTAACATCCGAAATATTTTGCTAGAATTTACTTATTTAAATATATTAAAACTTTTTAAAATTAAAATTGAAACGTATTTCCATTCTAGATGCTTCAAAAGTCACATTTTGAAAAAAAAGGAAGAAAAAAAAGAAGAAAAAACCTACTTTAATCGAGTAAGAAAATTATAATAATTACTCTGGTTGTATCTAAAAAAAAATTAGTAATTTTTACAAATAGTTTACTTATTTTATGCACATTTATTTCCTAACATTAGCACCAATATTTTCTTACATACAACCATAATACTTATTATGCTTGCACTACTTGACGAAGGTTTTGTTGCAAAATGGGCTTTCTGAAGCATCCATAATGGATAAAAAAAAAAGGCTTTAATTTTCATTAAAAATAGACTTGCCGATTTTTCAGATTTATGTAGGAGTGACGTGATTTTGTGCCCACACCCTAAAACGCACGGAATAAGTCGCACGGGAATATATTTATGCATATAAAATTTTAGACGTGATTCATTGGCTGTCGGTAATGTTCCCCTACCGCTAGCTTTTAACTTTCCCAGCAATTTACTATGTTACTGAAGAAATTTCCTCCACGTATGACTCGCCTTGCAAAGAGTAAGGTGTAAATATCCATTACTTTTGCAATTCGATATTTTATCCACACTTGTCTCACGTTAATATTATTGTGAAAAAATAACTATAAAAATAAACTTTTGAGCTTGGGTTTGTACACATGAATGGAAATATTTTAAAAATGTTTTTCAAAACACGTGACCTCATTCTGTAACGAGATTTTCTACCCTAGATATTTGCTACACACTGGAATCTCGTGAAAAAGAGACACATAGACACGTAGAGAGAGATGGAGGTTGGCAGGCAAAGAGAGATACATATGGAGTAAGATAAATATGGCGTGAGAAAGAAATATAGATATATCGTGAGAGAAATATAAATATGGAATGAGAGGGCCATATAGATATGGAGTGAGAGAGACAGATAAATATGGAGTGGGAGTGAGAGAGATATGCAGATGGAGTGTGAGAGAGAAAGCTAAATATGGAGTTAGAGAGAGAGTTAAATATGTAGTGAGAAAATAGAGCGAGAGAGAGAGCGAGAGAGAGAGAGCGAGCGAGAGAGAGAGAGATGTAGTTAGGATGTAGTGGAACTGAAAATGATCAGCAGATTTAAAGATTTTATTTACCTGCATTTTACAACTTATCTCGTTTCCAAAAAAACGGTCCGTTAATTTTGGCATATGTCCTGTTCCCGAAAAAATGATTTCACGATGATAATGTTCGTTTAAACTCAAATTTAGGAGAAAAGGTATTTATCTATCATTGGTTCAGAACGTACTTATATAGTTGGAGCCTCTACACTCTACACAACATTTGATCGGCTTATGAGGTATAGCTAGAAAAGACAATTTAATCTATTTTAACTGTAAAATCCATAGATTTTTTTTTCATACGTGTTTATGATGATCGGATGTTATTGAGTCTAAGTTAATGGGTGTTAATAATGATCTCATACAAAGCAGGATTTTTGTGCATAAACTGTTAAAAATAAACTGTTTTGTAATGTTATGTTTCCTAGCGAATATGTTTACTAAATTAATTGCAAGTCATATAAATGTGTTTACACTGTTTTCTTCCAAAAAGTAAGAGTATCCAGGATAATCGAAGTTCATTATTTTATATGCAATTTAAATAAGTGAATTTTAATGGCAAACACGACATATTTTAAACAGTAGTACTAAAAGCTATAGAAAAAATGTTTTTTTTTTGTAACCTTGACAATCACTTTTCAGTTTTTTCTCGATACGCCAAGCAACAGTCAGCAATGAATAATTAGTTTTCTGCCAGTTACGTAATTCTATTGTTTTGTTTATTATATTGTATGTGTATTGAGCTAACATCGCTTTTAGGGTTATTCACTCTCTACTATTGTCTGCGAGTAAACCTAATGGTTTAACATTTTTTGTGAGCTACTTTCATTGAGTATTTTTAAATACTACAGTAGCCGTATAACCCAAAAATATAAAGCTACAATCACTGTACTGGTAATTAAATACTGAAAAATAATTTAACTATTCATAGATATTCGTTTCATTACGGAAGATTAAGTTATAGTTTGCTTTTGAGAGTTCTGAACCTACCGAACACAACACTTGTATTGTAGTAGTCGCGACCAATGAACTGTGTGCTTCGTGTTCGACTATAGCAATATGAACCATTATGACCTAGACTATAAGCTCGCTTCACGGTTTACAAGTCGTGTACGCACACAGTCGATCCTTGTGCATTGAGCCTCGTATAGTGTACAGTACTGGTCAAAAATAAGTTCCCTGTTTGATATGGGAAAAAATTGTGGACGCTGGTCAAAATGAGCCGAAGTCTCGGATAGTTGCAGAAACACAAACGGATAATATTTATGTTACAATCAGTAATTGATTAACAGGTTTAAAATCTGGAAAACATCTCTTGCTATTTTTTTTGTGTATGCAAGTATCGATGAGAGATAAATGCATGCAGTATGAATGTTTTTTTAAAATGGCAACAGTTATGGCAAATTGACTTACCCAAACTTTGTACACTGAGAATTGTGAATCTGTTTGAGCGAGGCAGGTGTAATTTGAATCGAAAGGTATTTGTAAATAGTATTTGTCAAATATAGGTACTTAGTCTGCCTTACTTGTGATTCTTGTGTTTAATATTATTATATGCTACAGAGTAAACATTTGCTAACTAATAACTATCAACATTATTTTTACTGTATGCAGATACAAAATTATAGAAATATAATGAAGATAACCGAAAGCGCAAAGTTCGTAGCTGCCGCTCTCTTGTGCAGATGAAATATTTTTGAAGTTTTGCACACCATAACAAGGAAATTACGAGTGGGAATGCTTTAATAGATATTTCCTCTTTATTCCATATGTACACCACCTATCGATCTCTAAAAATAAAAAAGTTTCACGCTTGCTACTTTTTTTCCCCATGCAATTGCAGAAAAATAATCAATATACAGTTGTATAGCCATTTTTCATGTTGAAAATAGTAGGATTGCGTCATGGTTAGTAAATATTAGTTATATGCTGTTCATGGTAAAGTGAGAACTTTCGAGATCATAGTTACTTTTTCCTTTCAGCTATTTTTTTATCCTTTAACCACCTTTTTAAATAAATATCGCCATGTGTGTAATACACAGTGTGTATATTCCAATGCACTCGGAAGTTAACGTCTAAGGTTAAAATGAAATATATTGAGCGACTATTATTCCAAAGGAGAGGGCTTTCAAAAGTGCTCACTTTACGCGAATAGCCTATATTCGCCAGTAAAACTTTCGATTTTTGTCCGCGTGGTTTGGGCACACCGCACTGTCAAGAATTCCTGACCACGTGCAGAACCTGTCTGCGCTCCGAGGATAAGGGCGAGACTCCCGTGTTTCTCTGAGGCTCCGGCCAGCCCGAGGGAACTAGAGCTGCAGCCGTGCTCAGCCAGCGCGAGACTGGAAGCTTACAATTCAGACCCGAATTTGACGTCACCGGCGCGGGGCGCCTGGGCACGCCATGCGCAAGCACCTTATCCCCTACGTACAGAGTTCAGACATATCAGCCTTCGCTCTCACTGCTATTACGAATACAGGATGTCAGGTAATTCGCGAATATAGACTGCAGCACACGAATCTGTAATCAAAACTAAGTATAAAATAATATTTGTTTAACAGCATAAGGCCTTTAGTTTACGAGAAAACTCCATGGTCTCTTTGGCACTACTGAGCTAGGCTCGTTCCATTGCCGTATGCGTTACAACCGACACGTTACTTGCAGCATTGCCATATCACCGCACCGTATCTAAATGGAATACCACACGTTTGCTACAATGGTTTTTAGACCTTTCATGTAATTTTTCTCGTATACGAAGAGTTTTATGCAATTTTACTAGAGTATTTTCTACTTAGTTTTGATCACAGATTCGTATGGTGCAGTCCGTACCTGCTAATTACCTGACACTTTGTATAACGTGCAAATACAAATCAGGGACTTGTCTCGCATCTTTACTTTACAATATATATTTATTTAGTATTCTATATAAAACTTTTTTTTTTTTTGCTCTAACATTGCGCCGCTGGGCATGTGCCAAGTGTGCCCTATCGGCTCTCAACACCTTGATGTTAAGAGCCGCCAAAATATCTCCACCCCCAGTGTGCCCGTTTGTAAAATCGGGCTTGCTGCAAATCATTGTCTCTGGCAACAAAATTGAGCCCTAGCCAAGTAATATTGTACTGGCCAATAAAAATAGCATCAATTTTGAACCAATAATACTTGAGATCTAACACGTTTGTTTAATAAAATATTTAGCAACATTTGCGAAAATGTGGTTGGTGCTTGAGCACGAGAGCACGGCCTCGCGCACCGCCACTGTAACTACATGTGCACTGTACAACGACTTTTGAAGTGTTCTAGGGCAATGACAGATATTGGTGCGAGTAATGACCTCTTAGGACAGTAGGTGTCTATAGATCGCTTTTCAAGGAGATTAGATGCTCGGAATCCTGGGCTGTTGCCAAATATGAGGCGGACATTGATGTGTGATGACTACTAAAACGTAACTCTTATTTTCTATAATCTTAATAACTTTTGTTACATTAAAGGGTGTTTCTGCTAAGTGTTCGAATATACATCCCAGAATGTACGTCATCAAATCACTTTCTGTTTATTGGTGGCGCCCTCTTCAACTCATTTAGTGAAGGAAACGTGTTAATTTATCTTACGTGAAATGGTTTGCAGATTTTTTAATCTTTGGATGTTAGAATTCTCGGTGTTTTCCTGTATCAATACTCCGGTCTGTCTATCCCCGCCTTGAAGTTTTGCATTTAAAAAATGATCACGGAAAACATTCATTATATCTTGATCGGTGTTACTTAAAGCTGTTGGAAGTCTTGCGTAACTTCTTTCAGCCCGCTGTGTGCGTTTCCACGTAATGTGAAAGTAAACATCACCTGTGCGTGGGCTCAGCGACTCGTATGCATGTGAATACGAATGTGAAAACTGTTAGGAAATAAATTTGTGCTTTTATGTCAGTTCGTACTGTAATGGCAGAGCTGTTAACCTCGTAGGACTCGTAGGCAGGAGCCGTCTGCCCCCCCCCCCCCCACACACACACACACCGATAATTGAGGGAATAAAAAATTAAATACTTTCCTTAATTTTTTATTTGTAACCGCCCACTTTCAACATTTTTCAGGGCATTGCAATTATTAGCTCACATAATTTATGACAGTTATGTATATGTTTCAAAGTTACTGAGAACGCTAGTACAAATGTAACTGGAAAGGAAAAAAAAAACTGAAATCTGTAAAAAAATAAATTGAAGGTTTCCCAAAAAGGAGTGAGGTCATTTCTTTTACGTGCTGTAGTCATCGTTGTATG
Source organism: Dryococelus australis (assembly GCA_029891345.1). Lineage (NCBI taxonomy): Eukaryota > Metazoa > Arthropoda > Insecta > Phasmatodea > Phasmatidae > Dryococelus > Dryococelus australis. The sequence goes on from CM057000.1 coordinate 98,783,647, forward strand.
CATTTACGGTATTCTTGGCCTTCATGAAAAGTAAAATAATAAATGAAAACGCATAACTCTAAGAACTGAAAGAAATTTAGCGTTGCAAACCTAGTTTGTAAAAAGAAAAAGTGAGCCATTGTTGAATAAGTAATTAATATTTAAGAAAGTTTCATATGATTAATATATTTCTCCCTAGCGACGTGCTATCGAAGAAAAAAGTTGGGTTATTCATATTCCAAGGAGAGGAAACGTGAGAAGAAATTAGAATACGTATCTCCCGCAAAATGCGGGAAAGTTAACAGGCCTGAAAGTGTACAAAACCAGAGAAATCTCTCTTGGCATGTTTTCAGACATTACGCTTCTAGAGAAACGTGTAGTCGTAGAAGTACCTTTCACAAACCGCTGCTTTCATTACTGTGAGTACAGCAGTGCGTGTTTACGTAAATTTAGTTACATGCAGGAATTTTCCGTATTCACTCCCGCGTTGGCTAGGGATTGAAATGTATAACATGAATAAAGCTGGTAAATGTAACTAATGCGATATTAAAGTTAGTGAACTCGCGTGATAAGTTGGATACTATATCTAGTACGGTTTGCACTATAACGTAAAATTTGATGTTGAATTGAATTACTTAATGGCTTATCAATAAGCAGCACGCCAATTTTGACAAGAGATGTCCTTATCTGAAACTGTGTCTTAGTTCATATCAATTAATGAGTCTTTGAAATCTTCTGAATGTTTTTGTAGCCAACAGATGGAGTACTCTTCAGCATATCAGTGGAATATTTTCTATAGATTATTTCTAGTTGTCTAGTGTTGGTAACTGAATCATAGTTTGAGGTAAAGATGCAATTTCTTTTCATATAAAGTATACAAAACCTGATTACAATAATCTACTTTTATTTTACAATTAAATGAATTGATTTGTTTGGATAAAGATTAACGAATGGTAATGTTATATTAAAATAAATATAATGGAAATAGTGGTCACAAACATAAACAACATAAGCAAAAAGAATTGTGATAAGTGTCGATCACAAATTTTGGACCTAAGGAAATTTATTAAAAATGTTCGTAAAAAAATAGAAGCCGTCTAATGAATATTAGTTTTGATAAAACTATATACACGCTGCCATCATTATGAGTCCCAAAATAAACTATTACTAAAATACTTAAATGTATTACACTGATGGCAAGGTAACGCAGTACTGAAAAAAACCATATTCGTGTATGTAACTGAATTTACTTAATAACTGCAATGCGTTCATATAATTTAGGAGTATATAACGTATTAAAATGTTAATTTTTAAATATTTTTCCGCATTTTATTTGATTGAAACCGCCCGGGGAAAAAAATTGTAAAAGACACGTTTAGTCACTTGGGGTAACTTTGCGCCAATTAAAGTTAACTGTGCAGCACACATTTTTATACAAAATGAAGGCTCTACAGCCCCACCTTAATGTTTAACTTCCTAGTTAACCATTTTATTTGTGAGTAACACGGTTGCATGACCAGAATCTTCGGGCCTTAATTTGATATAATATTAGGCTGGTGGTTCAAAATCATCCCATGTGACTGTAGTGTGTACTTTGAATATAAAATTGTGTGTTGAACTTTCCAAACGATTAAGTCTCAATCTGCTTTGTGCAGTTTATTTTTTTGAGATCTGCATTCGATTTTGTTCGTCAACGGTGTCGATGGGTACAGGTGATGCGAGGGGACTATCACTCCTGTAAGATTATCGTGTAATTGGTGAGTTGAAAAACGTTATGTCAATGACGAGATCTCCGGGCCGCCTCTCATCACTTCGTGTCTCCATCCCTCGAAGTGTATTCTTTCTTGATGGCAGCTCCCTGGCGCCAGCGCCGTGTATCGACTTTCCTCGACTCCACGCACACGTCAGCCACTACTTGTCACGCCCGCGGTGCGTGAGCGGGATTTTCCTGGTCGGTTCATAGCCGCAAACCCCATAGGGCTCTACACAATGAAACAATCCAAGTACACACAAGGCTGTTCACGGTAAAGTGAGCACTTTTGAGGCCCTAGTTACTTTTCCTCTCAGCCATTTTTTGTCCGTTAACCAACTGTTAAAAAAAATATTACCATATAAGTGGGGGTTACGGTGGCTGAGCGGTTAGCCTGCTTATCTCCCACCAAGGCGATCTATGTTCAACCCCCGGCCGGGTCACTCCGGATTTTCGCATGTGGGAATCGTGCCGGACGATGCCGTTATTCGGCGGGTTTTCTCGGGGATCTCCCGTTTCCCCCATCTTTTCATTCCTTTTTCCTGTCATAATCTATCCTGTAACCACCATTCAAATATATATTTGGATGTAAGTAACAAACACAAAGTGTATATTCCACCGCACTCTTAAGATAATGTCTAGCGCTAAAATGAAATATATTCGACTATTATTCCAAATGAGAGGTCTTTCAGAAGTTCTCACTTTACCGTGTATAGCCTATAGTAAACATAGACTAACACAGTGTGTATATTCCACCGCTCACGGAAGTTGACGTCTAAGACTAAAATAAAGTATATTTATTGACTATTATTCTAAAGAGAGTGCTTTCAATAGTGCTCACTTTACCGTGATAGCCTACTTCCTACGGCTTAAGTTTCACAGCAGAAAAAAATAGGAAACTCGAAAAAAATCAATTCCCAAGTCGTAAGTTCAGCCAGTCGCAGAAAAGCAGACATTTAAAGAAACTTATATTTCGTTAAGAACTTTCAAGATTTAATTATGGTGGCATGCTTCTGAAAACATTGTCGACTGCAAAAATACTGTTAAAAAAATATATTTTTATTTTTATTTCAAATAACACACTGTAAAATGATGTTCTGTTGGTAGAAAGTTGGATAGTATGATCGTTATTGTCAACTCAACTTTCTGGAACCTACTGTTTACGTCTTACTACTACTTATTAAGTTCTATATTGTATAAACCCCTCAAGTCGACTAGGTTCTGCACATCTGCTTCCTGGTTTCTTAACAGTTTCCAGTTCAGTGATTCTATGTGGAATAATTGTTAGTCATTCTTCAAATTCTGGGTACGGTACCCCACCAGTCCCCACCAGTGCCGCAGTTACTCGTAAAACAAAGCTTTAATACGGCCACAGTTAGAAAATTGAAGGCAACGGTAAAATGTAATTATCTGAAAGTAATCACTAACCATATCATATTGTCTCTGCGAGCTTATACAATATTTCTTGGCGTTTCTGCTATGCTAGTTCATTCGCGATTTGTTCGGACGTTTTTAACCAAACCTTTGAGAAATCACCCTGGAAGTAAGAGGTCCGCCTGTTTCCCCAATTTATTGTATACCACAAATATTTAACACTGTGATTAACGTTGAAGTATTATATTTTTGATTAAACGAAACTCTAACTTGGTGTCTTCTCCAGCTTGCAATATTTATTTCGTATTTAATATTAATTAAACAGTGAGACCAGCGATGTATGGGTAACGCAACGTATAGTAAGAAGTAGTTTACAGTTAAAAATATTTTTAAACTCAGTTTTTTAGTATGCTATCTAAATTAAACATATCCTATTTAAATTGTTTTGGTACCACTGATGGAAGCATATTTCATTGTTACTGTTAAATATCAGCGTAAAATACAGTGCGTAGGTCCCAGTGGCTTTGTGTTGTTTTTCCGTCGAGGGAGAAACTTGGATAGGCGGAGCGGAGCTTCTCTCTCTCGCTCTCTGTATCTCTCTCTATCTGTGTGTGTGTCTCTATCTGACTCTCTCTCTCTGTCTGTCTCTATCTCCCTGTCTGCCTATCTCTGTCTATGTCTGTCTACCAATCTCTGTCTGCCTGTGTCTCTGTCTGTATGTCTCTGCCTCTATGTCTCTGCCTATCTCTGTCTGTCTGTTCCGTCTCTAACTGTCTGTTCCGTCTCTATCTGTCTGTTCTGTCTCTCTTTCTATATCTGTCTGTCTCTATCTGTCTGTCTCTCCTCTCTCTCTCTCTCTCTCTCTCTCTCTCTCTACATGCCTGTCTCTCTCTATCTGCCAGTCTCTGTCAGTCTCTCTTACTCTCTCTCACCTCTAAAAGATTCGCAGCTCTAGAATTAGTATGATAACAAGACATGTCTTCAATTTTAGCATATTTCGTACTTATTACTGGAAAGAAAATTTTCGAATTTCTGATTTATAACTGAAACGAGATTTTAATGTTATGATACCGTAGTATTTAACCCTTTGTTATTGATGTGTTATTTCGTTAAAAGTACGGCCTTAATTGGGAAAAAGATTAAATGGAGGAGTAACCAGTCCAACGAAATGACGTATGCTTTTACTTTCGGGTTTTGTTTAATTAGCACCGTTAGGATTGTTAAAACGAATAGTGTATATGAGTGCACTCTCTTCAAAACAATATATGCAGTCTAAACCCTTAAACAGAGCCCTGTGACGATTACATGACAACTAAATCAAAGACGAAATCAATGGCGCTTTGAAAGACGAAGCACGTTTTAGAAGGGGGTTTGTATTGGTTTTATTATTTTATTCGTTATTTCGCTTGATGCGCATTGTTTGGTTGCAATTTTTTAACTTTGTTTGACGGCCATTTTACACGCTGTTTAACTGATCCATCAGTAAAAAATAAACCACTGAAAAGCAGTGAAAAAAAAAAGACTGATGAATCAGTGGAAAATATCACTGAATCAATAAGTGAAGGAAATCTGCCATTTTTTCACTAATTCATCAGTTAAACTCACTGAAGTGAATGTGATGTATCACGTCTCATGTTCACGCGGGATAATTATTTCAGCACCATAATACTAGTAAAGGGGGGGGGGGGGACTGAGCGGTTAATCTGCTTGCCTTCCACCAAGTTCGATCCCCGGTCGTGTCACTCCCGGATTTTCGCAAGTGAGAATTGTGCCGGACGATGCCGCTGATGGGTGGGTTTTCTCGGGGATCTCCCGTCCCCCCGCCCTTGCATTACGGCGCTGTTCCATTTGCATCTCATTTCACCGTCATCGCGCTCTTTAAGAGCCGCCCAAATCTCTCAACTCAACAAGGATACTGGAGACTCCGTGCGGTATGGGGCACTTGCCTACCTAATCTAGGGTAAGAGTCGCTGGAGCGTGGTGCTGCAGAAGTGGAGCAGAGCGTGAGGTGGCAGATCTTGCACGGCGGGCGGGCGACCTTGGGTCCGCGCCTCGCCTCGATGTGGAGCAGGCCGTCACGACTGCCTCTGGTGCAACCCAGGCAGCGCGGTTCACTGATCCTCGGAGGCCTCGCTCTCGCCCTGAGACTATTCCCACCTTGGATGTTCTGCCGCCTCCCTACCCGCTGTTGTCTTAGCGATTCTGCTTACCACTGCTCCTCCACTTAAAGCCACGTCCACACCGTAGACAGAAGATGAGGTAGAACGATCTCGCTGGCTACGCACAACCAATCTCCGTTTCCCAACATTTAACTACTTTTCTGCTAACACGACTAGCAAATAAGGTGCGGATTGGTATTAAGGTTACAACATTGTAGTAAACACGTGCTCTGAGATGTTGAAATACTTACTCTAACGAATTTCGAATGCAGTTATATTAAATCCAAATTGATGGAATTATTTTATTACTATAAAAGTGCTTGTCTTTTGAAAATTAAGATATAAACAAACACGTTCATCATAGTTGACCATGTGACTTTGACAGTTGTGTTCCTTTGGGGTCGGTCACTGTTTGGTACATGCACTGTAGACGAATAAGCTGTCTAGCTCATCCTAGTCTATTCATACATCTGTCAGATCACTCTATCTACAGCAAGATCTGCATCATGATCGGCCTACGAAAATAGAGTTCTATATCATGCGCGCGTATCATGAATGATGCAGACATTGGACCGGGGCTGTTCGCACCAGGAGTCGGCCTTTTGTCGTTCGTCACACCAGAGGAAATATACGTGATACAGATACGGACAGAGTGGATGGCGGGATTTCTCCGATCATCACTCTGTATCGCCACGTGTGCTGCGCAGCCGTAGAGCCCTCCTTCACTCCCCCTTACATTCACCCGTACCGCGCATGCGTGAACGGTATAGAGAACATCATGCACATCACTGTGCACTCTTTCCTGTTGCTTCCCTGTTTGCAATAAACCTTTGTTGGGGAGCTGGGGTGGTAAACATTGTAAAGAACATTGGTTTCGGGGTGATCCAAGGGAAGCGTTCAAGAATTGATGAGTTATTATCAATAACAGACAGTTTTGCGAGACCCGGAGGCTCCACGCTATATTTATCGGCTGACAAGGGAATTTTGGCGAGAAGCGCGAGGTAATGGCAAGCTTTTTCATGCACCGGGATCGCTTTCCTTAATGCTGTGTCGTTCTTCATAATATGGCCTTTAGTCTCCGTTAACAGAATTTATGCTGCCCACTTACACACTGGAAGTTTAAGTTACGCAATAAATTTGAACCCAAATTACTTTCTTTGTTGAGAAACATACTTTTCGTTCTCCATCTCTGTGACCTTCTCGACGTATGTATTAATGCGTAATGAATGCAAATATAGTTAGTAGCAGCCAACTGCAGTTGGCGAGACATTGTCGCTGCACTCTCTCACCAGACGATATGATACTGGTGAGTGGGAAATCGACTGCTATGCGTAGAAGATACGGATACGCAGATCTGATAGAGGCTGTTCATGATAAAGTGAGTACTTTAGAAATGAACCTTAGAAAAAATGTCACTGCCCCCGCATTCATATATTTAAATGGGCGCTCTGAGTGACATTCGTCCAGTAAGTTCGTAACGATGAATGGAAAATGGTTCCATAACTTAACGTCGAATAAAAAAAAAACATTCTAGGTAATCATTTGTGATAACTTAAATTATTTCTTTCGTTTTCTGTTCTCTTTTTAATGCAGCGAAGTGTCAAAATGAACAGATTTGTATAGTATTTACTTTCCTAAAAATTTCACACCCTTACTTAACCGACGCAGGAATAAAGTGATGAGGCCCATAGCAATGCTAATTTTACATAAGGCGGAAGAATACATAATATGCATACAAGATCTAAAGCAGGGCTTTCAAAAGTGCTCATTTTACCGTGAACAGCCAGCCTATAGCGGAATGGACTTGTGCGGTCTGACGGATGGAAATATACGGGATCGGAAAACTGCTCGCCTGCCAAGGAACGCCTGTATGTTGCACATTGGCATAAGTATTTGTGCGACAAAACCACGTGTAAACGAAGTTCATATTTTTTCTCGACATTTGAACTAGTAAAGGCTGACGAAGCAGAAATAATGCTATTCTTTACACGTAAACTATAGAAATTTCTCCAAATTATTGGGTATCCGCCTTCTATATTTTGCATTCCATTTGAATGTAACGCAGTTCAATATTCGTTGGTTGCTTTAGTACTAAAGCTCCATATCACTCGCCTGAGGTGTGGAGGGGCTAGAAACGAATGTTCGTCCTTCCCATGAGAAATTATAGAAAAGTTCATGGACGCGAGAGTCAGCTTTGTCGTGCTGTCTGACAAAACATGCGAACATGACACAATATTTTCTAATTATACTATTAACGCTGTTTGTTGCCATTGACTCATTTGACGTGTTATTAGAGTGAAAGTGTAGTTGGACTGTTGCAATTTTCTTGTAATTAGCATCAACAATGTAAGTGGTTATAATAGACTGTAGTTTATCGTCAATGACGTTAATGCGGGTGGGAGACTTGTCCAATTTGGTCGCACTGTGGGTGCACCTTTTAAGACCCTGTGCACATGTACGGAGAATGTCCGCGCGGCGCCACTGCGGCACCGCAAATGTTTTCTACGAGGCTTGGCTTATATGTATCAGTGCACACGTAGCTGCGGCATTTTGTCCTGCGAATTTTGTCCGCAGTTCCCCACAGTAACGCGGCGCCGCCAAGTGTCCACCTGCGTCCTCTAGTACACTGTAGTCAATCGGCCAGTGCACATATCTAGTGTTCCATCTTAAATTCTTCCTGCAATATTTACAATAAATTTGTTGTGGCTTCAGCATTCAATGTGCGTACCTTGATCGTAATCCGTGTGCGTATATTTTTTTCCCCCATCTTATTTCCAGACTGATATACAGCCACGTCCTGCGTGTGCCCCCCCCCCCCTCTCTCTCTCTCTCTCACGCTAATACCTCAATTTCCCTTAGTGAGCATTAGCAAGGCCAAATATTGTCATGCGTTAAGTACGAATAGACCTTCGCCTAAGACTTCAACTGTAAAACGCGCAACATGAAATAACTGATACTTCCCAACTTATGGCGAAACCCGTTTATCCAGCAAAATACGGGCACGTTTTTCACTTTGCTACTGGAGCAGAAGCCAGTGTTCACTTCTTGAAATGTAGGAGTGTAAGTTTTCATATTTTCTGTACTATTTGTGACTTAGGTAAACCGGCTAGCTAGGTAACCAGATCTCTGCACGCTGATACAAAGATCGATCCAGTTTTATTTATAGGTGCGTCTTTTCTTATTATTTGGAGATATTTTTGATAATGATGGTCCTTATAAATTTATTAGCTGTCTTTTGACACTTCGTAATATCTTAAGTCAGTTGTGCACCTTGCTTTCTCGCGATGACAATGCAAAAGGCGTGTACGAAGGACAAATGAATCGTGACTGTCGATCGATGTTCCTAGTTTATTGATCGTCTGCCCCAGTCACGCGTGACTAAAAGCTGAGACGCCCACGCAGATGCAACTCGACCGAGGTCACGACAGAGTGCAGACTCGTGTATAATTTATGTTACAATCGACCCAAGGAGGATGCAACATTAAGTGCGGCCTGAAAGTAACTCGTCACACCACATGCTGTAAAGAAATTGGACCACTTTGTCATTAAAATGAGATTTGGGTTCGACCTTGTCCTGTTCACTCCACACAAAGTGAAGGTTTTCCGTTTTTCTTCCAAACATTTTTCAAATAGCAATTAAAAATAATTATTTACCTAAGGTAACCTGAAAACCAATCATCATGGGAATACGGAATTGAGTTGTACGACCCACAACTGCGCCTCTCAAATATAATTAAACTTAACCATTGGCACGTTGAAAAAAATGCAATTTTTTAATGCACGTAATGATAGAATATTATTTCATAAGTCGTGTAGATATAGAATCTTCAAGTTCAGTAGCTGCGTTAGTTTATTAATTAGACCTCTTCCTTGAATTATATTTGCAATAGGGGTAGTAAGTCATTTTTCATTTGACCATTCGTTAGGCCTGATACTATTTAACTACCAAATCGAAAATATTTCCATACTTGAAAAAAAAATCGGTAGCGCGAAGAATTCTTAAACGACAGCCTCTCCTGCACGTCCTTTTGCAATGCGATATTAAATTACGTTACCAGTATTGTTAGGATTATTACGGACAAACAATCTTTTAGTGGGTTTGTGCTGAAATAAAGCTATAGTTCTGTCATATGTGACGGGCACGGAAAACTGTCGATAAGCATGGGTATAGACACATGATTAAAATTTTTTCCGCCGATTTTTCGTACAAAAATTGTTTCTTAGAGCACAAGTACTGTACTCCATACTTGTCAGCTGTAAAATGTCTACGGTAACGCTGTATATGTATTTCTGAGATTTCACACACTCTTTGTGTGATTTGGTCCGAAAACGCTATTGCGGTTTCTGTTCCAGTAGGCCTTAGACACGAGTGTCTTTTTTTGACTTAAGTTTAGGCTATTAAGCAGATAAGCGTGTTGGTGTAGAGGAACTTTTCATACCCAGTATACACAATTATGTACACAATGCACAGAAAGGATATATCCAATCGGTACTGTACACTGCGGGGCACATTTCCCTGTGATGTTATTTGTAGGCGACCGATTTATCGACCGTGCTACTACTCTGCGGTTCATATTGCTATAGGATGTTCACGCTAAAATGAGCACCTTTGAAAGCCCTGCTTGAGATCTACTTGTATGCACATTTTGTATTCCTCCGCCTTATGTAAATTAACATTGCCATGAGTAACACCAATTTATTCATGCGTCGGTCAAACGAAACTGTGAAATTATTAAGAAAGTAAATACTTTACAAATTTGCTCATTTTTACACTTCGTTGCATTAAAAAAAAAACAGAAAGCAAAATAAATAGTTTTAAGTTGTCACAAATGGTTACGTAACCATTTTTATTCTACGTAAAACCATTTTTATTCTACGTAAATATATGGAACTACTTTCCATCCATCGCTACCAACTTTACTGGACGAATGTCACTCATTGCGCCCATAAAAATATATGCATGCAAAGGCAGTGACTTTTTTCTAAGGTTCATTTCTAAAGTGCTCACTTTATCGTGAACAGCCTTTATAGCCGAACACAGAGCTTACAGTTCATTCTGATAACGAAACGATTGCCCAGGCAGCTTAAATGCAGCACGCAAAAAACAATCTCTTATTTGTAACACTTGAAACCACACCTTTAAGTGCGCCTGGAATGGTTAATGTGAGGGTTGTAAATAACGGGGCCACATGACGTAAAATGCGAGTCAGGCACTCTATGTAATACTCAGGGGTGCGGTCACAAGTGTCATGCACGTAGTTTTTTTTTTTTTATATTTCTTGCTTGGGGAGGACTATGACAATTTTGAACGTACAATGATTGGTTGGCCATGTCGTCGAACCTCATTTCCCATATTGCAAGGTAGTTGTGCTGGCACAGTACCGTTTCGACTTCCCATGGCATGTTCATTACCAAAACAATATTGCTGTGCGTTTGTTATTGGCACATTCCATCAAAGATCATACTAAGCGACGTATGAGAATCAAGGCTTGCTAGCTTAGTTATTTCTCACTTTTTTCAGTAGTGTGCACGCAGTAGAAAAGGAACTGAGAAATAGTACGGAAATAGGTGAAAAGTATCAAATAAACTTTGCCTCTAGAAGTAAATTTACTTCTAGACTTTTTACTTATCAATGTAATTTTTTCTTCCGTGTTTATTAACTAATCGCAACTACTTGACTAACTGCGCGAAAATATGCTGAACGTAGGATAAGATACCATGTTTTAAAAAATCTTCGCGCAACAAATGATTGGGTACGCTTTCATTAAGGACAGCCCCACTTAATTTTCTACTTGAGTGAATTTACCATGTAATCAATTTTATTAGCACGGCGTGTTGAATTTCATGTTCATCAAAAACGAAACTACACAAAAGGCAACAGTTTCGTAAGGTAATTTCCTTTTAATAAATTATTCATTATTTTTATAAATAAACTCTTACGATGCCACAATAATAGCAAGTTATAATTCAATGGTTTGCTTACATTCAATGACTATGCACTGAAAACTATGAATGCTCAATACAAATATTTTTATATACTGCCAGTCTTTGTTGGAGTGTACCTTCTTAGGATAAATTATGTATTCAGTAAAATGTGTTTATTGTTTTTTTTAATGGCTGTTTTTGACGAAACCCCGCAAATTTATTGCTTATAATATGAAATATACGCGAAACCCTTTTCGAACAGTCTTAAAAATAATATGCAAAAAAGTTTGATGAAACGCAACGTTTTTTTATTTTATTTTATAAAATCATAGTCGGTAAAATACAAATACTGTAGGGATTCGCGAACCAGATCTTGTTCTTTTCTGGAGGTAATACTTCCAGCCATTACCATTGTTGTGAACGGAGGTTCTTAAAATTCGTGAGTTTGTGCCAGACCAGATTATAGTTGCTTGAAATTTTCGCCACACTGAAAAATAATGGTTGTAGGAACTACATTTTTGTGGCCAATATCGATCGAGAATATTAATGTGAGGGCAGCACTCCTGCTGTTTTTGTGGTTACCATCCAAATATTAACACATATAGTTATTGCGACAGAACTGTGTGTTTTTGTCTTGTTTGTGCGTGTTGTTTTATCTGTGCTTTCACTTCTTCGTGGAGATGTGGAGCTTTGAAATCTACATATGCTTTTCCACCTCTCGTAAACAGCAAGTCATTTCTGATCACTTCAGGATCTACGATACCAGAATATATATTGACTTACTTTAATTGAACGATGAGTCCATTCGTTTGTCAGTATGTCGGTAATAAAAGAAACATGCATCATCTTTCCAGATTCTAGAAAGGTGAGTCATTTGGTTTCTAATGAGGAGTGTGTTGCTTTCGTAACACTTGGAAGTATTGCCTCCTGGCATCAGGGACCAAGTAGTATCTTTTAAAAGTTATTTAACGAGTTCTGTGCTTAACTGTTTCAGAGGGTCCTTGGGTTTCTTTGCTGGCATCTCCTTTAAACACTTGGTCTGCAGCTGTCTTTCCAAACGGGTTGGATGCTCGAATCGTTATTAACATAAAGCCCACCACATACCAAGGACATCCAAAATAATGACAGATCACCGTTTTGTTCTCCGAGATAGTTAAAATATTCTTCACTCATTTCCTCAAATATGGGTAGTCCTTTGCTGTGACGAAGTTTGTGAGACTTATTCTGGGATGGCTGCTCATATTTCTTTATACAATCGCGATATGTCACTCTTGAATTCATCCAGCACTAAAATGTCATTGTCATATTCAGACACTACCCACGACCTGAACTTCACAATAACCTTTAACTACGTTGCATGCTTGGCGTGTGACCATAATGTTGTTACATGTCGGGGGCAAATAAAATACGTAATGATTTAATATAATTGTAATTTTAGATTATGGTTCTGTTCTCTGTTTGCCTCTATAAATGGAGAAAATTACTTATACTTTTCTCTGTTTAGTACTATTGTGGTTGACAGTTGCAAGAAAAAGCCATTCGTACAAAATAAACTTACCAAAAACTGTTGGTATTCTACATACGTGCACTGTACCATATTCAACATTGTATAGGGCATTTATTTTAAGGTCATGCAAACGAAAGGCAGTATCAATAGTATGACATTGAGATACTACACCTATGCATGCTACCATATGTATGATGCCATTAAAACTAAAAGCTACCATAAATAAATTATCATGCTCCAGAGTAGTAGAGGCCAAGATCATAGGTGACATTTACGCACTGAAAATAAGACCAAGCACTTCCCTAGTCCACGGACTATATGCTAATTATTTTCAGTGCGTAACTTAATTTTTTTTTACAATAGACTACGTGGCTTTAGTATGTTATGCCTTAATAGGTCCCAGTAAGTTTCCCGATGCAGTTCATGTGAGATGGCTGCCATTTAGTGAATAATCATTGATTGATTAGTTATTTCCGCTGATTTTGCGTCGGAAAATAATATAAGTAATCTCACTCTCCAACAGATGAATCAGCTGAAGCTTACGCATGAATCCTTTAAAACTTACACTTACAGTCACTTCAGTGCATTGACAGAGCCACGTACTTGAACAATAAATCTGGCACGAGGTCCGAGGCTTAACAACTGGTAAATCATAGAAGACGTCGAGCTTCTGTACATCTCTGCAGTAGTGTGGTTAAGACGGTTTCCTCTAATTGCCGTGCTCGGGGCGGCGAGCGGTAGCTGAGGGCGGATCGATGGCGTGCCGCTGTGAGCAGTGCTCGGGGGCGATGTCTCGCCGCCACACAGGACGATGGACGGCCTGGGCGAGTGGTGGCAGGAGCTGCAGTGTGTCCTGCCCGACAACCTGGCTGCCGCCGACGGTCTGGTAAATGTCGCCGCCGCCGAGCTGCGCTGTGTCGCCAACATTGCCTTCGGCCGCCCTCTTGTCTCCCCCCTTCTCTCTCATTTACCCGAGGACCAACACACGCCCTGAGGTACTGTCTTCCGGGAGCGATGCGTTTTGTTTTCAATGCGTGCGGAGTAATGAGGCGCCGAAGACGTATTGGGGGAAACACCACTCGAGCCACTTCCTCTTGGTACATCCGCTGAATCTGGAACGCACGACCTCGAGGACAGTACCGCATGACCTGCCATAATGCTCGCTTCCTTTAGTTTCAAACAGCCGAACGCGCCTGCCATAGTGGCGTGTTTTTAGTGTGGATCATTAAGCGACGTCTTGTAAAAAAGTAAGACTCGCTGTTGATTTCTAAGTTTGCAAATGTCTTGGTCACTGTTGGCGACACAGTTCACTGCTAAACAGCCGCCGTCAGCACCGTCACCTAGTTTAGTAAAATACACTAAAAGCATGCACGGACAATCCCGAAGTTTCAGTGTACCTGCGTTCTGCAGTATTTTTCCCCTCCATGTTTGTATATATTCTGAGACATGCATGCTACTTTTCATGTAACGTTTTACTGCAAATTAGAATAGTTCTCTGTGAACTCGGCTGCCCGCATGTCTTAGTCACGTCTGGCGATGCTACTGTTACCAAAATATGAGCACACTCAGCACTGTTTCTCTTGCACCGGCTGAGTTTTTCTCTGTAGAGTACGCCGCACTGCATCAATCGTACTATCCACTTGTTTGCAGTATCAAACGCACGTCAGAACTGGAAGGTAAGGATGTGAAACACATCGGAACTGACTTGTTCCTCGAATGATGTCATTTCACGTTTGCCTGAGTACTTGTTTTTTCCTCCCTGTTCTCTATACTTCGCTGTTGCTGCAGTTAGCCTCATTCGTTCTTGATGTTAATCGAGAATTTCACACCTCTGGTAGGCAACCCACTGCAGATGAGAACTCAATAGTTACCAACAAAATAAATCATATTCATATTTAATTGAAATGGCATAAACTGAGAATTGAAAAGGAAACATCATTGACGTACAATGCGGTAGTATCAAAGTTCTCACCATATATACTCAGTGTCACGGCAAATCCCGAGCAGTAGGTCGCCCAGGGACACTCGAATTAATGGGTTGCGCCTTGTATGCAGCGAGCTGCTCATAATTTTTCTTAAAGAAGGCGTACAATACGCATATTAGATGAAAAAATAAGAAATTAAAATTAAATGATAACATTTAAACACAAAGGCTAAACCCGCAATAAAACATTCATTTGAAAACCGCACTGTTTTGATTACACGATATTCTTGGGAACTGCTTCTAGGAACCTAATTAACACTCCAACGTGCGTCTTTTGATATGTCGCCACACTTCGCACTTGCATAGGCACCGATTTTTGGGGGCCTAAGTGTCCCTCCTCCCCCTGAATAATTTTTTTAAGAGGGAGCCCGGCCCCTCTAATATACCGACATGCAAATCATAAAATAAGTTCTTAACTGGCAGAAACAAAGACTGTCGATATTTTAGATTAATAGTGCGTGTTAACGAATCTACAACTTTCATATCTGTATTGGTAAAATGCAAGAGTACACAAATCAGAGAACTTAGTTTAGTATATTAAAAACAAAAAAGCATTTGTAAAAATCCAAATTTTGTATCAACCTGGCGTTGGTATACTTACTGGCAACACGCCACCTGTCTATATGGAAGAAAACTATCTACCCCCCCCCCCCCGAATATGGAAATCCTCATTATCCATGATGAATATGCTTTCGGAATTGGTGAACTTAGTTTGTTGCTGACCATCCCGGTATAGACTTCTTTCAGCGGAAATATCTTTTCCTATAGTCTAATAAGGCTCAATACTGACTTGAGATCAACAATGAGCCAATGAAGACCGAATAGTGTGGCCATTTTGAAGTGTTATCGCGATCTCTCACATTCTATAAACCTAGGTTAGATAGCCAATGAATTCACAAATATTCTAGTAAAGAACAAATTATGAAAAACTGAAATTATTTTCAAATTAAAATAAATACCTAGTGGGCTAACAGGGTACTGATTTTTGTGTTAACATTGTTAGTGTTATTAATCTATGTATGTATTAATGAACAGTTGCAAATTTGACACTGCCAGACATTTTATTGTTAAAAAGAGTATTAGCTTAAGTTCAAATTATATTTTCCTTCTATATCACAATAGGAAGTTACTTGATTACAAAACTATTAATTTTTATACTCCATGAATACTATTTTTTATTCAGTGTCGACATTTTTTATTGCAGAAATAGAGGAACCCAAAATTGTAGACCCCTAGGAATTACAATTATTATACTAATAGGCAAACAATATTACCGAGGGCTTTCGTATCAGATTATGGTCTTATCATATTCTAAGGCATGGTTTATCTGTGAAAAATGAAATACTTAAGGCCAGTTGTACCATCAAGAGTTAGCGCTCTGGATAAAAGTCATTCTCGTGTTAGCCTTAAAATGCGTTGTACGAACTCTGTTACTGCTTTCCTGCAATTATTCTCTTGTTACCTAGTCGGGGGATGGCCGGTAAAGTATTTATCTGGGCGGATAGTGAGCATGAAAAGGAATATGAACAGCTCTACTACTTGTGTATGTTAATTGCGGCGATGAAACATTATTTTAATAAAGTAATATTTTGAGCTATTTGGACATGATTCGATTTATTGGTTTAAACAGAGGGGATTTGAGTAAAGAGAGAGAAAGCAAATTATGGAAGTATAAGTTGTATTTTGAAAAATGTCCCCCCTTAACCAAGCAAATTTACAATTCACAACATGCAATATCTAAACTTAGTATCGAAGATGTAAACTACTTTTGTAGAGTTCACAACAAAATTTGTCAGTTCTGTGGGATTGAAATTTCGTTGAATTCATCGACTCATGTTTATAACGAAAAAAAAAAAAAGTGTTCAAAATTAGGCATAATACGTGAGAGAGGGCTGATAGGTTATTGTAAATTTGTGTGAAATCGCACCACCATGGATTTTTACAACGTATTTGCTACACACAGGAATATTACCGTGTAAATTTCACTTAAACGCTATTTTGTTTTGAAATTTTTATTATGAAGTCGTATTGTCTAATTCTGCTACTACCTCAGTGCAAGAATGAATACACTGGCTACAAATCTAATGTTTGAATTCGTGCACCAATCAGCTGCAAATTGCATCATATTGCTGATACTGTTATTTAAAGAACTGATTCCAATGATAAAAACTTCCATTAATGTTATACCAAAAAAAATCGTAAGATTACACATCCTAGGAAGAAGAGTAGATTTTATTCATAGTAGCCTAACTACGGATGTAACAGAAATCAACGATTCTTTATACTTTACATGTTAAACATGTTAAATTTAAGTTTTCAATAAGTAATAATGTCGGTTTTTTTGGTAAAATACGGAAAGTTATGACGAGCTACATTTGATATCACCAAACTTAAAGGTCATGCTAAGTTCACATGAATGATATTGGTTTTAATCAGTTAACACTCGTGTGCCGCTCAAGAGGACAATGCGCTATAAATTTATTGTCGCATCTTGTTTCTGAAGAAAACAAATTCAGATATTGCAAATTGAGTTTTAACAACTCGTTTCGTACCAAAGCGAGAGATGCTCATCTTATGAAAATAGCATACAAATCAATGGTACAAATTTAAAAGCTGTAGCAATGCAGCCGATATCAGCACATCTTATTCAAACTCTTAAATTTTGCCTTAACTTTCGTCACATGCCGCAAGTGGGGGTCTCCTTGTGACAGGGTGGGTGAGTTGACACAGTTGTTGTTTACTATTATTACAATTTTCTTAATTTCACAGGTTGTTTCAAATGTTCACTTGTTAAAATTTACAACACTGAATATCTGAAACAACCAATTGAAATTCTAAAGTTATTTAAATATTATTTTGTCTGTCGGCCACCCCCTCCCCCTCTTTCTCACATTTGTTACAAAATGACCCCCGTCCACGGTACTTAAAATGTAAGCTTGTAATTTAGAGTACGTTATTGGCAATATTCAAGTCGCAGTAGCACGAGATCATCAGAAATGTTGAAATATAGGCACTACAGAAAGCATTTCAAAATGCTACAAATAATACGCGGATTTGAAACGATATTTTGTCGTTTCTGGTACACTTGCATGTTTACTCGTTAATATTTCACATTTTTAAACCCGAAGTGTTCTTTTTGTGCGTATGTAATTTACAAATACATTGAAATAAATACACATACACTTGCCAACATCGTCAAAGTTTTCAGGATAAAATACTGAATTTCTAATACTTTTATTGCCAACACACGCATGAAGGAACTAGCAACCTAACACACTGGTATCTAACGAAAGAGAGAAATGTGGTTGTACAGCGCAGTTCGTATCTTACCAAGGGGCTAAGCTAACAGGTTGTTAGGTAACACTAGAATAGACACTGTTATACAACTGGCCCTTAATCGTTTTGGCGATTAATTCTTTGAGATTATGTTGGGACTTGACTACACGAGACAACGCGAAATTGAATGCAGTGGCAATGTAGCCGACAGAAAAAAAAAATCTTAATCATGATATTAGGAAGCATTTACAGCAAAACAAGGTAATAATGAAATAACAAGATTTGCTAGCAAATTTTGTTACTTGCGTATATTTTTTTCTTTACATAATTGAAGGCTGAAACTTTAAATGCACTCGTGTAAGATGTTTTAGAAGTTGTCGAGTGTCGCGCCCTTTAGGGTGATGCAAGTTATCCCGCCTGTGGGGAAACTGCGTCGCTAGTCGCCACAGTGCAGCCGTGTGATATATTAACATTAAATCGAAACAAATGAAAATTAACCCCCCCCCCCAATCATCGATAGGTTACTTCAGTTGGCGCCTATTCACTAGAACAGTCTTGAATTGGTCTGTAATCGATAAATTGGCATTAGTGGCGTACCAGCGCTCCGTACATCTGGCAGCGAAGTGAACACGGCCAAATTCGTCGTAGTTCGGTCGCGACTTAGGTCGTGTCCGAATTGGCAGATTTTGTTGAAAAAAGATCACGTGACCCGATTTTGAATACAAAAATGGTGACGTATTTGGTATTTTGTATCTAGCGGATGTTAGCAAAAATACAAAATGACAAAATCAGCGCCATGCTGGTTTTTACTCTAAAAACACATGCACGAATGCGTAAATAAAATATTTCAATTCGGACAGGGCCTTGCTTGAAGTTCTACTGTTAGGCAGCGGAGGTGTGGGCGCCCGCGGCGACCCAGGTTCCATTCCCGGCGGGTTCACTCGTGTGGGGATCGTGCTGCTGGACGATGCCGCATGCCGGAGAGTTTTATCGGGGTGTTCCCGTTCCCCCCGCCTCTGCATTCCAACGCCGCTCCATCCTAGGGCCTCATTTCATGTCCCGTCCAGGAATGACGGGCACTTACGAGTCCCAGTTTGAAAATCCGTGACTGGGAGTGTGTCGCCGCGCCCTGGGTGCATTTCCCATACGTTATTTAATATATTTACAATGAAGTTCCACTGTTACAGAAAGTTTTCAGATTGACCCACAAAACGGATGGAGATAAGTGTTTTATGAATGTGTAATGGTGTATTGTTATAAATTAGTCAAAGCAAGGCAATAAAAATAAACAATGAAATTAAAACAGAAGGTATACGCAAAAGGGCAGAATTCACACAATTATAATTTTTTATGTGCAGAATTATCTTGAAATCGTTAATGCTTATCATTAAAATACACTGTTAACGTTCAACGTCTGATGCCATCGTGTTGTAATAAACAATCCAGCCAGAAGTTGGTAGCAATACAAATTAATATATAATACAAAATAATCGTCCCTTGAATCTGGTTGGCCAAAACAACCTTTGCGTTATGTTGCAGTTGGGTCAACTTCTTCCTTGGGAAATTTACCTTTGTGTCGCCGTTAATTCAATGTGAATACGCTGTGACGACAATACAACGCAAAGTTAATGCAACGAGCCTCTGGTTAATTTCAAAGTGAATCAGCCTTATGGTAAGGCTTTGCGTCACCTCGTAATGAGGTGTTCGTGAAAGTTACCACACTCGCAGTCTGGTTAGAAAATACGATTTGAGTTTTCAATATTGTCATCTTCCGTAGTTTTGTTGGAATTCGAACCCACAGGAGCACTGAGCTGTATCCAAATGAAATAGTTGTGAGTTCCCGAAAAGGAAGTTCGCTTTACGTAAATATTAATAGTAATAAAATTATAGTAAACAACAATGATATCAGAGAACGGGTTTAGGCAAACAACTGTTAGATGTAAATAGTCGTTAATGTGTGCACTCCTCTGCCTTTCTGTAATCAGAAACGCCAATAAATCTAAAAATAATACTAGTTAGTTATCTTGTTTTTGATAACGAGAGTGTAGCTTTTATGTGCGTCATGAAAATTGTAAAACATTGAAAGAATATTGCTGTTATGTAAGATGGTGCCATATGGTCTAGTGGAAAATGATAAATAAACAGGGCACTGGGTCAGATGTGAAAGGCACATCAGAGAGGCCTTAATATGAAACATTTGATAATCGGGTTATCGTTCATAATTTTCCCATAGGCTTATTACCAGAGGCACCCGAAATAGCATGCAACAATATTCGCCCCTAAACTCACATTTAGATAACCTGCGATATCAAATTACACTGTCGAGCTTAATCTTTCCGCGAAAGTGTCTTAACAGTATCGTAGATCGCGTTATGAATATTGTCGGCCCTATTTACCGAAAGAAGCGAATGGCCTTGTGTATATTATATTCACAGTATCTTCATTTGTTTTGAAACTTTGAAACAAACCTTTGAAAAATTACGCTTGATATATATATATATATATATATATATATATATATATATATATATATATATATATATATATATATATATATATATATATATATATATACACACACACACACACACACACCGCACGAGCATTTTAAATGTCATTAACACAGGTATTTTTCGGTCAATTAAAATTTTCTTTTCTATTTTATTTATAAATGATTTATTTCGTAGTCTGTATGAAGCAGCAACAGTGAGATAAGTGCTGTTTTGGGAACAGCTAGTAAGAAAGTTTCCAAGTAAAATATTATTCAGTTGAGTTTTGGTACTTTTTATAAAGTAACACTAAATGTTTCTTACCGAAATATTTTTTTTTTTTAGGTAGCAGTGGCGGAAATACATTTCATCGTTACTTATTAAAGATATCAGATATGGTTTGCCAAAATTAATTGTACGTATTTTTTTATTGGTGGAGAGGTTGGGGGGGGGGGGGGAGGAAGAAATTTGTAAAGGCGAAGCGTGTTGCTTATTTGTGTTGTTGCTGAACTTCGGCAAGTGCTTGTAGAGGGCGAATAATAGGCACAGTTTGATATTTTATCAGATTTTGTATACTTATACTATAATAGTTCATACTAATTAATCAAGAATGGAAGTTTTTGCACAAAAACGCTGGTGTGCCGATGCGGGCAAACTTAGTGGGGGGAGGGGAAGCCGACCCCCCTCACTGATCCCGCATCCTTCCTCATTGAAACCCTCCCCCCCCCCTCCGCCAATAGAGCCACTCTCTCCCCCCGGAGGAGTTAGATTGATAAGGGGGGTATATTTTCCATTTTGTGGGGTTTTAGTGCGTCCCATATTTCACATTTTTTGAGCCTCTTTATGGTGAAACAAGTATGGGCAAATTATAGTAGGCTCGCCCCATGGGCAGTTAGGCCCTTCCTAGGTCTTACGCCTTACGTCTTAAATGTTAAGTTTTAAGTTTTAAGTTCTAAGTATAAGTCCTAAGTCGTACGTTCACTATAATTGCTACTGCATATCGGGATGTGCGAGCGAGCACGTACCGAAGTTCCCAGACAACATTGCACCGTAAATACTAATTCGTACGGTTACCTGCTTCACCTCTGGTGGCTCAGCCTGCGGTATTCGTGGGCCCGACCCTGGTTTTGTATTAATGAGTCATGATTAGAAGCGCGTTATTTTAGTGTTCAATTCACGTGTGATGGCGGGGCAACAAAGCTTAACTGAGTCTAGAAAATTACACCAGAGAGACAAAGCACGCCCGGAGTACAACATTTTGCATAAGAACTATTTATTTCTAGGCATTATCAACATGCCTATTTTCTCTCTGATTTTATTCATACTAATTATTACTGACATAATATAATATACAAATAAAATGTAAGTAAAAGTAAAATTTCACCACAAATAAGGTACTTTTTTTTGTTATAATTTTATGTTAACGCAAGTATAAAACTTGTTATAGATGACACATTTAGGAAACTACCAAATACGTCGTACATGGGGCATTCCTTCAAAGGCTTTATTCAAAAAGTGTGAAGAAATGGCGAATAGACGATACCTGTGTAACTTGCAAAGTGTAACGGCTCGTCGATGTCAAGTCTCGCAAAATTACTTGCTTATACCATCCATAAAACTATGATTATTGCAACTTGAACATATGTTATGCTTTACTGGTATCAGTAATAAATCATTAAGTTAATACATATACATACTTTTTCCTTTTTGTAACGTTACAAAATGTGTGATACATTTTTTTTTTTTTTGTTCTGCAGGCGTAAGTATATTTCAACGATATTTTGGACTGGAGTTGTGTACTTGGGAAATAGCCATTGTTGGCTGAGTTGACGTAGCCTTTCTGCCAGTTCAAAATGTGTCGGCGAATATTGGACTTAAGTTTGTGTATTTTTTACTGAGCACGGCAGCTTCTGTTGGTGCAAATAGCAGAAGATACATAAACGGTATTTGAAAGTTGAACGCTATGAGGTCTTCAGAGAAGTGTGAAAAGTAACCGTGAAGAGACAATGGCTAATTCTTTCTGTTGGTGTCGTTCGTTTTCGTCTCAAATCTTTTTTTTTTTTTTTTCGTTTAGCTGGTAAACACTTCTGAAATCAAACTGGAAATAAATGAATCTCTGCTCATTAATTACATGTGTTCTACCGTACACACAAACGGGCATTCAGACTCGCGGTCAAGTTGGCCGCGAATTGAGTACAATATTTCTTAGTCTTAAGACGTTCTATTTCGAGCGAAATGTTAAAATTTACGTCATATCATGATGTTTTTATAAACCAATATTGGAGTACGTATTGACATACTTGTAACATTCATGTTCTTAACAATTTCACTTTTTAACTAGAATGGCGCATGAATCAAGTCACTACGACGCCCATGACAGTGTAAATTTTAGATATGGCGGAAGGATACAAAATCATCAGGAAGGTATATCATACGCAGGGTTTTCAAAAGAGCTTCAAATAACTTTTGAAAACCTATAATTGTGTGTTGTGTGTCAACTATGTCAATGCGAAAGTTTCATATGTTGTTTGTGTAAACATTAGCTATAAATTTGGGTCGCAGTTTTATAGGCCGTTCACGGCAAAGTGAGCACTTTTGAGACCCTAGCTACTTTTTTCTTTCAACCATATTTTACCATGTAACTACTTTTAAAAATATATAATGCCATTTAAGTAATAAACACAGTGTGTATATTTCACCAGACTCGAAAGTTAACATCTAAGGCTAAAATAAAATATATTTATTGACTATTATTCCAAACGAGAAGTGCTCACGTTACCGTGAACAGCCTATAGTACCTTGGAAGGAAAGGTAGAATCAAGTTGTTAGTTGAACGCGAGCAGGAACTGGCGGGGTCTCGCAGAAGAAGCGCAGGATAACGTGACACGACACGTCGCGCCGGTGGGCCAGCCAGCGATCCAGGAAGCGAGCAGCTCCTCAGTGTGTGACGTGATGCAACTCGCCAGCTGGGAGCGACACTTCCTTGTCGCCGCATGCGAGCCTACATGCCGCCCGTATGCGGCGACACTTCCTTGTCGCCGCATGCGTGCCTACATGCCGCCCGTCAAGGCGTCTCCAGCTCTACACGGGCAAAACGGGTTCTTCCACTCGGCTTGTCAGAGAGACAGACAAACAGTTTGGAGGCGAATTCATTGCGGGAGGTGCCAGGGAAGCTGCCGTGGAGTACGCTGTAAAACTTGCGCGCAATTATTAAACCTGCCCAGGCAATAACAGTTTTACAGAATGCCAAATTATGTAACATCTTGTGCACGGTCTGCTATAGTAGTCGCTATATCAAGCTATTAGGGCACCCGTAATGGCATTTGTCGCTTTGTACGGCTCGACTACTTACCAGGTTCGGTAATAGAACCGGTCCTGTTTATGATGTTCCGTGCCAGCTTTCGTGCCTGTAAATCTTATTAAATTTCCAGTGCGTATGGCGCTCCCGTGACCACTACTTGAAATGAGTTGGCGAAAAAAAAAAAAGATGCCTCCATCTTGATTAGACGTCTGTGAGGTTGAAACTCGTTTAAATTACTTTAAATACGACAAATACATGTGATATTAACCATGGTAGTGTTTAATTTATGTTAAAAAACACAATGAAATATTTAAAACATTGCCGAGGTAATAAAAAATTATTTCGAACGATTTTTCGTGTAAAAATTCATTGCATACGCATTGATCTGTGCATGAACTGGTAGCACAATGGTATAGCCTCGACATGTAAACTAAATTTTAAATTGTGGGGGTGTCTTAAAAACTCAGCCTGATGCCATGTTTTTTCTATTCAATCACAACTTTGTTAAAAGATAACCTCATAATGAAAAATGCAAAATGTTTTAAGACGTAAATATTTAAAAAAAGGGGAAAAAAATTGTTCTTATGACAAACGGTAATAATAATAAATAAATACTACGCTAGTTTTTAAATAGGCTTACTCAACTTACTGGCTAGGAATATTAATAGTTGGGTTCATATTTATTACGAACGTGGCGCTTATCTACGCAACCAGTGTCTCATGCTAGTATAAACGGTTCAATGTAAATTGAGTACGTTTGAAAGCCCTGTCTACTTGTATGCACGTTGTGTATTCTTCCGTCTTATGTAAAATTAATATTGTCATGGGCCTCATTACTTGATTCATGCTTCGGTCACGTGAAATTGTGCAATTGTCAGAAAAGGGAAATTTTTTACAAATCTGCTCATTTTTACATCCCTGTACGTTAAAACAACAGAAATCGAAACAAATAATTAAAGTCGTCACAAATGATTACCTAACACTTCTTATTCGACGTTCAGATATGGGACTACTTTTCTTCCATAGTTACCGACTTTACTAGGCGTATGTTACTCAGAGCGCCCGTTAAAATATATGCAGGTTGGAGCAGTGACTTTTTTCGAAGGTTGATTTCAAAAGTGCTCATTTTATCCTGAACAGCCTGTAAGCCCATTCTACAATACACGGATACGTAAGAGGAACACGCCGACGACACGGGATAAATTTTAATGCCCTTACACAATTGAATACTTTAACATTTGACTTTACGTTTGCTTTCCGACATGTTGTTTCTTATGGAGCTTGACACAATGGAACTGCCAAAGGTAAAGTCAAACACTTTGACTTTACGATTTCGAATAGTTCAAATTTAAAGTCAAAGTCAAACAGCCATTTTGCCGAGAATCTAACAGAGGTTATGTGAAAAGTGCGGTTTGATTCTCGGTATATTAAAGAAAGTTCGTCTTAAATTAAATAAATCGCAAACGACTATAGTGTTAAGCGGAAATATATGAATGTACATATTTTAATAAAGTAAAGAATAGAGTTTCTTGTTTTGAAATAAACTTCTAAAATAAATATTAAATCTATTTTTAAAAAAGATACGTAATGCATTTCTGGATAGTATCATAATTATTTTCATAACAAGATACACATTTTTACGAAGCTCACAGAACCGATGTTCAATTGTCTGAATGCTGGCTTTACAATTCTATTGTGTATTGGTGCTTTCGTCAGAGGAAAGGAAACGTAAAGTCAAATGCTAAAGTTCTCTATTGTGCAAGAAGCTTTAACCATTCTACAATACGAATAAAGGCACGGTCTTGCAACTTACGAAATCAAAAATACTCAGTTGTTGCAAATTAATGATACTAGTATCATAATATACACACATCACTTTGTATATTTTTATAGTGTTTAAAAATACGCAAATACTACTGCCGAACCATGTTCACTTATTTATTAATACAAAAATTATAATCGCCACGGCCAATCGAAGCACTTGTTGCTGTGTATACCATAATGGCCACGAAAACTAATATCAACAAACCAAATACTTGATTCCTATTGGCTACACGGATTCACAGACACGGAAGAGTTGGGATATGATCATCTTTCTTACGTGTATCCGTACGTTATCCACGTCAGTATGCGTTTCATTATAGATTGTTACGTGTCCGCTTTAGCAGACTGCTGTCGTGTAAAATAATCTTACATGACGGCTCGCATAGCGGCTGACATGCCGGCTCGTGTATAAGAGAGAGTGCGGCAGCAGGTTTCGTTTGAACTCGGAGCCATTCTAAATTTCAGCGCTCCATTACTGTACCGTGGCCTCTGGCGGATAGCTGTGAAATAACGTGGCAGTTGTTGTGGAACTGAACACGGACCAGTCGGGGTGGAGGACGGACTAAATGCGCCATAAATATTCACAGATCGTGTGGCGCAAGTTCCAGAACTGCGTTTTAGTGACTGGCGCGTCGAGGAGCAAATACTGTCTCGATAGTTTCGTCCCCAGAACATTACAAAATGCTGCAGCCAATTGGCTTCCTTCACTAGCAGCTTGTCTGGTTATAACGTAGTCAGTGAATAATTTGATGTAATTTAAGTTTGAATTAATGGTAAAAAGTCTCGCCATATATCTGATACTAGACCTTTGTCGGATCGCACAGCAGCACAATGCCACAGGAGTCAACTGTTTTTATTAAACATTTCTGTTTGGTAGGGCCGTTCTTTGCAGGACTTCTAAGACACTTATTCTGCAATTTTTGATCAGGACATGTATTTAAAAAGCGAGGCTCTAATAACTATACATTCCACAATTAATTTATGTGTTTGTATTAATTATATGTAAAATTGCAAATGATTGTTAAGCATTAATTTCAACTGGCGTGAATTATTTTCTTTCTGATGCCAAAGTAAACATTTCTCATGTGCAAAAAAATGGCGCGTGAAAGATGAAAAGGTTGTCGGAAACAATATAGCAGAGTGCGGGCAAGTTGACGACGCTATCAGCTTTAGCCGGTGCGAAGACCCGCAATAAGTTAACACGTCACGCTGTTTGAGCAGGAAACAACTTGGTGTCATTGTTATCTTATCGCCTGCCAGTACTTGGTATCGAACCATCTGATATGTGACATTGCGCGGATTGAGGTGCGGTAGATAGAGATCATACATCCCGTTTGGCTACATTGCGTCAGATTGTCAGATACCATTTGGACTTTGAATATGTTACTCAAAAAGAATAGAAAAATAACTGTGTAAAATCTGGGTAAATCTAGAGTATATACGTTAATCCTTTCTAATATCATTAAGATTTTTTTTTCATATGTTTGCAATGCCACTAATATAAGGAATTGATTCAGTGGCAGCTGCTTATTCGAGCTGTTAGGCCACCTGTTGTCCCCTTCGTTCTCCAATTTACGCCCTGAAGTTTGTTTGTTGGTGTCAGGAAATGGGGAATTTGTTAATTTATTTACCGAATCATTAAGTCAAATAATTTCGTATTAGTGACAGTCAAACGTGATTTTAGTGAAGCAATCTTACACGAATTTCCATAGAAAACTCTGTCTTTAAGAGGTTGCGAATTACAAACAGTAAGTTGGTGTGTTTTGTAAATAATGTATTTTTAAATAGATATAAGAATGTGTGAGATGCATGTGGCCTAAAAAAAAAAAAAAAAAAAAAAAACACGCACTTTCAGTTCATTTTTGTAGTGTAAAAATGTTTATTTGACCTAAATGATAAATTTGAGTGTAAGATTAGGTTTCGTAAAAGTGTGTATTTACTACTGCATCTGTACGAACAGCGACGGATGTCTCACGTTTTGTTCTTTCATTGAAATTAAAACTTTCGAAGTTATAATAATTTATATGCTATCTCCATAGGAACAAAATTTTCCACCACGATATCAAAACAATATGCAAAACGTTTTCTTCACTGAGGCCGTGTTCCAATTAATTTCATTTTTCGTAAATTTTGTTTATAATTTTGTAAGGTTTAGTCTGAACACTACGATTTTCAAACTGTCTAGCACGCCATGCTGCTGCTAGTTTGGTGTTCTCATGATTCAGAATTCAAAAGTACATGAAATCTTAAAATAAACAGTAATTATTCCCGAAAGATTTTAGAGGACCTTTTAAAATTTAAATTGAACAAAACAAATATATTGTGAAATTGGTACTCAACAAAAATCGCGTCACGAGAAAATACCGTTTTCAAGAATATTTTAGCGACTTGCTTTGTGGAGTTATTATTTCGAGTACAATACTCATTTGTTTATGCCAGTAACCTTGCTTGAATCTCTATTGGTATGTTTCAATTATGCAAAATTAATATAGCGGCGATTTTGTAATTTGTAATTTGTCAGCTTCTAAGCTGATAAAACGCAAAACGCAAATTACAAAAATACGCCATAGATTTTGTAGAGAAAACGGGTCACGTGACCGTTTTGTATACAAAAAGTGCCAACTGTAACACTGTCTGACAGAACAGCTGTGGCGTACGGATACATTGTGGCCGCGCTACTGTTGTATAGCTGTCAAAAATGTACTCCACTTAAATGGACAATACAGCGCACTCAATAGTGGGCGGCCAATTTTACTGCGCATGTGCGTTACCATCATATCGTCATCGTGAATATCTCGTCCATCTCATCATACATCAACGCATCCAAGCCTAACAGGACTGCCTAAACTAACATGGGTGAATAAGTGGGCTTTTTCCACACCTGCATACGCATCTGCCACGGCCTGAATGGTCCATAGATGCTCATCTATTACAGGTTCCGTTTACTCATGTCACCATTGTGCGGCGAGGCAAGTAACTTAGCCAGCGCGGCCATTTTACTACTTTTCTCTGTCACACAAGAGTGGCGTAATATGTTGGACCTCTTTGACGGAGAGTAGCTGTAGCTAATGTTACGTTACTTGGCTCGCCGCACGATAGCGCTACGAGCAAAGGAATTCAATAGAGCTACGAGGAACCTAAGTATTAAAAGATGGATAAAATTTGGCATGGCTAAGTTTCTTCTGTTTCTTTGCATTCTGCGATACCTCAGAAGGCGTGGCGGTTCAAGTTTTTTTCTAGTTATTGAAACGTGATGCAAGTCAACCTTGGAACTTCAAATGACTGAGAAACTCTGACTGGGATATCCTGAGACTGTCAGGCACGTAGTAACCGTGTATTCGTTTGCATACACGGAGAAGGAGAATGTATTTTTGTCCAGCCTTTTATTGGATTTGCACGAGTTTTAGCGGTTCCCCCTCTTCGTGGTTCGCGGTTATTAGAACATTGTTCGAAAGCCCTGGCTAGTTATGGTTTTTAGATCCTCCCTTAGCCAAGCATTGCTGTGGACTGGATGATTGACATCCATGCGTAGTTAAAATGACTGCGGAATTGTTATAAACGTAGACTTGTTATTCCACCGATTCCTGGCTTGTAGTGTAATATAACAAAAATGATGTCAGGGGCTTCTTCCATTTAACCGTGGATGAGTAAGGTGTAGTTATTATCGCATTCTTGAGTGATGGGGACTGCATCTGATCGTACTCAACCAGATTAAACATTTTACTTTAAGCGCACTGACTACCCTGGCCGCCAAACGTTAAGCAGAGATTCAGGAAAACATTTTGTTAAGTTGCTCAGTGTTTCTGGTGCCTGCTTATAAATAGCAGTTAAGAAACAATTCACGTCCGAAGACTAGTTTCAATTTTCTCTTTCTGTAGCTACCGTTATTTTTTTTTTAAGTGGAAATTGTTTAAGCTCGTCACACTTAGAGTGGATTTTATGATTTAGTCTGAGCTTAAGGAAGTCTTGGCCAAGGCCGTCATACTTCTCAAGATATTATTAATGCTGCACTGTCAAATAAGACGATCCTCGTAAGGACGGTGTGCTCAAGAGAAAGCTTATTGAATACTTCCGGCTTTGTGAAGCAAGAGTTCAAGGCATGGTGCAAAAACGCGAATTGAAACGAACCTTGGCGTCTAGACACGAGCAAGAAATTGGTAGGTATTCTTTTGTCACCACGACGTGATGGCTGCGCACCATTATAAGCCCACCAGTAGTAAAAAAGTAGCCTCGAATTTTTATAATACTTAATAATGTGATTAAAAACCAGTGATGCTAATTCGTTGGAGAATAATGTTACGGAAGAGTTCGATAGCGCACATAAGGATAAACATAACATAACAGTATAAATTATAAGCTATTTATTTGCAATAGCAGGCAATTAGTAAATCTGCACATAATCATGGACATTTATCCTGAACTGCGGTAATTAAAAACTTTATATAAAAACGCACATACTTATTTTGTAGACTTGGGACTATATAAATAATCATGTTTAATATTATTTCTTCTTGATAATATTTCGCAAAGTAAAAGTAATTACAGTGTACCAAGGCCGCTGCTGTGCAGCACATCTTCTGACTGAAAATTGTAGGAAGTTCTGTTTATTCACGTAGCTTGGTGAGTGCTAGAATGTTGCGCTGTCACCTGTACTGAGGTCACCGCTGGAACTGGCAACCCTTTGTTACTAAAGCCGACCTCCGCGACAAAGTTGTTGGGAGCGTATCGTATAGGGAATGGATAGTGTGTGGAAGCAAATTTGCAGTACCCACGTTACGGGTTTCAACGTACTACTACCAGTAGTGAGAGCATGTCGCTTCTAAAACACTCGTGTAAGAGTGGCACAAGTGCCATTTGGTGTTCAAAGGGTTAATTGTTTATTTGAAAGGGTCAATTGCTTATTCGCAATTGTTTTATTGGAAGGGTTAAATAATTATATGTATAGGGTTAAGTAATTATATGCATAGGGTTAAGTAATTACACATAAAGGGTTAATAAATGTAAAAAGCGCTAAACATATAATTGTTCAATTGCAATTGTTTGATCGAAATGGTTAATTGACGTCGGTGCCCAAAGGGTAGATGGTGAAGTCTGCAACCGACTGAGCTCTGAGGGGTGGGAGCAGCTATATCTTGGAGCAAGAGTGGCATAAAGGTCATTTTAGATGTTGACCATCTGGATGGAAATGGCATGAGTTCGGAGGGGTGGGTGAGGCGAGGAGGAGCAGAGCATGTCTGTCCAGGTTGGTGTCTGGAGATGAAATGAGCTCGGGGTGTGGCCGAGGGGAGAGAGGGGGAACTAGAGCAGGGCATGTCCGTCCAGATCGATGTGTGGAGATGGAATGAGGTGTGATGGTGGGTGAGGGAAGGTGAGGGAGAGCAGGAGCAGAGCACGTCCATCCAGGTGTGTGGAGATGAAATGAGCTGGGGTTGTGGTTATGGGAAGGGAGCATGAGCAGAGCACGTATCTTGGTTGCAGGCTGTTGAGAGACTGAGATTTGATGATTGGCTAAGGGGAGGGGGAGAGAGCAGCAGGGCACATCTTGCTTCTTCGCTGTCCGCCACGCTGCTGAGGTCGAGAGCGGTGATGTCGAGCCGAGTCACAGGGGTCGGAAATGTAATAATCCAGCATTTGAAAAATAATTATAATTTAAACAAATACAGAATTTTAATTAATCAAGCACCGAAATGTAGGACATTTCAAGAAACTATGTATCAAATCAAACACAAACCCTGACACACATAAAACAAATCAATTACAAGCAATGAGACAAATACTAGGTACAAAACAATTAACATATCCAGAAAAACAATTTACCAATGAAACAGTAATCAGTTACAAGCACAAGACAATTAGCAAATACGCACAGTAAAAAACGAATTACCAATGAAACATTAATCAATTACAAGCACTAAACAATTACTAACCACATGCAACGAGATTATATTATACTTAATTGTTAATTATTCATTCACAAATACTGAGACAATGAAAACAAATCAACCACAAGTATGCAGAAAGATGCATTAATTACACATATGCTAAGTATGAGTACCGAGTACCTACACCCTAAGTGCATGTCCTCGGTGTCACTGCCGACTACTCACTGAACTTATGTGTATATCAATAGGTATACCCCCAAGGCCCAACACATATTGTATAAATGAATGTCCAGTAAAGTCCATTCCTTTGTGAATATGTCACTTGTTAAAAGTATGAGTCTGTTTGAGTAAAGTGTTTTAGAATAAGTCCCGTCCTGTATAACTGTTTTCACAACATTCAGTAAAATGTGTATCAAATATTCCTTCAGTAACTTTGAATGTTGAATCGTGTAGGAAATGACAGTTAAAAGTATGTGCAAACTATGATGTTCCTACCCACGTAGGGCGCAGCACAGTTCAAAATCATCCCCGCGGCCCTAGTGCATCGCACAGACACTGCCATCCCTTGCGCCGCCCCGGCCTGCTATGCCATACACACCTCTCTCATGCCGGTCCGCCCTGCCATCGGCCCCCCCCCCCAAGCCGTGAGCCATGCCATATCTGTGCTACAGCCCACTTGTTCTAACACCAACTACAAAGAAGCGTGTTATTGTGTATTGCAAGCTAACGTCTTGCATTATAAAATGTTTAAAACTATTAAACAATTAACATTACAAATTGATTAATTAATTTTGTATGTGTTGTAACGTGTTGTCACGTAAATGTTTGAAAACGAATATAAATGATGTCCTAAAACATGGAAGCATCGAACATATTTTCAAGTAATGTTCCTTTAAAACCTGTTGTCTGCATTTGCTTGTAAAGTCGCATATGGGTGCACCAGATAGTCTCGCCTGTCTTTCGTCCTTTCCAGCATGCTCCAGTCTTCGTGTCCACATAGCACCATCTGAGCAGTTGTAGCACACTCTGGCGACAGAATGCGCTACTAGTAATCATACACCCTACCTTGTCCACCACGGGACACCCACATAACAGCATTTGCTAGCTAACATGCATTCGCTTTATGCAATCTCACATCCTAATTACTGTGAAAATGTTAGTGGAAAATAAAACTGAGTTACGTAAAAACTTACAATAAGGAACCCAACTGATGCCATTCAATATTAACACCGCAATTCAAACCAAGTCATGTTAGATTCGCTACATGTATATTGTAAGATGCGAATAACACCAAACATTTCAAGAAACCCCAGAGTTGTATTTGATAAAATGACAAACTCGCTCTACCAATACGTAATGTTTTCACACAATTCCCCAACCCATTTAAATGGATTAACTATATAATGTTCCACCAATTCCAGTATAGTGT
Source organism: Dryococelus australis (assembly GCA_029891345.1). Lineage (NCBI taxonomy): Eukaryota > Metazoa > Arthropoda > Insecta > Phasmatodea > Phasmatidae > Dryococelus > Dryococelus australis. The sequence continues at coordinate 98,816,526 of CM057000.1, forward strand.
TAAGTTGGCAAAGGGAATAATTAACATCCTAGATGACTGTTCACCCAGTATGAAGTTAATAGATACCAGTAATGTTTAGCACCCATGCACAACACATGGCAAGAGACACCCGACTACACTAGACTTTTTGCTTGCTTGTCTCTCGACCCAGGAAGGATTCCCAACATTTGAATAAAGTAATGTTTAAAAAAATGATATTATTTTTTGCATATCTCCCACTATGAATTTAACTTTGGGGGGGGGGGGGTAATATATAGGGAAATTCCAATCGGAGGTCAGCAGTGTGTCCGAAATAGGGAAAATTCAATGGGTGTATCTACCATCTTTGAATGGGATACTATACAAGGAGGGAATAAATTAAGTCCAGCAGTCATCGAGGTTACTTCATGTAGTGGTAAGGCATTGACTGCCATTAAAAAGTCTTTAACAACATCTTTACCATTTGTGTTGTGCATCACTGAGAGTAACAGTACACTGGTTTCGGCAGAGGACACTCCAGTCCCGAGAACATCAACTACGACAGTATTCGCAGAAGGCCTAACATCACCAGCAGAAGCAAGACCAGCATCACTATCATCAAATGCAGAAGCGAGGTCACCACCACCACCCGAGACAGCAACAACATCAGTGACAGCTTCAAGGTACAGTGCACAACAGGCACTGTTGTGACCATTGTGACAAAGAATGGGTTAATGTGTTTAACACAATACTAGCATTCGGACATTCCAAAACATTAAGTCTCGATATGTATTCACAGTTATGGTTGCTTCCTAAGGAATTCATGATCACATTTGCCTCACGTGAAATACACTACATATATTCATTCCTTTCGGAAGAGCTAAGGGTCGATGAAGACATTTTCTCCTGTTTACCGCATCAAGATTGTCCCTATGTTACACCAGCCTTTTTCAATTATGTTAATCGGGAGCACTTCAGAAGAGACTGTGTTGTGCGCAGAATGCAACAAGTAATGGAACTCGTTAACAAAATCAACAATACCCGTTCTGATATCGTAACCGACTCTGGAATCGATGAGGTCGACTCAGAGGCATCAACAGAGATATTGTAAGTATGCAGAATTGAGTTTAGAAAGTGCTTTTCAAGGAGAAGTTTTAAATAATGAATGGTAAATATTCCGTGAGGAGCTAAATATATGTTATAATATTTTTGTGTTTAAAAGGCTAGGTATTTATACTTCAGCATGTGTGTGTGTGTTCTCAAAAGGCTGCATATGTATTCTTTTGTGCGGCTATGTATTAAAAAAAAAGATGGAGTAATTATTCCTTTGCGTGATTATGGAATTCAAAGTTTAAATCGGTATGTGTGTAAAAGGGTAGGGTATAACCATATTCGGTTATGTGCAAGGGTTAGAAAATCATTACAATAATTTGTTTATTGTAAAAGAACTTGCAATATCGTATTTAAATGATGAGACCAAAGTCCTGACATTCAAACCACCTCATCCATGGTTTGTCTTAAGCCCAGAAATTCAAGGCATGTATCTACATGAAACATATGAAGTTCATAACCTGAAATGAGAATCTGCCCTCATTGCATTTGAAGACGGGTTCCAATGTATAAATGATGCAGTTTCTAAAGACTATCACTTGTATGCCCTGCGGAAAATTCAAAAGAAAATGATCATGTCTTTAACCACTGCAGAAGTTGTAAATGTTAGAAGGTACTATGAATGTCCAAACATTCGGTCATTTTTGGTATAGTATTCATCAATGTTCGAAACAAATGTTCTGCTCGCAGTGAAAAAGCGAAGCATTAACAGAATATATATATATAATATATATATATATATACATATACATATACACACACACACACACACACACCAATGCCCATTTATGTTTAATTGTATTAACCTCATAGGTCCTTAAAAAAGAATTTGTTGTTACAACCTATAGTGAGAGGGGATCAGAGGTATAAATACAGGAGCACCTTGAGCTCCTACTTCAGTTTTCTTTTGGAATCGCAATAAAGAGGTTCAGTCCAGCATGGATGTAAGAGAGCATAATTTGTGGGTATAGGAAAGTGTGGTTCTGGGCTAATGTCAATAGATCATGGCAAATCCAGCTCTGCAGTGGTGAAGAACACCTGGAATTTCTCAAAAATCAGTCCTGAATATACATATGAAGAACACAACCTGTGTGATGAAGACAATTGTCTGGTGTTTAATATGAGACATGATATCGAGTTGCCATGTTCTCCAAACGAATTAAGTTTTAATACCAGAGGTGACGAAATAATTGTGTATCCAGAGTACAAACAAATAAAGTATAACTCAAGGACAGACCTTTACGACAATCCTACAATGTGGATTGAAACCTTCAATAACGAACACATCATCCAAATCCAAGGGGATAACTGCCCCATAGTGTTTCCATGTGGAATGTGGAACTGCAAGGTAAGCCTAATCAACACATGTGCCTACAAATTCGATGTAACCAAGATGTTGCTGAATAAGTAGTAATCCTAGGCTATATAAAGGAAGGGGATGATGGTAGAGTGTCAGTTACAATGGAGAGATTCGACCCATCAGTCCAGTATACTAGTATTACTCCAGTATATAGGAGAGCGTGGTTTTTTCGGGAAGAGGACAATACACCAGTACAGATTCAAGTGTGCAATAAAGAAGAGCATTGGCATTTCTCCGTAAGTAATCCTACTTATGCATTCAAAGTACTGAATGTTTGTTATGAACAAACATTTCGTCCTTTGAATAATTTGCACCCTGATAGCATAGTACCTTGCAGTGCCAATGAACTAGCATTTGAAGCGCAAGGTAAACACACTATGAAACATATTTCACATAAGCAAATTAAATACATAATGAAAAAGGATGTTGCTCTATTCCTATTGTTTGGAGTGAACAATATGACAAGGAACATGTTACCCACATTGACAACCAACATTTAGTCTCTCTCTGTGGTATGTGGGAATGAAATGTGTTCCAGAATGTATAAATCCAAGATGGAGGTGGAGCACTTGCGATTAATTGATCTAATTGGTAATGGCAGCTTATATAAAGGAAGGGAAATCTGACTGAGCTTCAGTCATGGTGAGTGTTAAAGTGTACGGATGCTTAAGAGGTCCTGCAAGTAGGATATAGAAGAGTTTTCTTTGAACCTTCTGATGGTGTTTTAAAAGTTAAATTTTCAACAATATTGAACATTGGTGCTATACTTTCGATTCTAGCCTTGGCATAAGATTCGGCGAGGACTCGGGGTGCAATGATTGTGCTGTGAGGTATCTCCGTCCTGTCAGTGCATTGCCGTGTGCACTACAAGACCTAATGATATCTAGCCTTAGTGAACATATAAACGAAATAATGGACAATGGAGTAATCGCCTATCAACTCACCAGACCTTATTGTGGAACCACCATCCGCTGAAAGGAAACTTGCGATGGGGACATTCACAACTTTACTTTTGAAGAAGTATTCCTTTATTGAACATGGTTTTTATTCTATAAGGTATGAATTACCATGTTCACATCTCACGTATAAAGAAATTTGAGAGTCCGATATTAATTTTAAATGTGCATATTGGCATGGTTACATGTTAAAACATAATAAACCATGTATATTTGAATCAGTGTTAACTTACATGACAGTTAAAATTGTCCTGTTAATAGATGCAGGTCATACATGTCAGAGAAAAAATGTAACTTTGAGACTGAGGGTGAATGCATTGCCACAAGCTATGAATATGTTTGTACATGATACTAATGAGTTTGGTTATTTATTAGTTACTGGTTGTGTCTCATCTCAATGTTATGTACATCGAATGGTGAAATTAGGTGAAGTATATTTTAACCCACAGTCATTGTTCAGCTTAATATGGCAGAGGCTTGCAAGTGTAAAACCAATATTATATGTTTTTAGGTAGGGAATAGTCTGTTGAATGGTGGATCTCGTACTGGAAACATGTATTTGTCCCACCTAGGGAATCCTTACGCCAGTGTTAAGACAGGAAGGTCCAATGTATCATATTATTTCTGGTGCAACAGTCTGAGTGAGGTTACAGAGAGTTGCGAGTATTTCACTTCTGGGTGATACATTTACTGTTGGGAGACAAAATGAGCCGGGAGTTGATTGTGTTCCGATGTGGCAAAGTGTCCGGTTTTCTACATGACAGGAACCACTTCCCTACTTGCGAGTGTGAATGGACGAGCCCATCTCCCGCTCCCCCTATCTACCCTCAACCACCATCCCAGATAATTCCATCTCCAGACACCAATCTGGATGGACGTGCCCTGTTCCTGCTCCTCCCCTCACCCACCCCTCCGAGCACATTCCCTCTCTAGACGGTCAACTTCTAAAATGACCCTTATGCTGCTCTTACTCAAAGATACACATATATGCTGCTACTCCCACCCCTCGGAGCTCAGTCGGCTGCTAGACTTCGAAGAGAGATAATCTACCCTTTGGACCCCAACCTCTATTAACTCTTTCGATCAAACACTTGCGATTAAATAACTAGTTGGCTCCGAATACAGGACACAAAAACAGGCTTCATCACCTCTACGTTGTAAGGGTTGATGTCAGCGCACCAGCGATGCGGACTAAGTGGAGCAAAATGAAATCCTATGACACTCCAGGTCCTGGGCCAGTATGACTGTGCATAATGCAGCACTCAGCAAGGCATGCGCCAAGCTCTTTATTAGTGGATGGAGAAAGACTAGTAGATTAGGGGCAGGACTTGTAACTCTCAGCTGCTCCCGGACCTCCATTTATATGCTGCTTATGTGTAACAATTGACTCGTGTGCCTCGCCACTCGGCTTAACGAAGCTTCAAAGTCATGTTGGGTCTATTGTAAATTCAAATGTAATCAGGCATGTGCATAATTGTTGACAATGTGACTTGACAGTTGTACTGGCGATGAGAAATTTCTCAATGTTAGGGTCATGCACAGAAAACCGTAGTCGGTCTACTTTATCTCTAGTCTATGCCGGATTTTCGCACGTGGGAATCGTGCGGGACGATGCCGTTGGTCGGCGGGTTTTCTCGGGTATTTCCCGTTTCCCCCCACCCTTTCCTTCTGGTGCCGCTTGATCTTCACTCCAATCACCCTCATCGGCTCTCAAGACCTCGCTGTTAAGAGCCGCCAAATCTCTTCACTCACTCACTCTAGTCTATGGTTGGGAACACCAGCTTTCTGCGCAAATGACTGGGTTTAAATTCTCACATGTCGATGGGTACCTGGTTTGTACGCTCCTTGCGCAAGCGCTCAAAGTATTGTCTTCTCAGACAAAACATCAGTCAATCTATTTGTAAGCAGTCATATTTATCTGCTCGTTGTCGCCGAACTGGCGTTTAACCGGGCTGTGCTAATATGAACACATCTCCAGAGCTTTGTTGTTAGCTATGCCAATGCTCTAATAAAAAACACTACACTCCATAAAAATATATATATTTTTTTGTAAAATCATATAATGAACACACTTGATTGTAAATATTTTAAAATCCATGTCAGCACTTCCATTGAGATATGGTTAGTGCGCTACTACATTGGTGACGGCCAGTCAATAATTATCGTTCAGCAAGGGAGGAGAACGGTGTGGGTTGCTGGTGGTTAATAAGGTGGTAAACAACGCAACTACTGCAACTACTGCTCTTGCTTCGTTCGGTGGGTGTACCTTATATTTGTGTCTTGATTGGAATTAAAATGTACATGTAAAGCTACTCGAAAAGTATTCATACATCCATATTTTGTGCTCCATGTTCAATATAATGGACAACTAAGCTGCAAGGTTACATTTATTTGCTAACCACATTACTGTACTGTTTCCCTGTACACACATATAATACAATAACCAAACTAAACATGAAACAATACCGACATGTTTATCGTCAACTCAAAGTATTCATACAGTCACACACGGATCACACACTTGTACACTACGGCAGCAAACCAATTATTTAATACTTCGTGCGCATATCCTTAGCACGGATGATTGCCTCGAGACGTCATGGCATAGACCATACCAACACTGTGGTGTGCGCTGGGGAAATTTTGGACCACTATTCCAAAAGCAGTCTTTGCAGAGCTTGCTTGAAGGGCGATGCTTTTGAACCTGTTTGTCCAGATACTCCCACCAATGCTCTATTGGATTAACAAATGGGCTCTGTGGTGGGGCTAGAAGACATTGTGGAGTATTGTACAATAACCACTCCTTAGTTTTCATGGCTGTGTGCTTAGTCGTTGTATTATTAGAACACAAAGACCCCTGCCAGACCCAGCTTCTGTACGCTGTTTGGTAGGTTATGGCGTAACACACTTATATACTTGGTGGAATCCATAGCACGTTTAATAAAAGCTAAATACCCAATCCCAGAACCACAACACTTCGTCCTCAGTGTTTGACTATAGGTATAATGTGTTGCGATTGCAATTCCGTGTTTGGCATTTGCTACACCCACCGTTTGCCATCTGAGCCGAATATATTTAATTTTGACTCGTCGGAAAAAAACTACATTATCTCATAATTCGTTAGGCCTTTCATGGTACTCGTTGGCAAATTACAGGCGTTTTTGTCAGTTGACTGCAGAAATATGTAATTTTTTTCCTTGCTGCCCTACCATCGAAATTGGCATTGTGTAAATACATTCCGTACAGTTTGAGTACTTAGAGCGTGTAGATGTTGATGCGATCTCTTTCGCCAAAGATGCTGCACTTCGGAATGGTTCTTTACGTGCTAAAGTGACAAGGTGCCATCGTACGTGGCACGTAAGCAGTTTTGGGCATCCGGATCGTCGTTTGTCTGTTGTTCCTGTTTATTTGTACTTCTTTATGTGGAACTGACTTCCAAAACAAACCAAGAGGGTTTTCGCAATTTCGTGATAACTCCTGCCTTGAGTCGCAGTTCGTATTTCTTGCGCCCCATTCTGACCACTACCTCTAACTGCCACAACAGTCTGGCAACTGATGTGCAGGGAACCAGTCATTGTACATACAACTGGTGGAGGTAGATAACGCGGGCGTTTCGACATCAAACAGGATGACACCTCCGCTGTATGAATACTTTTCTATCACAACATCTTCCCCATTGTATGTTCGTCCTTCTGATGCAGGTGTGATATGAATTAGTACCATGGGACATGCTGTTTCGCTCTTCATGCATAGGGCTTGTGGATTTACATTGCCTCAAATACACAAGCTAGGACTAAATGTGTGGGTCTATGAATACTTTTTTTGAGTCACTGTACGTCTATAGGCTGACAGAAATTATGAACTGCTAATGTAAGTAGAACTGCGTTATAGTTTTCGTGTTCTGTTCGCGTGGCCGCGCTGACTCGTTTGTGATGGAATACCACTAGTTGTAAATGCGTTCTGGATAACAAACTCCCCCCCCCCCCCCCACTTATTTATTCGTACAGTTTTTTTTTTCGGCGAGGTGCAGGTTTTTCACTAAACCAATAAAAAAAAATTTTTCTCATTACCAAATAAATATTGTATTTTAAATCCTGTTTACAAATAAGAAAAAAAAAATACATTTCATTGGTACATGAATTTAACTATCTTAATATTGTTACGCTCTCGCTTCTTCGCCACCCCGCGCGAACGAGCAGAGAGGACAAAGAGTCTTTGTATGATGGCAGCAGCTGCGGCAAGACAATGAAGCATTTTGAATTACAGGCGCGCCGCGGACCCTTGTTGTATTGATTTCTGCGTTTATCTGGAGAATGCTCTGGATTACTGACTTCGTTCTCTCAGCGCGATTTGGGGTGCGTTGAACCTTCAATATGGCCAGGGCCAAACTATAAATATTGCGACAGGTCTCCGGATCTGGAGTGGAGTTGGAGTTGAGTGAATGAGTGGCTGAGTTACGAGCGATAGAAGACGATCAGCGGAAGGGAAGTCTGTGACAGGGAGTATCGAGCACTGAAGGACACGGTTGGCAGGCTGGACTATTAGACTAGATGCCTGAGTGAAAAATATTATAAATTATTGCAACGTGTAAACTGAAAACGTGTTAATATTTAACGGGTATGAATTAATTGACTGTAACCAACAGATACGATTATAAGGACGTTAATTAGAACGTTAATTAGAATTGAAACAGACATTAAATATTGCGCTCACTGTTAAATAAAAAAAACATTAAAAATTGATACAGATAATTTAAGGCTGTAAATAATAGCGGAGTAATAAATTAGAAATCAAACTTAGTTTCTCTTGTTTTTTAAAGACCTCTGTCCCTTATGAACTCAGATAAGCCCCTCAGGCGTCCCCACGTAGCAATATACTATGTTACGTATGTTTTGTTCGTTGACAATTCCTGTAATTGTTGTAAAACATGTGAAAAAGTGTACTTCTGGAAATTACCAGCGAATCCTGCTCCTTCCGTGCAGGGGCCGCGGTGGTACAGCGGCTAGAGCGTTCGCCTCCCGTCTAAGCGAACTAGGTTTGATTCCTGGCGGGTTCGCTCCCGGATTTTCGCAGTTGGGAATGTGTCCGACAAAGCCACTGGTTGGTGGGTTTTCTCGGGGATCTCCGGTTTCCCCCACTCTTGCATTCCGGCGCTGCTCTATACTCGCCTCGTTTCACTCTCATCGGCTCCAACCTTTCGACGCCATTCTTTTCGCGAGATTAATTTACGGCAAAGTTCTTCTCGAAAAACGTGGACGAGTTCTAATCGGTCTGATCTGTATCAGCATACCTATGAATCGTATTTTTACGTCGTGATTAGACAATATCATGGTTTTGCACTCGCATACAAAACAATAACTTAGTAATTATTTAGGAATTTTAATGCCAGTGAATCAAAACTCTTAAAGAAACATGTTCCTTAAATGAACAGATGAACTGTTGTCCCAGTCAACTCCAGGAAGGACAAAGTAGCCTTATAAAGAATCTAACTAATCTTAATGTTTCCTTTAATTTACGTTTAAAAGTTTTTAGCATAATGTGAAATAAAATTCATTAATGCTTTCTTTCATTTTAAGTATATTTATTTTCTCGAGAACAACTATTCTAGATCTAATGTTATTTGGTGTAGGGCCGTGCCACTGTCATTGCATATGTTTAGTTTTGAACTTAGTCAATATTTCTGGAAGAAAGTGAGAAAATTTGCGTATAATTTTTCGTAATTATAAAATAACGAAAAAAAAAACCATTTAAATCTGCAAATAAAGTATTCCTAATTCTTACAATCGATTAACTGCATAAATATTACAAGTTTGTCTCTTCAGTGTGATGTAATACATTATAAGTTCTGTTTTTCGGAGGTGATTCTACGAGAAAACGGGATTTTTTTGCCCTTAAGGCGTCCGCCTACCTGGATCTATATACAAGTTTGAAGGAGAGAAGAGCGGGAGAGATAAGGACCAACAGACACTCGCATCAAGTGCTCTATTGCCGCTACGTGCAAGACTTTGAACTGTTTTCCGCCTAAAGGAGTTACTCTAGCTTATGAGTGTCCTGGCATGGGTAGCTCGTAGCAGGTTTCATTTGGTGCATAATTGTGAAAAATCAAGAGCGCAACATTTAACCAGTTTCGAGAAGTTACAGTTTAACTTTTATCAGCTTTCATAGTTTACAATGTTTCACTAGTCAGCTAGCCGAGTGGCTGAGACGGGTATCATTATGGAGTCCCAAACAGGAGGCCTAGCTATAGTTCTCGGTGCTTGCGACTTTTTGCTAGCGGTTGTTATGATAATTATTATTTTTTGCATTTATTTTACTTAGCATATTTAAATATTGTAACTGCGCTAAACATTGATTGGTAAAACACATCATCACGATACTTTTATAATTCTTTGCTTTAGTTCACATATTTTTCAAAGAATTGAGTACCCTATTTACGTAATATTTACCATGAAAAGTTCGTTACGGAGAAATCTGTTTGCTACAGCTATTTCCATGAAATACTAAATAAATAAAACATGAATATTATTAACAATCGATGCTTTTGTATGTATATAAAATTTCTATACATAGTATAAAAGTCACCCGGCTGCGTGTGTCTGTGTATTCGGATAAGGCTTTTAAACTTTTTGATGCATTTTGATACGGTTTTCACCATCATTTAGAGCATTTCTTGAGGAAGGTTTATGTCTATAATACATTAGTATTTAATGTAGGGGTAGTAGAGAAATGTCAACGTTTTCTAATCAAGTCTGAAAAAGCCGCTTTTCGGGCACTTACATGGCTTATGACTAAACCATATGAGATACACCAAATTAATGTACTACAAAATTGTAGTTCTCAAAGTCTGCGACAGCATATGTATGTCTTTTAAGGATTACTCGCAATAACAATTGTTCTCTTTTAAAATTTGATAAAAAAATATAACAATTTGCGCAATACAGTATTAATCCTTATCAAATTAAATATGTTAGTCTTTCCATGAAAAACCATGATGTCACATTGCTCACAGCGGTTGGCTCTATATATGTAAATTGCACTCGAGCGATGCCGGGGCGGGTTGCTAGTATAGTATAAACTTTATTAGTTCACAATTATATGTATAAAATATATAGTATATACTGGAGTTGTTCACAATAATCAGAATGATTATCGTAGACGCATGGAGAATAAGACATTTCAACGTTTGGCTCAATTAATAAATAAGGATTTTGTAGAAGGGCGAGTTGTGTAAAGTATATTCGTTGTAAAGCGTATCTGATTGATTTCCATGAAGATCTCTATCGTCTTGAAGTTCGAAAGCATATCAGGCTTATCGAATAATAGTACCAAACTTTGGAGATGATAATTGAACTATTGACAGTATTTTTAATATATTCTTCAGAAATGAATTATTCATTTATCAATCGAGTAAGGGAAATGATGTATGCGCTCTACCTGCCTGTACAAGTAAACATCGCAGGGATGAACCAGAGGAGTTCGTTTTGGATGAATCATGGTTTACAATGCACGAAGGTATTTTATCATAACCCTGGAGAATTTCGTCGCATAGTTCGTTTCGTTTGCTCTCCCAAGGAATAACGTGGCTCTTCCCACGTAGAACTTTAGACAAACTGTGAGGAACTCGGCAAGCTTTCCAGACTTGAAGTTTTTTATATTTTCTTTGAATTGTTACGAACAGACTTGGGTCCAAATATACTGGCTGTCTCTTGAAGACGTACTTCTACCTGTAGTAACTCTCGCCACAGAGGAAAATGGCGTATTACTCCATGTATGAATAAGTAATCTTATTCATATCGTGCTTTTTTTTCAAAAAAATGTTTTCTTGCGCTATGCAGAGAGAATAGATAACGTAGACACTGCAAAATAAAATGAAAGTCCTAATCACCACATTAACGTTTTATCTGTTGTGATTATTCAGTATACCTATATTCCAATTAAATTAATTGTCAGTTGAAATTATTTAAATGTTTAATGTTACTTTTACTGGAACCTTCGTTTAACTTGTTTTTTGATTTAGGTTCTAAATTGTATTTTTTTGGACATCTAATAATTTTATACATATCGGTTAGACCAGTTTTTGTGACACAGTCCTTGAAGTCAGTTATCTGTCGTATCTTCATCTGTACTGGAGGGCAAGAGATGTTCGTACGCTGCATTTTGAAGAGGAAGTACAGGACATAGTTGAGGCGAACCCGGCCACAAGCACACGTGCGATGGCTCATGTTATGGACGTCTGCCACACCTCCCTGTGAAAAGTGTTTCGTCTGAACAGACCACATACATTCCACGTGCAAAAGGTACAGGCACTTGGACCAGCTGGCTGTTCGTTCAGTAGTTCATGCAACAGTGCATTGCCGAGCCAGAGTTTGCATCGTGTATGTTGTTTACAAATGAAGCGTTTTTTTTTTTTTTACTAGAGATGGCTATTTCAATATTCACAACAGCCACGTGTGGGCAGAACAAAATTCATGTGCAGTGGTGGCCACTCATCACCAACAACCGTTTGCGGCGAACATGTATGCTGGCATCGTCCACGAACAAGTTATTGGACCCTTTATCCTTCCAGCCCCTTTAGATGGCCAGGCGTATCACAACTTTCTGCCAAATGAGCTACCTAAGCTGCGATAGGCTGTTCACGGTAAAATGAGCACTTTTGAAAGCCCTGCTTAAGATCTACTTGTATACATGTTGTGTATTCTTCCGCCTTATGTAAAATTAACATTGCCATGGACCTCATCACTTTATTCATACGTCGGTCAAATGAAACTTTGAAATTTTTAAGGAAGTAAATACTTTATAAATCTGCTCATTCTTATAGCCTACTTCGATGCAATAAAAAAACAGAATGCGAAAGAAATAATTTTAAGTTATCACAAATGGTTACCTAACACTTTTTATTCGACGTTAAGATATGGAGCTACTTTCCATCCATCGTTACCAACTTTACTGGGCGAATGTCACTCAGTGCGCCCATTAAAATAAATGCATGCCGGGGCAGTGATTTTTTCTAAGGTTCATTTCTAAAGTGCTCACTTGATCGTGAACAGCCTTGAGATGATGTGCAGCTCAACGTACGAGTCAACATGTGGTTTCAGCATGATGGCGCCCCGCCGCCTTTCAACCGCAGTGTTCGCCAACACCTCACCGACACGTTTAGTGTTAGTTGAATGGTAGAGGCGGCCCTTTGCCATGGCCACCCGACCTCGCGCCAGTCGAGTTCTTCCTGTTGGGGCACCTAAACGCCTGTGGAGAATCGCAACGTTCTCGTAGAACGAATACAGGCGGCATGCAGCGCGGTTCAAACTACTCCTGGAATCTTCGAGAGGGTCCGCCAGGCACTGCATCTGCGTTGCAACGTTTGTAATCAAGCGGAGGGCCGCCATTTTGAAAACCTGCTGTAGGTTATCGTATCAAAATTGCAATCTTTTAACGTCTACTTACTTATTACCACCACCCATAAAATACCACTGTTTCCTGAGAGGTAGGCAGCTGCTGTGTGCATGGCTGACTGCCAACCTGCCAGGCGTTATAACGTGTTGTACAAAGACGTTTAGCATCTAAACGGGGCGTCTCAGGACATCCGTTCTCTGGCAAAAGTTGTTCCTCATTACATTACATATCACACTTACTGGCATTCTTAAACATTCGTTTGTGGTCTCGTAAACTCCTCCTGTGTTAGAGGGGACTGTCTTTTAAATATCTCGTAAACCGTGCTTGAATTCATGAACGAAGTTTGATCATCCTTTTGCGAGGCGTTTGAACGTCCGATGATTTTATGAGCCCTGTGTGCGAGGCTAAGAAATGCAAAGCACGTTTCCAACCATCGAGAGCTAGGAGCAAGGTTTGTTTTAACTAGACAGGATTCGTTGAAGAGCACATGCTTAGTTAAACATATTTGTAAACTAATGTGTATGGTACTAAAGTCATACTGACGAAAAATTAAACAAATGTGCTTATGAAGTATGAAACACTTCACAATTGGTTCTATATATCCTACCGAGGTATTATTCTCTCTACTGCAACGTGAAATTATAAAATTAACACTTTAAATTAAAAAATAAAACACGAAAACCAACAAGCGACAATAATTTAAAAAATATGAATAGTTATAGAAACATTGAAAACGTAATTTAATGGAAACTTTGCTAGGCTGTACTTTGGTAGTCCTGTGGTTATGATAGCGTGCTTCTGCTATTATAATGCATGTTCAATTCCCGATCCAGAAAGAGTTTTTTTTAATTTTAATTTTAGTATTGTATTACTTGCAACTCGGACACTAAGCAACTTGATTTATTTTTCTCCGAAACACTTCACTAGCAGCACAAACAACGAAAATCAAGTATAGGTTTTACACATAGTTCATAGAGTTCGTGGTAAGTTCCTTGTTAGAAGAAATAAGTACTCATAAATATAGAAATTTATATGATACTAGTAATATTCTTAATTTCGCCGAGCTTTTTGAAACCATTTACCTGGTAGTCATTAGACGTGTACTGCAGTAATATACGATACGGCGGCCAAGTAACAGATAAATAATACAGTCTTAGATATTCCATACAAGTTTTTGAGGTAAATTTTCTGTATTTTCCACCCCTCAATTGTTTGAGTCAGGAATAGTATGTCACCACGTTAAAATAATTGTATCTCCCAGTTCATTGTGCCTCAATTATCGAAACTGTGTAAGGCGTGCTCCATTTTTACGAGTACAAAGATAGGTTTACAGGATGCTAGTTATTTAGGGTAGGTTAAGGCCTCTCGTAACTTTGAAAGTGCTCGCAACTGTAACTAACATGCAAACAACTTGCTAATCGTTTTAAGAATCGCGTTTTCTTAACCAAAACAAGATGCGTACGGAATGTGGTTCGCAACTCCATCGTACAAGTGACTATGAATTTTGTCGCTGTGAAGTGAATGAGTGAAGAGATTTGGACGGTTCTTAACATCAAGGTCTTGAGAGCCGATGAGGGTGATTGAGGTAAATATGGAGCAGCGTCGGAATGAAAGGGCGGGGAAACGGAAGATCCCCGAGAAAACCCGCTGACAAACGGCACGATTCCCACATGCGAAAATCCGGAGCGACCCGGTCGGGATTGAACCCGGATCGCCTTGTTGGGAGGCGAACAGGCTAACCGCTTAGCCACCGTGACCCCTTTTCCGCAGTGATCGTGGGACATCCTGGATTAGTTAATTAACAGTGGCTCTTTTTTCCTTCAAAGGTTGATTTCGAAAGTGCTCATTTTACTGTGGACAGCTTATAGTTTTATCAGTGAACCGCTCTTCACTCAATGATTTTCTTATGTAGCATTGACACACTCGGAGGCTTAGTTAGGTGTATACTAGTTCTTAAAATATCAGTATAGTTTCATGAAAAATTGTAGCTTAAGATTTCGGCGCTGTGGAATTACTTCTAAGGAACAATTCAATATGGTAAACAACTGCATCCTTCAATACATATTTTGACATGTCGCTGACTGGCCGACATTATCACATGAAAACCTTCTATCTTCTGCTTTGTTATACTAGAATAATGTCACAAGAATATGCAGATTTACCTCCGTAAGCTTCGGGAATACTGATAAAAATAAAATTATTTTGTTAAAGGCTTCTAGTCCATACCAAGGAGGTTATACACGATACTCTTGGCCTACACACCCCAAATCGTCCCGCTTGCTTTATTTTGAAACCCTCCGCTTGTCCTTCGTGTTGGAACATATGTTCTCTTTCATTGTTAGGCCATAACCAACTACTATTGCTGCCTTCACTTACAATTTCTAATTTCATTCAGAATTTTTCCTGAAAAATACTGTCTCACTAATTTACAAACAGCTTTAAAAATCTGTAAACTATGGAACATTTTTCAGTGAGACTACGTATTGTAAAAAGTTAATGTCCGATAATATGGAGAATTCAATCAAAGATTAGCAACAAAATGTTTTCCCGAACAATCTTAAAAATTTCTAAAACAGTTTTTTTAAGATAATGTATACATAATATTATATTCACGAATCAATTGATTTTTATCAAACAAATGCATGAAATAATAGTTTTGTTGAAAGGAGTTTTAAAAAATAACTCGAAGTCGCACGCATCGAAAGTCGAACCTCCAGCTAGTAAAGACAACGCTCCATCATCTCTGTCAGCGGGCCAGCTGACTGTGGGGAAACATACGTGATAAAGTATGAGAACTGTCATGGAAACATAAACGTCAGTTCCCGTAACTGGTTATATGGTGGCGTCCTTGCATTTTCATGTTTTAACACTTCAAACTGCAATCACATGAAGTAGACTCTCAGTACCCAGACCGAGACCATTAAATGTTAAATTTCGGTTAGCATTTTTTTTTACAGGAACATTTACTATACTAGCTAACAATACATTTGAAGGTATCGGGGTAATCGTGATGGAAGAGCTTATGCACTTGATATCTCTGTGTAAACAAGCAAAGTTCAGACAAACAGTTTGAACAGTTATTGACAAAACACTTCACTTTGACAGATAAAATGTTTATCTTGGTTGTGAGAAGAGGAAATGGGATGGGTCATCGTACGTCCATTGTTTGACGAGGAAAGCATTGGGGAAGGGTAAAGAGACTTATTGCTTTATGTTACGCATTTTGATTAAATCGTAAAAAAAGTTCATCTATGTCGGATAAGCTTATCTATTTGTGTACTGAGTACAAGCATCATAAATATATTTTTTGATATCGTGTTTTTGCCGAGGGTAGTCAAGGTTTATGTACTTTAATGCAACTCCAGTGTGTTATTGAATCGTGAAACATTTGAGGATCAAGTGGAACCATCCGGTAATTTCTCTGAGCTCTCCTAGGTGTGTCTGAGCTCTCCTAGGTGTGCCCGTAAGTTTTTTTAAAGCAGTGATTTAATATCTGTTGGAGAAAAGTTTTTCTTCTGGATACCTTGCGAGTGCCATCAATAATACAAAAATTTTATAGGGTATACATTCACGCTATAAAATCGCTCGTAGGTCGATGAAAATATCTTCGTACGGATTATTGTTTTGTGTAGAGAACGATTAAACGTAAAACGCGTATCTTTATCGAATGTATTTGTAGAAACGATGCTAATGTTTGTGAAAAGCATATTTGTACTAAACGAGAATGAATGTTTAATTGCGCGCGTTTCTCGAGACGCTTCCTTTGTTCCTTTGCGATGCTTGCTGAGTCGTTGGCAGCGCCATCTCCAGTAACTGCCGTCTGATACTGCTCTTTGGTCGTTAAAGTGCTTGTGGCAGCTGCCAAGAGATGTAAGTATTGTACTGTCTATCGTGTGCTGCTAGTGTAAACAGGACTGCTGGCTGTGCTTGTCTAGTCTACGGTGAACGGTGTATAGAGCCAGCATTGGGAGACAACTTCTGAAACTTTTGCCTAGTAATTGCTTCTTAAGGTTCAGTAAGTTCTCCTCCGAGAGTCTATTTAAAACGATGATAGTCAGCGGTCTACTATCGCATGTATTGCTGCTGGGTGTATTTTGCAGGTAGCTGCTGTAAGTTTTTGCTGTTTTCCGATAAGTAACTCTGTACCATGTAGTGATTCTGTGTATTCATCCCTGTATTCATACTGTGTACCCAGTATACGTTCTGCACACGTGTCTACTATATATCCGATCTATTTGCATATTTCCATGCACCTGTTCAAGGCGACAAAAATATTACGCCGCGTCAATCAGTGTCTACGGCAGTCGGATTTTTTTAGGTTCGCAAGCAAAAAAATAAGTACTCTACGTTTACTTATTTATAATTACTTTAAACACTAATTTTTCTATAATTTATTTGATATTCCAATGCCTCGTGCAGTACGATTGCGAATTACGTCCTTCAATTTCTGAATACAGTAGCGCCCTCTTTCACGATATTTCCATAGAAAAATAAGTCATTTGAGCAGCCAGTCAACGCCCAACAAGAAAGAAACACTCCTGCACGTGAATAGCCGCTGACTGGCGTCTCTCTCTTGTCCGGGAGCAGAGATGATCGCTGGCTCTGTGACAGACGCTAACGTCTCCAAAGATCAGTGCACGCAGGAAAATGGCACAGTGCTGGACCATGAGTACCAGTCAGAAGCGACAGTCACGGAGTGATAATCGCGGAGGAAAGTCGATAGAAACGCTCTAGGAAAACTTATCTTTACTACGTGCTCGCGCTACATTCTGTCACGTTTAAGGGGGAATAGACTCCACTATCTTGAATTGTTTAGAATTTTCGCAAGAATTTGCATTATTGATAGCACAGAAGATTCCTTTATACACTTGCTGAAGTTGGTATTGCTTAGCAATTGGTGTTAATTTAACTAATATAGTCTCCCGCAGGAAAAATCACTTCTTCCCAGCTGCTGCTAGTTAAATAGTAATGAAGACGGTGAGAAACTAAGAATTCGATATAGCTTGAGAAGCTATTATTCGTGCCGTGTCGTGCGAATAATTTCGTTAAACCAACTTCAATGTAAGTTATGGAGTAATATGGATAAATTCAAGTTGGCGGGAACTAATACCTACTCGTAACTAATGTCCACACCGCAGAGGCGCAATGTGAGACTCCGAGGTCTAATTTTCATAAATCTAATGTTTTTTTTAGGTGCAAGTCGTGCCAACTTTTGCTATATACACGTGCGTGAGGCGCAGAATGCCAGCAGCCAAGATCCCATCCTATTATTCTACCCCAGGAATTTTAAGCTCAAAAAGGCCCCAACCCAGGAAAAAATAATATACAGATACAAATTTGCTCATTAGTACTATTCACCCTCCTGAACAACATACTGAATTTCCCCTATTCTCCTGTGCCGGCGTCCTTGTTTTTTTCGGGCAAGAATGTCTTAAGTCGCAGGAATTGACACAGAGGCGAAATTGACCCTTCAGATATTAAATCCAAAAATCAATACTCTTCTATATAATTTTTAATTCATCGTAAGGCCATACTGAATTGCCTTACATGTTCATTCCGCGTGGAAAAAATATTTTAGGGGTGGTTATAGCGAATTTCCTTCAAGAAATCGTTAAAAAATTAGCAAAGTGAAGAATAAATTGACTCAAGAGACTACAAAGTATGCCAGATAGCTAAAAAGTGGCTTCTACAATTGATATTCATTATAGTTTTTCCTTTACAACGGTATATTAGTCATTATTCTGTGATGGACTGTTGATGGAGATACGGCCGCCTAAGCATTGACGCGCGTCGTCTAGTCACAAGCACTGGCGCGCGTCGCCAAGTGCAACTGCGAGCCGACTGAATCTAGATAAGTGTAAGCCAGTTATAATTTTCCAGTAATATATACATATAATATATTTATATAATTTATATATATAATTATGTATAGAATGTTAAGTTATGATACCCATACATTATGTGGAACAACACTATTTCGAATTTTAATTGAAGTTTGCATTAATTAATTTCAAAGCAAATAAATTACATGAAGCCTATGGTATTATAACTCTTATTACAGTATTTGGTAGCAAAACTTTATCTTATTAACACTGAAATAATGTTTTCTAAGTTAACTCTCTCTTAAAATATATTCAAAGCAGAAATGTTTGAATTCCAGTCTACTCTTCCATTTTGCATTATAAACAAAAAAAAGGGAGGGCAATTTAGTTATTTTGTTTATGAATTACCAATAATTATTTATAAAGTAGCTTCCTTAGGATCATCTTCGTCATTACTTCCGTGAAAATCTTGAATTGTTATATTCATACAATTTCCTCTATAATGTCCACACATTGTCGAGCAGGCCAATCCAGCACGCCTGCATTCACATCTGTAGCCATAGTCTGTCTTACAGCCACAGGAAACCAGGCACAACAAAGACTCGGGTGCTGGTGCCAGGCTAGTCAATATTAGAACCAAGAATCCTCCATCCAGTTTCCACCCCTCAGTCAACTAGATTTAGGGATATGTTATCGCACCACTGCTGAACCTAGGGAAAAGAACAAGTTTTTGTTATTTAATGTTTTGATATTGTGTATACGTTTTGACTCTCAGTGTAGACATGAAACAACGTACCTGATAATATGTCCGCAGTGAATGTTCTGCACATGCTGCACTTGTTGGTGGCAAAGTCGCTAGTTCAAAGGCCGCCATCACAGGCTGCTTAACGATGGAGTGTGTATACTGGATTACTCTGAGTTCATCCAAACTGTTGACATTTATCCCACCGCATAGAGCTATGACGAACTTCTCTCCAGCAGCACAAACCTCTTCTTTCGTAGACTCTGGACTGTTGAACACTTTAAGCGACATTTCTCATGCAGGTTTCTGGAGAATTTTCCGTACTTTCTTTTTACCTTTGCCAAAGAAAGCAGATGCTGTGTCACAACCAGTAACTGCATGGCAGAAATGGATACTGTCTTTGCTCTTCCCGATCTTTTCTTGAATTTCCCTTACATTATACACTTTGTCACATTGTGTGTTTGTACCTGGACTAAGGACTTTTAATTCCATGTCATCAGTGGTGCGGGCTAGCATCATGACTACAATGTCTGTGTCAGAGGCAACGACTGTGACATTGTTTCTCACTGAAGCCAGTTCAAGTGCTCTTTTCACAATGAGTATCAGCATCGCCCTTAGAACTGCACACTTCGATTTCTGCTGTTTCAAAATGGTGGGACAACAAGGTGATGATTGCTTAAGAAATCTGCTTGTATTGTGCTCGCAGATGTGTTCATGTCAAACATAATTTCAGCAGATGTCATTTTAGAAGTATGTCGGAAATGTTCTTGTTATTTTATAGACTGAACGTTGTAGCAGTCAAATACAACAGTCACCGATACTCTATAATGCTTCTGCACAAATTCTAAGTATGCATTCGCTATTTGGCCATATGTAGCAGGACCTGGCCAAGCCAGAGCATGAAGCAGATGTCCGCCATCGATTATTCTTCTTCTTGGGCCGTGTGTGGAGTTTCCCTCAGAAGAACAACTGTAAGGAAGTTGGTTTGACTGTCTTATGCATTGCCACTTCATCAAAAGGAGCTGGAGGTCTTGGAAATAGTTCGTAACTGAGATAGTGTTTGAGATCATTCTCAATCTTCATTACACAAACTATCCACATAAAGAGCTGGTGAGAATTTGCCTCTACAACATCAACTCGAATCAAGATGCTTCGAGCCACTGCTGAGAGAGGTTTGACTCTATTCTTCTGCGTGAGTTTCACTTCACCAAAATTTGAGCCTATTATAGCACCCAAACCATCACAGTTAATACTATCATCTCAGACAACACCAGACGCAAGTGATCGCAAGCAATCAACATCCCAAGGTGAGTGTTCCTTAATCAAGACAGTAGGACTGCAACATCGCGAGCATCTCTAATTCTGCGGGAATCCCTCAACTCAACATGCTGCTCAGATGATTCAGCTTTGATGCCAGAAAGCTCCTCCAGGGCATTGCACAACTTCAGGTATATAGGAAAAGCAGCTCCAAAATATGCAAGTGTACTTTCTGTGATTCCACGTCTTCTTGTAAGTCTCCCTTTAGTTTTGAGAGCACACATACGATTCTGCTCCATTGACAAGTCTGTCCATACTCCTTCCCAGTCTTTCTTCCTCCGCACAGTGAAGAAAACTTCTGATGTAAATTTGTTGTACTCATGTGGTGGTATTCGAGATGGGAGTTCCTCAATCTGCTGGACATATAAGTGAACTGATTTTGCGTAGTGAAAGTGTTCAGCAGCATGCAGGTGCGGCAACATTGACTGCACACCCTGTAGATGAAGTTCCCAATCACCAGACCTTTCAACTCTGATAAAGAGGCGCAATATGTCCACCTGCCGCAAGTACTGGACCCATAACTTGCCAGTACGACTTTGTTCAGACAATGCTTTGTACTTTCTCTCAAATGAAGCTAGAAAACTCACTAGCACAGGTGACTCCACAGCATCTGGAATCATTTCCTCACCAGTTGAAACATCAAGAAAGAGTTTGTGTAATTCTTCTTGATACACTCCAAACAAGTTTTCCATTCCTAGTATCATAGTAATGAAGACTTGAAGTTAACATGTGTGCTCGCACAGCTCTAAAAACTGCATGGTCCGAAATCATGTGTGTTACTGAAGATTTAGCATAAACTTGCATCCACAGCTCTTCTATGTCACTCCCAGACATTACGAATTCAATAGAGCCCATGAAACTGACGAGGAGATGGAATCCACCAAGCTGAAGAGTTACACTATCCAGTTCCCCAGGAGGTGCTATAGTGGCTGATCAAAAGTCACAATACAGCTACCCTGATTGTGGCGTTTACACTCCTCAACTGCAGACAGAAGTGCATTATAAATAGTACTGCGATTTGATGGATCCAAATGTATAAATGAGACTGCCTCAATTGCAGTGACACTACAACTAATTTCCCCTGTGTGTATACAGCTTCGCATAAAACCATTTCAGGATGGTGCCGAAGACTCTTCTAACATCTAGAGGACCAGAGAACATCTGCTGCAATAGCATTTTTCACAGACCGAGCTGTAGAATCGGAGACAGTGTCTAGCTCGCGAACGTTAATGCCATTGAGTCCTGGCAATGCTGAATTTTTGTAACAATTAACTTGAAGTTTGCCTCTGGTGGCTATGGTGTTTGCTGATGGTGGATGAAGCAGTCTGTTAACTATCATTGATTCTTGGTTTTGGGCTGGGGTAATAAATCGCACACCGCCCATTGAGTGGAATGTGCCATGTCCTGTAACGATTCTGATACTAAAATCAGCGCTGTAAAAGGCATGTTGGATATATCCTTTCTTGCTTCCACCTGTATTGGCTCTGTCGTGCTCCAAAGCCGAAGATTCATATCTGCACAGAAAATGTATAAAATACAATAGTAAAGCTAATAAGTTAAGAACTACAAATGCATTACAATTAAGGGTGCTCTTACAAAGGTAGAGAGAAGGAATTGCTGGATAAGGAGGAATGGTAAGAATTACTTTTGTAATAGAAGTGAATTAATACAGTACCTTACCTTTGAACCTCCTTGTAGTTTGCAGAGAATGAAAGACTGCTGAGAATATATCAGATGTCTCGATGCATGATGCCAGTGAATATATACACCAATGCCCAGAAGTGTAGGAGATATGTAAGAACGGGGGCGACGTGCAGACATTATGGCTTCTCCGATTGCTGTGTTCTTTCTCTCGACGACTTCGCCTTGATTTACTCTGTTCAAAAATGTTTTCACTGTTTCAGGCAGCTGTCCTGAATCTAGAGACTCCATGGCAGGATAAATTTTGGTGTCTTATACTATGATCGAATATCTCGCCTGATTATATCTGCTGCTGCCTCTACAATGCAAATATTCTCCTCTTCTTCCGTGTTCTTCTTATCCAAGTACCATTTGTCATGCAGAATACTATTCGCACTTTCCGTCAAGTTTACAATGGACGATTTTCCTGATAGTTCATTTATAAAAACACTTCCCATAATGTGCATTTAGTTTCTCCTTCAGATATTTGGCAGTACAAACGGAATCATTAGGATTATTTGTATTGAATTTTTTCATGGTTTCTACGAGGTCACTTAGAAGAAATTGTGAATCTTCAGCACTATCCATATAAGCACACAGCTTTGTAAACGCGAAAGCTTTGCACTCATCTTCAGGCCTCCCTCTTCTTCGAAAAAAGGTTTTTTGTCTTACAGACTTTGCAGTGTTCCCAAAATAGACATAATAAACACTAATTAATAAAAATAATTTTGTAGCATTCATTATACTGCTGTACACTACAGTATGCTACAAGAATTACTACCTGTGAATGAGCTGGAAGCATACCTGGAGATGCAAATAGCAATCGACATTGCTTGTGGTATTTAACCCCAGCAGCCACGAGATCAGCTACACTTACAGCCCGAGCATTGTCGATCTCGCCCTACGCATCCCCCCGTTCAAGTGCTCTAGCAATAACACTATCCTTAAACGGCAGTGTAGTAACTTTACATACAGTTTTTCTGTACTTTACTTCCTTTTTGGTTTCCTTCCGAACAGAAACTTCTTCTCCACAATAAAGGCAGTCCTGCTTTATATTGAAGACGTCTACAGAGGAGCGAAGGCGCCGTTCTGTACCACGATCGGGGATCTTCAGATTTCTTTTCACTACTAAGGTTTTTTCTTTATTGTACTGGGTCTTGTGTAGTCTTTCCTGGGACAGAAATCAGGGAATGTTGTGAATGCGATTATTTCAGTCCCATTCAACTTTGTCAACAAAATTAGGTATGAGTATAAACCAAATCAAACTTTCACTAGCTCCTACACGTCTAGGCGCACACACATTACGAAATAAATAAACTGGTTAATTTTGTAGAAGTATGTGGAGTATCTGTTTCACCTCTCTTAAAGGTAAGTTCAATGTGTTTCACTTACATTTTTTTTTAAATTTCGTGATAAACACAGGGGCCGCGGTTGTCAAGCGGTCAGATCGCTTGTCTTCCACCAAGGCGATCGGGGTTCGATCCTGGTTGGGGTCATCCCGTGCTGGACGATGTCGCTGGTCAGCTGGTTTTCTTGGGGATCTACAGTTTCCCCCTCCTTTACATTCCGGCACTGCTCCATACACACATTATTCACCATACATCGCCGTCTCATACGTCTGCCACGCTCTCGACATGCGTAAATACGAACGACCTTGCCGCTGACGTACAGTCGGAGTAACATCTGGGTATGTTACGAGGAAAATATTTATTTCCAATTTACCCCAAATATTACGCCAATGTGTAAAAAAAAAAAACTGTAATAAACTCCACTTCAATTATCACATAATATATTAGTTCGCTACTGCTTTTCCCAAATCCACCGTCAAGTTTAATGAGAACATGTCATTTCTACGTTAAACACGGGTCCGTTAGTGTGTTACTGAGATAAGGCAATTGGCCTGTAAGTAGGCAGAAAGGGCCGGCAAATTAAGAATTCGAATGGTTTTCATGTAACATATGGCAATAAATTGTAATAGTAATAATAATTATTAATTAGACAGCGACAAGGCTTAGTAAGCGAGCACCGGATATTCTGGAATGGGGAAGTAATCTGCCAGGGATGTCTAAAGTGTTTAGTTGAAACAAGGCAGTATACGTCTTACAATTTGGTTCGTAAAATTATTTCTTCATAAATCACTGAATGAAACCTAAGGTCGCCAGATTATTATAAAAACACAAATTGTAATGCTCAGCTGTTCATTAGTTTTCGCCCGTGGTATTTACTTGTACTAATTGAGATATAAGGTCGCCTTAACAAAACACAGACCAAAAAACGTGTGCACTAGTGTTGAAGGGGTGCAGTGCAATTTCTTTCACATTTCAGATAAAAAAATTTGCGGTATACATTCAAGAGACAGTTTACAATTACGAAAAATGTTTGTTTTAATTTTTTTTTTTCAAAACTTATAACAGAAGGTAAAATATGTTTTTTCCCCTTGATTACTGATATTTTTCATTACTATATGTAGTTTTTTGCATCTTTGCTTGTATTGTTTATGTATATTGTAATTTTATTTGTCCTCTTTCCAGAGTAAATATATTCGTATTGGGGCGGCCGGAAGATTGAAAAATAAAAATAAAATAGACTTAATTTAACCGAGAACAAGTTATTTTTATGAAGTGTTTCGCGTTTATTCGAAACCACAATTATAACGACGAGACATGTTTGTTTTCAGCCGGATTTACATGATAATGTACACGATACGGTAGAGCGGCAAACAGTAACAATGAAACTTCGCGATACGAACGTGTACGTATCAAAACAAAAGAAGGTACATTCCTTGCTACGTGTTTCATGGCTATCCTGTGACCTGTAGGAACGTGGACGAGACATGTAGGAATAGGTAGCACCCTCGACCTATATATGTACGTGTGTGAAATCTCGATAATTTTATTTCGTGCAGTGTGTATTAAGGCCTTCAGTCAGTAGAATTGCAGAAGAAAAGCTTAAAGAAGTAATTTATTGTATTAATTTATTTATTTCAATTGTTATTAAACCTAAGTTATATTTTTCCTTTAAGCGAAAATTCATTTTTTTAAACACTATGTTATTTACTTTGCAAATTACTACTTTACCGAAAATAATGTTGATTTCTAGCTGTGTGTGATTGGCTTGATTGGTTGGACCATAGGCGAAACTAAGGGGGGAGGGGCACTAGGGCACAGGCCCCCTCGAAACCAAAAATTCCTATGAAAAAGATTAGAAAATAATAAAACAGTATTATATGCAGAAAATAGCTTTTTCAAATTAATTCTATCTGCATATGTATTGTTTGAGTGATTATTAATTCTACAAAATTCCCGAGAGTGTAAAAGCCTTGCTCTTAATTAAAAATATTTCATAAGCACATTAAGAATGTAGACAAAACATGGCTGCTGTTGAATTCCATTAGCGAGTGATAACTTCACTAATTTTAGACAGCTGTAAATATATGCAGAATGTACTGTTTAATATTTTATTCGTTGGGTACACTGCTTGTCAATATTTAAAAGTGCTAATTGCAAGCCATGTGTGTCAGATTGAATTTTATGCAATAAAATTTGTCTGACGTCACGAAGCGAGTACAAAATCAAATGATGCGTGTCTTCATTACTGTCAAAATTTATTGAAGTTATATAAAATGGACTATATAAAATACTTCAGCTCAGAGTGGGCCAGATTGTGCAAGAATGAGAGTGTAGAGCGTTAGAGCTACAGAGAGCTGCCGTAGTGATTTTACAAAAACAGATGATAACTTAACTATTGGTTCATTACAATATTGTACTTATATGGAAAGAAAAAGAAACAGGAGTTTAGTAATATGATAGAAACACTAATAAAAAAAAGGGTAGTGGAGTTAATAACACGACACTGAATGTATAAATTCATCCTGGTATATAAAGGAATATAATATTTTAATTAAATATGTTATATAATGTTACAAATGTGTAGCTAGTATTTTATTTTCTACGTAAAGTATGTTGTGTGCCCCCCCCCCCCCCCCAATTTGTGTTCTAGTTGCATGGACATATAAGTTATGTAGAAGTTTTATACATATTACTCATTACTCTTAGGTACACCAAATCGATCCTAAACCCAACCGACTTGTCTTGACACTCTTTTTAGTCGCTTCTTTCGTGGCCTTTCGGGGCCAGGGTTGTCATTTCAGATGGCCCTCGGCAGCTGACGAACAGCAGATCGTGCTGCGTCGGCCTTTTCTCCTTGGAGTGCGCGCACGTTGCTTCACCGTGTGATGGCTGTTTGTAGCTTGGTCGCACTTCTGTCCTCTCACTCCCACGGTGGTGGACCGGGTTTGATTCCCGTTGGGGCTACCCTCGGATTTCCGCTAAGTGGAATCGTGCCGGACGGTGCCGCTGGTTGGCGGGTTTTCCCGGGGATCTCCCGTTTTATCCGCTATTGCATTCTGAGGCTACTCCATACCGACCTCGCTTCACCCTCATCGGCCCCCTCAAGACCCCGTTAAGAGCAGCCCAGACCTCTCTCCACTCCACTTTCCTGCTCGATCACCTCCCCCCCCCCCTCCACAAGTCATTTTCGTCAGCACTCTTACTGTCTAATTTTTCCTGCTGAGTAAACATTATCGCGTTGATTTACTAATCGTAATTTTGGAACACTCTGTATACATCGATGTTATTCCACGCACCACTGTCAGTGCTTCGGACAGTATGTCGTAGTATAACCCTTATGTATAACATAACATAAGTTTATTTTAAAAAAAATAAATAATTAAACCGTCTTCGTGACAATTATACTTTCTGTATGCGTTAATTACGCTGAAAAGGAGTCTTAAATGAAAGTATTATTTTGGTACATAGTTACACCTCGCTGTATGTCTGAAGGTACGTGGGACCAAAACATCTCCACCCCCGCCCTCTTCTTTACACACGAACGCATGCAGAACCATGCTGTAGGCAGTTCCTACTATGACGCGAACGACGTAAGACTCGTGTGTTTTATCTCCAGTGGAACGCATGCTCACACTGATACGCACGGAAGAACATAAGAAAGCTGGCCAATTACAAACTCTTCCGTGTCCCTGAATACGTAACCAATAGTAATAGTGTTTGGTTCGATTATATTCTCTTTCGTCACCAATTTAGTGTAAAAGAAAACAAAAGGCGTGGATTTGAGGTGTCTTATCACTTGTGTTTTAATAAACACGTGTGTATGGCTCCACGGTGCTATTTATGGATTAAGTATTAAAAATGAAGTAAGGTGCAAACATGGCCGACAAACAAGCGGCAGCTCGGCTCAAGATAGTTTTTCATATAATGTACCCACAAGTACTTTGATTGAACGTTAATTTAAGTGGCGACCCTATAATTTCATTGTATGCGACCAAGTATAAACAAAAGGAACTCCTATTCTCAAAATAACACTAGTAGTTATTATTATGTAATCGCTTACAACACTTATGTAGAGTTTTATTTATTTATTTTTATTTTTTGAAGTAAAACTTGCCTTGTTTTGATTGTAACAATGCTCGTATAACAAATACTGCATTTCGACTTTTGGTTCTTGTCTCAACGAGTGCAGAAAATCCCGCCAATTTCAGCCTTTCTTACATCATAGCATCCAGTGAGAGCGCAATAAAGTACTGGCACGACCAGTTTACTGTGAACAAGAATTTAGCAGGAAGAAGTTTGGAGACAGTCGTGTCTCCCGTGTGAAGGTGGCCTTAGTCTCGGGGGAAAGTTGTATGTTGTTGCTAAGCACGTGAATGTGCGGCGGTTACGTGTGCAGGAAGAAGTTTCGAGACAGTCGTGTCTCCCGTGTAACGGTGGCCTTAGTCTCGGGGGACAGTTGTATGTTGTTGCTAAGCACGTGAATGTGCGGCGGTTACGTGTGCAGGAGGAAGTTTGGAGACAGTCGTGTCTCCCGTGTGAAGGTGGCCTTAGTCTCGGGGGACAGTTGTATGTTGTTGCTAAGCACGTGAATGTGCGGCGGTTACGTGTGCAGGAGGAAGTTTGGACACAGTCGGGTCTCCCGTGTGAAGGTGGCCTTAGTCTCTGGGGACAGTTGTATGTTGTTGCTAAGCACGTGAATGTGCGGCGGTTACGTGTGCAGGAGGAAGTTTGGAGACAGTCGTGTCTCCCGTGTGAAGGTGGCCTTAGTCTCGGGGGACAGTTGTATGTTGTTGCTAAGCACGAGAATGTGCGGCGGTTACGTGTGCAGGAAGAAGTTTCGAGACAGTCGTGTCTCCCGTGTGACGGTGGCCTTAGTCTCTGGGGACAGTTGTATGTTGTTGCTAAGCACGTGAATGTGCGGCGGTTACGTGTGCAGGAGGAAGTTTGGAGACAGTCGTGTCTCCCGTGTGAAGGTGGCCTTAGTCTCGGGGGACAGTTGTATGTTGTTGCTAAGCACGTGAATGTGCGGCGGTTACGTGTGCAGGAGGAAGTTTGGAGACAGTCGTGTCTCCCGTGTGAAGGTGGCCTTAGTCTCGGGGGACAGTTGTATGTTGTTGCTAAGGACGTGAATGTGCGGCGGTTACGTGTGCAGGAGGAAGTTTGGAGACAGTCGGGTCTCCCGTGTGAAGGTGGCCTTAGTCTCTGGGGACAGTTGTATGTTGTTGCTAAGCACGTGAATGTGCGGCGGTTACGTGTGCAGGAAGAAGTTTCGAGACAGTCGTGTCTCCCGTGTGACGGTGGCCTTAGTCTCTGGGGACAGTTGTATGTTGTTGCTAAGCACGTGAATGTGCGGCGGTTACGTGTGCAGGAAGAAGTTTCGAGACAGTCGGGTCTCCCGTGTAACGGTGGCCTTAGTCTCTGGGGACAGTTGTATGTTGTTGCTAAGCACGTGAATGTGCGGCGGTTACGTGTGCAGGAAGAAGTTTGGAGACAGTCGTGTCTCCCGTGTGACGGTGGCCTTAGTCTCTGGGGACAGTTGTATGTTGTTGCTAAGCACGTGAATGTGCGGCGGTTACGTGTGCAGGAAGAAGTTTCGAGACAGTCGTGTCTCCCGTGTGACGGTGGCCTTAGTCTCTGGGGACAGTTGTATGTTGTTGCTAAGCACGTGAATGTGCGGCGGTTACGTGTGCAGGAAGAAGTTTGGAGACAGTCGTGTCTCCCGTGTGACGGTGGCCTTAGTCTCTGGGGACAGTTGTATGTTGTTGCTAAGCACGTGAATGTGCGGCGGTTACGTGTGCAGGAAGAAGTTTCGAGACAGTCGTGTCTCCCGTGTGACGGTGGCCTTAGTCTCGGGGGACAGTTGTATGTTGTTGCTAAGTACCCGAATGTGCGGCGGTTACGTGTGCAGGAAGTGCCTCTCAGAGCTCAAGGTCATGTTGTTGTGACATAAGCGTCTGTTACAAGTGCGTAGCGATTTCTAACTTTTTTTCTCATACTGGTTTCTTTGTGCGGGCAAGCGGAGCGGGCATTTGACTTTGGCCGGAGAAAGGAAGCTACATACAGTTACACTTGTTATAGGCTGTTCACGGTAAAGTGGCCACTTTTTTAAGCCCCTTTAAAATTTTGCTTTCACACAATTTCCATCTTCCTGCTGCTTTTTAATATAAACATTGCAATGTGACCAATAAACACAGTATATTCATTTCACCACTCTCATAGTCAACGTCTAGGGGCTGCAATAGCATACATTTATTTGTGGTTAATGCATGTTGGGATGGCCTTAAAAAGTTAGTCTATATCTATATATAGAAAGATTCGTATTTGCCACAAAATCTTTTTGAGGTGTTGCTTACATAACATATGGGAAATACAATATGATGTATGACATAGTTCGAATCTCAGAGCAGTTACGCCTCCATGAAAGAGGTGCGTATTCACATTGATCAGTTAGGCATGGCTTTCAGCACCCACATTCCAACACACGCAGTCACATGTCTTCATGTCGCATGTGCTCAACGTATTGCCTAACCGCTAAACACGAATACGTGCACCTTTGTTTGTGTATTGTTTTCCTGTGAAATAGCATGGCTAGAGGTCTTGCAATACCCGTCACAGATCTTCGTTATATACCTCGCAGTTTCATGTGAGCGGCATGTATCCAGATGTGCTGACACTGTGATGTCGCGACCTTTATGTGTTACGTAACAGAAAGTCTCCTTTGATACGCAATTCCTGCAGGATTAAGATTGTGTGCTTCATAAATGCACGCTAAATACGGATTTCGCTTAGCACTGTAATTTTAAAACCAATTAAATTAAGGGAAAATCAGGAAAGAACAAGTCTTCAAAACACTTCCCTAACCTTTTCAAAGCAGTTATTTAATATTTGTAGTGAATTATAATGCAATTGTTTCAGACGTCATAAAATTTCTGTTTAGTTCTAAAGCAGGAATGATTTTTTGCTTACGTCTGAGCAAGTAATTTATTATTTGCACCGAAAAGTTCTTCAGTGTTATACATATAAATATACAGGGCGAAGGCCCAGTGAAAGTGCCATGAAATACGTGTTAGCAAAATTAAATGTGATTAATATATACTCTCTTGTGTTTATCTCCAACAAATACAATGGAATTATTATTTTAACAGGTAGCATTGCTTTACGTAACTTTCTTTAGCCTGAAATGTACGTCTCATGTCATGCCAGAGGCCCTGATTACGAACTCCTGCCTACGACTGCGATATGCACCGAGTGCTAACGAAACACGTACCACAAGTAGCGAGTACAAACCTATATTCTATTCCCGATTGGAAGCGACTATGAAAATCACCCTTTAAAAAAACACTCTTAGGCATAACATGTGAACCTGTTTTTTCAATATCCTGTATTCCACAAATATATAACACTGTTGTTAACTTTAGGGTACTCAATTATTGAATAAATGAAACTTTACCTTAATATCCTGTATAAGTTGTAATATTTATTTTCTAAATATGAATTAACAGCGAGAACAGCGACGTTCTCGCAATCGCCGGTAAGAAATAGTTCACAATTAAAACATTTTAACCTAGTTTTTTAGTATTACTATTTGTAAATTAAACTGTGCCTATTGAAATATGTTACCATCAGGGCTACCTAAATATTTAAATATCTCATTTTTACAGTTTAAAATAACAGCGGAAAATATTGTGAGTTGGCCGTAATGGTACGGTGTTGTTTTATCGAGGAAGAGCAACTTTGTAGCAACTGTCTGCTGAGCGAGGCTTGTCGCGCGCTCGCTCTCCCTCCCCCCCCCCCCCCTCCCCCCGATCCCCCCTCCCCCTCCCCCTCCCCCCTCCCCCCTCCCCCTCCCCTCCCTCCCCTCCCCCCTCCCCCCTCCCGCACCCTTCCCCCTCCCCACCCTTCCCCCTCTCCCTCACCCTTCTCCCCTCCCTCCCCTTCCTCCCCTCTCCCCCTCCCCTCCCTCCCCCTTCTCCTCTCCCCTTCCCCTCTCCCACCCTTCCCCTCTCCCTCCCCTTCTCCTCCCCTTCCCTCCCCCCTCCCTTCCCCTCCCCTTCCCCCCCTCTCCCTTCCCCCTCCCCTTCACCCTTCCCCTCTCCCTTCCCCCTCCCCTCCCCTTCCCCTCTCCCCTCCCCCCCTGCCTGTCTATCCTCTTTCACACTCCCGGAAGTTTCACTTCCCTCGTACGCGAAAATTTACAGTTTTTTCAATTGTACATGTTTTCAACTGTATTACAGCAACTTTTAAGATTTTTGAATTTGTAATTTACAACTGAAAAGAGATTTTAATGTTTAAATACGTATTTGAATATATTTAGATATGATGGCGGGGCAGAAACAAAGTGAAGTTGGCAGACATGGCGAGCCATGACATGGCGTGTTGCTGTTTTACCGAACGAAGTGTAAATTGTACTTATTCCGAAAAATACTCCAAATTACATCACGTTTGTAGACGTACCTAAGCAAGTTACGAGGTTGTGATAAATCTGTGTTTCCGCAGCAGTAATAAATATACTGTTACGGTGTGTGTCGTTAACTGCTGCGTATGAAATAATGCGGCGTGGCTGCGTGGTGATCGTTACACTGGATCTGTGTGTGTGCGTGATTCCAAATATTTGATGTGAACTATTTATACGTTCTAAATGTGATCTGTTTTTATGGCGAAGTTATTTATCCCCACGTCTGTTTATTTATCACAACGTTGTACCTTTGCCCTAGGTGTTTGAAACACAGTCGTGTAACGTGATTTACCACCAATCCCAACAACGAAGCCCAGCTCCAATAAATTTCAATAAACCTATTACATAGTAAGTAACAATACATATAAATATGAGCGGAATAAAAGTTACTGTAGGCTTATTTGTATGCATGTTCACCGCTATATTTTAAGTTTGTATGACAAAAATGAGCGACTCCAGTTGCGTGCTTGATTTTGATGTCGCTTTTTCGTTGGACTGGCTATTCCTTCGTTATTCGAACTGAGGCCGTCCTTTTAAAGAATAACCCAACGCACATCAATTACAAAAATTTAAATTCTGCAGTTCATTACCCCGCAGTTGTAACAGTATTTAACACAGTCGCGACAAAATACTAACCTGTATTACGTGTAATGTGCTATGTCGTGGAAAACAAATATGTTAATGTAACGTAACCGTAAGAACTATCGTTAATTCAGGCATTTTTAAAACGTCATAAAGCTGACCTAAATAATGCTATAGATCTAAACTGTGAATATTCGTACGAAATGATTTTTGAAATAGACCTAAGACAGAATTATTTGGAAAGCTGTAAACAGTAAACAACACATTTGACAGGTATAAAAGTAGAAGTCACATTTCAATGTTTATTTTTAGGTGTAGCGAAAGTATACGAACACATTTACACACACAGTGGCATGTAAACATTGATTTTGACAGATGCTACATGTCAGTTTCATGGCAATGTTTGTTTACATTTGGCGGATGGATACGAAATGGGCCTGCAAGTAGATATTTAGCATGGCTCCGAGAAAGTTGCTTCCAATGGGGAATGGACTATACTTGGTTGCGTGTTTCGTTATAATTCTGTGGAGCTTCTGCCGGAACGAAGATCTATGACGTCAAAACGTAGGAATATAAGGGTCATAAGTCTGCAAATAATATACGTGATAATAAAGTGATAAATAGTGAACTTCTTTTAATAACCAATACAGTATATTTAATTATTCACGCTTTTTAATATATTGTATGTTTATTACTTCGCATGAATATTGATCATGACATTTAAAGTAATTTGATAGCCTTGTAGTGGCGACCCTGAAGAAACGTGATTGTTGCTATAGTTGATTCACGATAACTTCGGCCTTTTCTGAAGCCCTGCCAAATTTATACTTTTCGTTAGTGATTACGTATCCTTCCCCTACACGTAAACATAAACACTGCCATGTGACTTCTACTTTTATAACTGTCAAATGCGTAGGTTGGTGTTGACAGCTGTTCAAAGAACTATGTCATATTGCAGAAACCATTTCCTACGAATGTTCACAATTGTTACACACGATATAGCACGTTACACATAATACACATTAATATTTTGCCACGACGGTGTTTGTTACAACTATGATGCAAACAACGGTAGTATTTAACCTGCTGTTATTAATATGTATTTGGAATAAAAATTAAAACGAAGGGACAACCAGTCCAACGAAATGAAGCAGTAAATTCAAGCACGCAACTCGTGTCGCTTATTTATTGTACATCGACAAACGTAAAAGATAGTGGTGAACATGCAAACACATAGGCCTATCGTAACATTTATTCTGCTCATATTTACATTCATTGGTACTTACTGGTTTGTAGGTTTGTTTTATTATTTATTTTATTTTATCGGGGCGGGCTTAGTATTTCGTTGGGATCGTTGCAGACATTCAAATCACAGAAACGTAAGCTCGTTACACAATTGTTTTCCAAACACCTAGCGCAAAGGTACAACGTAGTGATAAACAGGCGTGAAGGTAAATAATTCATTTCATCATCATAACATCAGTGCATGGTTAAAACGTATAAATTTTGCACATATTTGAAGTCAACACACACACCTGACCTGCATAACGATTACAACGCAGCCACCACGTCCGTTCATACGCAACGATGACAACACATTTCACTCTGCCGTTGAAACACATATTTATCACAACATTGTAACTTCCATAGGATGTTTAAAAAACACGAGTACAAACTTTGACGCTTCACTGAGAAACACGCCGTATCATTGTATGCCGCCCGCCGCCACCATATTGGGAACGCTTTCCACACCACGTCTTCCAACCTGCTGGATTTGTAAGTGTCTCGTAACGAGCTGTGTCGTGCCATCGCATCTAAAATATGTCATTGTATCAAAATAACATATAATAGGTATTTAAACAATAAAATCTCGTTTCAGTCGTTAATTACAATCTCGGACATCATTACTGTTACTGTAATTAGTATGAGATGTGCCGAGAGAGAGAGAGAGAGAGAGAGAGAGAGAGAGAGACACACACACACACACACACACACACACACACACGCTCTGCTTCACTTATTGAACCTTTATTCCGGACGAAAAAAAAAAAAAAAACACCAGCCTACACACGGGAATTTGTGAGGATATTTTTAACTGCAGTAATTAAATGTGTTTCCGTCAGTTCTATCTAACAATACAAGCATATCAATTGGCAACGTTTAACTTACAAATAGTATACATAAAACGAGGTTAAAAAATATTGTAACTGTGAACTATTTCTTACTGGCCATTGCCAAAACGTCGCTGCTCTCGCTGTTGTTAATTCGTATTTAATACGAAATAAATATTACAAGTTATATAAGATACTAAGGTAATGTTTCATTTATTCAATGACACAGTACTCCAAAGTTAATCACAGTGTTAAATACTTGTGGAATACAAGTTATTGGAAAAACAGGTTGACATAATACGCCTAGGGTGATTTTTCAAAGGTTCGATTCCAAAAGGCCGAAGAAAGCGTGAATGGACTATATCTAGTTATCTTGATCAAATACTCCAACAGCGTTTTTATCCATGGTTCCAGTTTATGTAAATATATGTACGTTCTATTTTAATGTGTAGACAGGTATGACACACCCAAATGTATCTTCCCAAATACATAACCCCCACTGGGCAAAAAAAGCGAGGACGAAAGGTTAGGAAATAATTTGTATGTAACACTATATATTTTCTCCACTTAAATTGTAGACATTAGAAGTGTATTTATTATAATGCGTCATATGCATACTAGCCTATTATTTTGTATTTCAGTTAGTTAAAATCGAAGAAAGAAATTTAGGTAATTGTGTCTTTTAAATTACGATACCAAAACCGTAATAGTATTTTCTTGATGTACTTATTTAGAGTCGCAAAACAGCGTAGCGGTTCCGAAAGAAAGCAAATTACAGTTTATTAATTGTATATTTAGGATATCATAGCCTATAAACTTCCCGCCGCAAAGATGCATTATGTACCAATACATAACAAGGCACTCGGACCTACAAAGGCATGTCGTAACTTATATATTGTGAATGACTCAAAGTGTTTTAAATATTATTAAAACGTTCTACGATTATTTTTTGGTCAATTTCTGCTCATCACGGACAATCGTAGTCGTGGCGAATATATCACGGCAGTTGCGATGTCAGCCGGCACAGAACGTAGGTTCGTACTCACGGCAGTTGCGATTACCACCGCTATGACGACGTTAATCAAACTCCGAAATTTGCAGTACAGTAACGAAAAACGCGATGTTCGAACTCAGCACGCTTCTTAGTGCCGTACAAACCGACAAAACCGCTTCTCAACGAACCGAATCTTGCGATACGTGATGTTCGTAATCAGGGCGCAGGAGTCTACAAGCTCATAGTTTTTTTTTTTTTTTTTTTTTTTGTAGATTCCCATGTTTTTAATGTTTGTTTCTTTATGGTCTGTTATGACACGGAATTCGTGATATTCAGTATTCACTCTGTACTCGTCTCTTCCGGTGGCATCGAGACCAAGGATAGTCTGAGGGCTTGTTTAATATGTCCGCGATATCAGTACGACAGGAAAGAGTTATTAGTTACGGTCACCAGTAGACGATAGTTAGACGATATTGCAAACCTACAGCCCTAAACTTAGCTCGCAAGGATTCATGTCGATAGTTTTGGTGGAAAAGGCATCTCATTAAAAATGTTGCTGGCATATTTTAAGCGTTAGGGAAATATAACGCATTTCTTAGCTAAATTATGCAATGTCTGTGGTCATAGCGTATAAAGTACCACATAATCAGGGAAAACATCTGCTCTAAAATGGACCAAGGGGGGGGGGGGGGGTGTATTTCTTGTAGGACGCTATATATATATATATAGCGACAAGGAACGAGAACATATGAAGTAGTTTTTGTGTGATACTGTATGTCACGCGTTCACGCTCTGGTGCGCGTGTGCATTAGCAAACAATGAGGTATTAGTGAGGCGTTGTAACCGTGGGTAGTAGGTGTGACTGTCACGTCCAGGGGGGGGGGGGGGCTACGTAATGCTTTTTGTTGCCATAGGCTGTTCACAGTTCGCTGAAAACGTTTGAAAGCCATGCTTTAGATGTACCTCTCCTTAGTTTGTATCATTCCGCCAGATGTCGGATTTACATGACGAGAGCTTGATGATTTTCTTCATGCGTCAGTCAAGTGAAAACACCACATTGTTTTGCATGTTACTAATATGACAGTCGTGCTCTAATGCGTGCAAAGCATTAAAAAAAAACTTATTTCCCATGAATTTAATCATTAAACTTGCATTATTACGTCAAGACTTGGAACTATTTTTCTCAATTTGCTAGCAACTAGTGAGCCTCCGTATTAGTGCGTATGGTAGCGCATACGTAGTTATTGAGCAATGACTTCTTTCAAATGTTGATTTCAGAAGTGCCCGCACTTTACCGTGAACAGCATAGGTATACTTGCTCTGATGTTAACGCCGCTTCCACTGGCTGACGAGAAATGTGGTACACGTGCCGAGCTCTCGTCATGTCAGAGTAGACGTGTTACAAGAGATTAATTGCTTTCCCACAAATCGAATAACCTCAACATGAAGTTCTTGTAAAAAGTTAATGAAAAAGAGAGGATTTCTCGTTCACGTGCTCATTTTAACTTTCTTAAAAAATAAGAAAATAAATAAACTGATTCTCAAAACTTGCTGTTAAAAAGTTGTTGATTTTATTTGTCAGTTTTTATTATTGTGGTACCTGGTACTGTCCGTATTTCTGCCACCGTGATACATATTTCTATCTTATCTTTATGACAACACCGATGTATGTAGTTCTATAAAATAACGCAGGCTATAATGTTGTAATTTATTGTTCTTATAATACGGGCATATAATTTCTTTACAATAAAATCATATTGTTATTTACAAACAACGCTCACTATAACAAATTCGCTGTATAGCAATAATAGCTCGCAGTGCAGTTTCTCCACTCTAACCAATAGACAGCCGCCCAGAAAATTAAATTTGAGTTCTTGAAATGCTATTTTTTAAGAAAACATTACTATTCAGGTTGGTGTGTAATCATATTAAACAGACTTGGACACCTAAGTGTTCATACAACGCCTCTTTAAAATTTGTAAATGTTATACATTAAAGTTAACTGCTAAATGGAGGCATGGCTGTAGCAAAGTACGCTTCATTACGATGTGAGGAATTGAACATCCGAATAACCGGCCTTTTGCTATACGAATACTACGTAAAATTAAGGAAAATACAGTCACCATAATTTATGGCAGGTCACAAGTATTCATACACCAGTGAACAAACTACAAAATAGGACGCGAAACGACCTTGTACGACATTAATGGCATGGCAGTTGTTCACTACGCGTGCAGTAATGTGGATGGAGTACCTGGTGTGTGGTTCGTGTTCTACAAAAAAAAAAAAAAGTGAAGATATTTGGACGGCTCTTAACAGTGGGGTTTTGAGAGCCGATGAGGGTGATTGAGATGGGTATGGAGCAGCGCCGGAATGAAGGAGCGGAGGAAACGGGATATCCCCGAGAAAACCTGCCGACCAACGGCATCGTCCGGCACGATTCCCACAAGCGAAAATCTGCGGCCGCCACACTCTCCCACGCCATGACACCATTTCCTCCATGCTTTATCGTAGTTTTCAGATGTTATTCGTACTCTGTGTTCGGTTTTCTTTATACTTAAACCCGACCAATATCTTTGTTTCCTTATGTAGGGTTTTCTTCTTGTTACTGTTCTTGAGGAGACATGAATCCTACAGAACTGTCCTAATTGTGCTCGTAATAACGTACAGCTTGTCGCGCAGAAAGTTTGAGGATATTCACTTCTTTCTCCACTAATAGGTGTTTCTTGGCCTGAAATGTCTTTAACACACTGCATAGTTGAACTTACACCCACATATTTAGTCCTAGTTTAATGCAATGTAAATCCACAAGCGTTTCGCAGATAGAGGAGTGGAATAGCATGCCCTGTTGTACTAGTTAATAGCACATCTACGTCAGAAGAACGAGCATACAATAGGAAAGATGTTATTGTGATACAGCGGAGGTGTAGCCCTGTTTGATCTAGAAACACCCGCGTTATCTACCTCCACCAGTTGTACGTGCAATGACGGGTTCCCTGCATATCAGTTGCCAGACTGTTGTGGCAGTTAGAGGTAGTGGTCAGAATGAGGCGCAAGAAACACGAACTGTATGTGAAGCTATGCGAAGAAGTTTTTTCTCTCTAAGCGAGGCAGGGGTTATCGTGGAATTACGAAAACACTCGTTTGTTTTGGAACACACAGTTCTATACTGAAGTAGTACAAAAAACAGGATAGAGAAAATAAACGACTATACAGGTGCCCAAAAGTGCTTATGTTCCGCGAACGACGGCACTTTGTTACTTTAGCACGTAAGAAACCATTCCAAAGTGCAGCATCTTTGGCGGAAGAGACCGCAACATCTACACACTCTTTAGTACTCAAACTGTATGAAATGTATTTACATAATGCTAATTTCCATGGGGCGGCCAGAAAGAATCCACATATTTCTGCAGTAACCCATCAGAAACACCTGCTATTTGCCAACAAGCACCATGATAGGCCTAACGAATTTTGTAATACTGCACTGTGACATTTCCGACGAGTCAAACTTAATATATTCGGCACAGATGGCAAAGGTGGGTGTGACAAAGGCCAAACATGGAATTGCAGTCGCAAATCATTATACCTACAGTCAAACATGGGGGAGTAAGTGTTATGGCGTGGGGATGCATGGGGTTGGGAATTTAGATTTTATAAGGCACTATGGATGCTACCAAGTATATAAGTGTGTTGCGCCATAACATATCGAACAGTGTGCAGAAGCTGGGTCTGGCAGAGGTCTTTCTGTCCCAACAAGACCCTAAACACACTGCCATGAAAACTAAGTTGTTTTTTCAAATGCTCCACGACAGATTATAACCCCACCACAGAGCCCAGGTGTCAATCCCATTGAGCATTTATGGGCGTATCTCGGTAAACAGGTACAGAAACACCGCCCTGTAAGCAGGCAAACAAGCCCTGCAAAGATTACTTTTGGAATAGTGGTCCAAAATCTCTGCAGTACACACCATAGCGTTGGTACGATCAATGCCACGACTACTCGAGGCAATCACCATTGCGGGGGTCCTGGGTCACTTTTGATTAATTGGATTATCAGTTTTATTAATCTGCTTAGTTATTATGCATAATTAATACGATCAAATGATCGAATCAAGACATGTGGATAAAATTTGCTTAATCCGATGATTTAATTTGATTGATAAAACAATTGATAAAAAAAAATTAAAATGTTAAATTTGTGTGATTTTAAATTTTGTAAGGGTAGGTCTGTGCAAGAGTGTCATAAGGGTTATGGGTATTTATTTATTTTTTGAAGAGCAGTAGAATCGATGTTCACTCTTGGATGTCTAGCGGTCGACTGAATTGATAGGTACGAACAATCTGTTAGGTGTAATAGTGGTATCATTAATATTTTTTTTGGTATTAAATATCGTAATGAGGTGGGTGAGAGTGAGGAGGGGAGTGGGGAGGTGTTGTCGGGAGCAGGGCATATGTTCTGGATCACTTGGGAAGTCTCTATAGGATTGAGAGGGAGTGAGGAGATGTTGACCCTTGGCCATCTGGCAGGCGACTGAGATCGGAAGCTGGATGGTGAGAGCGGAGGTCCGTCTAGCTCGCCGTCTGAATGTATACTAAACTCTAGATGTGTCTAATGGTCGAGTTCGGCAATGCCTATTCAGAGATTATTAATTAATAAATGTTTTAAAATAAATTATAGGATTGGATGTATTTCGGAGGAATGAAATAATTACCAACGAATTAACCATGAGATGCTACAAACAGGACATATTTTTATCACAAATCAATAAAACTCAGAGATATGAACATGATTTACGTTAAAATACACATCAGAACAAACATAGTTTACTAACCCAATTAAAATGCACACACACGTAACATATTATTATCTAACCACAATGAAATATCCTTACTATTGAAACGTAAATACCTAGCATAATCACTCGTTGACTACCACAAAAGGAACGAGTTAATACTAAACATGCAGCATTAAAAATACATATTCAACCATTTAAAATTCACATAGAATGAAGTAATAAAATATTAAACATGCACAAAGTTAGTGTGCCAACATGTATAGAATTTTCCTAGAGAACTTAAGTATTTTTAAAAACAACTCTTTAGTAAAATCGAAAATCACATGCAAATTACATTTAAAAATAACTGCGCATAGACTGGAGATGCTGTTACACATGTAACTCGCTTCACTCTCATCAGCTCTCAGGTCTATAATGCAAACAATGTTTGAAGTGCATAAAAATGTATTTTACTACCCTATATAATTTGTCACAAATCCATTGAATCACAGAAATGTACAAACACCCAGAACGAAATACTAGCGAACTAAAATCAAAAATGTCCTTACTAAGGAATTACAAAATGATCCGAAAAAAACGCACACGTCCAAAACTCTCACAATTCACTCACAGCCTCAAGCAAACAAGAAACTAAATTATTGAACACACTAACGAAGCGTAAATTAAAAATATAAATTAAACACAGAATAATGACTTTACTGCCCCAGCAATTAAGTGTAATTATAATTGTTTAGTAAAATCCAAACACTTAACAAGTTAACACAATTACATGCACATGAAA
The DNA here is from genome assembly GCA_029891345.1 of Dryococelus australis. Taxonomy (NCBI): domain Eukaryota; kingdom Metazoa; phylum Arthropoda; class Insecta; order Phasmatodea; family Phasmatidae; genus Dryococelus; species Dryococelus australis. The sequence goes on from CM057000.1 coordinate 98,857,929, forward strand.
TATTAACCATGGATAAATATGCACATGAAATATTAACCACAATGAAATATAAATTAATTAAACATTTACCACCCAAACAAGTCGCTTCGCCTAATTGAACACAAAAGTACACAAATAACATAGCCCTCACAAATGCAGTTTACAGCCCCGCACACCCTAAGACGATCAAATATGTACATACGCAGTTTACTGCTCTGTATAAAATCTTTTCCCTAGTGTGAGAAATTTATTTAATTTATTTTTGAAAACAAATTTTAAAATAATTAACTGTTAACACTCAATACAACTTCTGTTAAAGCCTAACAGTAATACAAGTTTATAAAATGTATGTTTGTAAGTATCTTTATGGAGAAGTATGTATATGAATGTAAAATGTAGTGTATGTTACAAAGGAATGCTTAGCAGACAAGCACTCTGCCCAACATCCACCGAAGCCAATTTCTGCCACAGAACTGCAAAGATCCCATTACCTGCCTGCGAGAGAGTTGTCCACCCCCATCCCAGCCTGTCTCTTTGTCTGTCTCACATGTTTTTGCCCCTCTTTCTTCAACAAGACTGTTAGGGGTAACGACCCCAATCCTTTGTCGTGGAAACCGTTGGAAAAAAATTTCAAATATCACGGCCCAAACAGATATTAAATGCTCACCCTAGAAAATATAATTTAACAAATAAATATGCCCCTCACCCTCCTTAGACCTATACCCACTTCCCAAATAATACAGAACTCCTACACCCCCACTCCCGACAGCACCTCACTCCTCTCCACCTCATCCAGCTCAATACGATATTTAACACCAAGAAAATAAAAATTATGCCACTATTACACCTAACACATATACCCCTACCCGCACATCGCACACCTCAGTTGACCGTCAGACATCCAAGAGTGAACATCGATGCTGCTGCTCTCCAAAAATAAATACCCATGACCCGTATGACACTCTCGCACATACATATCCTTACCAAATATAAAAGCACACAAAATTAAAAATTAAAATTTTTTTATTAATTATTCTACCTAACAAATTATTTTAATCGTATTAATCAAATTGTATCCGCATGTCTCAATCCATTCATTTAATTTGATTAATGATGCGTATTAATTCAGCAGATTAATAAAACATCGAAGTGAGCCAGGACCCCGCCGCCCCTACTACTTGTGGGTATGCTCACGAAGTATTATATAATTTATTTGCTGGTGAAATGTACAAGAGTGCGTTCCGTTTGTGACTGTATGAATATTTTTTTGAGTCGATGACTAACATGTTGTTTTATGTATGGTTTTGTTATTGTGTTATATATGTGTACGGGAAAACCCAGTACTGAAATGTTATTTGTATATGGATGTAACTTGCAGCTTAGTTGCCCATTATATTGAACCTGGAGCACAAATTTTGGGTGTATTCATACTTTTATGAGTGACTGTATTTCAACAACAGAGAAATTTCAGCATACTATTAGCCTATCTCTAAAGGATTTGTGATCAGACCAATCCGCCCATCCCTTTGCATGTCAAATACGCAACTAGTGCGGACGAGATATGTATAGTCCATTTCCCACTGGAAGAAACTTTTTCGGAGCCCTGATAAATATCCACTTGCTGGCCCGTTTCGTATCCTTCCGCCAAATGTAAACAAACATTGCCACGTGACTAACATGTAGCATCTGTCAAAATCAATGTTTACATTCCATTGTGTGTGTACATGTGTTCGTATACTTTTACTTCACTTAAACATAAACATTTAAATGTAACTTCTACTTTTATACTTGTCAAATGTGTTGTTTACTGTTTACAGCTTTTCAAAGAATTCTGCGATATTAAAAAAAAAAAAAAAAAAAAAAAAAAAAAAATTCTGTACGAATATGCACAGTTTAGGCCTCTAACATTATTTAGGTCAGCTTTACGACTTTTTAAAAATGCCTGAATTAACGATAGTTCTTACGGTTACGTTACATTAACATATCTGTTTTCCACAACATAGCACATTGCACGTTAATGTATTACAGCGACTGTGTTTAACACTGTTACAACTGCGAGGTAAAGAACTGAATTATTTATCCTTTTGTTATTGATATGTGTTGGGTTATTTATTTAAAAAGACGGCCTCCGTTGGAATAAATATTAAAACGAAGGAACAACCAGTCATTGAAAAAGGCACATTAAATTCGAGACCGTAACTCGTGTCGCTTATTTTTTTGTCATACAAACTTAAAATATAGCAGTGAACATGTGCACACACATAAGCCTACGGTAACTTTTATTCAGCTCATATTTCTGTGTATTGCTACTTACTGTTTATTAGGTTTATTGAAATTTATCGGGCTTGGTTTAGTATTTTGTTGAAATTGTGGAAAATCATGTTACATGACTGTGCTTAAAACACCTAGGGAAAATGTACAACATTGTAATAAATAAACAGACGTGGATGTAAATAATTAACTTCGTCACAATACAGTTAACAGTTAAAACATCAAATATTTGAAATCACGCACACACACACAGAGCCTGCCAAACGACTACCACTCAGCAACGCCATACCATTTCACACTCAGCGGTTAACGAAACACACGTAACAGTATATTTATTACTGCCGTGTAAACACAGATTTATCACAACATCGTAACTTGCCTAGGTAGGTTTAAAAAACACAACGTCTACAAACGCGATGTGGTAATTTGGAGTATTTTTCAGAGTAAGAATAATTTCTGCTTCGTTTGGCAAAAAGCAATACGCCATGTCATGGCGCGTCACGTCTGCCAACGTCCGATGATATCCATCCTGCCATCCTATCTAAATATATTAAAGTAAGTATTCAAATATTAAAATATCTTTTCAGTTGTAAATTACAAATTTAAAAAAAATCATGATTTTGCTGTAATAAGTATGAAATATGCTACCACTAAAAACATGTATAATGTTGGTTTACTATTGATGCAAAACTTCCTGAGTGTGAGAGAGACAAAGAAAAACAGAGAGCAACAAGCCTTACCCAGCCAACAGTTTCTTACTCGCTCGATAAAACAAACCTCATGCCACAATGGCTTACACACAATATTTTGCGCTGTTATTTTAAACTTTAAAAATGAAATCTGTTGCCATTGGGGCTACCTAAATGTTTAAATGTTTCAATAGGCACCATTTAATTTACAAATAGCATACTAAAAGTTAACATAATATTTTAACTGTGAGCTATTTCTTACCAGTCGTTGCCAATACGTCACTGCTCTCACTGTTGTTAATTCATATGTAATACGAAATAAATATTAAGAGTTATAGAAGTTAAGGTAAAGTATCATTTATTCAATAATTCAGTACTCTAAAGTTAACCACAGTGTTATATATTTGTGGAATACAGGTTATTGAAAAAACAAGTTGACATGTTACACCTAGAGTGATTTTTCAAAGGTTGATTTTCATACGTCTCTTCCAGTCGGGAATGGACTGTAGATAGGGTTCACCTGTACTGTGACATTTTTCCACAGGAATCCAAGGTGAACGAACACTTTTGTCCATACAGTGACCGACAGAGTAAAAGTGATATGAGAATGTCCACCTGCTACTGAAGGTCATTTTCATTGCTGCATACAATAGGTGACGTGCATTTCAATTTTCACACTTTTATATGACTCTCGATAAACTTCATTGTACAACCTCAATTAAACTGAAATAAAAGTATGGGACTGTATGAATACTAATGTCTGTACTGTACATAGATGGAGACAATGTTAGACTATACAGAGTATTATCAAGCAACATAAAGATAACAAGGGCTTAATATACATGGGAAGACCGGTCGTTCACATACTTACCACGAAAAACCACACAGTAACACCCTTGGAGGAAATATTGCACTTACAGACACACATCGTGAAACAGGTTTCCTCAAGAACTACCTGTAGACTTTTCAGCTGAGCAGGATATAGAGCCAGGGTTATTATAAAAAAAAAGCCATGTATTGGTAAAACAAACCAAAAGAAGATATCTACATGCGCTCAGAACTATACAAATGAAAGTACTGACTTCTGGGACAAAGTGCTTTTCACATATGAAAGTAACTTCAATGTATTCCATAATGATGGTGGAACGTTGGTTACTTAAAAACCCTAGACCCTTCAAGCTACTGTGAAACATGGTGGTAAAGTTACGGTCTGGGGTTGCCTGTCAGCCACCAGAGTGGGGAACCATGGGCAGAGTTTTATAATTGGCCATACTGATGAAAATGAGTGAATGACTGATTAGACATCTCTTAATAGCGAGGTCTTGAGATCCGATGAGAGTGATTGAGCTGCGAATGGAGCAGCACCGGAATGAAAAAAAAGGGGGGGGGGAGAGATGGGAGAATCCCAAGAACCCGCCGACCAGTGGCATTATCCGGCACAACTCACACATGCAAAAATCCGGGAGTGACCCAGCCGGGGATTGAACCCAGAGGCAAGCAGGCTAACCATTCAGCCAACATGGCCCTTACTGAAATAGAAATTTATGAAAGAGTGTTGATGTGTTGTCTTCGAAATGATCATTACTTTCAGCAGTACAATTACCCTAATGGTTATTCGACTTCAGGTACCAGACTTTAGTTGCTATTTTATAGCCCCCAAACACTTAAAATGCCACCCCAGTCTCACAAACTTAATCTAGTAGAACATCTTTGTAGTAAACTTGAAACAGAGTAAGAAAATACACTGATGGAAAATGAAAATTGAACACTACTAAAGCGGTGACGTAGAAACACCATATGCGCATGGGGCACTGATAGAAGGCAGTATATGCAATGATCAACAGTGCTGTGCTGTGGACAGAGTAGGAACCGTATACTAGGCATAGCACCGCTGAGCCCAACACAACCTTAGTTGACTCAGTGAAATAGTAGTCTGTTGTTTAAAGCATCTGCCTGTGTGTAGTAAGCATTGTGGACATGCCACAATGGCACAGACGACCACACGTTGTGCAATTAACAGACTCTGAACAAGGTCGTATTGTGGGCCTGAGGGAGGCTGGATGGTCCTTCCGAAGAACTACACATCGCATAGGACATTAAGTGTCTGCTGTGCATCATTGGTGGTGCTGGTGGTCCAACGATAGTGCACATGCTCATCAACCTGGTTCCGGACGGCAGCAGCGTACGGATTCCCGCCTATACTGCTGCATCGGATGAGCAGCCATTGCTGATCACACGGCAACCGCCACACAGATTAGGGCCGCTGTTGCACCCAGGGTGTTGGCTAGGACCATCACCAACCCTTTTACTGGACGCTGGGATACTATCAATGGTGCCGCTTGCCAGGTTTCCTCATCAAAGTGCAGCCCACTTCGGATGGTGTCGCGAATGACACAACTGGAGGGATGTGTGCAGTACAGGACGGGAACAAGGAAGCTTTTATAACAACTCAGAAAATTCCAGCAGGTTATAAACTATTTATTGTTTATGCTAACCGCCAGTTTACAATTTCAGAGGGTGCAACACAGATACCACCAATTTAAAGCCTTGCATCAACAGGTACAACATTAGTAATTAAGGTTCAAATCAAGTGGCGCTTTGAATAATGAAAAGTTTTACCACATCAAAATTACAAAAAATGCTCATGCACAATATTACAAAAAGCACGTAAATCTTGCGCACATCTAATTTTCAATTTTCAGGAAATTTGTAAATAGTAATATTTGGTTCGTACATACAATATTGAGAAAACTCCAATAAAAATCTCTGTTGAATGAGCCTTTTACACTTTGCAGGGTTTATAGTTGAATATCACAATGTTTCATGAGAAACAATAGCTCAGAGAAAACTGCTTTCGGTAACAACCGACTAATGCTACCATATAATAAGAAATAAATGGCTAGATAAAATATTAATGGCTTAGACCAATATAAGTACACACTTGAATTAAACTCCCTAAACTCTGAAGTTCAATACACTAGTGTACACCAGCTAGCGGTTTTCACAATCACTGCGTAAAGTCGCTTTCACCTAACCATAGAAAACTTTAAAAAATATAAAAAGATATCTCAGCTTCAAAATTGCTCAGCTTCAAAATTCCTGAAACATTTCCATGTAACCAAGAGCTCCTAACCTCAATTTGCTAAGAAGTCAAGATTCCGTGAAATACAGAAAATTCCAATGCAATGATAATATTTACTAACATTAAAAAACCAGGCACCACTGCTGACATAAAATTAATATTATACTTGAGAAAATATGCCCCATTTTACTTGGCGCAAGCAAAAATTACAATCGCAAGCTTTCACAAATTTCCTAATTACTTTAATGGAGCACCATAGCAAAATTGGCAACACTAAAAGAAATATTAATTTTGATCAAAAAGGCTGATTACATAAAATCAATACAGATCCTATCGGATATCGCAGTTCTTGTCAGCGAGAGGAGATAGCTTGCCCAACAGACAAAATTGATGGCAACAAAACTCCTCAAGTCAAATAACGAGCACGATGCAATGTTAACCTAACGGTCCAAGACTCTGGCGTCGTATTCAAGAACAAGTCTTAAAACTACAAAGAATTACAAGAACTCATAATAACATTTCAAAATGGGGACAACCTAGCAAACTTTAGCAGAAATATTAGCAACAGCATGACCCATGAGCTTAAACTCTGTGATCACGGGCAATTGCAAACAGCCCTTTCAGAGCCATGATTTTACAGAATTGGAGTAGTCTCTGTCAAATCCTACCTTCAGGGGAATTTCATACAACATTACAATAAAACTTCCGCACATTATAACCTAACTTTAACAACAGCAAAACTCGCGCACCCCAGATTCCCAGAAAGAACCGCATTAACAGCAGACAAATTCCAACTAAGCTCTATTGAAGAGCACCTGAATTTATGAACGTTTATTGTAACGCTTGCCATGAACCTATCTGTCAGGAGGGCAGGTATCATAAAACATACTATCTAAAAGTATTTATAGATGCCAAAAAAAAATTATTAACTCACCAGCAATATTATATGCACATTAAACAAACTGAGTATGTGCCTGCAAATTCCTCTGCAATCATGATCGCTGTTCATGGCGATCAAATGTTCTTCCTCAAAACAATCAAAATCGCTGTCAGCTATAACGCAGTTGTCGAATGCAACCTCGCAGCACTGGCCACGATACCCACCTGATAGATGCTGGTAGAAACAGAAGAAAGAGTGAATTTACTTTGAAGGCTGCAGACAGAGAAGTGGTTACGTAGGGGATGGCATAAGCAGTGCTCAGGCAGGGTGGAGAGGAGGAGGGGAGGAAAGAAGGAAGGCAGAAGGGGAGCGAGTTGGCCAAGGAGCGCATGCATAGCCAGAGAACAGAGTTCAATAATGTTTAGTTACCAGGTGACTGTCACAGATGAATGACGTTGAGTTGTGTTTCTAGTGATGAGAGCAGATTCTTCCTTGGCGCCATTAACGGTAGTTTGCGAGTATGGTGTCGACCAGGAGAGCAGCAACAACCAGTGTGTATATGGCAGTACATAAAGGATCAACTCCTGGCATCATGGTCTGGGGAGCAATAGCTTACAATGACCATACGCCCCTGGTGTTTGTTGAGGGATCACTGAACAGTGAATACTACATCAAGAACATCATCCAGCCCATTTTGTTGCCATTCCTACAATGCCAAGGAGATACCATCTTCCAGCATGACAATGCCCATGCACACACGTGTTGTGTTACCCAACGCGTTCTCAACAGCGTTTGTCAACTCCCCTGGCTAGTAAGATCATCCGACCTGTCCGCTATTGAACATATGTGGGGCATGATGGGACGGTGTCTGGTGAGGTCTGCAATATCTGCATCAAGCCTCCTCCAATTGTAACAACAGGTGGAACACTATTCCTCAAGATGACATTCGACACTTTTATGATCATCTCTATGCACGACTGCAGGTGGCCATACAAGATATGGCATTGTTGTTGAAGACACTGTAGCCTCTGTCCATAAATGTATAACCCTGTGATCACTACCGTATACAGTGTACAACCTGTATAATTATTTAATAAAACAGTTATTCATGTGGGACCATTGCGACCGGGTGTTACTTTCCACCAGTGTATATTGTACCATATTACAACCACCAATTACGTTTCCTTAGCTTACAAATTTGTTAAATCACCTTACGACAATCATTGCTACTGTTGCAAACACAGAATAAATTACATTATAAATTACATTAGTCCACAAAAGTAGAGAAAAAAAATAGCATTTCCCGAACGTTATCCATCACTATTATCTGTATCATTACGGACAGAAAGAGGTACTGAAATAACCACGTTTCTTGCTCACCGAATGTCAAGAAAATAGAATGCTTGTCGCACACAAGCGAGGACTGCATAGTAAGTATTAATGCACAATTTTGTTTGTTTATTTTTTTTTTCTTTCTTTCTGTATGATCATTATTGTCCAGTCTCAAATGCACATGAGCCTGTGTACTTGTGTTTTTACATGCAGAGTTTTCTTTCATTAGTTTGTGTATTTTAATGTTGACGAATAGTTATTAACCTGTTGCAAACTAAAATGTCATTGTTTTCGTAACAGTAGAATTTTGTAACCTTTCTCTCCCAGCTAAAATGTATGAAGACTTATGACCACTACTGTATATTTAGAGAATAGTGGCTGTCTTTTGCCAATTGGAAATGAACACAGGAATGCAAGAGGTGGGGGGAAATTCCATAAAGAGTAAAATTCTCAGGAAACCACTTTGCAGTGCATCATGTCTGCTGCAATGTGTTGACGGTGAGTGGTGCTGTTCTAATTGGAGTGGGAACACATAAGGATGCACCTAGACTGTGTAAATTCGTACCTTTAATGTGTGTCTGTAAATGTTCAAATTTACATTCTGTAACGGAGCCTGTACCGGCACAACAGAAGCAAATTTAAGTTGTTGGGATACTCTCAGCTGATTTATAATTGGTACAAGCATCAGCAGTCTCGCCCACTAGGTCTTATGCTTAGTCTGTGGGAACCAGAAGAGATGGTAAGTGAGCACTTTTTAAGGCCCTCCCAACAGCTATTAACCACTAATTTGTTTTAGTGCAGCCTCAGATGTAAATTTTTGGGATTGGTGGAATGTATTCACTATGTTATCAGTCACACGACAAAGTTTATATTAAAAAGTGGCAGAAAGATAAGTTGGTTAAAAGGAAAAATTTAGCAAGGCCTTAAAAATTGCTCCCTTTACTGTGAATAGCCTATGCCTTTCATGTACTGCTAAAAGATAAGTCTCTAGCATTGGCAGTTCTGGACGATCTGGTGACCAAACATGTAATCCACTGAGCTGAAATCATGTAGCTTACCAGACCGCGAGCGGAACATTCTGTAGTAACTAGGAAATATTCATGCCTGGAACACCCAGGGTAAGTCCTCCAGAGTGGACGTGGCAATAAGTATGTTCCACGAGGGAGTCATTAAAAAAATCTGCTCATGCATTTATGTTGAATCGTACAGGGCTTCCATAAACCAATACTGCTTGCACGTGCGGGTTAATTAATTTGTAGCAGTATTACTGTGCACAAGACTTTGATCTTGTTGCTGTTGCATGTTTGCCGTAGGCAGGGCTGCCAATATACTGGATGATCTGTTTGAGATATCACATTCTGTATTTTTGAGATCACATTCTGTATTTTTGAGATCACATTCTTTATTTTTGAGGTATCACATTCTTTATTTTTGAGGTATCACATTCTTTATTTTTGAGGTATCACATTCTTTATTTTTGAGGTATCACATTCTTTATTTTTGAGGTATCGTATTATTTATTTAAAAAAATTTAAAGTGAAATAAAACTCCGTATTTGAAAATTTTTATAAGATGTAAAGTGTAAACTGTACTTGTGTTTAGGGAATTGATCAAAGTATTTTTCTGTTGGTTAGTATTTTCTTGAAATAAATATTTGTGTAGTACATCAGACAGATTGCCCCATGCTTGCAACTGGTATAACCATACTGCAAAACTGGTGGAATGTTGATTATTCTTTCGAGTATCTTCACATTAACTGTGCACTGTTACCCATGCATTCCCACATGAAAAGTAATTACCTTGATGCTCTCCCAGTTTTTTATCAGTTGCCAATGACATTTTTCTCATGTTTTTTTATTTATTTTTTCTCACGTTCTTATATATATATAAACACATTTATTTATTTAAACCACAGCATGTATTGGAATAAACTCAAGGTATGTGGGTGCAGCTAGTGGTTGCTTGTTAGTACACGTGACAATATACAACATGAACAATGGGGGATTGGCAATTTAGTAGTAAAGATTGCCAGAAGTGACAGTATTATATTTCCAGCAACACACAAAAACCAGTATTAATGGTGTAAGGTTTGCACGTATTTCATGGTGGCCCATGTGTAGGCGGTCATCGCATGATGTTGATAGTTCCGTTCGCCTTTGGGAATTGCAACTTGTTCACGCAGGTACTTGAAGTTGCTAATCTCGGTGCTGTATTGCTAACTTCAATTCCAATTAGATGAATTTTCCGAACATTTTGCTGTTAGGATTTATTATTTATATTAGCCCATAAATGCCGCTGATTTTATTTAGACATGCATGTTTTTAAATTAGACTGAAAACTTTGGCTGCATATTTCTCACGAATAAAGTAGAAAACTTACAACTAATGGAGATGGAACGCTTAAGTGTGTGGATAATGTGTGAAGTTCATTGTGACAAGTGGGTTAATAATCAATATTTAAAATCCCAAGTACGCCACAGTGTCATGGTAATTAAGTTGAAGTATGTGTAGCAACTGTGATTACTTCCATGAAACAATTTGATGACTGCGACAGATAGTTGTTGTGGTGTTTACAACTCTTTGTTCCGTTACACATTATCCAAGACACTTGGGATGGACCCCCGTGTTTTTTTTTTTGTGAAATTATTGTTCATGCGTATTTCGATAAATAAATGTTCTGCAAATAAGACTTTTTGTCAGAAAAGATTTAAAAGAACTATTATCTATGCCCTTATTTTTTTACTTTTGTCATAAAACTTCAAATAAAGTGGATTAAAAATTAATGCAAATAATGTGCTAAACTTAGCTATGCACATGGGTTTGACAGTTCTGTATTAAAAAGCAATTCAGTTTAGTAACACAAGATACTGGTTACTCCTTGAACTGACATCCTCAAAGGATTGTATATTTACTCTTAAGATTCTGATTAATATGAAATCATTCACGCATTGCTAACAAAATTTCTGCGATTGTACAAAGTACTGGTAAAATTAAATATATTTGTGTCTTACGTTACAAACACTGAAATATTCTTCTGGACTTAATGTTTCTTAATAATATTATTTTTAATTAAAAAATGTTTTCATGTTACGGCATTTGGAAAACTCACATTAGAAAAACACTTTTTTTTTTATCTTATAGACAACGTTATTCTCCACTTCATATGTGCAAAAAATTTAAAATCTGCCAACACCTGCAGCATTTTAAAATCTATGATAATAATTAGTAAGCAGTCACTAGACATACTATGCTCAATGTTTGATAGAAAAATTTTATTTAATGCGTGAATTGCAAATGCAAGTGTTCATTTTATTATGTTATTGAGAGTTTTGTTGCAGTGTGGTGTACTGAAAATGGTTTGTGCTAATAGGTTTAAAACTATTTTAATTATAGGTGAAATAAAAGACATACATTTCCTCATAGACGTAAAAACAATTTTAGTTTTGTAAAATAGTAAGGCCTAAAACATTAATTGATTAAAAAAATGAAGCTCCCGATTTTTTTAATACTGCAAGGAAAGTGGATCCGTGTTTCATTACTGCTAATATTACTAAGGGTATTGCTATTATTATTCCGTACACACATTTCATTACATTATGGAAATTTGTATTGGTACTAAGATTATAACAACACAGAACTTACCGTGTGAAAGCTGCTTTTTCTCTACGCATCACACCTACTCTTTTCTGATCACGAAACACTATCGTTTGTTCACACAACATAGGCCACTTGAACACTTCACTTTGCACACGTCACATCAACTACCTGCGTAGAGTGATTAACTAGTGTGCTCCCGTGGTGCCATCCATGTTCCTCGCATCTCTGCGAGGAAGCTGGTAATCATTGTTGGACTACCCAAATGCAGTTTTGAAATGGGTTGTCATCCATAGCTATTGAACCATCGGAGATACGGTAAAAGAAGTGATTTACATATTTTATGTCTCTTGTACGTTTTCTGTACATTTGACTGTTTGTAAGATATAGTGCCCGAAAGACAATCAGGACATGGTTGCACTGCTCAGTTGGAGTTGTTTTCCAAGAATATTGAGGAAACAGTTTGAAATACGAAAAAAAAAAAGTTCAAAATCAATGCTCTAGATTGTTACACATGTTGCTTACAGTAAGTGTTAAAAAGTCCTCCAACATTGTCTGTGCATGGGTACAGCAGCATATACCATTGATGCATGTTTGTGTCTTATTGCCTACGTACCAGGCAAATTATCACTGCAGCCAAAGTTTGCGTTTTGCAGGAAAATTGGGTCCTGGACAGTTATAACAAACAAAAGGGCCATTTTTGTTAATTAGGTTATACTTCTCAATAAACCAACATCAGATGTTCATAATTCTTGATGATAAAAAAGTTGTATGCAACAAGAGGGTGGCCACCCCCGTTATTTTCACTACAGGGGAGGTATTAGTGAACTTTCACTCTTAGGTTGAAGTTGCTAACAGCAACAAACAGTGTTCGGAAATTGTATCTTAATTTTACTTCTTAAATCTATTGCACTAATCTGCCATATTAAAATTTAATTAAAATTGGTAGTTCGCTATATGTATGTTCTGTTGGGGGTAGATTGTGTCTTCATTCAATCCAACTTTTAAGTGCTCGTATCACTCTTGATATTCAGTTTAGATAAAAAGTCCTTTCCCACTTAAGATTGCATACGGAACCGCCTTACGATGTTTGTTGGGCAAATTCTACCCCATCCTGTGTAATAAGCATCCAGACACAATAACATCACTCAACTGTAAAAATGTTAAAAAAATGTATAGAGTATCATTTACTGAAATTTTTTTTTTTCCACTGTTGAGGAATTTGAGGAATTGTTAAGTCAACTGTAAATTTGTTGTCCTGCAAGAAGTATGTCATAACAGGCACGCTGGAGAGGTATGGGACTCCATTCGAAATAGTGGTGGATCTTGACTTGACTTATTTTGGAGGGGGGGATGTAGGAACTATTAGGAGGTCTGAGAACATTGTGTACCCTGGGAAACTATTGATTGAAAACCTTAATAATGGCTTTTTAAATTTATCCAGGGTTTCTGGAAAGAAGATATAAAGCAAGAGTTTAAAATTTTACCTTAATTTAATGTGTCTTACACATCACTTTTGTTTTCTTCTTAGTATCATTCTTATCCCATGGCTCTTAAACTTCTCATATGGATTACTGACATTTCCTCTTCATTGTCTTCTTTTTATCTTTCTATTAATAATGCAGATGTAAGGGGCCACTGCCTGTAAAGGCCTCTATTGGATTTCCAACTTCCCTATCCTGCCTGTGCACCTCTGTGTTGTAATTCTCTATATACAAATAGTGTTCTCAGTGTTATATGCTGTTAACCTAATTTTGTGTACATTTATAATAAGCACTGAACATTCACCATCAGAAATTATAGTTAGAATACCTAAGTTACTGTACTTTTTTTTTTGTATTATGTTTATACCATATTGGGCAAATACTGTCTATTTATGGCATATTGTTGTAGAAAATTACTGTAGTGTAATTTAATTTCACGCAGTGGGCTATGGTAATTCTGGACAAAAATAAAAATAAATATTACTGTTTCAATTGACAATTGACACATTTTTTATATTGTGTTTTATATATATATATATATATATATATATATATATATATATATATATATATATATATATATATATATATATATATATATATATATATATATATATATATATATATATATATATATATATATATATTACACACAGACACACACACACACATATATGAAGAATATATTAGCAACTGACATATTTGGTTGCGACAAACTGCGAGTATGAAGTTATGTGATAGTGTTGACATTGCACGTGTAAAAGGATGCTGGCCTTCTGTTCACGGCCCCAGTCAGTGTGTTGACGTGGTGGTGGTGGTTGGCAGGGCATGGCATTCACGCTGGAGGAGCGACAGCTGCTTGGCATCCATGGCTTAATCCCTCCTCGCTTCAAGACGCAGGAGGAGCAGTTGGAGCTGTGCCGCATCAATGTGGACCGCTACCCAGAGGACCTCAACAAGTACATCTACCTCATGGGGCTGCAGGTACTCTTTCTCTGCAGCTGTTGCTCTGCTCTGCTCTTTTACTCTTCCTTAAGGGTGCTGTCTGGCTAGAGGTATTTTGTGTGTCCGGAGCCTAGTGGGTGGGAGCGCTAAAGGTGACCTAGGTATAAGCATCACATGCCTTGTTGCCCCTATGCTCAAGGCACTGAATTGTACAGTCTTTCTCTCATTGACTTGCTTCTTGGAATTCTCAGCAGTTACATATTATTTTACAGTGTAAAAATAGACAGATATTCCTAGGTACATTAAATAGCCTGCCTGGAAATTTCATACCTAAAAATGATACTGAAATACCAGTTTGAACCCTTTTTCACTTAAAAAAAAATGTGCATTAGAAACTAAAATAAGAAACTGAAATCAATTATCTTTTGGACATTAAAAATTTCTTAAGTGCTATTTTTAAGCAGACATTGTTCAAAATATCAAACTGTTTTTAAATCACAACTATACAACTGAACATCTGTGTGCTGTTTGGGAGCTCGGCCAGATGGCACTATGTGTATATCGCAGCAGCATACATGGTATTTTAGTACACATTACTCTCAGAAATTTACTCAAGATGAATATGCTCATTAGGTTTCAAGTCTGTAATTTGCACTTGTATTACTCAGAAATATGTGTAAAATGATTTAAAGGCTCAGAAGCATTACTTCTGGACTTGTTAGATATTGTTCTGAATAAATAATTTTTAAGTGAAAAAAAACGTATTTCAGTTTTTAAATTTCAAATTTACATGAATGTATTAGTCCTATTACACAAATTTAAATAGTTTAGTTATGCCACTTTCCGTAATGCCATGACTGGTTGATGAATAATCATGCAATTAAAGTGTGCAAGCAGAGTTATTTTTGAAATATTGT
The DNA here is from genome assembly GCA_029891345.1 of Dryococelus australis. NCBI lineage: Eukaryota > Metazoa > Arthropoda > Insecta > Phasmatodea > Phasmatidae > Dryococelus > Dryococelus australis. The sequence goes on from CM057000.1 coordinate 98,873,101, forward strand.
TTCATTGGTGTTAATATATATATATATATTTTTTTTTTGCAGGACCGTAATGAACGTCTGTTTTACCGTTTCATGTCTGAGAATGTAGAGCAGATGATGCCCATAGTGTACACTCCAACAGTGGGTCTTGCGTGCCAGAAGTTCGGTCTCATCTACAGGCGGCCGAGGGGCCTCTTCATCACTATTCATGACAAGGGGCACATCTACGACATTTTGCATAACTGGTAAAGGTGCCAAATTTCACAATTAATATTATGTGGATAGTGTTGCAGTACTAAAAGGAAATAAAAAGTATTAGTTGATTTTGGGGTTGAATGTTGGCTGCATTTGATTTAATCCGTTAAAGTTTTATATATATGAGCTAAAACAGTTAAAAGTACGCACAAAGTGTGTAAAATAACAATTACTAATCAGGCAAGTTTTTGTATTTTAAACTATCCTTTTATGCCTGACACTAGCATACATTTTTGTGAACAAGGTGATCACCAAAAGGTGAACAAGAAGGTGTACACCCTCTTGTATTCTAGTGACTTATTTCCACCACAACACAAAAAGATTGTACAAACCAAACAAATCACTAATACAGAATTAAAATCTGTTTTCTACTCCTAATTTAACAATATCATCATAAATCAATGTATGGGAACTACATAAATGTATAAAACTAAAATGTAAACAAACAATTTGCACAAGAAGGTGAATGAAAAATAGAACAGTCTCTAAATGATTCTAGCTGGAACTCAAGCCCTTGCATGCAAGCTACTTGCAAACAAGTCAGCCTGTCACACAATACAAGTTGACTTGAACAAGAAAGGTGTACGTACACCTTCTTGTAGAAGAAAGTGAACCATGTGTAACAGGCTTTAGGTTCCAAAGATAATGTAACTAGTATTTAAATAATATGTGTGGATATTCTTAACAATGAGAGGCTGGTGTTACATGGTAATCATTACTAAAATATGTTGTGTCTTAAACTTTTATTAAATGAGGAGCATCGGAAGAAAAACAGATAAATCCACTTTTGCTGCCTTCGCTTGTTTGTGGTTCAGCGAGGAGATACAGGTGAAATACATACGATGCCACAAACATATTTGATCAAAACACGCTACATTAATCTTGCAAGTTGTTTGAAGTGTGCAATTGGATCAAAAGTCGATCGATCCCACGAAGAATTTATTAGAGGTTGTAAAACAAATACTTGTTCTTTTATTTGCCCAAGTGATGAAAAAAATGGTATACCAAAGAATAGTACCAGATAACACGATGCTGAGAGTTATATCACTTTTAACAGATCTATTTACATTACCCAGCACATTCGATGCAAGAAAACGTAGATGTCTTGTTTTAATCTGGCTGCTTGTAATTATTGGGTTTTGATCAGACTGTTTGTAGTTATTGGACTTTGGTCCAACTGCTTGTAGTTATTGGACTTTGAGCCAACTGCTTGTAGTTGTCAGACACTGATCAGGCTATGTGTCATTGACGGATGCTGATCCGACTACCTGTCGTCGTACGCTGATCCGACCACTCTCCATGGATATATTTAGTCACATAGTTAAAGTATATACTTTTGAGAACACAATGCATTTTATTGAAAACTAACACAGTTTATTTACATAAAATATGATTCTTCATATTTCAAACAATAACACTGCTCATCTTCATTAACTTGCTCTACATTTGCATCTTCTTCGTGGTTTCCATTATCGTTAAGCAGATTATTGTAGGTACCATAGGAAATCATCATTCGCCCAGTCCTGTACAAATTGCTTGAAACCTCTCACATCTCATTTCTTTTGAGCTCTTAGACTATGTCTTACATTTAGTCTCCAAATATTGCGGATGAATTCTGCATCTCCATAAAATACAAAACCACTTCCTTTCCTGAACAAACTCGTGCTTGTATTTTCTGTAGTATTTTACGTGGAATAATAGTTTTGTCTTTCATCTGTCCTTTTCCCTGAATTACTGTGCATTTCTTTAAATTACATCTTTTGACGTCTCTTATCCCACACAATTTTTTATAAAATTTTCTCAGGGGTTAATATTTTGTAATACATAGTCCTTTTCTAAAGTTAATACAGTACAGTGTTACTTGTATATTATTTTCATATTCTTTCTTGTGTGTAATAACTGGCATTGTCCTGATGTGTTCCTCAGCACAACCATATATATACCTGTTGCATGTACACTGCTTTTGTAATGAATTGCTAAGAATTAACACCACACACAACCTACATCCATTATTGGACAAACTAGTTAAGGATGGAGCTGAGTCACAAGCCTGTCGTATTGGTATAGGATGTTGGCTAGGTCGTGTGGTATCCGCCATGTTGGGGCTGTGGTAAAAAATTTTTATGAACGGCTGCTTGGGGAGTCGAACCCCTGACTCTTAGTGTTAATGCAAATTGGTAGCATACAGTAGGTCCATGAGTGGTTTTCTTAGCAAAGGAAGAAGTGTACATCTACCAACGTTATTTCAACATCGGGAAGGATGCTCAAGTAATGTCAGAATATCACTGTGGGAACTCACGCTGGGGTGCTTTTCAAGTGTATAAGCATGGACGTGTAGAATTACAAACAGGGACAAAGTCTGGTACGGCTAACACAATACTAGTGTGACGCCTTATCTTAGATACTCCTGGGCTGTAGCTGTAGCTGTAGCTGGTGGAGCAGGGTGGCTTGCAGGTGGCGGCGAAGTTGTGCCCAGGTAGTAGTTCAAGGTAAAAGATGGTACTCGGTGTGGTGGATATGTGGAAAGGATTGGGTCGTAGCCTAGTAAAGAATCTTGGTATTGGATAATTAACCGGTATATGTTGTGCGGTGGTCTAGCTGATTGTGTAGGTAATTCGAATAATGGTGCTGGAGTATCTGCTTGTTTATTTACTAAATCTAGGAGTTTAACAAGATTCTACACATCTATGCATTGTCTGTGTTTCACCCCTCCCTTACGAATGTAGGGCATTGAGATGCCGTTTAAGAAAAGAATAGGAGAAACAGGTGTATCACGTTCTCCTGCCGTGTAGGACTGTACACATTACACGACGCAAGTTCACACACATTTAATGTTCCTGTCCTGCTTTTTAAGGTGGTGGGTGGAAAGTACGGTGCGCAAGTGATTATTGCGGGGTATCAGTGATGTGTGAGGTTTTATGGTTGGTTCAGTTGTCAGAGCCATCCTCGCTTCTCAACTTCAGTTTTTTACAGCGGTGAGGCGGAGTAGGGATGATCTCTGAACAATGAATTCCACACGTGAAAGGTGTTGGCTTGCCGTGGTGGTTCTTTTACGTGAGGTGCCTGCTATTCATTTCTTAACCAGAATTAACCTTGGCCAGACGGGCCTGAATGAAGTTAAGTGAAATTTTATCAAACACAGTGCCATATAGGCTTAAAGAAGTTAGGAAACCCTTATATAAGATTTATATTAATAGTATAAGCTTTTATTAAAAAACTGTTTTAGACAAATGGGGCTGCACCCTCCTAATAATATTAATATAAAAATTAAAAGAAAAAGACAAAAGGTGAAGTTAACTCAGGAGAAGGCTTCCTGAACAAAATTAATATTAAAATAAGTGTAAGAAATATTACGTGATTGAGTAATGCCACACTGACTATTAAATTAAAAATTAATTAAAATTGGTATGTGTTCAGATTGAACCTAATTAAGCAGCACCAGAAGGTCACTAAAGAAGCGTGGTGGCTGTTGGGGTGGTAGTTAGCAGAAAGAACGTCACTGGCGGGTGTCGAAGGAAAGTTACTAAGGAAGGGAGTGGTTGATGTCGTTGGCATACCCTCTGGGGGCGTCGCCGTCCGGAAGGCCTCTGGAGCTGGAGTTCTTGAATAGGTGGAAGACTTTTTGGACTTCTGGCTGGTTCTCCGGAGCTGCTGGTGGATGTTGAAGTGTAGGATCCTCTGGAGTCTTGAGGCTACCGACATAGTGTGGAAGGTTTGAGCAGCTAGACCCCTGTTAGTTCTCCCTTGTCGCCTCTTAGAACAGGAGATGGTGGCTAGTGCTTACCCTTGAAAGTCTGACACCTTCCAGTGGCCTTGACAGCGGTGGTTGGTGCAGCAGACTACCCTGAGACCAAATCCTGCTGCCTTATTTATACTAATCCGATCAGTTCGAAGGTGCTCCAAAGGGTGTGGGTGAAGCAAGCTCCACCTTTTTGGGGGTTGGACTTGTGATGTCATGCATAGGCCATTGGATTTTTCTCTGTGGTGCTCGCTGTGAGGCGACGAGTTTATAATTTGTTCTGGTCAGCCCGTGCATCTTGGAGGTATTGAATGCTCCAGCAGATGGTGCTTGGCTCTCCAGCTGCAGGATTGTGAAATGCCGCTGCCATTCTGGAGTAGCGGGCGATTCAAACTGGAGTGGAGGAGTGACACTGTTGACGCTCGTGACTTGTAGCTTCACTCATGGGAGCACGTGTTCAAGACTTAATAAGGGGGCAGTTTCCCAAGGCGCTCATGCAGACACATGTCCCGTCTCAGTTTCTTCTTCCATCAGTCATTGTGGACTGGCCCATAAGGATAGTTGCGTTCCAAGATGGGATGCAGTCTCGAGTATAGTGTGCTACATAAAAGCGCAGATCGCGTCACGCGCCATACCTAACCAATATGTTATCTGTAGGTCTCGCATAACTGTATTTCTGTCTGAGCCTCAGCCTCACTGAAATGGAAACAAATGACAGCATGGCAATAGACCGCCTGCGTATCGCAATGTTCCAGTGCACTAACAATGGAAATAGTGTGATGTCTAATCAAAACCGATATATCCAATGTGGTTGGATCATTATCAGAAACTCCAAGCTGTCGGATCAAAACCAGATGTCTCAGTTTTCTCGTGTTTAATAAGTGGTAACTGGAAATAGATATTTCGAAACTGATCTAACTTTTGCAATAGTGTCCAGTTGACACATTTGGGCTGCTCATAACAGCAAGATCTTGAGAGCTGATGAGAGTGAAATGAAGTGAGAATGGAGCAGCATCAGATACAAAGGTGGGAGAAACGTGAGATCCCCGAGAAAATCCACTGACCAGTGGCATCATCCAGCACGATTTCCACTTGTGAAAATCTGGGAGCGGGCCGGCCCAGGATTGAACCTGGTTCACTTTGATGGGAGGCTACCAGTCTAAACCAGTGAGCCATTGCGGCATCCTCAGAATAGTGTTTCCCTTTACCATATTATGTAGTGATACGTATTTTCATAATGTGTGAAACCACGCTGTTATCAGCGTTGTTACTTCCTGTTATAACAGCAAAAGTGGATTTATCGGTTTTTGCTCCAAAAATGGAATATTCTTTGTGAGTTGTAAACTTAAACACATTTTCATTTGTATGATATGATGTATAATTCGACCTGTGGTCATAAATTATTCTTTCAGCTGAAAGTGCAATTTTGATTGAGGAGCACAATTTATTGCAGGCCCGAGTCTGATGTGCGTGCTATCGTAGTAACAGATGGAGAGAGGATCCTTGGCTTGGGAGATCTCGGGGCGTATGGAATGGGTATTCCAGTTGGCAAGCTCGCACTTTACACTGCACTGGCAGATATCAAGCCATATCAGTGCCTACCCATCACGCTGGATGTTGGCACCAATACGCAGGTATGCACTACACTGCTGGCATGTCGTCTCTGGGTACTCCACTGTTGCTTCAGTAGGTATGTCACTGACCCACCAGTTAGCCAGCCATCCTGGGTGGAAGACATTTTTGAAACAATTTTATTAATATTATGTTGCACACACACTCCCTGTCCTTCTCACCTACAGGATGACCTTGTTCCTCTGAATCCTGCATTATTATATGTACTATTTTATTCTGCTGTGTTTTAAGACACTCTTTTATACAATAGTGTGTTTCAAGCCGATTCAAATCCCAAATTATTTCACATTAATAGGTAAAAGTTATACATTAACACAAGGGCTGTATTCTTGAGATAAGCTCTGAGAGATGGTCACTCAGTGGTATGAAATGAGTTCATAAAACCAGCTTAACAATGGCTATAAAGGTGTAGTTCACATAAACCCTAGTTGCTACTGCTGTTTCTCATTGTTCTGTACAAAAGTAAAAGTTAAGTTATACTCTCCTAGGCTGCAAGGTAACAAAGAAATCTCCGTGACATGTTTTTATAAGGCTTTATTTAGGGATGCCTTTGTCTTTAATCTTTTTGCATGCCCAAATTGCAAACTGCGAAAGCTTGGATGCAACATCCACAACTACTTTAATCCACAATTACAAATTCATGAGTCACAAATACAACCACTCACCACTATGATGGTTGCAGGACTAGTTGGCACAAAATAGTGGCAACTTCCAGGATGGTGGAATCAGGCTAACCAACTCCAACAGCACCATGAACCAAGGAAAGTTGAAAAATTGTACCCATAGTCACCACACAAGTTCACTATTTACACAATTTACAAAGGTACATGTCCACACATCACTACACTATTTATCTACAGAGTTACATATCCAAACTTTCCCGGCCACGTTCCCGGCCATGGCTATTTCAACACTTCACCCATGAAAGGCCATGGATAGAGCTTCACTGCCAGATGTTTAGCTATCCCTACAGCAGTTCTCACTGTGGTCACTTGAGAAACCCAATCGTCTCCAGGATGGAGTTACACAATACAACCCAACTTCCATCGCAGCAGAGGGAGTCGGTCGACAAAAATATGCCATGGTCAATGCATTCAAGTCATTGGGGTTTGAGCTCAAGGGAACCAAGGGCCTGGAGTTCAACACTGCCTCTACCTGCACCAGGACTGTGTAAAACTCGTTTATAGTCAACACCTAGTCTCAAACAATTCTCTTGAAATTGATGCTGGTTAACAGCCAGCGGCAGTCAGTCCATGATAGCCCTCACAGCTTACGTGACACGTAGGTGAGCATGTGCGCGCAGACGCCACAACAACGTACTTTCCCAAAATGGGATAAGTGATATTTTCCAGTGCTATGTATGTTTATTTTTTCAGGTCAAAAGTATTCTAAAAAGTGTAATGTCTTTTCTAAAATATGTGCAATGTTTTCAAATTTAAAATGTACGTCGTGCAAATAACAAGGACATTATTATTCAGGCATAAATGCCTATGAAATGAAAAGTTATAAAAACAGCAATATTTAACAATTTAAATTGTTCTTATTATTATGTATTTAAATCTCTCTTGTGCCTTTTCATTTTAAAGATAAAAGTTTTACTCAGCATACATAGCACTTCTGCTTGTGTGAACCCCGTAGGCAGCTATGGTAGGTCCGCCCTACCCTTAACCCTGTCTCTGGGCAGTTGTCCCAGGAGAGCTGATGAGGTAAGACGCTGTCACATACGCACATCATATTTTTGCACAGAGTTAGATTTCCATAGTTCACTTTAGTTTACCGGTTAACCTTTGCTTTGTGTACATTTTGCCAGACATCCCCAGCATAATGCTTCTGCTTAAATAAATCTTGTGCAGCCCTTGTGGCTTTTTGAACTTAATACGAGAAGAGGAGGAAAGATGTCGGGAGATGCCATGCGACCCTCGCAACTTGTAAATCAGGCTTCATCCGCCTATGTTAAAGGCTTTTGATTGTTATTTCTGCATAATTGCTGTGTGCAATATTAAGGGTAATAATGTTATGTATGTATTTTTAAGGTTTTGTCATGTTAAATTGTGTTACGGCCACATAATTTGAGACCACGTGGTTAACAGCTGCCAAGTCCATATCTGCACCATCAATGCACTTAGTGTGTTTATTCTTGTAATATCATGTGTGCCTTAATTAATCTCAAGGTAATATGTATTATTTTATTCAGGGTTCCGTGTAATTTTGATGTATGATGCTTTTATGCATGACCACACAGTCTTTTGCACGTGTTTGATTTTCCCGCCATTAGGCGTGCTACAAGCTTTTGTTTGCTTGAATCACAAGGGGAATAATTTCCCCAATACCGCTACCATTTTGTCCGGTAATTATTTGCCGTTTCCACGGAAAACTATTGCAATTTCGCCTGCACCACGTGATCCACTACGTACTTCATCCAGTGGCATCCATGTCATTTAAGAATGCTTTCATGCATCTGCGTGTTTATTGTGCCTGTTCATATCGTGTCCCATGTTTTATCATCAATATTTGTGTAATTTGTATGGTGACATTATTTTCGTCCTAACCTGCTAAGTGTAAAGACAGTCACCACACACACCACGTGGTTGGGAGATGTGTCCCAACGAGTATGCATTAGTGATATAGGTAATCACATGTGTTAGTGTTCATTCTTGTAATTCTCCGTGTCCTGTCTCCAGGAAAAATCTACAGTCCACCCTAGTGGCTGTAGATCCCTTTCCTTGTCGGGACTGTTTTTTCAAACACCACGGAGAAGTCATCCATCTAGGAGTGCGCTAGTTAAATGATAAGCTAGAGGAATCACCCGACGGAGTTAGCTAGTCATGTCCGAGGTTAATCATTAATTCATATTCTGACCCTGTATGTATTTGGAAATCAATAAATGCAACTCTGTGTCAAACTTACGTTTTTCTCTTTAGCGTTGAACCAGCAAACTCCCGCCTAGTGTTAAATGCTTAGTAATGAACAGTGTTTTGTAAAGACGCTCGGGTGAGATGCACACACACAATCCACAGTATCCCTGAGAACCATGAGTCTCACAGTGCGGTGTCTGGGAAACATCGCTGGCGCCCACCTGCAGTAAGTCAATTGTCATAGTTTGTCTTGTATCTCACCTGACTGCGTCAAAATGAATTTTGTCTATCTTAACCCCAGTCTCCCAGAGTCCTCCAAAATGTGGGGCAGTATGCCAAATGATACCACAAGAGTAGGTATCAATGAACCACAGCAGTTTGATGGGATGGTGAAGACAGAAGTTGTTGTAATTCCTAGAGGGGGTTGTTTGTGTCCATGAAATTGGTCCTACAATCACTGAAGATATCTGATAACCGACCTCAATGAAACATACCTTTTGTATACAGCAAGAAATGTTCCAGTTGACAAGTCTGATTCCAATTTCAAGTTGATCACCTTGGTGGCACAACATACAAACAAGCATAGGCAGGCCTTTGGCTGTTGAGCTTTGCATAGACAATTGGACCTGCATAATCGACTTCCGTCTTTATGAAGGGTTTGACTTATTGAACCCTCATAACAGGAATATTGCCCGTCACTAGCTGACATGACTGGCCTGGCCGAAAACATTTACTGCAATGATGCAGGAAACTAGATATTGCAGGTTTATCAGTCAGGATCTGACTACCCTGGTAACGTTGGCTGGCGGGATGAAGGTAGGCATCTTCTTCGACGGCGTTGGTGGCAGCAGAGATATTGCACGTGGCACGCACCAGATGAGGTTCAAGCTGCTGGAGATAGTCGAGCTGGAGGTAGACCCTTTCAGATGTGCAGCCTCCTCTTTCTTCCAGGTGTAAACCTGGTTAACATCTGAACCACTACTCTTTCAGTACCCCAGCCTGAGCTAGGACCTACTTGGCAGCTTTGCCCCACCCAGCCCTATGGTGAAACATAAGTGGGGTGAGAGACCGAAGATGTTTATAGTGAGTGGCCAGTAAGTGGTAAACACAGCCTGCTGAAGTGTAGGGTGCTGGGTGTGAAGTTAGATAGGATGCCTGACTACAGGTCTTCAGTCCAGTGGCTTGGCGAGTGTGATGTTGTTGGTAGACCCAAGTACCAAACTGAAGGTTACAGCAGTAGGACTAGGGCTGACCACTCCCGTGGCTCCCTGGCACTCCCGTCGCTGGCGGACCCAGGTGTCTCATAGAGTGGGGCTTCTAAGGGTTTGGTCTATCGTTTCCAAGCAAGTGACCTGGCGAGCGTGGCATTGCTGGTGGACCCAGGCACTTACCATAAGGTTGATAGTCCATGAGACAACTGCTCTAGTGAGGCCCAGGAAGACAAGCTTTCTAAGCTGCACCTGGAGACAGTTCCCACATGTTCAGGTTGAGGATGATGTTTTGGATCGTGGCTATCCCTGGAAGAGTCTTACTAGATCTGGTGACAAAACAGGAAATAGCGGGAGCACGGTGTTTAAGAGAAAGAGTGCTGGAAGAGACATCTCAACCAAGTCAGATTTATTCCTGTTTTATTGATTGCTCAAAAACACACACACACAAACCAGCCTGTACCATGACTAAGGCCTAAAGAGCCAATCCTAAGTTGCCAACTGGTTATTTACTTAGTCTCGAAAGAGGCTGCAGTGCGACGGGTGAAGGCATCCCCAAGTCAGCAGTACTTGTACTAGTCAACTACAGGTGAGCTACAAGGTAGCTGGAAGTGCAGCAGGCTTCGGTGTGTTGGCGGGTAGTGAGACGGTGTCCTGCAGAGTAGAACTCTTGACAGTGCTGCAAATGGCAGTGAGAAGTTGGTAAGACTCTCGGTCAGTAATGTTATGCGAAGGTAGACGCAATGTCTGGTGGGTCTGGGGCAGCGTGATGTTCTGCAACTAGAGTGGTGCAAGACAGACTTGAACTGATGACTGTCAGTCCTATTTATACACTGTGCAAAGGGCCAGCGCTGGGGTTACAGGAAGTGGATGGAGAGAAACATAGAGAGAAGAGAGTTAAAGAGCGGCTGAGATTTACCCTCTTATGGCTGGAGGGTTAGAGAGCAGCTATGTGACGCAAAGAGGATTGCAGCGCAGCAAGGGACAACAGTTGGGCAAACCACCTTGGCTTGAGGGCGTGCTGTGGCATGTACAGCATTATTTATGGCTCTTCTTACGAGGGGGCTGTGGTGAGGCTAGCTGAGAGTATATCACTGTAGCTCGCCAAACATCCTCCCTCCCCTTCCTCCTTCCGTTAGCTGGAGCCACAGGCACGAAAGGCGAACATCCTCTCAAAGGCATCTGGACTCTCGATGGCGACTGGAACAGTGATTCTCTCTCGCTCTCTCTCTCTCTCTCTCTCTCTCTCTCTCTCTCTCTCTCTCTCTCTCTCTCTCTCTCTCTGGCCCCCACACGCTTAACCTGTGAGACTAGTATAATCAAAGGGTGTAGGAGGAAAATGGTCAGCATGACCAAAAGGATCGTAATCCTTACCCTCGCATGTGAGACTGTGGTACAGATTAGGCAAAAAGCTGTTACGTACAATTATTACAGTCAGGTTGAGAGTTTTAAATGGGATAAGCAGTTGAAAAGTTATTTCACAGCCCATTGCAAAGCTAGTGAAAAAGTAAAATAAAAGATTACAATTACTTTGAATCCTAGCCTTAAGGAAGTAGCTAAGTCCACTGCAAAAATTTACTAAGTAAAGTTCTCTCACCTTGCATATATGTAAAAGACGTTAAGTGGTGTAAATCTCAACTAACGAGAAAAATATTCAGTGAGAATATGCTCTTTTGGTTGGTAACTCCTAGTTGCATTGAAAATGGAAGCTACTACCGGATACGAAATTCGGCTGGTTACACATAAAAATACACAACAGAACACTTAGGATGGAGCCATTCAATTGTTTACCTTGAGGTAAGTAAGTGTCCATGTAAATCTTTTGTCTTGCTTTACAGTATTGGCTCATGTTAAAAGAGAAATTATTATTATTATTATTATTATTATTATTATTTGCACAGTTACACAAGGTTCACAAGTTACAAGTGATGAGACACCGGTTGTTCAAAATTTACACAATATGTAGAATTGCGTTAGGTTGACAAATATCAAATTGACAAAGTGAACAAAGTAAGTTACACGAAGATAAACTATGAATAAGAACATTAAGCGCAACGTCAATATCGGTAAACAGTACTATTGTGCACGTGAGGCAGTCTAACAAGGTTAAACAAAGTTTTATCACAAGAGATTTTGGCAAAATGGTACACAATAATAAAAGCAAGAATTAACTTGAGTAGCAAAATGCTAGTGAGAAATGTAATTTAAGACTAACAAATATCTTAAATAAGAGTGGTTGTACAAAACAACACGTGAATGAAATGTGGTTTGGAATGGGCTAGCCATTCAAAAGTTCGGTGCATTACTAATCTTTATTAATGAAAAAAAATTAACAGTGAGCTAAGTCATCTTAGCACGAGGTGCAAAGCACAATGAGTGATACAATAGTAGTACAAAGGTGGTACCTAGGGTTATATAAGTGATTGTACAAAAGTAGTACAAATGTGGTGGGTGTACGAATAATAAAACAGTAAGGTACACAAACCTGTTGGCACAAAAATACTGATTGGCACTAGCCATAACTTGGCTTCCAGGCATACTTTCATCTAGGGTATATTACTTTGGCTGGTCTTATTTACATGTTCTTTAAAACTTATTTATTGGTTAATGCCTCTGGCTAATGGCCTTAATTCTCAAATGGCTGTTAAGCTGCGTAAAAACATTTAAATTGCAAAACTCCAAGCAAAAATACAAGCAAGAAAACAAGTGACGCATAGCTAGTACCTTTGTCTATGGCATCAAAACAGAAATTGGCTGAACAGACACGTCTTGCATTTCTGGTTGGCTGAGCCCAATACATGACCAGGTGTTTCCTTAGCTTGCAGGTTTCTTGACTTAGTACGCACTTGGCAATTACATAAAAGGGATTTTGCTTCCGTACAAACTCCCTACTATAGGCTATATAGCTAACACGCACACATATAAGGCTAACTGAACCTACTCTCACACACACACACGTGGTCAGGGCACTTCACGTTGCTAGGTGGAGGCTCTTGGCAGGTGTGTTGCTGCCGAAGGACTGCGTCACACACTGAGTCTGTGACTAAGCGGGTGAGGGGTGCACAGCACTCTACTCAGTCTTAGTTCTGTTGTGGAGCCGGCCAGCTGTAGGTAGGAGGGTGGCACTACAGCATCTCCTTGTACGTCTGGGCTTACCCTCGATGTTTGTTTGGCAGGCTCACCAAGGCTGCTCTCTACACTGCAGCGGCATGTTGCGACACTCGGCTGGTGGTGCAGGCGGTACTGGGTCAGTGAGTCGGGGTTCAGCGACCCACGGCATGAAGGCTGGTGCCTCTGGGTTCTGCTGGCTGGCTGGAGGGGTAGTGAGGACTTCCCCTCTCAGAGGATGAGCGACAAACTTCTTTCTCACCTCTGCTGCATCTGGTGCGGTGGCCGGTGAATGTGCTGGAGTGGTGATAACTTTCCCTCTCGTAAGGTGAGCCGCTGGCTGCCTCCCTGCCTTTGCTGCAGCGCTGGCTTCTCCCAGCATGGTGATTAGTTTGCCAGAGGGGGCATTTGGCACTCTATCTTCCCCTTGGTTGGCACTCGTCCCCGTGAAGGCGGATGCTGTAGCTCCGAAGTTGGCGGCAGCATGTTAGGAGAGGGAACTTGCTTGAGGGTGCGGCGGGACTGGTGGCCGGCGCCGTGATGACTGCTGTGTCTGTAGTGCCATGTCAAGTAGCGTGCTTGACATGTTGGCGGCACTTTGTTATTACTGTTCGCTGTTTGTAACCAGTCTCCGGACTTGGTTTCTCCTACGCTAATTGCACGTATTCTTTGGTGACTCGTGGGTGCAGTCGAGGCTTGGCAATCTGTTGCCAGATTATGGAGCTGTTCTTTACAGCTCTCAAATATAATTTACCTTGGTGGCAATCGATGGTTGTTCGTTGTTAATTCAGCCACCACATTCCTAGGACGATCCTCTGCCAAGTCTTTTACCACATGGAAGTAAGTCTGTATCACTTTGCCGGCAAACCACAGGGTCTATGCCAGTCTTTCCTTTGTTGATAGGTGGGCTCCTTTCTGAGCCATGTATATCTGCGTGTTGCCAGCAGGCTTAATTTAGTTTCTTTACTCTTGGGGGATAACGTCCTTGGAAATAAAGTTGGCACTAGTTGCCGTGTCGAATGTGGCTAGTTTTATGGTCTTTGCGAAAAGCACTGTTATTTGCAGAGGATCTCATAAGATCGGCTTTTCCTGCATAACTGCAACTTTTAGGGCTTCTCCTTCTACTTTGCTGGAGCCCCTGCCCTGTTGGGCTTCCCGTTTGTTGGAGCTTTTCTCAGTGTTTTCTGGCTCCTCCTTTCTCTTTGCTTCGGGTGCTTGGGCTGGTCCTGTCTGTCTGCTCTGGAGTTTCTGCCTTAGGACTAGGCAGTCTCAGTGGAAGTGCCTGGCAGGGCAATGCCAGAACTTTAGGAGTATTGTAGGTGGAGCAGCAGTAGGTCCTGACGTTCGATCACATGTTAGGTTTTCAGTAACTATTTTCTTTCCTGTAGGTGTAGGCATGTTCTTGGTTTTTGCGTGCGACTTGCAAATGTCCGCCAGTTCTATTTCTAGAATACGTGCCCGTCTCATCAGCTCTTCCAGCATTGCTCTGGGTTGCAGCGTCGAGCTCTTCTCGACTTGAGAGTACTCATTGGAAGATTATAGCTTTATGTTGATGCTGTCAGGTGAGACACAAGACAAATGGTGACACAATAACTTAGGGTAGATGGGCGCCAGCGGTGTTTCCCAGTCACCGCACTGTTGAGACTCAGGGTTCTCAGGGATACTGTGGGTTCTGCGTGTCCATCTCATCTGAGTGTACTTACAAATCACTTTTCATTACTAAACTTTTATCACTGAAAATCGGCAAGAGGTTGCTGTTTCTACAAAGGAAGGACTTTGAGCACTGGTACTTGCTTTTTACTCTGTTAACCATACAAAATTGTGCCAACGTTAACCTTATGAAAACTCGGATGTGTATAGCTAACTCCGTTTGGGTGCTCCCAGCCCACAATTAATCTAGCGCACTCCTAGATGGATGACTTCTCTGTGGTGTTAGAAAACGCAATCGTCATAAGGAAAGGGTTCGACAGCCACTAGGGTGGACAGCCAATTTTTTCCTGAAGACAGAGAGCAGAGAATTACGAAATGAACAAATACGTGTGATTATTTAGAATCACTAACGCGGACTCGTCGGGGCTTGTCTTGCCGCACGTGGTTAGTGAGGTGACTGCCTATACACATAGCCAGCTAGGACAGAAATAATATCACTGTAGAAATTACATAAATGGCACAAATACAGTTGAAATATGATGGGACACGACATGGTCACAATAAACACGCAGATGCGTGAAAGCAAACTTAGATGACGCGGATGCTGCTGGATATGATTCGTAGTGGATCACGTGGTGCAGATGAAATCTGAATCTTCCTCCAATGGAAAATTCTGTTCAGATAATGATTTCAGGGTAATTGTCATGTTTAATTGTTTTACGGCCACATCACTCGTGACCATATGATTAATAGCCGCCAAGTCAATGTCCACACCATCCGTTTGCTTTGAGAGTTTGTGTAAAATCATGCTGCTTTTACGGTCCAATGAAATGGTGGCCACACTGCCACATGTTTACTTGATTGGACGGCGGCCCAGGGTGGTTGTTGTCCTGGCCCTGTGCTGGGCTGGTGGCCTGGTGTCCCCCAAACCAGGGATTGGTGATACTGAAGGGTATGTTCTTACTCTTGTGGATAGCGGCTACTATCGTTTGAGGATACCTGGCGGTCTTGACAAGTGCTGTAAATAAGTCTTGGGAGGAAGCTGGGAGGGGAGGCTTCTCCAGCTGGCAGGCAGCGTGAGCTTTATCCCGTGGGGATAGGCTGCGAAGTGCAGTTGGAGCTGGGTTACAACTTAGGTTAACTTCGGAGGTGTTAGCTACGCCTCTTATCTTATGCTGAGAACCACTCTTTGGAGTGTATGGCATAAGGAAGGTACTACTACCAGCCTCGTTTAGAGTGAAGCAAACTACTATGATCCCTAGCTTTGTGTACTTCCAAGGCCGCAGCCGCACAGGCAAGAGTTTTACACTGTGCTCCTACATTCGGCCCAGTTCAAAGCGGTGGACGGAGTATAGATTGGCCTGGCTGACTAGCCACCTTGTGGATATCTTTAGATTGGTGGTGGCTCTACCCTACGGTACACGTGGTGTACAGTATGGGTGGCCTTCTAATGGGTGTGTGGTTGATGTATGTGCATCCCGGGGAAAGGGACACGCAGTCCTGCCATATGGTTTGTACTTGGTTGAGTGCGGTCTCTGGCTTCACTCTGGTGGGCGCGGCCTTTACATAGGACTAACACAGTACACTAGGAAATGAGCACTCAGAAGTAAATGAGAACATGTATATATTCTAAGGAGACTATACACAGGGGCCTGTATTACCTTCTAAACTATCCCTGTGTTAAACAGAAAGACTACGTGAATCCAGGTGAAGGAGACTATCTGGCTAGGTAGCTAAGAAAATAACAGGGCCTAACTAATTCTAACTGTTGTCCATAAGGGACTGTTGAGGACCACTAGCAAAAGGACAGTAGTGTGATTGCCATTTGCAGCAGCAGGTGAGGCAAGCGAGAGGTGTCCAGAAGAGACCGTTGAACCACTACAAGAGGTGGTAGTGTTAGCGCAATTGCTGATACCATTAGGTGAGGTTGACATAGTCTTCTAGAGCTGGTGGTAAATACCCTCTGGAAGGTCTTGAAGGCATTGGTGCAGTAGCTGAAGAGCTTCTGATAGTGATAACCTGGTGATCAGCATAATGCAGAGAACTCTAGCACCAGGAGTGGTAGTGTGTGTTGCTGGAGTAAGCTTCTTCCTGCCCAGTTCACAGCGGTGGAGGTGGCATGGACTCTTGGTGAGTAGGATCCTTTCAGCCCAATTTCGAGTGGTGGAAGAAGCTAGGTGTACTCGTGAGTAGGCTTCTTCTGGTCCAGTTCAGAGCTGCAGAATAAGCTAGGCATATTGAATATCTTTGGGCGGCACGTGGACTTATATTCTCCTTGTCTGCAGGGCGTGGCAAACACTGTCCCTCGAGCTGTCTGCTGGAGTCATCTGCTAACATAGTCTGCTGGTGGTTGTCTGCTGATGCAGTGAGCATCATCCTTTTTGTATTGGTGCTGCCATCCCTTGGTGCGCTGTAGAACTACAGCCATTCGGCCGATAGTACAATCTCATTTTGGGGAGGTTGACATGACATCTTACTTGGAGCGAAAGAGTGAAAAGTACAAGCTGGATGGACATGTTGTAATAAGGCTCCTCGTAGCAAGGGCGTATCTTGTAGGCACGTGACCAACCTTTAGTACTGTCGAGGTGTGTGTATAGTCAGGAAATGTCACACGTACAAATTTTCAAAATAAATCATATGGCAGGTTGTCTCTTGAGATATGATGACAGAAATGTATAAATAAGGTGAGCATTATAAAATCTATCTAGATTTACACACATTTGAAAAATATTTAAAGATTTTCCTACAAAGTCACAAGTGCTTTGGTTGCTATTAAATTTTGATATTAAATAGTACAGTTGTTTAGATGTTACTAGAATTAATTTTAGTGTTGGTGTTTTAAATCATAAATTGAAAATTTGTTTACGGGTGAAGTTGAGATACCCATTTTAAAGATCAAAGATTGTTGCAGAAACTGCTTGATGACCCGCTATACATTGGGCTGCGACAGAAACGTGTCACAGGGCAAGAGTATGATGATTTCATCAACGAATTTATGCAGGCAGTCGTGAGACGATATGGCCAGAATACGCTTATACAGGTTGGTATTATCATGTACATATCCAAGAGTTTATTTATATTTAGATTGTTAATTTCTCCTTCTACCTCTGTACTGGCATAATCAATGAAGTAGATTAACTTTCGCAGGTCAACAAAGGGAAGAATCCTTAACATTGTGCAGCAAAGGACCATATAAAGTAAATATAATATGATGTTACCATAAAGATAAGAAAATTTATTTGACTTTCCCTTCTGCCAGAATTTTCAAACCTACACAACATATAAATATAATGCACACATGTATGTGTCTCATCTGTGAAATACAATAACAGTACAAAAATAATACAGTTGTCAAGAATGGAACACAGGCAGTCCTTGACTTTCATACATCCAAGATTCGTACAATTCACTCTTTCATACATGACATATTATCACCTATAATTCAACTTTAATGCATCCAATCTGGTATTTTATACAACTAGCAACCTATCAACATATCTATACAGCACTGTTAGTTGCCATCTAACAATGCCTGCCCCATGTTATTCAGCCTTTGTGGATCGTATGTTATGAATGTTTAGATAAGGCTGTCATATTGGCACAATACAAATGATTGCTTCTGTTGAAATAATATACAAATCTCTGAAAAATTTTTACATAGTTTTTACTACCTATAAAATAAAATGTTACATTTGCAAAACAATTTTACAGAAAGTAGGAAGCATATTTAATTACCTTATTTATTCACATATTACTTACAATCAGATATGTATAAAGGTATTAAAATCAAGGAAGTATTGCACATGTATATTTATTTGTGATTTTCAATTAAATACGTGTTCAAAACAACATGTTTATCAATTGAATATATTATCTTTCTGCCAAAATTAATTGTTTTTACAAATTTTCTTGTAACTTTGGAACAGAACCCCTCTTATTGCATGCATATATATGATTCAACTTTCAACCAATTCAACTTTCACACACATTTTCAGGAACACATTACGTATGAAAGTAGAGGACTATCTCTAATTGACTGCAAAAGGAGACAATAAAGAAAAAGAATTTTAGATTAAATTTACCAAAATAAATACAGAATTTCTAAAATATTTCAAGAGGTATACACAATGGACTTCAAAATTTCCTACTTTTTTTTTTAGACAAAGGTGATGTGTGTGAACACAAGGAACCAACAGATGAAAACATGAAAACAACAAATACTAAATTTTAATATGTTCACGTAACTTTCACAGTTCCAGAAATGTTGCGTGGTGACAATGTATCCTTCCACCACAGCTGTTCTATCTATGAAGAAAACTTGAAGGGGAGGGTAATTCTCCGCAGACATTGTTTTGGCTCGCACTATATTATTTGTTCCTTTGATGTCTTATTTCATGGTGATACACGAGGATGGTTGGATGTCAACTATTCTGTTGCCATTCCAACCAAGCTTATGTATTCTAGTCTGTATCTTATTATAGGAGTAACAGTTATGTAAACAACTAGGAGTCATATACTTGACTTTATTCAGTACTTGGAATGAATATTGTTTATAAAAGTTGTAATAGATTGCAGAAAATTAACTACAGAAATGATTGGAGACATACCCTAATAATTACAGTGAATAAATATTGTAAGGAATTGGATTTTGTATTAAATGATTATTCACATAAAGACTAATTGGCAAAAATAGTTTCCTTACATAATTGGGCTTCAAACCTTTTGCTATGGGTAAGTGTTATATTGTACTCTTCACCACACAAACATGATGCATAGTTTCCACAACTACCGAAGATGGTATAAAAATTGAGGATTTGCTTTTCTATTTGACTCCAACGAAATAAGTCTGCAACTTGATATATTTTTGTGCATTTCAGTTTGAAGACTTTGCTAACCACAATGCATTCAGGTTCCTAGACAAATACCGAGATAAGTACTGCACGTTCAACGACGACATCCAGGGAACAGCATCTGTGGCTGTTGCTGGTCTGTTGGCCTCTCTGCGCATCACCAAGACAACTCTTTCAGAGAACGTTATACTTTTCCAAGGTGCTGGTGAGGTGAGCTGTCATAAAGTTTTACATTTTGTACATAGTAATGGGATAATTGTAAGTAGTTTTAATCAATTCAATTCAGAATGCATTCCTTGGATAAATGTCTGTCTGAAATTAACAGAGTTAAAAAGTAAGTTAGCTTCTATAGAGGTATATATTTTCTTTATAAGCTTTTATGTTCATAAAAATGATTTAAGTCATCCTAACATACAACTTTCTAATAAACTAATATTTATTAATGTGTGTTCTTCCAAAAAGTCAATTTTTCTTTCAACAGTGGTGTTTTATTTATTTCAATTTAGATTTTATGCCATTTGGGTAGGCTGGTGCCCAGTATTTCAGTTCAGAAATATTGGTTCTGATAAGATTGATTTCTGAATGATGATGTAGATCATAATATTGTAATCTTAGTAGCATAAATAGGCTGCAACTAGTTTATCGAGAAGGCTTCCTTGTTTTTCATGAACTGAGGTGTTTGGTGTTTATGTATGGTGTGTTATGTAGATTGAGCAGTACAGAAGTTACATGGTGCACAGAATAGTAAGACTGCTAATGAATGGTGGCAGCTTATGTAGAGTATGTGTGGTACAGCCTTGCTTATGAAGTGAATGGGAGCCTTTTCACACAATCATATTGTTGGTAATCTTTTTATTGACTGTTTGCAGTTAGCAAGCCAATAGGCCACCTCCAAAATCTCCTGCTACACACTGCGATTCACTGTAGGGTGGTGCAACAGATCTTTGTCTGGCCTCTGTGCATCATTTTAGTTTCCAAAATACTCTTAGAATATTTTAACTTTGAACTCACTGTGTGGAATGAATACAGTGGAACACTGTTATAACTAGAGATGGGCTGTTACCGATACAGATACGATTAACTAGCCGATAACACGACCATTGGCATCTGCGCCATCTGAACATTATTTGTCAATTATTATTCACCGATTAGTAGCACTAATTTATTTAACACAATGTTAAATAACCCGGCATGCTACATCTCGTAAAGCGTTAATTTACCGCATCCGTCAATCAGATAGTCAGTCCGAAACCCAATGTATATTTGGAACAATTGTTTTTCAATGATTTGTTCCCATTTATATTTTACCGTACTTTCTGTTGGTACATTGACCAATGATTGTGTGCATCGTTTGCTTTTTGACACTACATGAATGCAAAACAATGCAGTTCATCAACAACTGGTGCTATCGATAGAATTGTTTACATCCTGCAAGAGTTTTTTGTTTTATTTTCTTGAATTTTTACTGGTTTTACTGCATTTGTATGTTGACGACAACGAGAAAGCAGTCTTTATTCTTATTCTTATGTTTTTACTGCACATGTAGGTTGGCGGCAATGAAAACGAATCACACATTTTATGGCACTGTTGTCATTGAAAATAGAAAGTTATAACAAATACACTAGATTTTGATGGGCGTAGTTCTTATTCGAAACTGTCTGCTGTGTGTTTGGTTTGTGTTAAAGGTCTGAATAAGCCTCGGCAAGTAATAATTGGCAAAAACTTTCGAAAATATATCAGTTATCATTATTTTTAGCAAAGGGATTGAGTATGCCTCGGTCGACAAAGGAATACTAAGCGAAAATATTAACAAAAATAAAAAAAAAATTTCGCTCAATTTCAAGTGAACATTTAATATTAAATTGATTTCAATAAGTTCTTTTTAATGACATCCTTAGGCTGTTGGTTTAAACAAACATGTATTTTGAGGTTATGTATGGTATTTCTCAGATCTAAAATCCAAGTCTGCATCAGATTGCCTGAAGTTTTGAAGGTTGACTTTAATTAACTTGGTTTGTAATGAATGCTGTATTGTCTGGTTACAGTTTTTGCTTGGCTGTTAAGTCACTTATTTGCCCTTGTTAAACTGTCTATCTTATAATTTATTATTAAAATTAGTGTTGTATTTCATTTCTATGCTGTAGACACCTATTACAAAGTGCTTAATGTGTTCATAAAACTGAATACTTAAATTTAAGTAATAAAAGTATGTCCAAATATTGGGAATTGGGAATTATGATTGTGCTCATCAAAACTGATATTGGCATCACAGTAATCTGCAGCACCGGCAGCTGACAATCGGTATTGTTGGTATCTGTAAAATGTGGCATCGACCCATCCTTAGTTATGACATCCCCTGTTATAACATTTTCCTGCTTAATAAGCCGCCTTATCGTGGTCCACAAACATATTTTTCAATACAAAATTACCATCTTGTCAAGTTTTCCCTCATATACGGCTGATATGTTTTGGGCCCCTTGAGAAGTGTTATAACAGGGTTCTCTGTACTTGCTTCTGTGGATGATGCAAGAGAGATGGACAGTGCTGAACAGCTGAGGTGTCTTCAGTGCTAGTAGGGGTTATGCAAGGTGAATATGGGGTAGCAGAATACAGTGATGGAGGAAGTAAGAGTACTTTAGGAAATCCACTAGCCAATAGTAATGCCCATCACATTTTCCATAAGCGAAAATCTGGAATTGTAACGCACTGGGAATGGAACATAATTCACCTGAGGAGAGGTCTGGCCACAACACCACAGCAGGCTCATATCTGCTCTGGTGAAACACCACTGCCCTGAAGTTGACTACAGGAACACATTTGTTTGTTTTCCTTTTACTATGAAATAGAGTACTATTTATTTGTTCAGTAGACACAGGCATTATTGAAAAAGGGCAACTATGTATAAATCGTGGTATTAACTTTTATACCAACGTAAAAGTTTGTTGTGCTGACCTTCAACAGTTTACATAGTGAATATTGAAGATGGCCATGAAAACATAAAATGTGTTTTTATAATCCTTGTCAGACTCAAGTAACTTACATTTGACCTAAAAGAATATATTGCATACTAGTCCAAATTTTGCAGTTTTCAGAACTAGCAAATATTGATGTTCCTTTAGAAACATTGAAGTAAATCAGAATTTTAATCTATGGATATTGAATGGTGAATATATTTGAGGAGTCAGAACTGTTATTGAACTTGAACAAAACACTCAAGAGGATAAATTTTACTAGAAGTTTATTTACATCAAAAATCATTTTACCCATGTTCCTCCATTTTTACAACACACACTTTCTATTTCAGTGTTACCAGTACAACTGTACAGAAGGTAAGAAAACAAAATTATTTTAATGAGGGGAGGTGTTATCAGCAATAAAATAGTTTAAGATACTAACGCATGATGCTGTCAGGTGCAGGCTGTAACTAAGTCATGGGAAGAGCTAATCTCTTTTGTGCAGACATGTTACACAAGGGGTTAACTGGCTAGTCAAATATTATTTGCCGGTAGGTGCCCGACAAGTGTGCAATGTGGGTCGAGTTGCATGTTGGATTGATTGATACGAAGTCATTTCCTGGCTTGGTTATGTGCTGGGTGGTGCTACTAGAAGTTGCCTGGTTACCTGCACTGGTACTAGAGCGATTCAGTGGCGGTGCTGGTTGAGCAGGCTGGCTGTAACTTCAGGAGATTTTGAAGGCGCCAGTGGCGCCTCAGGTAGTACTGCAGCTAGGACTGCTGGCATATGTCTGGGTTGGGCTGGTGCTGCGGCCTCCTTGGAACCACGGGCAATTTAGGCCCAATGGCACGTCTTCTCCGTGTCTGAAAGCAGCAACAACTGGGTGCAGGGTCTCCAGCGTCTTCTTGGGAGCTGCAAAGAGAGAGGTGGGGGAGCTGGGGGTTTAAGCAGCACCAACTTGCGGGCGACTTGAGCTCGGTATGGGGGGTTATCTTGGCAGAATACCTTATCAGATGGGGTGCAGCCCTAGGTAGATTTATAGGTAGCAGTGGCCTTTCTCTCCTGCAAATCCATACCACCCCTTTTGATGTAAGACCTGGAGGGGTGCTATGGCTTATAGTACGAGAGGAGAGCAGGCGATACTGGTCCCTATCTAAGCATGTTCTGCCTCTGCGGTGGCTGGGCCAACGCAGAGCCGTACCGTTACCCCAACCGGCAATACAAGTGGGGTGGTGGTTGGAGGTTGGGTTTTCTGTTTCGTCTGACAACTGCGGGTTTAAGTCCTAAGGCGGTCAGGCCTGCCAGTACCGGTCAAACGCTCCCTCTGGCATCTCACCTGATGTGATTGGAGTACAAAATGGCCTGGGTGTCTAGCCTCCTTAGGGGTGTATGACTAGTGGTTGGGGCTCTGCCGTTCGATGCACTGGGTGCACTGAAAGGGTAGCCATCAAGTGTGTGTGTGTGGTTTTCGATATAAGAGTCCCTGAGGGAGAGCTTCTAGTCCTATACTAGATGGTAAAAGTGGTTGGTATAAAACCCAGTCTTCCTACTCCACTCTAGCGAGCATAGCATCTACTAGGATTCTACAGTCACCTCAGGAAATGGTCAAAGTAGGTGAGAAACATGTTTTATTCTGGGGAGGTATAAACATGGTGGCCCATACTATCTCCTAACTACCTTGAACTTACCGGAAGTATTAGCTATGCAGATTCCAGCCGAAGTGGACCTGGTTCTAGACTAGGGGATGGCATTTTGGACTAGGTATCCAATCTGCTAACGAGGGTTGACAACTTCTTCAGGGATGGCCGGGGGAGATCCTCTGGAAGATCTAATAAATGTTTGTGATGGTGCTGAAGAGCTTCTGGGTTATTTTAGGTGACTAAGAGAGGTCAGAGAGCTCCAGCGCACAAGGCGGTGGAGCGAGCTGCAGGTGCTGATGTGGCTCTAAGAACAGCAGACTTACAACTGGCGATATTTGGCCGGGGCACAGGTACATATACCGCTGGCCGGCCCTTTGCCTGGGTGGCATGGTGGTGTGACAGGCACTTGTCTGTAGGTGGAGCCAAGGGTTGCCTGCATGGCCTCAATTGTTGGAAAGAGCGCAGGTGGCACTAGTCTTCGGTGTGCCCTTGAACTACTCGACCGCTCGGGGTTGGCTGTGGTGACTCGGACGCTGGCTTTCCAAACGTGACATTATCTTGAGGGGGTGGCATGGCATAATTTACTGACTGAGGTGATGAAAAGTATAATTCTGATGCGTTTGTATTATTCCCCGCAACAAGGGAATAACCTGTAGGCACTCTGGTAAAAATTACACTTGTGCAGATCTGCACCAGGGAAATTACAGATAGATCAAGCAAACTCAGTTCAGCTTGGATCAGTATGCATCATGCGTCAATACAAACAATCTTTTCCTGAGCATGCTGAACTGTATTCCACTGAGGGATGACGTGGCGCCATGGTGCCTCAGTGGGTAGAGGCAGGATTTAAGGAGCTGTGAAATTTTGAAGGTTATTTTACCCGGGGCGCTAGACATCGCTGGACGATGTCGTGAGTGTTGGTAGAGGCGAGGTTTCCTTCAGGGTTGTTCGGCCGATGACCAATGCTATCCTGGACTGCTACTCCTTATAAATGCACTGTACAATTATTCCAAATGCGTAGTGCACAGTGGCATGTTGGGGTCAGCTCACGCACCCATGTTACGTAATATTGCAGCATACAAAAGCTCGGCAATTAGGTTGACGCAGTGACTTATCGGTTAGTCACACGCCTACGTTTACACACACAGTAATTGCACATTAACGAATAAAGAAAATACATATTAGGACACTGGGTGAAAAAGGTGCGGGGATTCTAAGGGCCCGTGCCTTGAAGAGCCCGAAGGCCACAAAATAATGTCCACATGAACAGTTTTCCATGCATAAATGATGCCATTTATTTACCAAGGTTCTTAGGCCTACACTTTACATATATAATCACACTTCACGGCTTCAACCTGCCAGTGAGGTAACACTGTAAAAATGGCACGAAGTCGATAAAAATTATGTGCGTGGTTTTAAGGATGCCAGCTCATCTACGACACAGGTGAGAACATGGAAACTGTATCTCAGGGCAGTAGCAGGTTGACAGCCCTGTGGTGGTCCCCTCTCGGCACATGTCAACGAAATAATAAATTCAAGAGTTCACATACACATTTACACTGTTCATAAACTGAGCATGTATGTTTCTGGAGTGTGCCAGTGCCCGAAGGTACATTAAATACTAATGCAAATGAAATAGACAAGAGTCCAATGAAAGCGTACATTGGAAAATGAGATTACAATTACTGACGATACACTACATTTACTGACAATACAGTACCCTCACCTGATGCGGGCATGGCATAGTAGGCTTACCATTGACTGATACAGACAAAAGCACTGTTAAGCGCATTGAAACTTAAATGCATTACACCCTCCGGTGCCACAAGTCTGATGGAGAGGAGCATAAATACGCAGAAGGAGCAAAAACAATTAAACACTTCCGATACTTACAAACTTACTATTTCAGCTAATATGGTTGATGCAAAGTGTTGAGAGCTCCCACAGCGTACGATGCACGTCTATACTCTTTGGCCAGCAGATCAATACTAAAGATGGTGGCTCAGAGATTGTTACCTAATGGAGATCTCCCGCCAGAATTCAGAGGGAGAAAGAAAATATATACACTTGAACAAGTATACATAGTAGAACAATCAAAAGCATAAAACAAGATCTGGAGGAATTACGAACGTAATTCCGATGTAAGAAATAATTTAATCAAAGTTGATATTTATAGTTTGCTATGCGTGCCAGAAAAATAAGTTGCGTGGAAGAGCCTGGATAGGATGGCAAAGTATGTAGAAAATCGTAATGAATAAAATAAGACATTTAACACTTACATAGGTGCATAAAAGAACAATATTAAATTAAAACATTACTTTAATATTAGGTTGAAGAATTTAAGTTTGGGCATGTGCCATGGCAGATGCCAGAATTGCAGATATCATTTACGTTATAGTTTAACAAAATTGAATAAATGCATGTTGCCCTTTTTAATAAAAAAAAACATGACACAAACACTATAAAAATATCTTATGAATTTAAAGCATCTCAAGTCATTGGTTATTAGCATTACGTTAACATTGTGGCTTTGCACTCTGAAGCTTATTACACTTTATGGGAGAATAAGGGAAATAACACTTTCCCTTTTATATTTGAGACTCTGCTTTCAGGGGAACAGATTACTTTAGCACTGTAAACACACTGGGCTAAGTTTACTCGTCGTTACATAGGTCATTCGAATCACTGGACAGTTCACTGACCCGTTCATGCATGAACGGCTTGTGTGATGCGTACACTGAATGCACGATTGTGCACGGCTGATGCATGAGCAGAGCAGCAGTGGACTTCATCCCGAGCGGGACAGTGAAGGCGACGTTGAACTAGTAACAACCGAATGGTGTACAGAACGTATAGTACTGGCTTGATGGCTCATCCAGCTCCACGTGATAAAAATAACAGTGAAAATGGCCATATTGTCCAGCTGACAACTCAGTTCCTCTATAATCTGCATCATCTGATATTCCCTTAATATTGCTTTATTTAGCTCCACTGAGTTTTAACACAGTCTAATTGACTTGTCTGGCTTCTCTACTACTGTTAAATTACTGACCCCATCAGCATGGTTGGTCCAGTTTAGTAACAATACCCAGCTTCATAAGCTCATACAACTTACTTTAGAGTCTGTCCCTCACTCCAAGAGGCACTCTTCTTGGAGGTTTAGTAACTGGCTGGACCGATTTGTCAACAATCAGGCTGCACTTGTTGAGAATACAACCTATTCCTCGAAACAGATCTGAAAACTCTACTCTATACGTATTTTCTGACAGATCACCCCTGTATATGCTGTATACAGAATTGCGAGAAACCAGATTTAAACAGATACACCCTGGCAGTCCTAGAATAGGCATTCTACAGTTGCCACCTTCCACAACAACAAACTGCAACCATTTGTGGCCACTGTCAGCTTTGTTTATACTACACATAAGTTTGATAATGCCCATCTGTCTAACTCTTACAACCAACCCTTCCAAGGTTACGTTACGTTAGGTTGGTTTAACTGGCTTATGTTAGCCACCTGTTTCAGAATGTGCTGCGGTATAATATTTACCTCACAGCCACTACTAAGCTTTAAATTCACAGTCTTGACTTCCATTCTAATTTCCTGGATCCATTCCTTCTGACGTGGCTTTCCACTTTCCACTCCAGAGGTTGCTTCTGCAACTTCTAACGTGTTAACAAAGAACTCTTTCGATTCGTGTATTTGGAGTGTACGTTTCCAGTTCTCAGTCTTTCAACCTAACCTCTTCAACTTGGTTGGTGCAGAAGGCTGCAAAGTGATTAAACTGTTTACATTTGTAGCACACTTTCCTAAAGCCGGGCAGGCCGTCTTCCTACGTACCTTTCAACAGCGCCAACACTTAAAATTTCCTTTGGTTGTCTGCTTATGTTCAGTAAGTTTATGATTTTGGCTTTTCTATACTGCGTCAACCATTTGTCCCTCTCATGGAAGTTCAGCATTCGAGGTATCCACACATCACCTAACTAGATTAACAAACCTTACTTTGTACCACGTCTGCACAGTGCTTGCCCAACTCTTCAACCCTATACTGTTCCACTGCCTTTGACAAACTTAAATCTGGTTCTCACAGCGAATGCTCCTACAAACACTTTTCTAGAATACCCAGAACAGTTCGGTCCCGTACAACACTGTCAGTCTGGTCCTTGAATTCACAGCTTTTAACCAGTTTTTTGAAGTCCCGTAAAAACGAGTCAAAAGGTTGCCCTTCTTCTTGCGAGCAACAGTTAAACTTCTAACGTTCAACTTCAGTGTTTTTACGGGGTTACAATAGTCTTCAAAGGCTTTTGTATTACCTTATTGAAATCTTGCCTTTCAACTTCCGACAGTTAAAAGGTATTGTGTAGCTCAACTGCTTCTTCACCTATGATGTTCAACCACATTGCCACCTTAACAGCAGAAGACTTTGAGTCATGCCGTGTCGCTAGCATGAACATATCAGAACTCTGTTTAAACTTCCCAGATAGTTTTCACACACATTGCCATAAAGAAGCAAAGCTACGGTGGTTTAAACGACTCCATCATTGCGATCACAATGCCGCCCGACTGTCCATAACCTCACTACTGCTGACAACCACAAAGCTGTGTGGA
The DNA here is from genome assembly GCA_029891345.1 of Dryococelus australis. Lineage (NCBI taxonomy): Eukaryota > Metazoa > Arthropoda > Insecta > Phasmatodea > Phasmatidae > Dryococelus > Dryococelus australis. The sequence goes on from CM057000.1 coordinate 98,901,581, forward strand.
AATACGCTGCACACATCTGTTAACAGCGGGACTGACTACTGACTGTGCCATGTTATGTTTTTGTAATCTTTTAATGACTCTCAAATACAATCACAAAGATAACAGGGGCAACACATTACAGTGTATTTGAGAGAGGAATGAGTTTGTATTTTTATTTATTAGAATATAGGGTAATGTTTTTGGGCTTGGGTTTAATAAAATTTGTAGAAAGTTTTTGAATATTTTTATCATATATAATCAACCTAACCTCAACTATTTATCCAAATTTGTCATTTTGTAAAAATTATTAAATATTTTTATTCCGAAATAAAGCATTTGATTACAAAAGAATACATGGCAGTAGCACCCCATATGCTGTTTCAGTTAGGTTTTTCCCCCCTGTCTTCAATAAATTTATTTATTTCATTTCCTTGTACTTGGTTGATGTTTAGCATCATCTTTGTTGTGATTACTAACAAACATAATTTCATTTCCTCTTCCGTAATGATTTTCCATACAATAGGGGCCACAGAGGTGTACTGGTTAGACTACTCACGTCCCATCTAGGTGGACCAGACTAGATTACTGGCGAAGTTGCTCCTGGATTTTTGCATGTGGGAATGCTGGATGATGCCACTGGTCTGTTGATTTTCTTGGAGGGAACTCCAATTTCCCCCACCCTTGTATTTTGGCGCTGGTCCATACTCTCTTCACTTCACCCTCATCGGCTCTCAAGACTTAGATGTTAAGAGCTGTTCAAATCACCCCTCTCCATGGAATATTAAGGTCTGTTCTATGTTTGTTTCACTGAACTGTCACACAGAATATATTGACCATTCCTCCATTAAATCTACTCTCTCTTCTATTCTTTAAGTCAGGATTACTGTACTAACTATCTCAAACATAGTTGGTGTTTTCCATTGTCTGTAAATAATTTTCTCTTTAATATGACTTTTTGTGAATTCAGCAACCAGTTTACAAACCCTTTTGTTTTCTACATGTGATTGGCAGTGTTACCATCAGATTATCTCACTTATATCCATTGTATGTGGTGGAAACAAACCTCTCTGTATCTTGGATTATCTGTAACCACCATCAGGTCGTGTAGGTCAAGGTGGTAATTGGACTGGGTAACAGAGGCTATTTTGTCAAGCATCGCTATGGTACTTGTAAATATGGTGGTGGAGCAGACAGCTAAGCCTTATGAGATCCCACAATACAATGCGGTTATGTCAACCACAGAGCATCAAGGGCAATTAGATAGGATGATCCTGCCACTGTCTTCTGCGGTATAAATGGAGTGAGACCAGTTGGCCACTTAAACATCATTAAGATTGATGCCAGAATCATACCCGAATCCTCAAGACAAAAGGTACTAGCACCAATTACTCCCTGTCCAACTGAAGTGGTCACGTGTATTTATAGCATTGTGCACTTGTGTGGCAGGCATCCCTGGGTATTGCGGACCTGTGCGTCATGGCCATGCGGAAGGAAGGCACGTCTGAGGACGATGCCCGTGGTAGGATATGGATGGTGGACTCCAGAGGTCTGATAGTGAAGGACCGGCCAGAGGGAGGTGTGGCGGGCCATAAGGTATACTACGCCAAGTCCCATCCTCCCATGAAAGATCTGGAGGAAATAGTGAAGAAGATCAAGCCTACTGTTATTATTGGTAAATATTTGTAGATTGCTCATGTTACTCTTGTGGTATTAATTTCCCATGAATCTCCCTTTTGCAGCTACATATATGGTTATTGACTGGCCTCATGAGATGCATATATTTTTTATAACAACATGAAGCAGTCATAAATGATTTGGGTCTATTTTTTTAAATCTAGGTGTTTGCATGTACACACATTAGAGAGAGATGACAAAACATTTATTAAGGATTGAAATTGAATAGCTTAAGGAAAAATTAAAAAGTATCAATTTTAATTTTGTACTGTAAATTTTATATTCAGAGTGGGAAATGCTAAGAGGTAGCTATTAGAATGTGTTAATAAATAAATAATGCCAGAAAGTTATTAAAATACTGAATAATATTAACAGTAAAATATATTTTAATTATTGGAGGAGTTGTTTAAGAAAGTGTTTAGCAAAAATTAAACAGTGAATGCTGCATATGGGTACTGATAGCAAAACATATTAACTTAACATTAATGATTTTCCTTCTGATCCATTTGGTTCTGCAAGATATGAATGTTAGTCTTCCGTTTATCGCCATCACCATTAGAGTTGTCCCGATAACATGTTTTCAGATACCAATACCAATACCCTGACACCATTGCCAATACCCTGATACCAGTGCCGATACCCTGATACCAGTGCCGATATCAATGTCCTTCACACTGAATAAAAAAAAAAGTATTACCAGTATTAATACATTAAACATATTTCCTACACTCGTTTAAATAAAGAAAATAAGGTCTTAAAATACTGTATATAATTTATTGTAATCAGACACAAAATGCAAGCTGATCTAAAACTTTCAAACCCTCTGAAAATGAAAATAATATAACACCAAATGCAAGTCAAATTTTAAACGTCCCGCACGCACTATCAGCTAAGCGTGCATGGAGAAGTTATCAATCGGGCATTGTGATTGCTGTTGGTTTGGGAGGAGGGGGTGGCGGCAGGAGGATTACCTGTCCTCTCCACACCGCTTGTTGTTGGCGACACCTTGCACGCATGGCAAATGTCTGTTAAAATAATCAATCACATTTTACTGCAAAGAAAATTTGTAATTTTGAGACAGAAATAAGGTAATTATAATTGATTTCTTCACTATCTTTAATAATAAATTATTCAAAACCACGTCGTCTGATTTTCCCTGTCATGAGTTACACTGCACTCGGCTCGGTGCTTACCTACCCATTATTAGATGACAAAAGGTGTCGAATAGGCGCTTGCATATTATCAGTTTATTCAAAGACGCGTGTCTATTGAAATAAGTTAGTAAATATTCCTCCAATTTCCCCGCAAGAAGTTACTGAAAATGAACCAGTGACGACTCGACAGACATGTTGGGAAGACAAGGCATCAGACAGCGCGCAGCGCAGAACAGTTGTAAACGGCGGTGCGGTTGATGTATTTCACATCCAGTTACTAGTTGTTTGCATAAACAAGCAGCTTAAAAACTATAGTTGCGGGAAATCATAGATGACAGGACCCGAGATATACTTCAATCAGCGCAAAATGTGGTAAACGATAAAAGGTTATTTTTAACTTTATTTATAAATAGTAATTTAGCAGTGACCACAAAAGTGTTCGTGAATGCGATTTATTTGTTCTTATATTTTTTTTTGTAATGTGCGGTGTACAGTAAAACCTCATTAATTTGAAGTGCTGACCTAATTTTTTTTACTTTGAATTACATAATTTTGAATTATCGAATTTAAAAAAAAGTTTGTTTATGTGTATTAAAGAAATGTACATTTTCCCTTTCCTAAGTAAACACAACTACGGCCACGGGAATAACTACCCTCTCGAAGTTACAACCCTGTTTTGGGGGACCATTAAAATTTTTAGTTTAAAAAAGGCAAAAATTTGAAGGAAATAGCCCAAAAATTAGTTTGTTGCATTTATCTTGGTCATTAATTATATGTTCATGTGCAATAAAATATAAGTGTTGTAATTTTTGCCTTTGATTGCCACACCAAAATATAAAAAACAAAAGAAAGGTAAAGTTTGGTTAAAATCTGCAGCAGTGGTAGCCAGAATCCTCTTGTGCCCTCTACTGTGAATGCACTTCCGGGGAATGTTGTCTCAATCCCAAGCTGCCTGGCTGGCCAGACGGGCGCTGGAGCCAAGTGCTGTTGCGTTTTTTGTGTCAAGTAACCCCTCGCTAAGTTGGGTCTAGCATCTGAAAAGGTCGCTTACTCCTTTCTTCTTTGTGTATCTCCGCCCCCCTTTTAACAGTCTACCTTCCACTGGCTGTCCGTCATCCTTCCCCTTAGCTTCGATGCCCACACCGCTTCTCTTCCTTCCTTCTTCCATTCTCCAGCCATGCCCACACCGCTACTCTCCTTTTCTTTCTCCGTCATCAAGCCATGCCCCCACTGCACCAAGCTTCCTTCCTCCAACTGTCACAACCGGCAGCCCAGAATTTTCTTTGTCCTACTCTCCCTAACTTAACACAGTGCCTGACACTGAGCCATCTTTCAACCTCTTCAGCGGGCGGAAGAGGCGACGAAAACCAGTCAACAGATGTGAAAACTCTGGCATGATCATATAAAATCCTATTCTTCCGTTTGGGGGTGAATACACACTTTGAATTATGTATGATTTTGAATTGATATACTTAGAATTAACGAGGTTTTACTGTATACACATTGAAATGCGGTAATTTTGTCTCTAAAGAAAGTAATAACCTGACTTAATTGTCTACAACTGATACTAATATATCGGCCTGATACCATACCCGATACAAATACATAAGGGAAAAGGCAAAGTATTGGCGGATACAGATACTTAGTATCTGTATTGGAACAACAATAATCACCATTGACGCATATCGCTTGGACTTGGTCAGAATGGTTTGGCTTTGCGCTAGGCTAGTCACGCTCTGCCTATAACAACTTGTTTACTTCGGGTTGGTTTTCTATTAGATGTTAACACTGGTCATGTAGGTTGATGACTTGGCACAAAATTGGGTATGGATGGTATCGCAATATGTCTTACCATTACACTAGCCCGTTTAGGCAGGCCAGACTTACCGGGTTTTCAGGTACCTGCTTTCTTGGCTCTGCTGAAGCAGTGGGTCGGCTGGTTCCAGTCGTCTCCTTTGCAGTGTTGAGCGACAAGTTACCGTACAGGATAGTACGGTACTTTCTTTTCCACTCTGCAGCTTCGCTGCTGCCAAAGAAGGTGTTGGTTATGCCTGACCAGGTATCCTTACCAGTTACCAGAGCACGAGCAGCCTGATGGTAGTCTTATACTGAGCCTAGTGGTTTTGGGGAAGAAAAAGGGGTGCAGGATTCTCCAGGTGTCGGGCAACTTGAGCTCTGCCCCGTTGGGTGTCTGCGCAAGGTGCAGTGAGGTTACTGGTGCATGCTCGCTTAACAGCAATGAATTTTGTCTTTCGCTCTTCCCTTTGACCTCTATACCTTTACCCAATTGGCATAGATGCACAGTTGACACTTAACTGTCTCCTAGGTAGATGCAAGCAGTTGACGGTGCCCTAGGTAAGTATATTACCAGCAGTAGTTGACGGTGAGAACCCTGTGCTCCAATCAGTCCTGCACATAGGCGCATGGACCTGGAGTGGTGTGTTGTGTGGGCCGTCTTCCTACTACTAATGAGTGTGGTCCAACAACGGTCGGGCCTCCAGTCCCAGGCAAATACTTCTGCCAGTACCGTCAACACTCCGGCAGCAATAAAATCTGAGGTGTCTGACATGCCCCTCTTGGATGAGTACCTAGTGGTGGTCTCTCTAAGTTTCTATACACCAAAATGCACAGAATAGGTGTCCGTCGAAAGTGGTGTGTGTATAAGATGTACAGATTCCTGAAGATCTGCAGAACTACTCTATGGTTTGTAAAGTTAATAAAACCAGGTCTCTTGCTTGCTCTGCACCAGGCTTAAGTATCTAGCAATCGGAAAGGAATTACCTCTAGAACAAATCACTCCCGGGATAGGAACAAAAGTGTATTTATTATTAATAATTAATTCAGTAACATGTACTCTCACTACTAAGCTAGCGTGAACGGAAGTAAGCTACGCTTTACAGGTGGTGACCTACTCCTAAACTACTCGCAATATGAATTACTTCGATGACTATGAAAACAACTCAGATGCAGATACTCTAACCTGGGGTTGCCTAGAAGAGACTTTACAAACGGGGCCACTACCAAAAGGGTAGTGGGTGTAGTTGCCACTTACCAGCAAGTAGCGGCAGCTGTCGAACCAGGAGGATCGACAGCGGAAGTGTGGAGCGAAGTCTTGCAGGCTTCTGGTGTGTTGAGCTTCTGATAAGCTGCTGTTGGTAGAAGCCTCTGGAGTCTTGGTAGGTGGTAGTAGCAGCCTCTGGTGGTTGCTGAAGATCTAGAAGACCTGGTAGGCAGTAGAGCGCCCCCAGCACAGAAGTGTTGAGGTGACCCACTGGAGAAGATAACTGGCATCTTTGGCAGCGCACAGCCTTATATAGTGCGCTTGGCCAGCCATGCATGGGTTGAAGTGGGGAATGTGAGGTCCCTCTGTGATGTCTGCCCAGAGTGAGCGGGGTGGGAGAATCTACCATCTGCACTCGGCTATATGGCTTCGGGCGCTCTGCGGCGCTCAACCATCTTTGGATGGCTTTGCTGGTGGGGCGACACTCTGTTTGCCAGGTACGTCGGGGAGGCTGACGTGTTACTGTGGCAGCTTGGAAATCAATTTTATTTCATCTGCTGGAACTACCCACTAGGATGGGAGCGATCCTGTATGCACTCGAGAATAACGCGTTGGGTTGGACCCTTTCTCGGGTTATGAAGAACTATGTGAGTAGTGAGGCAAAGTCGGTTCTTGAACCAGTGGGAAATACCATGTCTCTGTAACTGTCTCTCCACGGGAAACAATGTTTCTTATAATTTAAAAAATACTACAAAGGCCAATTAAGATTTTTTTACAAGTTATTATGATTTGAAACATTACTAAGTCCTTCTGAGTATTATTATTATGGAAACTATCTTTGAAAATCACTCTCATGGTCACTTAACAAGACCTAGGCCATTTACAACTTTACTTTCTAAAATTTACTAAAAATTTATAAAAGTTACTAGAGAAATCTATGCTCAACTCTTAGCATTTTCCCTCATGGAAAGTGCTTTCAAAATTACCCTAAAAGGGACTCTAAAATTAACAAGTCTTTGCTTGGGACTGCCAAAAGGGCTGAACATTATGTCTGGTTTAGTTACATTTTCGACAAGTTTACTTAACTCAGGCAGGGAGGGTCTGCTGAACTCCAAGGCATATATACCCAGTCAAAATTTCACCCCAGGACTCCCAACCCCGCACTACTTTGTAAGGGGGATATATATATATATATATATACGCGCATGTGCGCACACGCATGCGCATGTGCACATGCACCCGCGTGCGCACACGTACACACACACTCTAAACATTGAAATGTGACTTATACTTTTGTACCTGTCAAATGTGTTGTTTACTGTTTACAGCTTTTCAAAGAATTCTGTTTTAGGTCTATTTCAAAAACCATTTTGTACAAATATTCGCAGTTTAAGCCTATAACATTATTTAGGTCAGCTTCATGATGTTTTAAAAATGCCTGAATTGATTGTTCTTACGGTTATTTTACATTAACATATTTGTTTTCCACAACATAGCTCAATACATGTAATGCACGTTAGTATTTTGCCGCGACTGTGTTTAACACTATTACAACTACGAGGTAAAGGGTTGTACTAATTATCCTGTTGTTATTTATATGTGTTGGGTCATTTCTTTAAAAGGACGGCCTCGGTTGGCATAAATATTAAAACAAAGGAACAACCAGTCAAATGAAAAAGGCACATTGAATTCAAGCACGCAACTAGTGTTTCTCATTTTTGTCATAAAAACTTTAAATGATAGCGGTGTACAGGCACACAAATAAGCCTATGATATCTTTTATTCCGCTCATTCTATGTATTGCTACTTACTGTTTATTAGGTTTATTGAAATTTATTGGGCTGAACTTAATAGTTTTCTTCTGGGATTGTGGCAAATTACGTTACACGACTGTGTTTCAAACTCCATAGGGAAAAGGTACAACATTGTGATAAATAAACAGACGTGGACGTAAATAATTAACTTCGTAGTAAAAACAGTTCACAGTTAAAACGTATAAATAGTGCTAATCAAATATTTGAAATCACGCACACACAGGACCAGCATATCGACCACGATGCGCAAAGGCACGCCATTTCACAGACGAAATAATTAATGAAACACATGTGACAGTATATTTATTACTGCATTGGAAACACTGCAGTAATAAATATACTGCAGTGATTTATCACGTAGTCATAACTTGCATAGGTAGGTTTAAAAAACACAATGTCTACAAACATGATGTGGTAATTTGAAGTATTTTTCGGAGTAAGAATAATTTACGTTTCGTTTGGCAAAAAGCAACATGCTATGTCATGGCTCACCATGTCTGCCAAATTTGCTTTGTAAGTGCCCCACCATCATATCTAAATATATTAAGTTAAGTATTCAAACATTAAAATCTCTTTTCAGTTGTAAATTTCAAATTCAAAAATCATTATTTTGCTGTAATAAGTATGAAATATGGTACAATTGAAAACATTTTAAATTTGGCTGCTTACTAGCGAAGTGAAATCTCCCGAGTTTGAAAGAGACTAAGAAAAAGAGAGAAAGCGACAAGCCTTGCCCAGCAGACAGTTGCTTCAAAATTGTTTTCGCTCGATAAAACACCGTACCTTTACGGCCTACTCAAGATATTTTCCGCTGCTATTTCAAACTGTAAAAATTAGATATATTGCCATCGGGGCTACCTAAATATTTAAATATATAGGCACCGTTTAATTTATAAATAGTATACTAAAAAACTAGGTTAAAATAATAATTTTACTACGAACTATTTCTTACCGGCCGTTGCCCACACGTCGCTGCTCTCGCTGTTGTTAATTCATATTTCAAAAGAAATAGATATTACAAGTTATAGAAGATATTAAGGTAAAGATTCACTTATTCAATAATACAGTACCCTAAAATTAACCACAGTGTTATATATTTGTGGAATGCAGGTTATTGAAAAAATAGGTCGACATGATGTGTCTAGAGTGTTTTTTCAAAGGTTGATTTTCATAAGTCGCTTCCAATCGGGAATGGACTCGTGTGTGTGTGTGTGTGTGTGTGTGTGTGTGTGTGTGTGTATATATATATATATGTATATATATGCATGTATGTGCCAGCACGTGCACACACACACACCAATCAATCATTTTCAGCCTAGCAACAGCTGAGCGTGGCGCAGCATTGGTTTGTGGTGTCGCACTGCAGGTAAAAGTTCTGGGAAATCAGGTGGGCGACACTGCAGGGGAAAATTTCGGGAAGTGGCGAGCGTGGGTGCTAATTGGCCACGTGATAAGTGACGGCCATACGGCGGCCCGCTACGGGATTGCTGGTGGTGTGCAGTTACTGCTTTGCTGGTGGCCACGCCGCACATTCACGACGCTCTGCTACGCCGAGAATATATAGCCAACGTTTGGCTGTGTTCAAAAACTTCCATTGTTCCAAAATATTTGCAGGTTTATGCTAATGTAGAGCAGAACTATAACGTTGTTAGCAGAATTCTTGACTCCGCGCTGCCAAAAATACGTGCTTCCACGAACATGTATTGATTTTATTTTCCCAAAATGGTATGGTAAGTGGGGCGCAGAAAGACGTAAATTGCAATATGAGGCGCTCGGCATCTCAGCCTGATAGGCAGTGTGTTTCTGAATATTTAAAGTTCTCTGTCTTCGGATCGGGGGCCAGGGGGCGGGTCCTCCCTTCAATCTCAGCAACTCTTATGGTATCTTTGGCTCGTTCAGAAGGCAGGAGTAGGGCATCGGCATTGCTACTGCTTGCTATCCCTATCGTACTGGTGATCTATGCAGGGGCCCTCTCGCGCCCCTCATCTTCGGTGATACCAGTGGCTTTTACTTCTGTACCTCCAGAAGGTGTGTGGTGGTCGTCTGTTTGTCTGTTGCTCACCATACCAATCATTTGAGGATGTCTGAGGGGGGTCAGAACAGGCCCTGATCCCTCATTGACATTATTGGTTGCATCCTTGGGTACAAAAGATGAAGGTGAAGCGTCTGTGTCTCTATTGCTCGGTGCTCCAATTTCCATTGGATGTACTATCTCTGCATAAATTATAAATTTCGTCATCATTCTCACTGCCTTGATTTTTGGCTCTGGAGTAGCAGCAGGCTGGGAGAAGGTGCAGTTGGGGCTTCCACCTCCTTCGCCTGGGGTGTTCCAGATTGCTCCGAGGACCTGCTTGATCCGTGATGTCTCTGGTTGGTTTCTCTGTCCAGGGGGCTGCATCAGAAAACTTCGCTCAAGCCAGGGTTGGCCCAGTCACGTCTGGTTGTGATCTTGCAGGCATAACTGGTCTGCGTCGAGGGCAGAGATCTGACAGACTGCTTCTCTAAGCTTTGGAAAGTCTTTTCTTGTAAGCTGGGAATAGCTTTTCTCCCTGTTGGTATCTGGGGTTCTTGCCTCAGACCTGGTAGGCCTTGGCTTGATTTCGGGAGCTGTCATCAACGGGGCCGGATTGTCCTCTTCATCCATTGACCATGGAGTTTCAGCTGTAGCTGCCTAGTCTTCTTGATCCGGAATGTTGCCTGGTAAGGGGCGTATCTGGCCTCAGGTAGCTTTGTGTATTCGCCCGCGCACGTCTTCCACCCAGTAGACGTTATCCTGGCTTCTGACTATACAATATGGACCATCCCACTTGTCAGCGAGGCCAGCACTAAATTGGCTGCTGTTTTTGCTGAGGGGATGGCTTTTCAGAAGCAACGCCTTGTCTAGGTTAAAACTCCTTACACATGTGTATACATCTAGTGATGATTTGTAATTTTTCTTAAGTGTTGTCTGTGCTTCAGTTCATACCTGATTTGGTTACTCTGCAGACTGCGTATCTCCTGTAAAGATTTTTGTAATTTTTTGTTTTGTGTACTACGTAGGCTAACTTCTGTGCACTATATAGCTGTTGTGCACCTCACATTTCCACCCTACCACACTAAAATGCATCTGCACATCTGCTCACACAGCACCCTCACACACTGGCATGCATGCTCACACAGACTGTATTGCAGGGAAGACAATGTACTGGATCGGTCACACATAATCAACTTTCTGCATTATGACCTTATTGTGATGCCTGTAGCATTCCTTTGGCTTTGGACCACATTATTTTTGGGGTGTCCCCCCCTATAATTACTATACTCACTGGCGTAAGTTATCTGACAGGCTACGGCAAATGCTGTGTGACAGAAGTAGGTCTGAGAGTGGCATACTACTGCATTTTGTCATGCAGTGTGTCTTTTTGATACATTGTTATGTCTTTTTCTTTTTTTATGTTTTTGTTTCTCATGACTTTGCACAGTTGTAATGTTTACTTTTGGATTTTATATTATTAGTTTTTGTGTGTGTATGTGTGTATGTTGTGTGAGTGATTTTCTATGCTGACTTTGTTTACCTTTCTTATACTTTCATCTCTCTCATAATATTATCACCTGTGCAGCTTTTTGAATTTACTTTGTAGTGGTGTTTTGTTGTTTTAAATATTTGTGGCCATTTACAGCCTCATTGTGCACTCTACCTACAAGCATACCTACCTACGCGTATACCTACCTGACCTCTAATATTTGGATAATATAGTTTGCATTATGGGTCTTCTGTGGGCATTTTTGCTTATAGGGTTCAGTATGCTATGTTAAAAGTATTAAAATTATAGCTTTGCTAGGTTTAATGTAATTTTGAAAATTTTTCAGTACACCAATCTGGTGGAAAGAAGTTGTCATTGTCAAAAATATGAACTAAAACTTTACTTTATATCTCAACTTTTCTAAGCACTCTAAATTTATGCCTAAAACTATGATGTGATGTGTGTGTGTATACAGGAGCTGCTGCAATTGGGGGTGTGTTCACTGCTCAGCTCCTGAAGGAGATGGCTGTGATAAACAAGAGGCCAATCATATTCGCTCTCAGCAACCCCACACACAAAGCAGAGTGCACTGCTGAGCAGGCATACATGCACACAGAGGTAAGTGCTGCCAACATTGACTAAAATTACTTTTTTGTTATCTTACATTTAAGTCAGGGTTTTACAGCATATCTTCATATATAATCCTTATGTCAGATGCTCTAGTTATTCAGCATGATCATGTACTGTAAGCATGATTAAAATGTGGCTTTTAGTAGTAGATAATATACTAAAATTTCTGGGGGAAAAAAATGTATTAACATGTATGTATATTATATATATTTCACATGTTTGAAGGAACTAGTATTACTGGTACACAATAAATTTAAGAGGCAAATATTTATAGTTACCAATTACTACTAATTTCTGAATATGCATGTGCAAAATAAATAAGATGTTATTAAAACATTGGTTCAGTGCAGTTTGTCTTTTTTTTTGTAAAATTATACTTGAGCTTAGTTTCTCTTTGCAATGTCAGCAAATTGTGCTAGACAGCACAATGCTTGCATTTCTTCAGCATAAGTTTTAGCTTATTCCACGTAGAGAATGAACACTATAAACAAAATTAAAAATTATAGGATGGCTTGCTGCTTCAGTTGCAACAATTAATGCTATTCATGGTACAGTGAGCCTTTTTTGAAAGCCCTCTCGTTTAGAATAATAGTCAATAAATATATTTAATTTTTGCCTTAGACGTCAACTTCAGAGTGCAGTGGAAAGTACACACTCAGTTTATTATTTACACTGCAATATTTATTTAAGAAAGTGTTTAAAGGATAAAAAATGGTTGAAAATAAATGGTAACTAGGTCCTCAAAAGGACTCACTTTACTGTTAACAGTCCATACCATATTTTCCTTACAATGTATTTATAAGCTGCTAGTTGGCATTTTGGGTGATATAGGGATCTAACCACTGTTTAAATTTTTTCTAAATAAGAACTTTAGTAGACCCTCAATTTTGCGAGTGGGGGTTTGTTTTAGCAAGATCATTCTCTGAAACTGGCAAAAAGTTCTGGAAATTGAAAAATAAAATAGTAAAATCGTGGGAAAAACTGCAAAAAGCAGCAATCAAAATTGATAAAAATATTTATACTAATGCTACAATATATATGTTTTAATGTCATTGCCGATAATTGGTATTCCAGAATATGGGAGAAAAAACAGTTGATGAAAATTGGTTAAACGCTTTGTCTGGGATGATCAAATCAAGTGTCAGCGTAATGCAATGTACGTAGGTGGTCATGGTCCGAAGGGAGAAGACACTTTTTCACAAACTCATTCACCCCCATGCAGTTGGCCACGAGAGGGCGTGCGCAAGAACACCATATTGATTTCTAGGTAACCATCTTCTACCTCGCCAGCCATACAAAGGCAAAAAAAAGCCAAACTTAGCCATTATAAGTCCACCTCCAGACAGTATAAAGTTATCCTTCCATGTGAGATGTTTACATGTACAGGCCACGAATTCAAACATATCATTGTACATTGGACGTTTGGAAATTACAGTTTTTATGATTCTGGTTGAATGAATGTGTCCACCAGTTCAATCAGCCTGAAGTTGGGTTTATATGGTGTAACTGAACCAGTTCATCAATAGATAAATTTTCGAGCAGTACTTATAAAACAGGATAACAAATCAGGAACATACTAAACCTAGTGGGTGTTTCTAGAGTTCGCTGCCATCTGAGCCTTCTCCCCTCCCAAACAGTTGGGAATCAGGCATCGTCCAATTGGCGGGGCTGTTTCTGGGAGTGGAAATGGTTGCCTTTGGCAGTTTATAATGGCTCTTTGGGCACGGGGAGGAGTGCTAGTTGGTGTCAGCAGAGTTTGTACTCTTAAGAGGGTGTGTAGCTGGTCTGGAGATCCAGGCTTCGAACTACCTTTTTTAAAGCTGAGGGCTAGTTATAAGCCACTGGCTTCCTAGGCAGCTTAGGAGGCAGTGGAGAGATGGCATGCACTGAACTGGCATGCAGTTATTCTATCATTGACTCGCCTCTTGAGGTTCTGAGTGGCAACTCTATCATTGTATCTTCTAAAAAATAAATACAAACGTGTACTGCTTGTTCCTAAGGTTCCTATATTAAGTAGCCTATTCTGGAAATTTCATACATAAAAAAGATTGTGAAGTACCCATTTCAGCCCTTTTTCATTTAAAAAAAAACATACACATCAGATACATAAATAAAAAACTGAAAGTACGTTTTGGACGTGAAAAATTTCCTAAATGCTATTCGTAAACATACATTGGTCAAAAGTACTCAAGTTTGTAAATTATTTGTATACAACTAGAGCTCTGCAAACTGTTTGAGAACCTGGGCCGACAGTGCCCTTAATGTGCATGATATTTAATGTTGGGAAGGGTTTGCAGTCAACTAAGGTGTTATTTCAAGTGCTGCTTATAATTAATATTGCACAAGCTCCTCTTTTTCTTAAGCTCCTCTTTTTCTTAAATTGCCTAGTACTATTTGTAATATGTATTCACATGTACATGAACAGATTGTTGCAATGCATGTTTTTGTTTAATCAAAATTGGTCCAGTAGTTGTTTTCATTGTAAATGGTGTGGGTTATCTTGCTATTGTAGCAAAGCACTGCTATTTTGTGTATGCACTTGTACACACACTATCGTAGGTTTTTCTTTTGTTGTATGTTAACTTGTGTGTTTTCAGGGCAGAGTAGTATTTGCCAGTGGTTCACCATTTCCTCCAGTAATGTACAATGGGAAGACTTTCTACCCTGGACAAGGCAACAACTCCTATATCTTCCCTGGGGTTGCGCTTGGCGTAATTTGTGCTGGAGTGCGGCACATCAGCGATGAGGTGTTTTTGATTGCTGCTCAGGTAGGTATCGTCAGCTGCTTTTTCATCTGACATACATTACCAGCTCTGAGCATGTACTTACTGCATTCCTAGCTGCAAATGTTTCTTTATATAGGTAATAATTGTCAGAACTACTGTCCAGAGGGTGAGTGACTATACCTTGGCATCAGTGAGGCGATCTGTTAATGTAAGATTATTTCAGAGAGTATATATTGATGCAGAAGCTCCAGGGGTTAAAATGGTTATAGTTGCTTCGGTAAAAGCTGTTCGCGATAAAGTGAACATTTTAGAAATGAACCTTAGAAAAGTCACTGCCCCTACCTGCATATATTTTAATGGGCGCACTGAGTGACATTCGACCAGTTAAGTTGGTAACGATGGATGGAAAGTAGTTCCATATCTTAACGTTGAATAAAAAGTGTTGGGTAATCATTTGTCATAACTTAAAATTACTTCTTTCGCTTTCTATTTTTTAATGTATCGAAGTGTAAAACTGAGGAGATTTGTAAAGTATTTACTGTCCTAATAATTTCACAGTTTCACTTGACAGATGCATGAATAAAGTGATGAGACCCATGGCAATGTTAATTTTACATAAGGCAGAGTGAATACACAACATGCATACAACTATATCTTGAGCAGGGCTTTCAAAAGTGCTCATTCCACCATGAACAGCCTATACCAGATGTGTTTCAACCAAGTAGCCAAAATATTACATCTTTTGATAGGTGTTTCAGTATTGTGTTTGTTTGCAGTTTACCTTTCTAGAAATGATAATGTGTGTGGGCATATGGAGTAAGTGTGGGTGGTCAGTTTTCATCAGTGACTATCTAGGTCTTGACTTACCAATATGTCAGTTGCGGTTGGTATATACCGCTCGGTGTATGTGGCATGGGTGCTGAAAAGGGGTACGATAGCAGCATGCCGGATCTATTCTCCATGTGCTGGGTGTTCTGTCAAATGGTACACATGAGAACAGAGTAATAGAGCACAATGGCTGGGAAGGTGGCAGCTTCATATGTTATGGACATAGTGTTTGGTCCTGGAAGAGTCAGAACCAGGCCTGTCCAGATGTTTCTAGAGCTTGGAATTGACACGCGCTCCTATCTCAGTGATAGTGGTTAGGGCACTGACCACCACTTTCAAGCTCATCAAGTAGTCCTATTGTGGCGTGTTAGTAATTATACTGGGCCGGTGGGTCATGGTAGATTCTGTGGGGGACCGCTTAGTGGAAGGATTCCATCAGAAGAGAGGGGAATCAAACCCCAAAGTGAAGCGAACCGCGATTGTTTCCCTTCCAGGGAGTTCAATCTTCCTCACTACCAGGATTGCCAAGCGGCGGGATGCCAGCTGTACCAGGGGTGTATGAGTGGTGAGAGGAGTTTATACTATACTGATAGTGGGGGTGGTTGATCTGGCCGGTGAGATTGGGGCTATCTGCAGTGGCTGCATAGGCTGGCGTGCGGGAACGTAGTTCACAGGGGAAGAAACTGTGCGAGGCTTGGGGACGACGTTCTGTGGGAGTCGAACCCGGATATAATCTTCCCGGAAGCCAACTTCATGATACACGTGTTCTGAATGGCCTGGCTCTTAGAATCTTTTGGCGGGGTGACAGTTGTTGTAGGCGTTGGAGTCTCCAGTTGGAGGGGACGTGTCAGTTTTGGTTTGGAGTCCTGCTAACAAGTGCCTAAATAAGCATCTAAGGGTGATCTGTGGTCGAGAGGAATGAACGGTGAGATAGGCCTAAATGCCAGCATGGGTTCTGCAAGTAGGGGTAACCTCACTCATAACTTCAATGTCAACCTGAGGGGTTTAACAATTTTTACAAAGCTCAATGTTCTCTGCACCGAGCATGGCACTTAAGTCTACCCTTCTTGCTATGCATCGAACCAGCCTTCTCACCTTTCCGCAGACGTGCAGTCCTTAGGGGTGTGTCTTAAGTGGGTCACACCCAAGGCCCTGACATATAGATTTGCAGTCCGGTATTAGGACGCCACCGAGGGCAGGCGAGAGAGCACCGGAAACCCAGGAGCAGCGGCTTGTCTTATGCAGACTCTAAGCTTTCTGCAAGCTCTGTCTCCTGTGGAGTTCGGCACGCATCATGACTATTTCTCAGTGGGGTTTTCTATTGCACCTGACACAAGCTTTACGGACACAAAATATATAAAAAAAGATAATGAACCAGGAACTAATATTAAAACTACGGTAAGCCACAATTCAAATTCACATAATATTTATTATGGTACTGGGAAAGTGGGAAAATCCCGGTTAGATTATAAATTAGCTGAATATTAAAATGTGTTAAGTAAGAAATAGCGAAAGTGAGCCTAGTAATAAAATTAATAAAAATAAAATTTATGTAATCTACGCTCTTTACAGCGTCTCTTCAACTAAGGGGGTTAGTCCAGAAGGGTAATTACATTGCGATGACCTGCTACCGCGGATTCTAGGAATCTGACATGGGTAAAAAGGTTACAGGGTATAGGACATTGGGTTACCTCTGGAGTTGAGCCTTCCTAGCGGTCAGCTGGTGCAGTTGTGGACGAGCGTTCTTGAAGCTGCAGGGATGGTGCAGTCTTCTCAGTTTGCAGAAGTGGTTGGAGCCATTTCACAGGCTGAGGAGAGAAGAGAGGTGTTCGTAGACCACCAGAGTGTGCTCACTGACCTACGCAGCCGGTGAGCCCAGTGTCTCTGCCTGGGGGTGCTCTCTGATTTCCTTATATAGCAGAAATTCTTGTGGTCAGCAATCTTTGGGGGTGCAGGGTAGAGTAACCTTCCAGCGCAGGCTGGTGGGATGTGACGTCACGGGGAAGCAGAGGTGCTGCCATGTTGCGTGGTCGCTGGATCTTCTTCCACAGCTAAATTCAGGGTAGTGGTCCATCAAAAATATCTTAATTATTCACAAGGGGGGCAATTGCATGCTGAATTCTGGGCGGGCCGTACAGTTCATAATTAATTGCGTTTATCATCTTTACGTCCGAGGCTGTCCAACACGTGGAGTCCCTTTTGTCTGTATGTGAAAGTACTTCTGCCACTGTTTATGACTTACCCCAAGCTCTCGTCGGGTCATGATGGGGCAAAGATGCCTGTAGAGTGCACAAGCGTGCTGCGCAGCATGTTGGCATGCATCAACAAAAACTGTTTGGTCTTCTCCCACAGTAATTCAGCAATTTTCCAAGTATTTGGTATTAAAATGTTGATAAACCTCAGTTATTCCTTGAACTGTAATGTTGAACAGTTGATGTCTTGGGAAATAAAGTACTTTCAACAAGTAGTACTTTACAGGTATTACAATATTAACCACAAAATTTTGTCTACAGTTAATTAAGCTTTGACAGCTAGAATGGTGTTTAAAGCATGTAAACGAAACTTGAAACAACATACAAGAATGTTTTGGGAATCTAGTACTTGGAATATAAAAATTACCAGTTTTAGGTTTGGGGCGTTTGTTCTGCTTCTGGAATATGTTTTAGGTTTGGCAGGTACTGCTAATTGGTGCCTTACAGCTCACATACTCATAACAAAGGCAGATTGATTGGTTGTAGAATATGATGAGGGTGGCATAAGTAGGTGGCATGTAACCTTTGGGAAACATCCTACAGGCGTTACTTCTTGTGGTTATATCCCACCACCAAGTACATGTGGTTCCTTGAGGCATGGTTCCACATGCATCATGAAGGTGTTCCAACAACAGGGGGTGATAATTGGGTTTGCTCAAACAGTATCTTGATGGTATCCCAGCTGTCGAGATGCTTCTGGCCTCCAGTTCAGCATACCTCGCTCGTTGCTCCACTATGACTGCATCAGTTGATTATGTACAGGTGGCCACGAGACAGGTGTTAGGTGAAATACACACAAGTGGGAATGCTGACATAACATTTCCTCAAAGAAAGAGTGGTTTGGCTCAACTAGATGTGCACGTTTTGTGGTTCAGGTAGCAGTAAAGGACTATAGCTCTCCCAAAATGCTAAAAAGTGCTAATCAATGTTATCAAAACGTCCCATTTTGAAATGACCGCTAGAACACATGTGGGAACTGAATGATAGCCACATGGTGAACTCGTTTGTATTGCAGTACCAATTGCAAAGAACAGAGGAGCGATGAAAGTGTGTTATGTGGTTAACAGATGCACAAAAACGGATCCATCTAAACAAGTATTGTTCAAACAGTCACCACCAGGACTTGCAACAATTATGCCAGGGTTTCAAGGAGGGTCATCTTGCCTTGGAAATTGTCTTCAAAATTATGAGAAATTTGATGCTGTTACACATACCTTACAAGTTTCAATAACAGCTTCTATGAGGTTGTGGTAGAATTGGAATTGATAACAAGTTGATGACGTCTGCGGTGTGCTACCAGCCCTTGTCGACCTGCATGCACCAGCTCTCAGCGCAGATAAGAACTTCCAGCCATAGAGTGCTAGCCACACAGCACTTGACCAAAGGCCACGAGCCGAAGACCAGTTATGCGAGTCAGTGCTATTCCCATAAATGCCATACGGCGTAATTATTTTTAACAAAATAACTTCTGGTTGTGTGGTATGATAAAATTCTCCGCATAATTAATAAGCTACAAATAGATGTGACACAATCCATTTTATAGTCACGTAAACATAATGGTTAGAGGTGGTGGAAAATCGTTTTTGCGAATTTTCATGATTTAATACTATAATTGAATTAAAAAGTTAATTAATACAAAAATGGTTACTGTCAAAAACATTCACTAAATAGTGGTAAATTTAGAATACACTCGTAGAAACAGAAGAAGCTATTCACCCATTAGCCAGTGGTTGTCACAACATAATTTATTGGCAATGCATGGCAAACTTAGGTTTTCGGTTGCGCATGTTTCTCCAGACGGGCGGCCGGCCGGCCAGCACCGTAGTCGATACATAGATAAAGGGAGCAGTGCGGGCTAGGAGGCAGGTGAGTATGTTGACAGCTACATTCTGTTGGGATTGGCGACCTTGTCAGGGCGAGTGAAGCAGCCAACTTTAAGTGAGTGGGAAGGTGTGCAAGCATGAGGGAGCAGAAACGAGCCAGTATAGAATTGACTAGGTGTGGCGGAGGGTCCAGGAATGTCCAGGAGAGACTTAGAGAAGAAAGCAAAAGGCTGGTCGGTTGTTGGTTGAAGTAACACCAAAGGATAATAGGATGGCAACTTTAGAGTAAAGCAGGCTCAACTGCTGCTGTTTTGAGGCAGCAGTTGCTGTTCTTATTCCAAGAACTAATTGAAAGCCTATCACTCATGGAAGTGGAAGAGCAGGCGGTAGATGCTTCCCTACTGTAAGGTAATCATCTACTGGAAGAAGAGAGAGAGTGTGTGTGATGTCGCTCCCGCTCCACTGATGCTTGCTGTGACAGGCACTGGTGATCATCAGTATAGTTGCGGGTCACCAAATTACCAGCTTTGCAGGGGTCACATGGCAGCTCAACCTTGTCATTTCAATATTTAAAATCTTTTAAAAGCAGTATGAAATCTCACATTAACTACCTGACAAATGGCAGTGCTTCAATTTTACTCTTAATAAAATAAGGGTGTGCTCACCCGGACTCCTACACCAGCCGTGATGAAAACCGTCCTAAGCAACTGTCCATGTGCACGGGACAAGAACGCAAATGGGTGGGTTGTAGCCCCATGAAGATTTCTTCGTAACTATGTCATGCAACCACGTTGTGCAACCGTGGATGTGATCGGTTTCGCGATGGAGTGTTGGTGAGCAGATACGTGGAGACTGTGATCCCTTTGCTAAATATGACTCAGTAGCAAACATTTGTAGATGCCTCCCAGTGCATATATCAACAGCGTCAATGCCAACACTACGCAGCCAGTTAGCTGGACAAACGTACAAAGTGCTCGGTAATTGATGGTGATGTGAAGAAGCAGAGTGAGATCTGACATCCTGCACACGTTATCTGAATCAACACTTGGTGAGTATCCTCAATGTAGCAGAGAGTATCAGTGCGCAAACTGGACAGTTTGTGTGTAACTAGTGCTATATTGCCCAAAGGCTGACTCGTGGTAACTTTAAAACACCAGTGAGTGTGACATCCCGAACTGCGGGCAACCCTCTGGGACGTGACCATCTGCACAGATTGCAATAGCAGATGCCACTTTCCATGTATGACACCTGTTGAGTAGGGGAAATTCCAGTACGAACGCTTTTGGTGTCGGGACTTTTAAGCACAACAACCCGGACCGAGTGATGCAATCGCACAACAACAAATGCGAAAATAAATGGGACATGAAGTGACAGCCCCAGTGAGAAACTGACATTCTGTACCCTTGCCGCTGCCTTCTGTGTTACGTCTCACGACACCGCAACCTGCCACTACATACTCATCATTCATGCCACGCTGGACAAGGCTAGGAAGATCCATGGGCATTTGTAGACGAATGTGTGCAGAGATTACAGAGGTACGGTGTTCTGCCGAGGAATAGCATTATAAGTGCTCAACTGACAGGTGACGCCCGCACAAGGAGCTGGAAATGTTTGCGAGGTAAAAAGTAAACTTAGTTGCCAGGTTCTATCCACACATCGCAACAGCAGAGATGTTAGAAAAGTAGTCATACAGACAGTGCTGCCAGAATTTAGAGCTGCCTTGCGACTGACCATACACCACAGGTTCGAAAACATTGTGCGCACAGTCACTGGCATCTCCTGTGACACAGTTGAGCTAAGTCAACGTGAAGTGTAGCCACGTGGACCAACGGACGTCAAAACTGCTGTGCCCACCAGCCGCCAGAATCATAACACAGCACTTAGCAGTCAGCCACCTGCCGAGCACACAAGTGGAGCGTCAGTGCGTAGGCCAGCTGAAATTACAGGGGCTACCCGACCTCCACGCAACAATGGTTTGAGTAATGCGTCACGTGACTACAACACAGTTGATTGTCCACTTCCCGGCCCATGTAGATTCTGCCTCGGCGAGCAAATGCACTGGCACAGAGACTGCCCAACACTTAAAGCAAAAGAAAATCCTGAGTCTGGAAACAGAGGACACAATTAGGGAAGACAGCCCCTATCCCTGAAACAGCCGCAACAAACAACAAAAAAGCAGCATACTTCGACCAGATATTTCAAAATTACAACAGATTGTTATGCATACCTTTCAATGTCAACACCATTACAACAGTGGTGCTTATTGACACTGCAGCATCCTATTATTTTATTAATGAGAAATTAATAAACTCTGAACATTGCGTATGGCAAAAACAAACTGTGTAACTCACCACGCATGACATCAATAGTAATGCTAACGATACTGCAGTAGTAACTGTCAACATCGGAGATGAAACCATGCCTGTTCCTGTACTCATCATGCCAGACCTCAGGGAAGCTATTATCGTGGGTGTGCCGTGGCTCACTGACCAGCAAGCTGTCGTTGAAATATCCCGTGACCACATCCACTTCGGTAATACTCGGAGAGAAGCCATTTACCACCTAGGATACCATTGACCCGGTAATACAAGGGAAATGCGTAGCCATGTGAAGAAATGCAAAATGTGTAAAATTTTCAAGGCACGCCGTTCGGACAGCATACAGCAGCAGCAACTGACTGATAGTTACACAATTTACCGGTCACAGGTGGCGCAACTATTGCGGAAGATGAAAAACCAAACACCATACTACGGATCAGTACCATCTTAGGGCCAACCATACACAGCAAAGAAATTAGGACAGTTTAGAATATGCATAGGGAAGGGTCATACCACCTGGCCACATCACTTGCCAGCTGCTCTGTTCTGCTTGCGAACATGTGTGAATGCAGCCTTGGGAAAAACGCCAGCCGAGATCCTGCAGGGGACGTAACCATGCGCACCCTAGGGAATTGGCCTGCCCAGAGAACCCACATGTAAACACAGACAGGCTAGACACACAGGGAAATGATGCAACAGGTGCGTGAATGACAACAGTATATCCAGTGCTGGCTACCCACTACCCTACGGCCTTCAAGAGTACTCCAGGTGGGGAAATTTGCTTACATCCGTGAGCACCCACAGTCTAAGAGCAGCGAGAACTTTCTTGCCGGTCTAGCAACGAAGTTTAGCGGACCATATCCTATTGCTAGCCAGGTGGGAAGTACAACCTATCTAGTGAAAGTGAGCATGAGGAAAGTAATCAAACTGCATTGCGAAGACATTAGGGCGATAGATGACAGAGTGGATGATGAGCCCCCCCCCTCCCCCACCCCCTTCCCCCTACACAGCATGTTAGTCTTGACGCTGCAACAGTGGAGGGTGCTGCCTCAATGCCCGGTGTCCCGACACCCAATAAAGATAGAGTAGACTCCAGTTAAGAAACGGCTAAGTTCAATGCAAACCTGCACTAGCAGAAAACTGTCAGAAGCAACAGAAGACGAGTTATCTTCACTTCCGATGCCCGGCATCTCGATGCCAAATAGGGATCAGGTGGGAGAAGGCACAGCCTTGACTACTTCGGAGGTAAACAAACAGTAGCACCACCGCAGATTTTACCTCTTTCACTGCCGACATTCAATAGCGGAGTAGTGGAAGAGTTAGGAGATGTATGGGGTTGCCTGCGAATGGCTCTACCACTGCCCACACGCACAGTATAACCCGCCAGCACCAGCGCGCTCAAAGCCCCGACAGAAATTTTCGCCCAGAGAACGTCAGCCACACAAACGCCCAGTGCCCAGCCGCCCAGCAAGTGCTAGCTGACAGCATTTGAATACGGTGGGGGGATTTTAACCGTGGCACCTTTGCCGCTAGCCAGCGTGGTGCTTCAGCAGTCACCACAGCCACCAACCAGCCCTCTCATGACTGTGTTTTTGCCTGGCGTCTCGACGCCCGAGAAGGAAGCAGCATCAGCAATTGAGGAGGACTGCAGGGATGCACCTAGTAGTGCAGCACACTTGCCGCCCATTATTACCAACACAGCCGTATCACAGCAACCCCTTCCTGCACCAATGCCCAACGTCTCCACGCCCAGTACAGGCTGGTGACAGGTGGTAAGGGAATGGGCGTTTGGCCCAGCCCAAGCAGCAATAAACCACCATGGGATAGCGACTGGTAGAGGAGCGATGTCTTTGTCATCCCACTTCGCTGGTCACAGCGCCGCCGGTGCCTACCACAACTTTACCGGTGCTGCAGGAGCACCGCAACCGCAAGCAGACAAGGTGCCCTAACACTGCCTCGCGCCAGTACTAGTTGAAGTCACACCCCCGGTGTGGGCCGTGTTGCTGCAAGACATAAGGCCTCCACGGGTTGAAAGAGCTCCCAAGGGGAGGGAGGGGTTGTTTCGACGCCATCAGTTACATGCTACCAACCCTTCTCGACCTGTGTGCAGCATCTCGTGGTGCAAATAAGAACTTCCCCAGCCATAGTATAGTAGAGTGCAGCGGCGCAGCGCTTGACTGAATGCCACGAGCCAAAGACCAGTTACGTGAGTCGGTGCAATTCCCTTAAATGCCATATGGCGTAATTCCTTTTAACGTGATAATTTCTGGTTGTGTGATTGAAAATTCTCTTCATAATTAATTATCAAGCTACAAATGGATGTGATGCAATCAATTTTATAGTCACGTAAACATGATTGTGTAAAGTATCGACCATGTGGTCACGTGGATCTAAGTAATCCTGCATTTATTATCAAAACTAATTAGTGCATCATAACCACAATGAAAAGGGAACTTGTGACTAGCAGTAAGCCCTATTTATAAAAGCAACTTACTGAATTTCTTTAATATGTGTTTTGATGTTTTCAGTATGATGCGCACTCTTCAAACTGGGCAAAGTAAAAATTACTTAAAAATTTAATTGTATTTTAAACCTTAATTTTAGTGCCTTAAATTAATGTTACGTAAAGTCTTTTAGGGTTTTAGCATTGCCTGTGTACGTTTCTCTTTTACAGCAACCATAAATACTCAAATGACAAATTTTAGACAATAAATAAAAATTAACAGCACGTAAATTTTGTCATTTTTTTTTTTGTGTTTAATTCAACTATCATGCACGGCATGCATTTTCAGATGTATTTCATGGAGTTCTATGTTTCATACATCCAATTCAATATTTGGTTAAGGAAAATTTTTGTTCTGGCACACGTCTGTTACCAGTCGTCAATGATACCAAGCCATCCTCCTCAGTCATGGAATCATGGGCCTAAGAGCAGATAGTCACGTGCCGCACGGAGGTGAAGCATTCTTGTCATAATCAACTAGCTGCAATAGACTTTAATTATTTCTGGAACATTTTTGATTCAATATTTCTTGCACCTCCGAGCATGTCTCTCTCTGGAGCAGACTCGGAGCACCTCCGACATAATTTCACTTAAATTATTTGATCATGTCCTTAGAGGTTTTTGTGTAGAAACTGCCAATGCGGGGTCTTGTGCCGCATGCCAGTATATTTCTGTTGTGTACCATCACATGCTCTTTGCTGAGTAGTAAACATTATTCTTTAAAATATATGAATGTGTACTATCATTCTCACTTTTTGAGGATTTTAAGGGTGACAGTCCTCGAATCTGCCAAATACCCTCCATGTGTTCTACAACTAAGCAAGTCAGTCAGTGTTCTATGTCATCTGTGTCAAAGTGTATTATGTCAGTGTTGAGTAAGGTGTGCTGGGAGCCACAATATCATGGCTCGAGTATATAAGTATCGCCGCATATTCAGTTGTCTGCCACTATCTATTCATACAATCACGTTCAGATGCCGGGGCACATGGGTGATTAAGCCCGGGCTTTCGACCATGGCCCACCTCAAGAGTCTTGTGTTAACCCAAGCAGATTTTACTCAATTGGTTAGCTGGAGCCTTTTGGAGATTTCTACGTACCCAGACACTCTGTGACCACCCCAATATGCGTCAAAGTAGAGAACAAACCAAAATCAGGGATTAGGGTCATATATGACACTAGCAAAATTTCATCTTTCCACTTTCAGTTGTGAAATGACGGCATTGACAAGCTTTTTTAATTTGTTTGCCCTTGGTAGCGAAGTAGCCTTCGTTAAGCAATGTTGACTGCTTGGCATACTCGAGGAAATTTTTAACAGAGGAAACACTAACATTAATTCAGACACTAACATGTACAGAATATAATTATTCATTAGCATGCGACATTTCGGTCAAAACTTACAAGACCAAACTGTTTATCACATCACTGCACTTTTACAAGACACGAGGCTCACAAAGTGCTGCAAGGCAGTCACTGACTAGTGATACTGAAAATGTTGCATCACTGCAAGCTACTTGTGTTCTAGAAGATAAGTAGGCTATTATACAGAAGAAACTGGTTTCTACACTTCAGCAACAGTGGGAGACGACATTGAATCCAGACTCGGTTCCCACCATAAAGGTTGGGTGGTGGTGGTGGTGATGGTATTGGTGGATGTTATTGATTTTAGAAGCGCAGTCAGTCCATGGAGACAGTTGCTTAGTTACAGTGTAAAACATTCATTGTATTAAGGTGTCTGATGCAGCAAGTAAGATTTCTAATTCCAGAAAATGCTATCTTTTTAGAGCTCAATGTCATTTGGTAGATCCTTCCCACCTGAAGGTGAAAAACTGTGAATTGTGCCAGTCTGTGCACATGCTTTAACTGATGTCCTGAATTTCTGTCAAATCGCAAATGTCAGGCTAGACATCACACATTACCCAGTTTTGAAGAGACAAAGAAGAATGTTAAGTATACATCTTGCAATTCAGTATAAGAGACCTCACTGGTATTCACACTTCATAGTGATAACAATGACAATGCACCACGTGCCTTCACTGCTGTGACTTCACAAACTGTTGACACCCCATCATCAGTGTTGTTATCAACAGCCATGATCAACATCATAATTCCACAGAACACAGTGCACCCAGTTTGTGTGTTGCTGGACTGTCAGCCAGGCAAGTTTGATATCAGAAGCATGTATTCAGTTCATCGAGCTACCACTCTGAGGAGAACATATACCTCTTCATGGTTCAGTTCATACAACTCTAGAGTTCAACCGAGTGTATCTACATGTATCATAAAGAATCTCCTCACCATCAGACTGATGACTTGTGTTGTGAAAGATCTCGTCGAAATTGTCTGCTGTACAGCTAATGGGCACATGTCTCGCCTCTAGTTGGCATATGTCCCACCTTCTCTACCTCTGGTTCAGTGAATATGCTTTTGGAAATAGATGTTTGCGTAGGTGTTAAATGGTAATGATATGAAAGGAGATACTGGACAGCCCATTGGCCTGAAACTGTTTGGTTGGGTTCTCATTGGTTAAGTTAAACATAGATAGACCCTCTGCCAGTACTACATCCACTCAAGCCACAACATTTTTAATTTCTTCTGGGTTACAGCCACCAGTATAGATGTGATGAAGTGGTTCTGGAAGTTCCAGGAAGTTCCAAAACAGAGCCTTGTTACTCCTACAAATACGCCATGCAAATTTGTACTTGTATCTATGCATGGATGAAATGAAACTGGCAGGTTTGTAGTGTTATTTATAGTGAGCCCAATGCCAATTTTGGAGGGTCTTGAGTATATGCTGTGAACTGTCTTGAAGTTGTGAGCACTCTCTAAAGCTCACTCGCCCTGTTTGGTACAAATGTTTGTATTTGAATGGATGGATGGACCCACCCATGTTAGTATGATTTGTCAGTCTGTCTAGGCAACAACAGATAAATGCAGACGTTACAGTATGAGCAGGTTTTTATAGTGCAGGCTAGTCACACTGAGTGAAAATGGTGAGTACTAAATTACTTGGTCACAGGGGCCCGACCTGTATAAAGTGTAGGCAGAGTCGCCTGCCTGCTGGGTACAAAGTTTGTGTTCGACTTGGCTATTTGCCGGGCCGTATGATCTGAAGTCGGTGGTTTGCTTACGCATATGCTGGGGCGGCTGGGTGGTGCTGCTGGCTTGCTGGTCAAGGAACGGCTGCTGGCGGAGCTGGATTGCCCCCAGGGGCTGCTGGTGACCCGGTTCGGGCTGGGGTAGCGGCGGATGCTGGTCAGGCTAGTCCCAAGGGCACCTTCTCTTCCTGGCGTATGGTGGCCACTACTGGATGCCGCATCCCTAGTACCTTCTGGGGAGCTAAAAACAGAGAGGTGGGAGGGACTGGGGGTGAAGTCCCACCAACTTACAGACTGTGAGCTCGTTTCCAGGGGTTGTCTTGGCTGAGTGCCTTATCAGTTTGGGTGCAGCCGCAGGTAGCTTTGTAAGTAGTGGTTGCCTTCCTTTCCTTCAAGTCTTTCCCACTCCTTTTGGTATAAGGCATAAGGGTACTAAAACTGGTCTCAGCAGAGGGAAGCAGGTGACGTACAGTTCCCTGGGTAAGATGTTCTGCTGCCACTACAGCTAGGCCGATGCCGAGCCTAACTGTTACTCCAACCGGCAACACAAACGGTGCGGTTATTGGAGAGTGGGTTTTCTCAGTAATTCCAATAACAATGATGGGTGATGTCCTAGGGCGGACAGACGCAACCCAGAGCTGGCCAAACACTCCCTCTGGCAACTCACATGGTGTGGTGAGAAGGAGGGCAAGCCAGTGTGACAGTCTCTCCTCCCTAGAGGAGTGTGCTCAGTGGTTGTGGATCTACTGTTTAATGCACTGGGTGGCCGTCAAATGTGTGCTAAAGCATGCCACACTACTACGCATGCCTGTGCCCTCTACTTTTCGACTTTGCCCCATCATCATGCATTGATAGAAACCCCTGCAATGGAAGGCTAGCAACCCCCGCACCCCTGTAACAGCCACCAAGCTGCAATTTTAGGTATATAAGGAGAAGCGAAAATGTTCTCGCCAGAGAGAGAGTGATATCCAACCTGCTTCTTGGAGGCCGATGATGAGGCTTTTCTTAAATTCATCCGAGTAAAGGCTTGTTGAATGTGCCGTCAGGTAATTCTGCGTGTTATTCAAAGAACTTGGTTCTGTGGCTCACACTATACCAGTTAGGCCTTATTCGGTGTTTTGCAGCTGTGAATGATGGAGGGACTTCAGAATAAGAAAACTGCATTAAACACAAATGGGACATATGTTAGACTATGACAATACTGTGTGGCAACCGTCCTTGTACTCACCTCATTTGTTCATGTTGGCCAATTTTTTTATAAATTAGTGAATGATGTAGAATAAAAAAGGAGCATTTGATTGAACAGTTGATCAATTAAGTGCTGAGTATTATTGTGAGTGGTATGCTTTCATTTGGATACACTTTTAAGAAACCTTGGTTTATAAATCTGCACGAGTTTGTCATGTTGCCATTTCCTTAATTTTCAGATGCGCAATAAGGTGCAGTGAAAATCATACTATGGATAGCTCAAGGGCATTCTCATAATAAAAAGTTATAATATGCACACTGCATTTGCAGCTCTTCACCAAATGTATTGATCAATTCATTATATTGTATATTCCTACACGAAAATGATCTGATCCTGTCTTAGGAATTAGTTCTCCATCCTTTGCACTTCTTTCTGCTAAATTTGTTTCTATAGAATGAATATAAAATGAATATAAACTGGTTTAACTTCTTCCTGATTTATATATTCTTTTAATAAGACATTAATACGTTGAATACTTTTCATAATTTGTTGCCTGTTTTAAAAATAGTGAAGCAACCAATGTTATGTTGAATTATACACAGCACTACGCAGTGATTGTTTTCAAAGGTTTATTTCAAAAGTGCTCATTACCACAAACTGCCTATATTTGTTTGTATGTATTATTGTGCGCTTTACATCAGGTCCTGTTGTGAAATTTACTTTTACATTTTATAAATGAAAGTGGATGGTGTCATATATTGGTTTACAGTGTTGGTTTTTTCCGGCAGGCTTTAGCAAACTTGGTGACAGTTGAAGACCTTGATTTAGGAGGCTTGTACCCACCGCTGAGCAAGATCAAGGAATGCTCTATTGAAATTGCCACAAAAATTGCAGAATATGCCTACGAACAAGGTAAATAAATCGCCATCCTTACTGCTCTTATAAGTGTACAGCTTTCTCTGTGTTGATGGAAATTAATGGTTTTTATTAAAGTGCAGGAAATGAAACTTGTGTTGGTAAGTGTGGGACAAAAGAGCGCCACCTCGCTTCCATGTGCAGTACCATACTTTAGGGATGCTGTTTTAGTAGTCCCTTTCTCCTCTGCCACAACTCTTCGAAATTTGTAAATTAAAGTGAAACATTTTATTCAAGCAAGTCTATAAAAGATTTTTTCTTGTATGTCCTACTACTGGTAAAAGTTGCCCATTTAAATACAAAAAAAATTTTTACTGTGATGTAATGATACCTCTACTGTTCTCCCTGTGCCATAGAAAGGTTGTCAGGAGACTGCTTTTCACAGCAGTGTGTGTGCAAGTTATTTACAGCACTGTAGCAATGGGATGGATATTGAGGCACCCTGCCAGATACAAGGAAAGAAGTGAATGTTGCAGGAGAGGCATCAGTGTGCCCTCGACCGGTCGATGTGAGGAGGTTCATCCATGCTCAACAGTACGACTATCACTACTCTTCCGCCCTGCCTTCTACCTACCCCTGGCCCGCGCTGTGAGAGGTTAGCCGCTCCCCACTGCTCCTCGTGTGTCCTAACCACCTACCTTGCGTTCTTTCACCTTCGTTACGCACTGTCTGCCGGTGTGTTTGCTACCTTTCTTCATGATACTGTGTCTATGTATGTACTGTTTGCTTGTTTGGCAACATGGTACAATATTTCCTGTACATCCTGTGTGCTTTTTCTTGCCATGTGTACTTTACATAACATTTCTTCAAGTTACATGGGAAACTTAGTTGGTGATGGGTACGTAATGTAAAATTTCAAATCTTCAATATGAAATATCTGTTGTGTGTTTCATTGCCCTCATAAAATATGTGCAACACACAATATGTTGATTTCACAGATTACGTTATGCATATGTAGTTTTTTGAAGTAACAGTTTGACACTAAGTAATAAAATGTCTCTTTGCCAAATTGCATACACTAATGAATTTCAGACAGGAATTTTTAAAATTGATATCTCAAAGTAAAAGCGTACAAGATTTATCACAATTTCTATCCCAACTTAAATTTTAAAAAGAAATTAATAACCAATGCTCTTCAAAACAGTATTACAGTATCATTAAGATAGTGGATTTTCTAACTTACATTATACTGCATCCACATTTCTACATACCTATTTGTATCAAATTATCAATTTTTGTTCCTAATGTGTGAACATAATTGTTGTTAAGTGACTAATGGGTAGAAGTACATACATATGTCAATACAGTATTCATGACAAAAATTATGCAAACATTTGAGAGATGCATCCTGTATTGTAGTGTATTTTTCTTGAAATGCATGGAGAGTGATTTTTTTTGGAGACTATATTGTACGCTTGTAGTTGCATTTTGTTTTTAAGTGTAGATTAGCGGACTATGTTTAACAGCAAAAATAAATATTTTTAGGAACAACATTACATGTTTTGGCTGTGTTTACTCGTTTAATAGTAACTTGTCGTGTGCAAGATGCATGTAAATATTGTACTGTCTGATTACTGACCTTGTGAGATTTGTATACTGGACTTGACAATTTGAATTTAAATGTCTTGCACTACTAGCCTAGTGGCAATCTTGGACTGCTGTTGGCCAGTTTGCATGTTTCATCATAGTGGCTAGTGGAGCAATTGAGCACCTGTTTGGCAAATTAGCGTTCTTATACTAACCATCACTTGAGTTTGTTTTTACAGTCCACCTTTACTTGTGAGATTAAATATTTCGTCCTCCAAGCCAGATAGCACAGTGTTTCCAATATTATGTGCTTGGTATTTTTGTGTGTTGACACATACCAGTTGGATTTCTGCATATGCATGCGTGTGAGTGTACACAAGCACACGTGTGTGCAAGTGTATGTTAGGTGTTCACCAACATTAACAAAAAAATTCCAATATATTAAAAGAATTTCCAGTAAATTTTCCTGTATATTTGAAACTTTTCTGTAAGTTTTCCAACACATTAAAAGAAACTTTTTGAATACATTTCGTACACTAAAACAATTTTCCTTAAATTTTCCTGAAAATATCTATAATTAATTACAGTAGAATCCCGGTGTAGCGAGTACGGCAATTGTGAGAACACAGTTATAACAAGGTCTTTTTGAGGAACCGTCAAAAAATCGCAATATTCCATGAAAAATTGTAATTTTAAGAGTTGAAACATGTACTGCAAGAATATGTGAAGCAGGCTTATTGTGGGACTCATGACCGTATGAAGCACACTTTTGTTATCTGTATGCCGAAACTCCACTCCCTTGCCCCGCCTCCTCATTTTCCTAAGTACCTTGTGCTGCTCTCATGTGTCCCATTCTTCTGCCTTGCCATCTAACCCCCCTTTCTGTCAAAAAAAGTGCATTGTTCTATAAATAGAATCCCACCCTTTCTAACTTGACCCCATTTTCATGAACCAGTTCTGCTTTTTGTTAGTTGTTCACTGTCATCGTGCTGTCAACTGTGTTTGGTTTCAAACAGCTTGGCATATGTGGGTCAAACATTATTAAATGAAAACAAATATAACAGTTCAAGCGATACGTGGAATCGAATACAGCTACATATTAAAAGATTTTCGCAGGTTTTTTTCTATACCGTGGCATTTCAATTAAAGATAGGGACACAACTACTATTAAATTTTATCGCTGTGCTATAACGAACATAATTTTAATCCATTTTGATAGTGTTTTCTTAAATTCTTTCTGGGTTTGAGAAAATTCGCACCATGCCGGTTTTGTTAGTTGAAAACGTATAATTTTCCAGTGACTAGGTATTTACTGGCATAATTCTCGCACTGACACAATTCACACACCTAAATTTGATGGTGCCGAAATAAGGAAAAAACTTTTCCTTTCATATTTCACGTAGCATGTTTCTCTCAACAAGGCATGTAATGCTAACGGGCCTGCACGGCGCACGCTTTGTTCGACCGCATCCGGTCGCTGATCCCGTTATCGATTTCTGGCTGCCGCACCCGAGCTGCAAACATTAATCAAAATCACTCACTGAGTTTATTTGTGCGGGTGGTTTTTTTTAATGCGAAGGGAATGGTTTACATTTATGTTAATTTTTGTTTAGTACGAATGCATTTGTTTTTTCATAACTTTCTCGTATTGCTTATTTCAAGTACTTCTTTGTACTTTCCATTGGAATTTCTCATTGCAAACGTCAACATATTTTGTTATTTCAGTACTGTCAAAGCCATCCTTTACATCCACAGAATTATAGATGATTTGCTGTGCTATAAGTGACTATTGTTTCTTCTTCTTCTTAAGAGACTTTCTCAATTAACCGAAAAACCCATTTCATGACAAGTTACCATGAGGCATGATAAGAAATAGTTTTACAAAATTCTTTGGATTTTCATATTCTGGTTTTGCTCAAATACTTAATCCAAAACTTCTCCAAGTGCTTAAAATATCTTGTGTAATGTATAATTTGATACTTGATACTTTCTTTGGAACGCAAGTTGTATGCTGTATTTTGTTAGCTACGTTGTCTTTAGTTATATTATTTGAGACAAGGGTTTCAAGAGTTATTCCTAATGTTGCTTTTACCTTTTTACATGAAGACTGAGACAATAGTGAGTGATGCCTCCTTCCTTGTGACGTTGCTGAAGTTAGTGATCAGTTAGTTATGATGCTACATTCTTGTACAGAGATTGAAGGATGTTAGGAGTTCCTGGAACAAAGGAGAGGCAGTGGTGGGGAATGAGATTCTGAAAATTATCCCAGGCTGATGGTACCTGAAACTTATGCTAGGCCTCTTAAGTGAGTGACAGAGGGATCAACAGCCAACAGATGTGTAGTAATTTGTCACTAGTAGTACGCGTCATGTTGTGCCACGGTGCAGTGCTGCCTTCTTTACGGTGATGACCGCTGCATCACAAGCTCACCTGTTGAGTCAGTCAGGGTTAAGAGCTGGGAAGAAGAAGGTAGAGTTAACGACACAATCAAAGTTTGGGCAAAGGTTATCATGTTACAGCATGTTTTAGGTAATGTAGAGCAGTGCTTTATTTGTTGTAAATGCTGGTAGTAATAAAGTTGTAGAACAGTTGTTGGTTAGGTTACATCACATAATCCTCAGCTTGTTAATTGTGTTATTCTTGCTAGATTTATTAAGATGCATGTACCAAAATTACTGCACATTTGTGTTGCTGACAGTTATAAACCTGTCAGATCAAAACAATTTGTTTTCTCGTATGTGTTGTTTTTTGTACATGGTATTTTTCTGTATTTGTTATTTAGTGTTTGTGTAGTTTTCCCATTTTGTACATTTATGTGCATGTGTTTTTGCTTTTAATAAAGTAAAGCGTAAGTACTATGTCTATTGGTTGTGAAAAAAATAGTCTGTGATAGTATAGGGATTAAACTATTACTCACACATTCAAAATTGGTGACTGTTTAACTTGGTTTTATAGTGAATTTCAATTGCTGCAATAGACTGCTTTTGTTTCAGGAAATTGTGTAATAACTGTACTTTCCTAGTTTTCTGGATACACCGACTATGTCCAAAGCAGCCAATTATAAAATGACATTAACACAATTTTGACTGATATCCAAAGTTTTGTATGATTAGTCTTGTGTTATTGCTAGAGACCTGCAAAATTCATGTTCATTTAAGGACAGGTTGAACTCAAGAGTTACTGTGCTTTTGACCAACTTCAGCCATTGGCCAAAAAATGTTTGGCTCGCCTCTGAGGACTCTTGAGCCTATGATATAAGTTCAATGGTGGAGTGGGCAATCTCATTTGAAGAGATAAAGCAGATACGTGATGTTGATTATATTGCAGCAACCAATAATGAAACTACGAACTGTGGCCACTTGTTTATAAGGCAGTGGAGTCTTATCTTTTCACCGAAAGATAACGCAAATTTTGCAGGTCCCTATGTATGCACATATGAATGTACACATGCACAACCACACACATGCATGTGTATACACACACACACAGCTAACAAACTTATTTTTAAAAAATTTTCCTCATGATATTTTTTTTTTCTTCCAATTTTTGCAGTTCAGGGGTCAGAGCTAAAAAAAAAAAAGTGGGTTTAGTAACTGTTATGTACTTGGTTGCTCATCTTGCTCGGAGTTTCTTCCAATAAAGTTGCCTTTTAAATGGCTTGTCTGCCATCAATGCACTCCCAGTCTACTGTTTCTGTTCCATTCTCTTGGTAAATACACACACATATATCACAGTTGCCAACCTACACCTTCTACAACTGTGGTACATAACTACTACCCATTACACTAACATTTCAGCATATAACACTCCTTCCCTCCAAGAATGATGATTATCCTACATTAATGAACACTACAAGATCTGTATTATATACACTAAAGGATATAGTCACTCAATTTCTTTAGCTTCTGTCGAACCCGTGTCAAGACAGACTGCTTCCTGCTGCTTAGTGTAGTCCCCAGCCTCTGGTCCTGTTCATGGGGCCTTGTTGGGACACTCTGTTACGAGAACTCGAGGCATTTCTGTAGTTTCTTTGCTGACTGCCACCAAGGAAGATCACGGCCCACCTGCTAGTTTTAATCCTCAAAGGGAAACCCCGAAAATGGCACCTCTAGGTCCCCTGGCAATTGAGGTCAGTCCCGGTCCTCTCGGTTCATCAGTGTCCCCGACGCTTATGCTGGTGTTTATGAACCCAGTCCATCTGGGGGCCCCAAAGACTGATCAGGTACTCTTGGCACTGGAGACTCTGTATCTCGCTGAAGGGGCTCACACAAGCATCCTGGAACTTTATCAGCTTTGCCGAATGATGGAGTTGAATCTTCTTGACACTTCATGCACATTTTTCTATGATCCACCGGGCCTGACCTGCTGTCCTATGGTCTGGAAGATAACCCACACATAGGATATGGTCTAGTTGCCTTTTCTGAGAAGGGCACTGCATCATCTGGTCTGTCTCGCCGTGTTGCATAACCCTTATTTGTTTGCACCTGGTAAATCACCGAGCCCTCCCTAGTGCAAACTAAAACTACTCCATGTATCCACTTTGGTCCAGCCACATAGTTGCAGATTAACCCTGCATCTTTTTCCTTAAACTCGCTCATGTTAACATCCCAACCTCCTTAGCTACTACTACTGCTGCACTGGAAGATGAATGAGGATGCAGTCTGTCAAATATAGTTTGCAACTTTCTGCCTATTAACAGTTCTTGAAGTGTTTTCTGTGGGGTTGTGCTTGGAGTTGTGCGCAATGAAAACGGCATTCTTTGCAGCCTTGTATTCCAATCCCCTGCCCTTAACTTCAACAATTTGTCCTTGACTGTTTGAATGGTCCATTCTGCTTGGCCATTGCTACTTGGATGGTACGGAGGTATGTATCTGTAACTGATTCCATGTCTCTCTAAGAGTATCTTCTTCTCACAAGATGAAAAGCCAGTCCCATTATCTGTCATATCAGTCTATTCATGGTTTCTTAACACTTTTTGAATCAAACCTTTAAAATCACCCTAGATATGATGTTTTTAGTTATTAGTTAAGCTTAGCTTACACAAGTAGAACTTCAGCAGAGCTTCAGAAAAGTGTGAAGTAACCGTGAATGGATTATACCATGGGTGCTGGAAATATTCCTGAGCTCTTGTATTAGAGCAGCTGATGACACTGATGGCTCCAACTTCACCTCTTTCCATTTTGGGAATGCATCAATGATGATCAGGAATGTTTTCCCTTGGAAGGAGCCAGCAAAATCTATATGAAGACAGGATCATCGTTTCTTTGGTGTATTCAATTACACGCATGTTTTCGCCTGGGCCCTACGTTCTGCCTGACAATTCTGGCAGTGGCTGATGATCTTTTCAATCTCTTCTTTCATTCTTGACCACCACATATAGCTTCATGCTATAGTCTTGGAGCGCACCATTCCTTCATATGATGCATGTAGCATCTGGAGCAGGTCTTCTCACAGCTGATCTGGAATTATCACCCGAGTGCACTACAGCAAACAATCACGGTAGATAGATATTTCCGATCGTCTGTTCCAATATGGCCGAACATTCTCATTAAGTAATTTGGGTTCCCACCCTTGTTACACATACTGCTTGACCTGCTTTAGGACCAGGTCTTCCATGATGGACAGAGCCAATTCTTGGGGATCCAATGGTGTTTCAGGCACCTTTTCTAACACGAGAACTTCTGCCACCTCTGGAACTTCGAAGGTGGATGTTGGATGAGGCAACCTGCTCAAGGCATCTGCATGTCCAATCCGAACTACTGACTTGTAGATGATCTTCTAGTCATACATGCATAACATCAGACTCCAACGTAGCATTCGTGGTGACAAAATGTCTGGGGTTGAGCACCTTGGGTCCAACAGTCGCAGGAGCAGTTTGTGATCTGTAACCACTGTAAAAGATCTGCGTGCCAAGTACTGCCGAAATTTCGTCACACCAAAAATTACAGCCAAGGCTTCCTTATCGATCTGAGCATGGTTACGTTCACATTTCTGCAATGTGCGTTACCTAAAAGTCCTAGGTCGTGCGAAAACTGCACCAACCCCAAACTCTGATGCATCACATGTTAACACAAGCAGCCTTGAAGGGTCATAATGTAAAAGCGCACATTCAGCGTGCAACAATTCCTTTGTTCTGTCAAATGCTTCAGAATGTTGTGTTTTCCACTCCTATGTAGTATGCTTCTCAAGAAGACGATGTAATGGCTCCAGCACATTAGCTTTGTCTTTCAAGAATTGTTCATAAAAATTCAATGACCCCAAAAATGCCTGCAGGTCCTTCTTATTTTGAGGAACTGGTACCTGTAGATAACATCCACCTTGTCTTCTGTGGGGTGAAAGCCTTCCTTATATGTTCTGTATCCCAAACAGTTCACCACTATTGAAGCAGAAACACACGTGGGCTTCTTCAGTCGCAACCCTGCCTTGCTGATTGTAGTAAATGAGACTCCCTCTACCTGCATGGTTCGGGTATATCAACACTGCCTCACTCTAAAAAAATTATAAAAAAAGAATCCATTAAATTTGAGGTAGCAGGGGCTCATGGTAATGATTTTTCCAACTTAATGCTGTTTCATTTAAGAGCAATTCACAATAAGTCGTCTACCATGTGCAAACTGGCAATTTATAACTATATTGAAAACCAACAGGGTTTCTTACATTGAAAGTACACTTGTTACTAATTTCTGGCAATTTATTACTGTATAAAAAAAAAGATTACTAGCATTCAAACCCCATGTTCTAGGAATTGCTCAAATAACTGTCAGTTCAAAACGTAAATTAAAATATTAACTTGTATACTCATGTTGATTTATAGCCGAGTTACTATAAATTACAATTATTTCCAACACAAATTAGGGAGCCGCAACTTGCTTCGTTATGCCTTCTAAGTTGCACAGGAAAATTGCGTTCATTCCTACTTGACTGCCCTTCAGACACCCATTCTCCGGACAGGACAGTCATGCAGTCCCGCACCTCAGGGTGACGCCACTGTCACTCAAGTCAGCTGATGCATCTGTCTCGCTGTACGAGCCCCTGTAGAAAAATGGACATGGCGGAGCTCCTCGTTTTTACCAGCAAGCGTAACCATGGTAACACTCCATGACTGCAGTTAGCATGTAGGACACACACTATCCTTAACGTGGTTGAAAACCCTTGTTGAAATCTTCCACTGAACAGCCAAACATGGCATCGGATCCCGGTAACATTAAGTCAGCCACATAATAATCAACAAGCGCGATCACTCTCCACTGGGTTTATCCACGATAACTTGTACAACAGCCCTAATCTAGATCGCCGCTTTTCTCTGTCCACGCGACACCAAAAATAGCTGTTTGACCGCCTCACACCATGGTCACGTCTTGATTCTCTCACTGCCACCGGCCAACTCCTCAGTGCAATGACGTCACCGTCTAGCGCACACAATGCTGGCAAGTGGCGACTCCCCTAACAAACACGTGTACAAAATATATGGTGTAAGATAAAAGTAACCTAATATTTTAAAATGTATTAATAATACAAATATAAATACAGAGATAAAGTGGCCGGCTCATTTTAAATTCCAAAATTATTATGGAACACAGAAATATATGTAAAAGGCAGGTTGTTGCCAACGTTTTCATAACACAACTAGAGAAGGGCCAAAAACTCTGTTATAAAATCGTCACGCAACCACCTGTTACTCATGTCCAATGCTCTTCATTTGGGCCTGCTATTAATACATCATCTAACAGTACCACCACTCCATATACCCCTGCTAGCAGTGTTACCACGAGTCTTTGAAAAATTGCTGAACCACTGTGCACTCCAAACTGCAGGCGGTTAACCTTAAAAAGGTCTTTGATAGTACTTATTGTTAACAGCTCTGCTGTTTCTCATCTACTCCAACCTGTAGATAAGCATCTGCCAAATTCAATTTTGTAAAGAATTTCCCTCCAGCCAGTGATGCCAGTGCTTCATTGATGGTTGGCAAGGTAGCACTCTGTCTTGCACATTATGTTAAGTGTGCCCTTGTAATCGGCACATATGCACACCGAGCCATCAGTTTTCATGATAGGCACAATGGGTGTTACCCATGCTGAATATGTCACTGATTCATAGGCCCCCCATGACAAAAGTTTGTCAATTGCTGTTGCTACCTTCTCTCTCACTGCAAATGGAACTGGTAGACATTTTTTGAACATTGGTGTAGCTTCCTCTTGGAGTGCCAGAGTGACTGATGTGCCCTTACACTGCCCTAGATCACCATTATCAAACACCTTCAGATGCTGTGTTATAAGTGCCTTTATCCACTGATTTTCAAGATTTTCTCATGTACTTGTTCCCTGCAAACATTCACCTCTTTCACAAAACTATGAACTGTAAAAATACCTTCCATTGAAATACCCAGTGCCTCTAACCAGTTTCTCCCCAGTAAACAGGGCCCATTTCCAGCAGCCATTAACAAGAGAAGGGCTGCTGCTGCATTTCCACTCCCACACAAACAGTCTTAGCTCCCTAAACCTTCAATTGTTCTTGCGACTAAGTGTGCAGGGCAATGTTGCAGTTGTCTAGGGGTGGTTTTGTAGGCCACAGAGACTTATAGGTTTCCCAACTGATAACAGAAAAACTTAACTTCCATGTGATGCTTCTTGCCATCCAAACACAAATTGATAACAAAGGGTGTTTTACTTCTCAGTGCCTGCAAGCTGTATAAACTGTACACTGCTAATGTTTCATTATCTTGCGCGTCTACTGTATCTAACAGTGTAAAAGTCTTACCTGTCTGTGATTTGCTTCATTCGTTATTCTGTGGCCTAATATGTACATTTTGTTGTTTTTTCTTCCTAAGGCATGCTTCTAAGTGACCACATTTTGAACAATACCAGCACACTGTTGCCACATGCAGACATGTTTTTGGGGCATGGTTCCCAGAACACCATCAATACAACTGCTTAAATGAGCCCTTCTGTACCTTTTACTTTACCAGCTGAAAGTCAGTGTATCTGTCTGTGCGTCTTTCATCCACCACAGCATGCACTGAATGTCGGTCCTCCCCAAGTGGGCTTACCTCTGTGCCAATACATTGTATATCTGCAACATTCCTTCCTGCTGCGGTGAGTTGGTCCTTAGCAAGCAAGGTGTGCTGCACTGCCCTGTTACATACTCCGCACACCAGCCGGTCTCGCAACATCTGCTCCAAATTAGGAAAGTTTCAATGTGTACTCCAGTGTCGTAACTCTGCCAGATACACTGCGATACTTTCCCCATCCCAAAGTAAGTCTTCCACGTGTCCCGACCTGCATGAATTCTCAGATTACACCAATCGTAGCCTGCTAATTTGTAATATTAACATTGTTTTCACGAAACAACTCCACAATCATAATCACTACTTTTATGTACTTGGTTACTCAACTTGCTCATATGTATTCCGATAAAGTTGTCTTTTAACGGGTTTTCAGCCATCAACGCGCACCCATTTAGTCTACTGTTTCTGTTCCACACACGTGTTATACACACACACACACCATCACAGTTGCCAACCTACACCTTCTGAAACTGAAGTACATAACTACTACCCATTACGCTAACATTTCGGTACACAACGGTAACCACAGATCAGAAAAAAAAACAATGTAGTGACTAAATTTCTATCATGTATGCTAGAGGAAAAGTTCTGATGTGCCCTCCAAAAAACTTGTAGTGAAAAGTTGGTAAATATAGTACATAAGTGCACCATACCCCCCAAATAGTTACAACAGTTTTTGCGAGAAATTCTAAATGTAGATATACATATTATCCAAAGTATGCAAAGGATCTGTCAATCATCAAACTATATTTGTCGTATTTCAATCCACTTAGCTTGAATTGGGACAAAAAAAAAATCCAGAATTGTAACAGAACCAAAAAAAATTTAGCA
Organism: Dryococelus australis; assembly: GCA_029891345.1. NCBI lineage: Eukaryota > Metazoa > Arthropoda > Insecta > Phasmatodea > Phasmatidae > Dryococelus > Dryococelus australis. The sequence continues at coordinate 98,942,407 of CM057000.1, forward strand.
ACAGGCCCATCCCTATGTCTTTATTTGCAAGATGACTGTGTAATGGATAAAATTGATATATTGTTTAAAATTTATGTTCATTTTATGCTGGATGAGCAAACATGGACATCACCAGGGAGGAAGAAGTACAGCAGTACCTCACCATAACTGATGATGGCAAGACAAATTATCACTACAGCGAATTATCATTATTACCAAAAATTACTGTGTAGTATTTTTTCATGCAGTGTTATCTAGCGATGGACATTCGTTTCGCTCAAGAATCTCGAGACCTGCAGCCAAAATGTTAAGAGTATAATAACCCCTCTCGAGTTCAAGTGAGCAGTGCTGCCTTCTCTGCGCACGTGTGTGAATCACATACTGCAAATTTTCCTCTCAAAAGGCAGTACTCAAACTGATTTAAATTATTGCATTGTTGGTTAATCTTTCGGAACACAGGCGGAACATACATCATTTTAAAATTCCCTGCCTTCCGTTTGAGTAGTATATACTATTGTTGTTGACATTTCATTTATGGTAATATTTACATAACTGCTTGTTTACAAAATGAAATGGAACAAAACCACGTTTACGGACTCTTCAAACACAAGCAAAATATTATTTGCAATTTAATACACATTGAGGATTGGTATGCCTTTGAAGTATGCATTATCATGCCTTTGCTTCATAAACGGTTTGTATTTAACTACAGAATTGTAACAGGGTTGCCACCTTCTTTCTATTGGAAAATACCCTGACATTTTCCTGTTTTCCAGACCTGTGGCAACCCTGTATAACTATTTATTTGCAGAACAAAGGAAAGGGCTAGAACAGAACATTGTAACTTAAACCACGGCTACTCCTGCAAACAATTGAAATTAACTATATGCAATTAAATGAAAACAAAATATTTCTAGTACCTTGCACTGTGTGTTCTGTAGGTGTTTTATTAAGGAATATTATCCACTACACTAATTCCCCCCGCAGACTGCTTTGAGGTTTATTTACAAGAAGGCCCGATGTAGAAAACCCTCTCTCACTGGGAACAGACGTAGCTCTAATAGGAAGATGATGTTCCGCTAAGATAGCCAGCAATGGATAGTGGCTTACATTCTGCTTCCAGCAAGTCGGTGGGTTTATGGTACATTGAATATAACTGTCTCCAAGTTATCATTGCACTTCTACACGTGTATTGGTAACAGGATTGTGCATAGTGTTTCTTTTTACTACTGATTTATCGAAGGAGTCCCAGAATACATTGTTGTTACTACTTGATGCTGATAGTTCACCGCTGTCACATATGGTGTTGGTGTGCTCTGTGTTTAAAAAGCTTCCATTAGCATTGCACATTCCTCTGTTACATATTCAATAGTGACAGCTGCATTAGACGTGTTCATGAAAGAGTCTAAAAACAAGGATCAGTGGCAATGGTGAATGGCAGTTATACAGCAAATGGACCTACATAATAATAATTACAGTGACACAAGCATATAGGCTTATTTTTAACATATATATATAATAAATGTTCCACCACTGGATAAAATGTAACTTACCACAGTTAGTTATGTCTGCACTAGCAGCCTGCAAAGTAGACAAGCTACTATCCAATGCTTCACTGCTTTGATATATCTCATGTCCCCTTAAGTGACGACTCCTGCCTGAAGTAATTTTTCTTTCGACACTAATACACAGGGAGCAAATATTACATTGTACTTTGTTTCCTGGGACTTCTGTCCAATACTCACATGCCCATGATGTTTTCTTGGTAGCCATTAATGTGCGCTACATACATTTCATTCACAAAATTAATGCAGTTTCCCATGCACCATACGTCGAAGGCTCAAGCTCAACTGAAATTGAAATAACACGTTCTGTTACATGACTGGGGTACATTAAACCACCCAAGACATCTCGCCTCGCGACATGATATTGTAACACTTCCAGTGTACTGCGTGACTTAAGAAGTGTGCGTAGCTCTCTCGAGAGGCTAATGAAACGTGTTGCAATTTGGGGGTAAGGGGAGGGATACCCTGGGAAAAAATTATTGGTATAAATATGAAGCCACATGTTAAAGGCGTGCAACAATTGTGATCAGTATTAGGTATGACAAGCTATAACAGCCACGTCTACAAAATGGAATAGTTGATACCACTGAAAATCACATTCTAAGATCTAAATCACATATGCAAAATATTTTAATTTCGGAATGCTATCATGCACAGCATCACTGTGAGCATGATGAACATGTAAAAGTAGACCATAGAGAAACAGAACTTTAGAAGTGTCTGTTTTGCACACAAAGCTATTTTAACATAGGACTCCGTAGCCTGGGGAAAAATTTGTAGTGGCCAAAATCAACAAACATGATGTTAATGCAGATATAGGATAAACTGTCCATATTTTCTTATAATTTAAAAATTGACTTAATAACCATATAAGAAAATATTTGATTTATATTGAATAAAAAAAAATGCTTGTTCATTAATTATTACAAAAGAATTGGTTTCATAGATTAATTAATATTTCAGAAAATTATTTATAAAAAATATTTGAAATCATTTTTAATTTACTAACTTTTATAGTAAACATAATAGTGGACAAGTCCTTTATTTGTGTGACGGGTAATGAACACTAAGCTGTTCAATTAAACACTACGCCAACAATGGTAGAACTTTTATTTTTTTCTTTTTGTAAAATAACAAATTTTTGATTTTTTTTTTTTTAAATCTTAATAATTTGCTCAGTGCTGCTCTAATGGCCATCGCCTTATTCCCCACCCGTGCAAGGATTGCTTACTTAAGTGCCACTTTTGTTCCCTTGATCTTTCATGACAAGGCTTGAAAGAGGAACTGTGGAGATGGATAGATGGTGCACATAAAAGAAAATAAGAAACATGAACATTATTTGTAACATATTCATTAAAATTGATTTTTGGAGTATATTGTTTACTACCAAAAGGTCAGCCAATGCTTGTTTGGTACGTGCACAAATTGTATTTGTATCAAATTTGCTTCAAAAGTGATTCTGTACCACCACCTTTGCGTTAATCCGTGTGCAGATGCAAAAGCGAGGCACAAACTTAAGCAAATATGCACGAATATTGGCGACTGTACAAAGTCGACAGTTTCTTTGTGTTTCTTGTTGTACTGTTTTTATAAAGATTCTCCATGGTTTCTACACAACTGTAAAATAATTCTGCAACTACAGTATTAACATCACTCGCATACATATAGTTTGTATTTTTGTTTCATGTGTTCGGAAAAGATACAGGTAGCATCCATAACCTGTTGGTAGTTAATGAAATGTGGATAGCCTCTTCCTATGACTGCAAATACGTATGTAGCGGCATTGCCTACAAAAGGGAATAGCAACTCGTTCACAATTCCCTGAGACAATTTTTTAAATATTGTTTCATGTAATCAGGGAAGTGGGACATGATGTGAGCCAGATTTTGACTAAAATACAACAAAGGCAGCAAGAAATATTATGTAATGTAATTGAGATATACTGGGTTTAAATTGTATTTTTTAATACACATGTACCAAACATGCAACTGTTTTTTTTTTTGTGTAGTATAGTGTGTCTGAGAATATGGTCTCAACATTGTGAGCCCTAAAATCATTAAAGAAAGTGTTCTTAATTAGAAACTTAGAAAAAATACAGTGGTATTTTATTTATTTGTTTTAACATAAGGGTTTTTAATTCTTCATATGAAAATGGGTACGATTATACTGATGTAGGAAATAATATGAACATTAATTTAAATAATCTCTCAAACAGTTTATTCCACATATGGAATAAAATCAAGGTTGTCCTTTCCTGAAATAAGGAAGAAACATCTGCTCACCCAAAGAATATCACACAATTTTATTCACGTAAATTTTAATTGTTTATATATAAAAAATAATGGATAAATACAAGGACTGCAAGCCATTATATAAATTTTGAGTGTTCACCAGTATTGTCATGCCAAAATTAGTTTAGGCAATTTGTGTGAATTGAATGGGTTTGGAATAAACCTAGGGTTCACTGTTTGAAACACAGGCTCCAGTATATGGAAATCTAAAATAAATTGTACACCATCAAAATTCTAATTAGTCATGTTTGAATAAAAACATAATTGAAGCATATTCCAGTTTTCTGTAATGAACAGATCGCCACAATAAATTTTCCTGCAAAAAGCAAAAAATATGCCACAGATTTGCTAGAATTGTATAATGTGGTAAATGTTTACATCATAGTGAACTAAAACTGCATATCTATAAAGGTTGTCCAAAACTCAATTTATACCATGAAACCAATCAATGTCGTAAATCAACTCTAAAAAAATATGTATGTTATATGGTATTGAAACTCTGTTAGTTATATGGGTCTTGTTGTCAATTACTGCTTAGGTACTTTGTACAATGCAATTAGTTAATCTGTTTAACACCACACATTTGCAAATGTTTCATACTTAAATATACAGTATTGCATTGTTTACATAACACTCCATGTAATCATTTTGAGAAAAAGCAACGCTGAGAGATAAACAGACAAAATGGCAAACTTAAGCAGCACTAATGTTTCTCATTTTCATTGTGAAACGAGCTATTTTGTGACAAAAGAGCAGCCAAACTAAAGTTACTGCCAAAGCGAAACCTTTGAAGTTATTTCCTTGAAGCAAACTTGTGCATACAAAATTGCTTGCGAGTAACAAAACCTGTCCCTGCAGCAGAAGTAAAGCAAATAGCTTCCTAGAGCACCTTTGTGTTGGTGGTACAAAATAGCCTTCTGGTGCCATTGTCTATCAGCCTTTTGCTCTGCCTGCATCTGTTGTCTGTCTCCCTCTTGTTACCCCTTGCTCATTAACTTCCCCATTAGCCAGCAGTTATCATGTCAAATTGTACGACAGGATCACGGGTTTACCATCGCCGTATATGTAAATGTCTTGCCATCCATAAACAAAATGCTCAAATTACATGCCAGAAATAGAGCATGGAAGTTGTTCTGATCCCCAGCCCAGCATTAAATGCATGAAGTAACGGAACAACAACTGGCGGCTATGCAGTTGGTCGCATTAGTGCAGGGAACGGAACCCTGCCATGCACTACTGTGTTTCACGCCATCTGTCACCAAGTTGTGTGTTTTGGTTACAATTTAAGCAATACGTTAACTTTGTTGTGCAGTTTTTTTTTTACTGCACTCACGAATGTGTTTCAGTACATAAAAGGCTAAAAATTAGAGCTGGGAGGGGTAGATAATTTGTGCTTGGAAAAATTTTGGGCAGGAAAAATAATTTCCCGCTGGAAACGGGACGGGATCGGGAATTTGTTGGTACACTAGAGAATTAAAAAAAATCTACAAATAAAAACTTAAGATTAATGTACTACGAAAATGTGTTTTCGATACTTTAGAGCAAGCCTTTAATTTTGCTGATACACTGACAATTTTTCGTAAAAATGCCAGATAGGTGCTTTGAATCTCGCCACTATTTTTTAAATCCATATTGCTTGTAAGGAACTACATAAACAATCTGTAGAGTGAATAAATAATACATTAAAAAAAAGTATAAATGTTTTGAACCAAATTAATGTGCCGTAGGTATAGGTTACCGCACTACAAATAACACAATATTAAAACTTTCAGTTGAAACAACAAGTTTATATCTCTGAATGAAAATTTATTATGTTACATCGTGCAATCACACGAATGGGTGATTGATTAACAAAATGAAAACACAATCTGTACTGTTCCTAACAAAGACTATCATTGGGCGACATTCTATGCCACGTGATGTTCTGGTCAATAATGTACCATCTTAGATGAAGATGTCGCATTCGTCAACTGTTCTCCTGTGTAACCTCACAAGAAGCATGTGGCCATAAAAATGCACAAACTTTCAGATTTTTATGAGCTTACGTGGAAATGCAATTGCATTCAAGACAATTTAAATGTGATTTTGCATGTATGTGTTTGATATGCCTTTCGGCCAGCGATGGAATTATTTTGTAGCGTTTATAAGAAGTTTGCGAAATTAAACAAAATTACTAACATCTCGTTTCTTAAACAATACAGGCTTAAAATTCCAAATGTTACTTTTTTAAAATGCTTGTGAGCTGTGTGCATTAATTCAGCTGCTAAAATTCATGTATAGGAAAGTGTTGTTTATTCACGCAAAACTGAATGCCATTATATTGATAAAAAACTACTTCTGTTTAAAAATCACATTTCTATAACAAGTGTTTTACTTATAAAGCGAAATGGAATTGCCATTTATTATGTGGAATGAGCAATTATTTATATTAGGAAGGCATGCCAGTGTTTATTTACTTACAATGGCCGGTGGCAAACTTTGTATGCATTATATTTATATGAAACCATTAATACTCATAGGTACGTTGACTTGCATTTATGTATTATTTACTAATTCTGGCAAGATTAGGGCCATGAAGGCTCACTCTTACATGTGTGTTGTAGAACACAGAAACAATAGCATAATAACCTAAAAAACTTTTATCCCGAAAAATTTACGGAAAATTATTTCCCGCCCGACCTTTCCGAAAAATATAGTTCTTGAATTTTTCCCGAAAAGTTCGGATCCCGCCCAGCTCTACTAAAAATGCATTGTTCCTATGGACCTTTGGTAGGACCAAATCTATATTTAGTTGTATGGAGTATTTTGTCAGTATATAGAATGTTTAAGGGAAGTTTTATAGTACGTAGTTTACAACTGCCTGCCTTTTGTAGAAAGTTTACGCGACCTGGTTTACCAAACCTTGAATTTCAGTTGTAATAGGTAACTGATACTTTAAAATTAAGAAATAAGGCATTTATTTAAAGGGTAAGGAATAGTTGGGAAGAAAACTGAAGTTTGTGCTAGCTATTTTTCCAAGTGAAATGTGCTTCACCAATGATTTTGTCACTTACTTTTCTTTTTTAAGGTGTGGCATCATTCTATCCTGAGCCAGCGAACAAAGGGAAGTTCGTGAGAAGTTGCCTGTATGACTACACTTACAAGAAATCTGTGCTGCCACCTACGTACTCCTGGCCAGCATCACATCAATAATAGAAATGTGCCAATAAGAAGTAAAAGTTACTGCATAAATTGTGGTGAACATGATTTGCTTTGATTCAAAATTTAAGGATTTGTTTTGCTTGTTATTTATATAGATTTGAATATATTAAATGACACATTATTTATTTTAAATACTGATGGTGTGAAATATATCACTGAAAAAAAAATTTTCCTTTCCCATTTTTTCCTTTTATAATCATCTCCTATGAGTAGACCAAGATTTTATAATTTTATTTTGAATAAAATTTCGGTGTTACTGGTTTAATTTTTCCAAACAATGAAAAGTTGCAGTATTATATTTACTATGTATTTAATATATTTCATCTAATTCCTTCCTAAACAGAACATAATTGCTAGAATTTTACTTTTCAATAACTGTTGTTAAAAATTCTGCATTTTCAGGTATAAGATGTTGCCTCCTGTTTCTAACCACAACAGTGTACTTGGAAAAAGAATGTTCCATGTCAACAGTTGATGAGGGGAACCAGATTGCTCTTCGGCTAACTGCAGCAATTTTACCGTAATCTACTTTACGGGAGCAAAGGACCTTTCCAATGTTAATTTGGTGGGTTTCTGGTGATGAAAGTTCTTCCACAATTTACTTGGTTGCCAGAAAGCCAGGTGTGAAGATGTGTGGGTAGTTGGAAGATCAAAGGCAGGTTGTGGATGAACTTTTATGTTATTTCATACTTTGTTTTCATTCTGCACACATTTATAGTGTTGAAAAGACTGCCATTGGGTTCATAAGTATTTTGGCAGGGATCAGTGTGATGATGTCAGCTAATTTGAGTCCACATTTATATGCAGTAAACTTACGGCTGTGTTTCACATTTGCCTGTTTAACTGCATGCAACTGAGACAGTTGGTCATTAACACTGGATGGAAAAACAGTAACATGTGTATTCTGACACGTGATGCATTTCTGCTCATTTGCGATGCACACTACTCTGACTTTGCTCCATTTTTGCTCATTTGCGGTGCACACTACTCCTAACTGTGCTACAGGACATGTGCCTACAGGGTACATTGGCGTACATAAAGAGAGACTACAGATACATGATCTCAGATTGTACTGTTCGCCAAGAAAATCGAAGAGCTGTCACGCCAATGCCCAACCCCCCCCCCCCCCCCCCATTTAGATTTGTACTGTTGGCTGAGACATCAGCACGCTCCAGCAAAGGTTATGCTAGTACTGCAGCTCGCCACTGGAGGGCAGCACCCAGTCCACTCCAGCAGCTCCAGCACCTCTCATACAGACTATAAGAAAGGATCATGCCTCCAGCTAAGGAGATAAGAAATGTATAGTGCCGCTTCAGCAACAGAAATCTCAACCCCAGAGAATGAGGCTTCCTTCTCCCTGCACCCAGCTCCTATGTGATAATGGTATAAAAGGGCTCGCACCCCTTAGCTCTGCAGTCTATGCTCATCCACTACTTGCAAAGGCTGGAGGTAGCCATCAAGGTGCGCGACCACTGGTACTTTCGGAAATTCCTCCGCTGGCAAAGGCAGGAATCTCTACCAGTCTGAAGACATCACCGGCTCCATGCTTTCAGCAGCCTCTGAACCTTCATCTGCAGCCACGGCAGATCCCGCAGCGTCTGGGAGACTCCACCACACCAGAGTTTTACGAAGACATGTTAATCTACCACCCACCTCCTGGTAACCACCAGAACCCTCTTGGTAGCAGGTTGCGTCTGCATCTCTTCTGGACCCCTTCAACCCACCGGAGGGTGTGGCTACGACATCAACTGCCCTTGTGGTAGTTAGTTTTTCCCCAAGTTCCTTAAGTACAACCCTGGTAGTTAGGTGCTGTCAAATGCATTAATTATTAGTTTCTTTTATATTTTTCCAGTTTTAATTCGCCCATGTAGTACACCTAGCTCTTGCCCAGGTTGCCTTTACCTGGATTTTAAAGGTTAGGATGAACTGCAGTAACTTAATGTTAATCTTATAGGAGTTAGTGTGGCACCACCTTCTTTTCCAAATATTATCAATACATGTATTTGTAATGTATTTTTGCAAGTTTAATTTCTCTTGAGCGTAATTTGATTAAACCCTTTTTACTTTTGGTAAACATATTTTACACTATAGAAGAAAAGCTGGCATACATGTAACCTACCAGGGTAAATACATGTACCACTAAGAGGCAAACTGAGCTCTGCCAACTGGTAGACGTTCGGCTGTGCCCAAAAGCACTTCGTACTCCAGCCACCAGGAGAATCGACCAGACCAAGTTATCCATACTCAGCCACCGCTGCTTACGTAGCAGGATTGGGGCTGGATCCACTTAGGCCTGATCGACCCCCTGTGGATACCACACCCAGGTATCTCAGCGAGGAAGTGACATGTGCTGCTCCAAGGTCTGTCTACCGCTTGCAAAGGCCAGGCAAAAGGGACACTGGGCGTTACTGCACGTCACGAGTCTACGTGTAAGTACATGCCAGGCAAGTCAAAGCGCTGGCTTATCCTCTGTGGTTTGTTTTGTGGCTAAATGCCATACTCTCGACAGGGAGGGGCATGGAAAAGATTAAAAAGAAAGGGCCTTACGAGCCACAATGAGCAAGATAGACTAACCCCTTCAGAAGAAACTGCTGTAAGTGACGTTGATACTCCTTATCCTTCGTATCTCTCATCACCATTATTTCCATCCTTAATCAAATTACCCGGTAGGCCGCATCCAATCGTAGACAAATTTGCTTGTGGCGGAAGAAGTTCCCCTAGGTCTTGGCTGACCCTAGTTAGGGGTACAATTGCAGAAAACTCCTCCCTTTGTCCACTCAGACGATAACAACTGCATCACTGTACCTCCAACAGAGCCAGCCGCTGACCAACAGCTCACACCCCTCCTCCCATCTCCTAAGGTACAGTGCCAGTCAATACGAAGGGTTGTGTATGTGATCCCAGATTTTATACCGACTAGGTGACCCACACGGCCCATGTTGTGTACCGGCTGGACGCCAAACAGGACTTGAGAACCCTCTCGTATTTAATTTTTTTTCCTAATGCACCCCGCGATTCTGATATTGTGATGTTTGAAGTGCCTGAAAGTGACCAAGACTAAATCTTTGTACAAGGAAACGTATCTTGTCAAATTTAGTATAGAGTTTAAATCCCCTGGTCTTTGGTCCCGGTTGACAGGAAGAGCCCTGGATAGAGAGGGTGTTCTCCCCAATGTGGAGAACCCCCTCTCTATTCAGGTGTTAATTATTTAAAGTTGAGAGTTTTAGTTAGGCATGTGCGAAGTTTCTTTTTTATTTGAGAAGCGAAGTCGAAGCGACACCGACATCATGCGAAAGAATTTAGAAGAAAAATCAAAGTAAAATGATTTAAAAAATATATATATAAATTTATAGTAGGTTACAGTTTTCAAGTTTATTAAACTCATTTGTACTATTACTGCCTAAAAATATTTATGCCTACTAGACACTGAGCAATGGAATAGAACGTATCCTAATCTTGTATTGTTGAAAAACTATAATGTTAAAATTTCAAAATCTGCAAGAAAGTAATCATATGTATAGACCTTTCATGGTAAAGTGAGCGCTTAAGGACCTTACAACATGCATTAACTACTATCTTATTGCAGCCTCAGGCATTACAATTTGCGAGAAGTGAAATATAAACACTGTGTTTATTGGTCAGATTGCAATGTTTATATTAAAAAGTAGCAGGAAGATGGAAAGGGATGAGAGGAAAAATTTAGAAGGGCCTTAAAAAGTGCTCTCTTTAACATGAATAGCCTATACATTTAGATACCTACAAACTTTATAAAAACTACCTTACTCAATGTATCCAGTCCCATTTAGTACCACCACTGCAGTGATTTCAGTGGGTGGCTGTCAACATTTGGCCTCTTCAATTTCCTCCTCCAATGACCCTTGTCAATGTCAGGCTAGACAATAATCTTGCTGGATGGTGGTGGCATTAGGGTCTCGAAGCAAGAGGGGCTCAACTTTCACTGCTTGTAAGGAGAGTATGGAGTTCTTCCTAAAAGACGTATCGGCCCGGTACCCATCCACTAGACAAGGGTTGCTCTTCTTCCAAAAAAGAGAGAGACAGACAAACTAAAGTGCTTGGCTGTAAAAAAAAAATTCCCTCCCTCTATTTTACAGGTTCCACCCCTTGTCAATGTCAAGCTGGTAGATTATCTCAGCAGGATGGAGCTTGGGATAAAAATTACAAACTTTATTTGAAAATGAGTGGAAGTGAAGAATCTTTTCCACCGAGGCTTTCGTTTCCAGACATGCTTCCTTACACTGGAAAACTTTCAAAAGTGCATAGAGGCCGGCGCAGCTCTGCTACCACTTTGAACGGGACTGTATATTACAATTTTAGCATAAGATATTGAAAGTTCGAATGTGAATAATTCATAAATTAAGTATTCGCAACTATTCAAATTTTTGAATATCCACACACCCCCATTAATGATACTAGTTGCTGGTTTTAATACTAGTTCAGGTGTAAAAATCACTTGGTTAAAATCTTCCGACTTTTCACTCTTAAGATATTTTAATTCTAAGATGAAGTGTAAGGTACACAAATCTTTGATTTAACTTCGAAGATTCAAAGCTTCGCAAATGACTAATTTTAGTGATCTCTAACATAAGGGCGTTAGTAACAGATGCTTCCATTACACCAGCTTAGGTTGGAGAAGACATCGCACGGTACACAGACGACTTGGAGTACCGCTGTGCTACCTGCCAACAACAACAACAAGCTGCTCATTGTAGCTGGTTAGAGTGCACTGGACCGGGCACGAAACAGTCTGGTACATAACCTGTGCATCTGAGTAGTATCATGTGTGTATAGGTTGGCCGAACGAGAGACTCACTCATCCCGGTCTAGTATACAAATGTGATGTGTGTCGGCACAATTTAGTGCATAGACCGTCAAACCTAATAAACAGTCAAAGCCCTGTCATGGCCCTTGCCACCACCAAATTTCAGCTACCAGAGTTCGGTGGGAGGCCCCACAAAGACCCGGTCATGTTCTTAATTGATTGTGAAAAGGAGCTTCCTGCGCTCACCATACCTACCAAACAGTGGGTCTGCAGGACCCACAGACAATTGCAAGAAGAGGCCAGAGAGTGGTGGACAAAGTATGGGGAATTCATCTCAGAATGGGGACAGCTGCGAACTCACCTCACTTCCCACTTTACTGGGGAGGAAGTAGTCACAGGTCTCATTGCAGACTTCCATACTCGTGTCCTTAACCCGCAGGAGGAAGCTCAAAAAAAAAAATATATATATACACACGCGCACGCACGCACGCACGCGCGCGCAAACGCCAATGTTCTGGCATATATACCCTAGTGAGAGCAAGGAAAGCTGCGTTAGGAATATAACACGGACGCTACTTCCCTCGATTATGAATCTCCTTCTTATCCCTAAACCCAGGATTGTAGAAGAGTTCGTTGGAGCGAGCGAGAGAGATTGAGAACAACATCAAAGCGCAGACTTTGCTAGACAGGCTGGCACATGCCACCAAGGTCATTGCCACTTACGCTCCTCCTGAGCAGCAGGTCGTCCACAGCCCATCCCCTCCTCTCGCTGCCTCCCCACCCCCCTGCAGGCACTGTCCGGGGAGGCATTTCAGCCAGAATTGCCCGACCTGGCAGGGCTGAAGAATGGAAGCAACAAAGACTTTAGCACCAGACACACCATTGCATTCCAGCCACATTAAGGTCCTCAACCAGCTAGGAAATGCAGCAGCTGGGTTATATGTGGGGCAGCCATCCCAGCTCACAAAAGACCCTTTAATGTCAGGCAATTAAATAATTTGTATCAGGGGAACACACTACCTGAGTCGCCACATATCCAAGTGGATAATCAATGGCCGCCCTCGCTTAGCCCTACTGGATTCGGCTGCAATTGGGAACTTCATAAGAAGTTACCTATTGACAGCGAATCAGAGGGCTAACCTACTGCCCCAGCCTCTTGTGGTAAGATTGGCCCAACCTAGCCAGACCTTAGTCATTGGCAAGACTCAGCTTACTCTTGGGAACCATCACCTCACACACGTAGCAAAGTTCTCTGTATCCCCAGATATCGAGGAGGTAATTGTAGGCCAACCTTGGCTAACCAGCTAGCTGGGAATGATGGGCAATTGTAAGAGAAGTATATACCTTGGAGCGAAGCATAAGGTGGTGATCCCCTGGGAGGCAGGACCAAGCCCAATCATTACCTTGCCTAGCAATCCCAAGGTCATAACATCTGATTGACACCGCTAGGTTTTCCAAGCCTCTGAATAAATGAACACCCACGTGTTCTTGACTCAAGTTCAAGAGACCGACTAGGATGATGATGTAACCACGATACCTGCTCGCGAGATCGAACTCCGATTTCCACAAGGGTTCAAACCTCAGACAGCAGTCAGAAGAGAGTCGCCTCCTCTAACCTATGGTAGGGCAGCAGTCCTACTGCCTAGTAGAGGTGGACTGTTCACTCGGATCCTCCCCTCTACCCCTAGCGCCTTCTTGCCGTACTCGCCCAAACGACGGGGCAAGAGGACGAGTGTAGCGTCCGAAGTCTCCTGGCAGAGCCCTCTGGACACACACACACCCATCAGAGGCTTCCACACACACGCTGCAATTGCAGAGGTTGAAGAACCTTAGCACACCGCTGAGGCGGAGGTTTTGCGTGAACCTCTGCCACTGCCGCTGTCACCCTGGTACGCTCAGATTAGGCTGATCATTAAACAGTCACGCCAGGCAGCAAAGTGTCGTAGTACCTGCTGCCACCCAGCTCGGTTCCATTCACACTACCTCCAGAGGGCATGGAAATGCACGAGATATAGGAAGGGAAGCCACATGATGTGCTACAATTTCCCCCTCCCCGATGCTGTCCAGTTAGAAACCATTTCTGCGGCCAGAGATCCCACCACTCCTAGCTTCTGGTATCTCCAATCAGCCCGGAAGGAGACGTCCCACCACGTCATGATCGTACAAGCCAAGGTACCCGTACCGCTGGCCCAGGTTGTTACATCTTGGAGAGAGGATGCAAATACAACCAATCAATGGCTTCCAGCCTGAGTGTCGGAGCAGTACGAGCAGGCTGTCGAGGGGGGGGGATGACCCTGAAGAGACTCCTTTCCCAGCCACCACCACCACGTCGGTCTCGATAGTCCCGGAGGCCCTGGGCGAGACTCACATACTGATGCTGCAAAACGTCGGCGCTGCGGGCGCGGCCCCCTCTCAAGTGAGAGATGGATAACCACCCAATCACAGTGGTAGGGGAACCCCAAGAACCTTGACCCCAGGTGATCCCCAAGACGACGCCAGTCCAAGAGGAAGGCGTCCCTGAGAATAAGAATGGAGAACTGAGCAAACAAAGAAGGGTAGTGCCGGCACATGCCAGCCGCATTCCTTTCCTACTGGGCTGCTACAAAGAGTCACCATGGAGGCCCACCTCGACGTTCATGTGCCCTACTCCTATCCACCAGGAGCCAAGGAAAAGAGGCCACCTACAAGAGATGGAGAAGTGTAAGAAGCATCACAGCAAGTAAGAGAGCTACTAGTAAGTACGGACAGAAAGTCACTTAATCATCATGGGTTGCAAGTGTAACAGTCAACATAAACTGACTTTCCTCTGTGAACCAATGCTGACCTTTAAATCAGTTATTTAATTAATAAAGGACACCTGTAAGAATGCAGTGTTCCAGTAATACAGTGCGGTTTTCAAACGCTTGTACCACGAGTGCCAAAATGGAAGGCTAGAAGAGGCAGAAACAGTAATGACAGACATTCCAAGCGTGAAGCCAGTAACCCCTAAGACTATGGAAAGATATCAGGTCAGGCTCGTGCTTAAGTAACCCTTGTGTAAATCATAATTTTATTCTCTAGTGTTGTGTGTAATGTAGTCTTGCTAGTAGATAAGGTATTTTGTTAGTACTGTCAGATTTAATTTAAGTCAGGTTATTACGACACATTGCCTTAAACTCTAGGGTTAAAATTAATCTGGACCATTAAATTTAAAGACCGGAGTACGGAATTATAATGTATAACGCACTTGTTAGGACTTGAGAATTGATTTAAAGACGTTTCATAGAGGGCTGCAATACAAAGTTAAATATTTAAAAGGCACCTAACTGTGTTTACCTCATAATGTGAATACAGTAGAACCTCTCTATTACGACCTCTAATGGTTCCCGAGAATAGCGTCGTAATAAACAATTTGGATAATTTTGGGCCAATTTTGATCCTAGTCTGACCTCTGTGCCCAAACTTGCCATTTTTTTGCACGAAGTTCATGTTCAAGTGTTTCTAGCGCATAAAAAACTACTTTTTAAATTTAATTTAAATATGTATATTTTAATAACTGGGTGTCTCCTGATTATTTTGATGTCCAAGAAAGGCATTTTGGACCACTCTTTGTGGTCTAAACACAGTATGACATGTATGTTCAAAGTGTGTGAAAAGATTATTGACTATGTATTATTATGATGCATGCCGCTTCTACACCTATTATAATATGACTCCGACGCATTGCCTAGGAGTATTGCATCCATCTCTACAGACTTGAGCAACTGGTTGCCTACCCGTACAGGCAACGGAAACGTCTGTATTTTTCCTTCTCACCGGGAAGGCACGCATCCCTGCAGTCACGCCCCTATCCCCTCCGCCTTCATGCACGGACTCCAACAAGCTGGCCAGACCTCGGGCATGGCCGAGCAGACCCGACGAGGCACGAAGCCAGAACCGCTGACGAGATAATTCTCACGCCACCCAGGTCAGGACGACGTCACGCCTTCCTCGCTCCCCGCTAGTCAACCGACAAGATACCACTAAATGAGTCCGACCGCAGCTGGACACTACACCGGCGTACCTTGGTCGGCCCAGTAATGCAATTCTAGCTTACTGGGTCATCTCGAACCTAGCTTGTAAAGGTCAAGAATATAATTAACACCACCTGCGATAGTTTCAAACACCCCCCCCCCCCCCTCCCGTCGGCTCCAGAGCGGGACATGCGAGTCGGACGGGGGATCGCGTAGGTCTTCGTGTAGCTCGCTTTCATCACATTACAGCGCGGATTTCCTGGTGAGGCATAAACAACTTGCTATCCACTCATGAGCACTTCCAAACAGTCCTGTTGTTCGAGGCATCTTTCCTTTTGGCATTCCAACAGACGACAAAATTTTCCAAGCTGAAACCATGGCTCTAGCGGGGGACACGCAGTAACCCCCACCCCCCTCTTTCCGCAACCACGCTCAGCTGCAACCGAGTCCATAGATGTGGACTTCCAACTGATGAAAAGAAAAGGAGCAAAATTGCCAGCAAAAGTAAAACCAACACCGGACCAAAAGGAGTCTAAACGTCTCCAACAGGCGTCGTTAGTGGTGCCAACAAACCCTGTGGCGGTTTCAAACCGTTTCTCCCGCATTGGCAGAGGTTGGAGAAACAACCTCCAAACCCACAAACCCCGGCTCCTCAGGCCAACCAGCTCCAAACACTCACCCGACCACTGTAAAAAAAAACCAATTCAAAGAAACCAGCAAACTTTCAAAATTGTTGTACCAGACATCACCAAGCACAACCTGTTAATTCACAAGCTGCATGCCATCAGCAAGGATGGTTTCTCCCTCCTGCACAACAAACAAGGGGTAAACATCTTAGCCAGCCAACTCGAACTTCATCGGCTGCCTTACAAATGTTGTTGGCCTCGCCTCCACAGCTCCCCAAAAGATGGTGTTTGACCTTCCAGCATCCACAGACATTTCAGACATTAATCAGTATCTAACCAGTGCCGGGTATATTGTGCAGCACATATACCAGTTTAAAAAACGAATTCCAGATCAGGCAAACCCGTCAAAATTCTTGCTAGAGCCACAGCCTTTTTTCTGTGTGACGGCTGCGCAGAATACAAGCATTCCCCCACTTCACAAAGCCAGTCAACTCACCATGACTATAGTTCACCCATACACATACCAGAAATGACCGCAGGACATAGCATAGTGCCAAAACTGCCTAGCCTTGGGAAACACAATTAACTTCTGTTCTATGCCACCATCCTGCTCTCACTGCTCCATGTCACACCCTGAAAATGCCTGCACCCAAGCTGCCACGCCAACCAAATGCAGTAACTGCTCGGGCAAACACTCTGCCCTTTCGAAAGACTGCCCCAAACTCCTGGAACTGGTCCAGAAACGGCAGGAAAACATCGCCAAAACAATTAAAAAAAGCCCAGCACCTGAGCCGTCCAGGAGCATGGCAAAGCAGTTCCTTTCCCGCAAAGTACAACCACATCTCTCGTACTCGCAGGCACTTGGCGCAGATACACAATCCACACCAATCACGCAGGAATCCCCTACCCCCCCCCCCCACACACACACACACACACACACACGCCCCCCCCCCCCCCCGCCCTCGGGGATTTCCAGGGGGTATCGGAGAAACAGTGAGGGAGCCTCCACGAGTTCATGGAATTCCTTCACCTCTGTGACTTCAGATCCCTATTGGCACGTTTCCGCCCCTTCATGTCCGCTGTCAAGCAAGTGTCCGACCCACAGGAAAGAGCCATGCTGCTACTCAAAGCCATGTCGACCTACTGCTGCCCCTAGTCGGTCTAAATGAATAAGAAAAAATTATCCTCCTTCAGACTGCGCTGGAACTACCGCTAATCATATAAACTGACACACAACACTCTGATTAATTCAATTAACTTCACCACTCTCCTTTATCCCGTACAGCTACGGAAAAGGAGAATAAAACACAACAATGGAAACAGCTCCCAGAAGCTACCCTGGGAATCCTGTAGAGTAATGTTTGCTATGCAGCATTTAGTATTTTTGAGGGGTGTAGAGGGGGAGGGGGCTAGCTTCTCCTCACCTCCACAATATAACTGAGAAACGTCTGTGTGGCCAAGATCCCCCACAAGGGACCGATCAACCCCCGCGCTGAGAGAGTAGCGTTCCAGTGATGTAAAACCGGCGGTGGCACGCACATCACTTCTGCCCAGTCGCTCGACACAGTAACACCGCAATATTTTCAAACCACTCGTGGTTTTAGAGGGATTAACTATTAAAACACAATTTACTGTCGCAAACAAAAATCTCAAACTTTCGTAGCAGTATCTACAGAATATTCATAAATAATCGGTAAATTAAATTCCAGCTCCATACATGAAACAACACAAAATCGTTGCAACAACACTAACGCCTTTGGCTTTAAAAATAACACCAAGATTATTGTCACATCTGTTGCCAGCCCCCCTCTGGGACTGGCAAACAGCTTAAAAGCCCTGCAAATGTTTTTAAAAATCCCGGAAATTAGCATACCAGGTGGGAGTTTGCTACTCCCGCCTTCCTAACCCCCCCTTCCCGAGCAGGCAGGGAGGGGGGAGGTAAACATCTGAACAACTGCCTTCTCTGGGGGCAATCTGCTGTGTTGGGATGTGCAGGGTATCCCAGCCACAACAGGCTGTGTGTTCTCTGGGGAGGGAAACGTCCTCTAGCCCGCAGAGAGATAAAAGTACTGCAGCCGCCTGGGTCGTATAAGGGCCCGTGCACACCCCCGCTCTGAGTTTCGGCAGTGATTGAGAAGGCGGCTCTGGAGTCATTCTTTTGCATCTCTTGCACCGCCCACAGCACTCTTAGTGCTCGGGAGCTCTAGAGAAGTTCGAAGCCTACAAGTACGCCTTCGCTGCAACCCACTACATATGCCGACAACCAGTCAACCCAGCGACATACAAACACTTCATTTGTCTCCTCTAGACACCTTTAATTAGTAGTTTAACTGTAACTCTTATTTTTGTCTAGAATCAGATTTTCCCGTTTATTTAGAACCAGGTCACCTACACCTGGAACCAAGTTACCTTCAGCTATCCTTGACTTTGTAGGAGATAGCACAGGTCACGTGTCTATTGAACTTTCAATAAACACACATTGCTTTCTACTTTGCTACTTTTATTTCCAGGGTATATATCTGTATTCACAGTTGGAGGTAGATTACACTGTGCACTGCCAACGGAATCCGGGGAAGTTATTAAACCGAACTAAGACATACACATTACACGGCTACCTGTTTCTTCCCATCAAACACACAGCACTATTAGTGCTCATGGCAAAGAAACAGTAACGTCCCAACCACTAGCAAACCTTCACACCAGGAGACACGACACACTCGGTTTACTTCACACCACTCGCACTATTAGTATGCTGTGACAGTGACCTGCAGTGCTGCCGGGTATTCTGGGTGGACGCACAACCAGTAGAGGCTTGGCGCAACTCCGGCTCAATGTCCCTGATCAATCCGCCTACGGTGGGGGATCAGTGGGGACTCTTATCGAGCCGGCTGACAAGTCTATACTGGGGTACATTGTTAGTATTTCCATTTCAGTGCACTGCGTGATTTATACAACTGTTACCCTATGCCTCATGAGAGAATAAGTGGTAGGAGACATAGAGAGCAACACCTGGCTCACCCTGCTGCATGGCCGAGGCTAGTATCACCCTATCCTACGCATGATAGACAGGAGGAACGGGTCCGTGCCCCCGAACTCAGACGCCTGCACCAGTAACATTGAGTTTCCACCATGTGTCCGTACCAGGTACAAGTATCACCCTGTTGTCTACGGCTTCTTACCGGAGTGGAAGTTCGCCTAGGTTGGGACAACTTGGTCTTCTGGACGAAAGAAGCATGACTTTGGAACATTCGTGCAGGCATTCACCCCGCTTAAGACTAAACTTACCTCAACTACCTAACTAGATGTGAGAGTGTATCAGAACTAGCCAACACTCCTTGCCTCATTCCCACTACCTAAGTCGCTTTTGGTCTAGTGAGTAATATCTGCAACTACCTTGTCCAGTCAGTCTAATTGGACATGTCAATTAAAATATAAAATTATTAAAGATCTATTATGCAGGTCTCGTGGGTCATACATTGCTATGAGGCACGTAGCATTAAAAAAGTTTAGGTGGCATTGTGCAATATGTGTACGCGCCATGCTCTCGCTTTGGTCTGGCCGTGTACGTAGCTGGGTGATCGCCTAGATCCTCTGCAGGGCGGCCGGGCGTGGGCATGGCGGTCTGCCATTGATGCTCGACACTAGATCCTCAGGCTGGGCAGCTGTTGGTCGGTTACTACAAGATTACTCTGGCGGGAAGCCGCTGCCCGCCCGCCGCCACTGCCGTCGTTACAGGGTCAGTTCACTTCGTAACAGTGGTCCGGCATTGGGAAAACATGCTGATAGATGTGATTCACGTCAATATGTTGAATTTATACTAAATACAGGCAGCATGTTGGCTTCTGCATTGGCATGATGAGGCCCGGCAATGTTTACAAGAATATAAATATTTAGTGCAGTCTACTTGAAATATTAATTATCCCGAATTTTTCATCAAAAACTTTTGACGTTGCCTATACACGCACATGGCCTCACTCGCCGTAATACGGTACCGATAACATAAGAACACACATTTGCACAAGCTTATCTTTATTCACTTTACACATAAAATTGACTTCACAAGAAAAAAAATTAGCACAATACGTAGGCATGGGCACACACAAACTTAAAAATAATCATTAAAAAAAGGGCATTGAATTAAATTTGAAGCTATCATACATACACTGATTAAGAAACTAGTCTGTGTAATGTGCCACTGTTTTTACAGCAAAAGAGGAGGGTTAATAGAAGCGAAAATAGACAGGGAGTGTAAGGCAGAGGTGGCGGCATGTGACTAGGACAAATAATTCTTACTGACCCGGCCTGCAAATCCCCACCCCCGGACAATACACCTGTGTCCCCTTCCGGCATTAAGTAATTTATACTAAGTAATTTATCGCTTCACACTGATGTAGGACAACAAATGTAAAAGTTTATGATGGTAACTTGAGAAATGCTCGACCACTAATATCAGTAAGGGCTATTTTTCCATAGACTGAAAACCGTGGATAATAGAAACTAGTACTGCGGTTGGAGAAAAGGTCTACAAAAACAAATCTGTGCATTACTGCAACCGCGGTTCAAGATACCATGGTTGGCGAGGGATTACTGTATCCATTTTAAGATGTGCCTCAAATTTTTTACTTTTTCGACCCAAACTTTTCACAGTTCCTTGGATTGGGTTGTAATAGAGGTGTTTTTCTGTAGTAGTCTAGCAATATTATGTTAAGAATATTGGAGTTAGTATTGACTAGAACTTGAAAGATTCTTAAACTTAAAGCACGCAGTAGAGGGCTGCAACACACAGTGAAAGATCCAAAAGTGCTAACAGTGTTATAAGTAGCATTTGCTAGGATTTGAAGGTTGTGGCTTGAAAGTGCGCTGTATATGCCGCTACGATAAAGCTAACAATGCATTTACCTAACCATGTTCCTATCGTAGTGTAAATAATATTGGTAGATATATTTTGTTATTAGATCTAAGAAGTAGTTGTTATTTAATTTAAGTAAGAGAAAATAATTTAGACGTGTAAATAATTCAGTTAGGGTTTTAACTTGAAAAATGTCCCTATCTATTATGCGACATTATTACCATCGGGGTCGAAGACAAGCCCTGGAGATATGAGAATGTAGTTGTCCTTGAACGGACATCGCTAGTAACACTCGCATTTAAACAGTTACTGGCAGGCAAGGGCAGGATTCCCCACGTTGAGGATGAAATTTACACTTAGGGCTTGTTTGCATCTGCCCTGGACCAAAACTAGGGGCATGAAATTCTATTACAAATCTGACACTACAGGTTTTCTTATAGGATGGTTTAGTTTTGATTACTTTGACAGTCTTCAATCATCACAAAGTAAGAATCGTGAGGGGTGTCAAGGTAAAGCAGGGGCTTTGATTGTTTAGTGTCCGGCCGGTATACAACGTAGGCCTGGTGGGCTTCCTGGTACGCACGAAATCAGGAGTTACACACACAACCCTTCGCATAGACTGTAACTTGTTGCTGGAGGGAAGAGGTGTGCTCCTCCTCATTGGCTGGTTCTTTGAGGGTTTGGGTGGCTGGACCCCAGTTGGCTTCGGCTGCAGTGCAGTAGTGCTGATGTACTGGTTACCTTCGTTGACTAGGAGAATGGTTTCCTATAAGGGAGTTTTTAATCGGGGCCTGTCATTTCCTAGGAGAGCATTTCTGTACTGAAGAATTACCTCTATGGATGCATGTTTCCTACCAGGTAGTCTGACTAGAGGTGAAAATAATGGAACATTAAGATGTTCTGGGAAAAGAGTTTGAATATCACTTTCAGTAATCCCTGAAGGATGTAAGTTGATTAGCTCATCCACTATTTCACATGAGTTCCTCTTTAACCTTTACCTTGCCCCCCCCCCCCCCCCCTTAAAGGGAGTATGGCATGAGAAACTAAAATATACAAAACTAGTGAAGCTAAGTTAGGATATACAAGTTTCCTATCATGTACTGCTGAACACACTAAATTGCGATGTTATATCACGCTCTGTGTTCCGTATCCAGCCTTTGCAAGTGGTGGATGGAACTTCTGGCCCTTTCAAACAGTGGATAGAGCTTAGAATATCTCAAGTCATTTTATTGCGGAGGTGTTCAGATGTGGTATGCACAGTGGGTCGTGCAGGCTAAAGCAATTCGCTCTCCAGTCCAGCCTTTGCAACTGGTGGAGGAGGGTTTGCGAGCACTTACATCTAACTGCTACCTCCGGCCTTCGGAAGCAGTGGAGGTTCAGTGACTGCCTTGAACTAGGGGATGCTGGCCCTTTTATACTGTTTTCTGGAGCTTATAGAGGCTCAGAGGGGTGAGGGGAAAGCTAGCCTTGCTTCTCAGGAATAGGAAATTTTTGCTGCAGAAGCGATGCCATTAATTTCTTTTCCTCAGCTCGAGGCGTTGATATTCCTTAGCTCCTCAACAAGAGGCTCTGGAGGCTGAAGATGCTCCAGTAGAGTATGTGCTGCCCTTCAGTGGCTCGCTGTGGAACTGGCGTGACCTTCCTGGAGGGTGCCGGTGGCTCAGTAGACAGTACAATCTTCCAAAGGGGGTGTTGACGTGATGGCTTCTTGGCAAGTACAAGCGTGGTGCACGTGTCAGTAGTAGCTTTTGAGCACATCAATGTACCTTGTAGGCACGTGTCCCGCTTCAAGTACTGTTTGTTAAACATGACCTGCCCCATTATGAGTAGTGCCTTAAGGAGGGGCAAAGTCGTTTTAGTAGTGTGTGCATTATAAATGTGCAGGAATGTGTCATGCGTTAATAAACAACCCCCCCCCCCCCCCCTCGTCCTACTGTTTCAATGTAGAACCATCTTGGTGTGGGGGAAAAAACATTTCAGGTTCGGGTGGTCTGGCTCAAGGCACCTTGAGCTATATGCAGTTTGGCTTCTAGCGCAGTGCTTATTCTGTGCGCTAGCCGCTCTGGAGGGGGGCACGAGCATTTATTGCTGTACACTCGGTATGCAGGCGTCTGGTTACCATCAGAGACGTGGCGGGGCTTTTCTGTCTCTCTCTGTTTTGTGCATTCTTGATTCCTCTTTGCTTCCCCTTTCGCCTACGTTTGGAGCAGCAGGTGCTGTGTCTGAGCAGCACGTGTGTGTCTTTATATCAGCTGATTTTGGGTCTTCGCTCTCTCTGCAGGAAGGCAAGACGGGGTTGGGGATGGAACCAGGTCACACTCGTAAACTAATTCTGTGTTGTGACAGCTAACTTGTGACGTGTCTCAGAGCCTTTATTTTATTTAATGTGCCAGCTCACAAATGATAGCTGAGGGCTTGATTACTTTAGTACGTACGTGTTTTTTTTTTTACATTGATACCTGTAAAAGAATAGCTCAAGTATATGCTGGCATCAATTTTGGCTCTTGTGTATACAAACTGTACCACTCGTAAAGAGACTAGGGGGATTACCAATAAATGTTATTTACCGTGGCTTTCAATGAGAAAGGTGAAGTTAAAGGGAGGCTTTGCCTGAGCCGGTATTTGCCGCACTGTAAAAAAAATTTACGTGTATGTTTGTACTGGAATTTTTTTCAGAGGTAGGCCTTCCATTACCGAAGATTATTCTAATCTAAGACTCCCAATTCCAAGTAAATTATGAGTATATAAAGGATTAGAAATTATTTTTAACTAATCTACCCATTTCATGCGAAGTGCCACCTAGTAATACAACAAAATTAATACACATTGAACACTGCAAATCTTAAAATCCAACATTTGAAGGTACCTCATCGTAATGCATTATAAAATTATTTTACTAATAACCTTCGTGGTTTAGTAATTTTCAACATTATATTTATAGCTACTAATCCAAATTTTTAAGTTAATTAATTACACCATTTATATGTGAACATTGTTAATGATTGCAAGTTCTTTCAATTTATCTCGTTGCGGCGTATGGTCTGCTATTTATTTAAAGTTAATTTCCAATTCTAACCAATGTTATATACCCTACAATCTTACTGCTAATAAAAGATATCAGGTTGCCATTCTCAAAGTTAGTTGTTTGGTATGATCCTCTACGACTCGTATTAGTAAACTTTGATGCATTACATCTTTTTCAAGATGCATGACATCCTTCTAAATTGTTATTAATCACCTTCGACTCAACACAAGTGAACGTGGGGCAGTTGCAATGGGGTTTGAACTTGCCGCCACCAACAGCGAGCCAACCGAGATTGTTTTATCTACTAAGGAAGAGGGTGGACGCTCCACACTGTAATTATTATTCACTGGCCAAGCCACCGAAGCCATGCGTCAAGGTTCACCAAGTACTGCAGCACGCCGCCAGTTACCACTATTTGCACCAAGACTCGAACCTGGATCCTGCACCGGGCATTGGCGTGACTCTCACAGAGGATCTATGGCTCGCACTTCACACTGCCCCTCCCCAGGACCAACCCCGTATGCTATAATGAAGCAGGAGGGCACTGCTAGAGAGTATAAATACCGAGATACCCCAGCGCTCTGGATCAGTCTGCAGCCACTTGATGACCTGTCTACAAGGGACCTACGCCTGACTCTCTTACCTCCAGCCAGCGAAGAGTCATAGTCTTCAAGTTAACACTTGACACGTTCAGTCCCTTCTGGACAACCAGTAGAGCTAGGTTAGTTCAGTCAGTTAGCCTTGCTATCACGCTGCTTTACCCTTTACCTTTGTGCAGGTTACCTCCACCTGCTTACCAGAGGGTGTTCACCTTCCGCTAGCCCTATGGGGATAGGAGGTAGTGCCTTCACCATCACTGTTTATTTCCATTAAAAAAATAAACACAGGGAAACTCACTTTGGAATATCACTTACATATCCTTGAACCCTCTCCTTGTAGAAACCAGATCTAACCGGGGATTGAGTCTTCCCATAACGACTCTAAACAACACCTACAAAGCCATCTTGGACAGCCACCCTTTCACCGCACTCATGTGGTGAATGGTAGAGCCTACACTAGGATACTGCTCCACGGTAGTTGGACTGCCAGTCTGGGGTCTGCCCTTCTCAACGCACACTAGGGGTGCAGAGAGCGGTTCTTCCTCGGGTCTGGAGGGACCGGCATCTACGGGGCACTCACAATGCCAGTGAACACATCCCAGGCGGGACCAGCTTGTCTGCTTCGAGGTTGCCTTTCTCAATGCATACTAGTGGTGCCGAGAGGGCTGGGACTGGGGAGACGACTGTCGGGACACACTGTGTTGAGTCCACTGTCAACATCACGCAGCTTGACTGACTTCCCAACCTCGGTGTTGGAGTCTGAGAGTGATACGGTGTGGTGAGTGGCCCTGTTGTGGGGTAAGGATAGAGAGGTGCAAAGGAGAGAAGAGAGTTACTGAGAGCAGTGGAGACTTTCCCTCATTTGCCAGGCGCTGGAGGGGTAAGCAGCAACATGATGCTTAGCAGGTTGCAGCGCAGCACACAGCCGTATTTATACTGCGCACAGCAGGAGGCATCAGCTGGGCAAGCGAACCCAACCCTGAGTTTCAAGATGTGCTGTAACATGTGCGGCGGAAAAGCTCTTCTTAAGAGGGGGACCGTGGCCGTGGTGAGGCTAGATCGGAATAATGACGATGCACATCAAAGTCAGATCATCAGACCTTGAGCAGCCAAGAAGTTCTGTGCCGGGTAAAATTATGATTAATGATTATCAGTATTACAATTTTGATAAATTATAGGAACAAGTATTACCACTTGAAGAATAAAATTTGTAGTTATGAATATTTCAACATTAATAGTTTAACAACTATTATTTACGTTAAATGTTACATGATGCCAGCTGGCA
The DNA here is from genome assembly GCA_029891345.1 of Dryococelus australis. NCBI lineage: Eukaryota > Metazoa > Arthropoda > Insecta > Phasmatodea > Phasmatidae > Dryococelus > Dryococelus australis. Next base: position 98,968,599 of record CM057000.1, read on the forward strand.
CGTGAAAAGGGGACAGTTTTAACAAGATGGGTTAGAATCCATGGATTCTGGCTGACTGCGTCCTTTGTAGGGAGCCGGTCTAGTAGGTATGTGCTTTGGCAGGAAGTCAGGTGTGGACGTTCCCGTATTTACTCGAGTATAGCATGACCTTTTGTCCCCAAAATAAAGGAAAAAATTTCTGGGGTGTGCGCTATACATGGAAAAAAAAAAAAAAAAGGGGGGAGAGTGGTAGCCATAAATTGTCCAGAGATGTTGAGGAAAGTGGTGGGACTGCCTGTTGTCTCCTCTCCCTTCACTCTCGGGGACCCTTCAATTATGCATTATGCATAGGTCAAAACAAACCCACCCCCCCCCCCCCCAGCCTCAACTAATGGCATCCTGTCCCACCACAAAACCAGAGCTGCCACGTGTTTACAGCCCCCCACCCCTTTGTAATAACACCCTTTTTTTTTTTTTTTTTTAAGAGAAAAATAGTGTGGAATTCTAGCATGGCAAAAAAAAAGAGGGGGTGGGGAAGCCGGTCACTGCTAAAAGGAGAAAGAAGAAAACCGAAGCTGGTAAAGTTGGGTAGTAGGAGCAAGAAGTTTCCTGATTTTTTTTTTTTTGCACCAAAGTTATTTTATTAAAGTAATTTCCACACATTAACGTAAAAAGAATCATTTTTTCCATACTTACCAACAGGGCGCCACAAATTATTGATACAATTTTATTTTAAAAAATTTTCCCCCTGGAACTTGTTGCAAAAATCCTAGTGCATACTATATACGAGTAAATACGGTGTTATTTTATGTTGACTAGGGTACCAGAGGGGGAAGTGAATGGTGATCAGCTTACTTGCTGCTGTGCGCATTTGGCATGTAGGGCCACCAGGTCCTGATTACGGAGGTGTTGGAAGCGGCGGGTCTGGATTACAATTGTCTATATAATCAATTGTGTGATAGGGCCAGTCTAGCTCTAATATTGTGTCTCCGCCTAGCCTTATCGGTTAGCCTCCCAGGTGTGGTGGACCGCCTGTCTTAATCCCTGGTCCAAATATGGGTTCTGGATCAGTAACTATACTGTTCTTGCACTTGAATGGTCACTTTCATTATTTGGCAGAATACTTGCAAGTAAGATATCTAACTCTTGTTGTAGTGCTCATCGAGCTAACCTTCTTTAATTACTTCTACGTCCTTTAGTGTCGTAAGGCATCTCAATTACAATAAAATACACTATAATATGTTCCAGACTCGCTGGGTAGTATCCACTGCTTCCTCGGTCTGGTCTTGTTCAGGCTGGGACTGAAGCTAGGGATATTAAACAAGTCTGTGGTCCCAGCGTTATATCCCACTGGAGGGCTGTGTGTCTCAGGGTGTTCCTGGTCTAGACCAGCCTTATTCAGGATGGGGCTACCCAGAAAACGCCACTCCATACTTTCCTTTCAGCTTAAATAAAAGGAGATGCTTGTAATTTAATAATATTAACAGCAATGGTCCTTTAAAATAAACATGTCTGAAAACTTTCAGATGGCTGCCATTACCTCCTAAATCCGGCCTTATGCAAATTGGGATCAAGGTGGAGGCTGGTGCATGGATCTGGTGGTTTATGAGAATTCTACTCATTGAAAATTTGGGTGGTCAGGAATGAATCTTGGACCCCTTGGCCTTGCTCAGGCTGGAGGAAATCTAAGACTACGGTTTCCATCCTCACTAGTCAGTGAGCGAGAAAATAATTACCTAAGGCCGTTCAGAGAAAAATGATTAAACTATGAGAACTTATAATTTTACTCAGAGCTAAGAAAATAAGTTATGCACAAGTAATGACAAATAACATATTTCTTTAATACGTTATGAAAGCAATGGGATGCATAGCTCTGTACAATATAATAAAAAAATTATTACAAGGCAGGCAAAGGCAAGTTGCATATAATGTGTGTATGCAAACGAGCTATAGATTAAATTATGCTAAGTGTAATTTTCTAACAACAGAAGAGTTGAGAAATGCTATAGTGACATTGGTCAAACATGTACAGCTTCAGTGAAGAATTGTCTGCTATTCAAAAAGGGAGCAGGTGCCCCAAGGTTACACAGCCACTGATGCTATTTCTCGACTCAAATGGAGTTACCAGGGTGGGTAGACGGCTGCATCATTCCACTACCAGAGACCGCAAAAACACTCAATTTTGCTAAAACCAATTGTCATACCATCAATTTACACCCAGGGCCATCCACAACCTTGTATCTAGTCCACAGAGAGTACTGGATAATTTCTGCATACTTTGTGATGCAAAATGTGATTCACAAATAAATACTGTGTTTTAAGGCCAGACCAGTCCCTAACAATCCAGTAATGGACATATTGCCGAAAGCACGGTTCACTCAGGTTCGAGCATTCAAGTCTGTTGGGGTGGATTTTGGAGGACCTTTCCATGTCACACTGTACGAACAAGGAAGAAGACAACTGTTAAGGTAAACAAGTGTCTGTTTGTTTGTATGGCCACCAAGGCGGTGCACTTGCAGCTGGTCACAGACATGTCAACTGCAGCTTTTCTAACTGCATTCAAGCGATTTGTGTCGATAAGAGGAATCCCTACTGACGTGTACTCCGACAATGGCACCAACGTTGTAGGAGCACACAAACAAATCGAGGAGGTGCACACAACACTGTTTTCAGGGGATAATGAGGAAGAGATTGCAGCTAAGGTGAACCTGGGAGGGTCAAAGTGGCACTTCAACCCTCCAGCAAGTCCTAACTTTGAAGGTCTGTGGGAAGCAGCAATCAAGATTGCTAAGCAGCATCTGTATAGAGTTGTAGGTATGCAGTTGCTGACCTTTGAAGAACTCTCAACTCTGTTTGTACAGGTCTCAACAGTGTTGAATTCGAGACTTATATGTATGTGCCCCCTCAACAGATCCTAGGGAGTATGATGTTCTGACACCTGGCCACTTCCTTGTGGGTGAGCCATTGGTAGATGTACCTGACCACAATCTGTGTAGTATTCATTTGAACCGTCTTGATTGCTCGCAAATGATCACACAGTTTCACCAACAAATATGGAGAAGATGAAGTGTGGAGTACCTACACAATCTCCAGCAAAGGGGACAATGGACACAACCAGTTTGTGACACATGCATGGACCAGTTAGTGCTGATGAAAGACTTCATGTTGCCATCACTAAAGTGGAAGACTGCCAGAGTGTAAGCAGTACATCCAGCCCAAGATGGTGTAATTTGCGTGATAACCTTAAGAACACCACAGGGTGAGTTCGTACTACCTGTCAACAAGATTTGTCCACTTCCTGTGGATTAACATCAGTGATAGACCTACACATTCCATGTTTATATTGTATAGTTTTCTTTGTGAACTTGAAAACAATAGTTTTCAGTGGGCGGTAAGTTCACAATGTCTATAGTGCATAGTACTGTTTATGAGAGTGACTTAATTTGTTCGGTCAGACATACTGGGGAGTGGGGGCCATTGTTTTGGTTGACTCAGTGTGAACTATCATGGTGACGGTTAATGGTTTGTATTCGTTCGTGATCAACATACTATGTAAAGAGTATTTTTAATTTATAATAAAAGCTTTACTGGTTTCTCGTAGTTAGGTTTTGAATTTTTGTTGGGTGTAATATTAAACAGTGAGCAAGCATTTTCCCAGTATTTGTTGTAATTTTAATTTTGTCTCAATTTTATTAATATTCTTTCCATAATTCACAAATATTAACACATGGTACTATACTTTATAGGTGGTAAGCAACTGTCTTTTGCAAAAAAGAAAAAGAAACACACACAGGGAGTTGTGTGCCAATGTTCTTGGGCAGGTTTAAATATCTTGACAAAGTACAATATTATTACACAAAATTTATAATGACCATGTGCATTACATGACAAGTGTGCATGAAATATGCACTGATTAAAATTAACAAACAAGTTTCATTTAGGTATAATTGAAATTTTTTAGGGGGGGGGGGGGGGGCACAACAGATTCATATTTTAACAAAATGATTGCACATTTTTTTGGCTATAAAATTTACTTGACACAATATTAGTTGACAAAACTGTAAAATGTTATGGACAAAATCAGCTCCCTTTATTTACCATAAAAGTGGGATCCTACTAATTGGTTATAGCTTACAACTGATTTGATTTGTATTTGTCCAATCTTAACTGCAGATTAATCAATCACTAGTTTTTTTTAGATGTAAAGCTGCAGTTTTTTTGTATGGAATAACTTTGATGACCAGTCGCATCAGTAAAAGTATGCTGCATAAGTGGCTGAAAGTTCAATCACATTTATTTTCATTAAAATACACAGATTACATAAACGAATTACATTTGCTTAACAACCTAACATTTACAAAAGGTCACACAGTAAAAAAATTAATCTCTTCCACATGTCATATATAAGCTAAAACATATGAGAATATAAAAACCCACATAAAGCAATTCCAATCACATTAGCTACATTAGTACATACTATAACAATACTTCAAAAATTTCAACAATTTTCAACACTAAATGTACAAAACCAATAGAAGCAAGAAACATTCACAGTAAATTTATTTGCTAAATAACAATTTGCACGAAATATGAGTACAAAAATACAAATTCTATCAACAAATTGAACTTTCTACATAAACTGCAAACATTTTTCAGATGCTCTGTAAGACCCAATAACAAAAACCATGTGTCAATGGTCAAAACCATACATAAAAAATTCAGTATTTGCAAATGAATAAAAACACATAAATATGAATGGAATATGTACATTTATTCCAAAATTTGTGCTAAAAATGTTGTGAGTTGATGAGCACAATCACATTTTTACAACCCAAAAAACTGTGGGACTTTGAATGTTAATAGCAGTGGTATTTTTTTTTGTAGATGGAGGGTGGTGTGTAGAGTAAAGCGTAGAGCTGGCAGCTCCATGTTTCTACCACCTTCTGTCCCAGTAGTCATTGCAGCAGTCTGCCAAAACCCTCAGACTATGTAACCGTTACCAACAGTACCTCTGAAGTACATCCCTTTTACTTTAAGGCAAATACAGATGTGCTCTTAAACCAAGACTATTTGCTGTTTCTAATAGGACATCTACAGACTGTAACTGCTAACAAATGTGTACTATACATGTGCTTTACATTTCACACAATTACGTATACCTCAACAAAACATTGGTACTGTGATGATACAAAGTACTAAGCTGCTGAATGATGTTATCTAATATTGCTGATTATGAAATGGTTGCAAGTATGTATCAAATATTCTAATTATTTAATTGTGCAAAACAAGCAAAAAAAACCACTGTTACAGATTCACCATACCAGTAAACCATTTATTTTTATCACTCAAACAGTTCTGTAAATTTCTGACACACTAAGCAGAACTGATAAAGTTTGGTGTTAAAAAGGCAATTTTTAGCTGTACACATGAGTAAACCAACATTCTGATCAAAATTTTTTTAATTAAATAAAGTTGATAAAAACACTATTATTTCCTTCATATTAAATGCATATGAATATGCCAACTAGTATGTCGTGCCTGAACCAGATGAGAATCCTGGCATAACCAAGCTACTTAAGACAATACTTAAATGATTTTGACAAATAATAAACATTTTGTACTAGAATGAATTCCTAAACCTAAATGAACGTAATTGTAAAAATTTTGCAATAAATTTCAACAAAGCACTGAAAATGTTTGCAAATTTTATGCTTTGAGGCTATTTTTGGGTTGTGTGTGTGTCTTACACTTCACCATCAACCTCCATGATTAATGTAACAGATAAAAAAGGACAAAAACATGGATGAGATTCAGTAGTTTTGAACACCATAGCTGTGAAGAAAACTATGACTCAATATGCCTGTGTAGTACAATAAAACATACACTTCATATAAAGATAAACCTACATATTTATAAAAACCTCCTGTATACAAACTATATAAAGAACAGAACATATATCATTATAAAATAAAATTACTGACAGAAACATATTGTTATTTAACAAGATACGTATGAATATACAAATTAAGATCACTTATCTTACCTGGACGGATAAATAAATGCCAATAAAATAACGAGTAACATAACTCCTCGACACACTTTAAAAATCACACTGCGTGTACTAAAATACAATATACTTAAATACTATAAAATGAGTAAATGTTCATAAACTTAAAAGGTTTGTGCAAAAAGATCACATTACACTCTGACAATCAAAACCTTCAAAAGTTACACTATAGTACATACAGATTACCACACACCAACTTCTGAAAAGAATTAATTTAATAAATTGTGCGTGAAATGCAATACTGCATAAAAAAATACTTTTTCTGCTTTATCATCGGTTACGCATTACTTTGGAATGACATACCATCATAAAATACACCTATCACAATGCACACTAATGACTAATTGTAATGTCCAAATCAAATTCCTGCAGCATTTACAGTCCTGAAAGTAACTAATTTAATTAATTATATTCAATTTTCAAATGCTGTTTTAATTTGAGAAAATTTTAAATAGTTCATAATTAATGAAAGTAACTAATTTCATTAATTATATTCAATTTTCAAATGCTGTTTTAATTTGAGAAAATTTGAAATAGTTCATAATTACAACTTGCAATTTTCAGTTCAACTACAACAGAAATAATAAAGTATAACAGTGCTCATTTCCAGTATGTACATTGCAGCCTTATAGACTTGCATAAAAATGCCTGCAGTAAAATATTTCAATTAGTCATTAGCAAAAACACATGTAGGTACCTTAAAACGTGACTGGTTTGAACATGCAACAGTAAAATTAGTCACCAATGAAAGTTTGAGTCTTCCAGTTCACCACACACAAACTTGTGGAATGTTTCAGAGTTTGGTCACTTCTTGATTGTCGTGAGCGAAATATTGAATGGAAAGTTTAAAAAAACACACGCACACTACATACAAAAATGTAATTTTTATTGCTGCACTGAAATACTGAGTATTTAAACTATAAAATATGCACCTGCAAAATTTAATGCTGGAGTATTTAGTTACAACTGCCTTATTCAGCTGCACATAAAATCACCTACGTCATTCATCTCAAAAACTGCTGTTTATGAAAGTACTTCCTGTGCTGAGAAATACACAGTTCAGAAACTAAAATTCATACTTCCGTTTTTGAAAGGAAAAACCTAAAAATGATGGTGTTGATTACAAACATAATCTTAAAGCAAAACTGACCAGGATAAATGTTTCACAAGAACACAACAGTTTATCAAGTTTCAACCACAATACTTCAACAATATATATATGCATCAACTGATAACTAGGTGTTTATTCTCATTATTTTGTTTGCCAGACAATTAGTAAGAAAGATAATGAGTGCGAGATTCTTGGTATGTGAACATAGTTATCAATAGTTGAAGTAAATAACTGTGTCAGGTATTTGTGATTTAAAACTAATACCAGAATGGAAGAAAGCATCAATTAATGTTGTACCTTCAATAAAACTACTGTGCACAAATGGCACAAGATCACAGCTGGCACTTATGTAACTTAACACGTAATAATAGAAATATAGGCACAACATTTATAATTAACAAATTTGATGAGTACTGTCTAATGGTTTGAAGGGATAAGCTGAAGAATGTAAATAACACAAAAGAACTCTTGGGAACCAGTGAATAAAATATATTCAGAAATAATAGAAACAGTATTCAAATTTGCTAATGGAAGTTAAAATGAGATAATAAAGCATAAAATGAAAAGTTCAAGGAAGACTACTATGCATAAGTCATGTGAAAGTTGGGCCCGCTTTCAACAAGAGAACACTGCTATATAGATAATTACTAACATTTTCTCTGGAAAATGAATTTGATTTTTATGGTATCTGCATAGACTGTGCAAAGAGGAAACTACACAATAATAGTACGGATAAATGGCAACAAGACAGTTCCTCTCACTATAATGCTAGCTGTAAATTGGTTAACACTGTTCTGTAAGAACTTACCAACTGGAAACTTGTTGAATAGAGTCACTGTTGATTTCAAGCACTGGGCAACTAAACAGATGAGAGATTCTCAGTTCTGTGAATCATTAACCTGATGTACTTATGAACTTACAGAGGCTGCTAGTTCACGTCCTTACTGCCATAACTGGACAGGTTGCTGGATCCTGGTGTAAAAAAGGCAGCTAATGCAAAAAAGCAGGTTTAAGCAACTATGAAGTGACTTGAGGTTATGTGCCACCCCACATTTCCACAATCAACGACCATACAATATGTGCTCCCACTACGTCCAGACCACCATGGGTGTAAGAAACAACCTTCCCCTCCAGGAAACTTAAGAAGATGAGAAAAACAGCAAATATAAGGCCAATCCCCAATACAATCACTAAACAAGAGTGTTGGTGGCCATTTTTGCTACTAGCCCCAGGACAAGTGGATACATCATAAGTTCTGTCTAGTTTTCTCTGTGCCCGAGTTCCCACTCAACTGATTCTGCACATGCTTCCTACACTCCTCCCCTAGCATTACTACTACAGCCCACATGCAGCACAACTGCCTTTCATATAGATGAGTGGTGCTGAAGGTTACCAGTACTGACACCACAACATAATACAAGGAAAATACCAACCATCAATGTCTCTTGTATAGTGAAGTTGACAGCCTTACCCATCACCTTACACTTCATCCCCCTGGCCATTCTAGCGATCTTTCGCTTCAGCCACTTCTCTCTCCACCTTTCCAATAATGCCATAGCCCAAGCTGATGCTCTCTGAAAGGTGGCCTTCTGTGTACCCCTGCAATACAGCAGAAAGAGTCTGTCTAAACTGCGGTTCATCTCCCGAGTACTTCTCCTACCTCTCAGAATCAAGACACCTTAGTACTCCTCACTGCCTCTACCATTTTTACTACCAACCTAACTTCATCTCCTTCAAAATGAGGTCAGACAAAAAGCAACACGCTCTATAAGACTAGTCTTTGACTGGAACCTGTCAGGCCAGCAATGTAGCACGACAAACCTTTACCCAACCCTTTTTGACACATCTGCTGGTTGCAAAGTCACCTCACCAGTAACTGCCCCTACTACCAACTACAAGCAACAATTCCTGCAGGCACAACTTCATAACGTCAGGTGCTTGATGAGTTTAACTGGAAACAACACTCAGGCACAACTTCATAACGTCAGGTGCTTGATGAGTTTAACTGGAAACAACACTCAGAGTGACTTAGCTGGTTATTGTGTCTTCACACCAACTGGCTAAGGTGGCAGGATCTTTGTTAACATCATGTGCATACGGAGAGTTACAGTGTATTGCCAACTGTTTGAATAGAACTACAAGGAATCCAAATAACTTCATGCCATATTTGATCAAGCATGGGAAGAAATATGTGAGTCTCGTGCAGGTGAAATGGTTAGGCTGGGAGCAAAGAAACTGAGATTCATCAATACAGGCATATTGCTCAGTCAATGCTGGAGCAGTGGCAAAAACATATGGTTGTGTTATAGGAGCTTATTCGGGGTTGTATGCTTTATTACTTTAAGGCGGGCTTGTCCGCAACCACATCAAGTCGCCGCATAAACTACACACTTGGGGATAATGCTGTAAATGAACACACCACCAGGAATTGGTTCCAGAAGTTAATGTCGAGAGAGCTGTCTCTTTGAGATAAATCCCTAAGTGGGCAGCCACAGTTCCTGGTTGACGAGGCTCTGAAGGCGACCATAGAGAAGGACAGCAGTCTAACATGTGGTGAAGTTTGCTGAACACTTCCAAATGTAGGGTGAAAAAATAAGACTTTACCCACACAGCATATGAAAGATATTCATGTTGAGCAACTAGATACCTCAAACGCTATCGGAAGCAAACCGACAGCGTGTGAGGTATTCTTCCATTCCCCAGGCAACCACATTCATGGGAAATCCTTTGTGAATGATGCAGATTTCTACAGCCAGGGCATTACACAGCTGGAGGCACATTGACAAAAGGTGCTGGATGCATATGGAGATTGCTTTGAGGACTAACTGTATGTAACATTTTGCTGTATACATTTCTGTTTTTGACAATCTATAATGGCAAGAATTTATTTGGTTACCTAATACAAATACATCTGGAGTGACAGTACAGGAGAATAACACAAAGTACCAACATTGACGGTGATGAGTAAATGACAAGTTACCTGAGGTCTTTGCAGCATCTCATTCATCAAGAGTGTGATTAAAGATGCAAACTACATATTAACACCTATTCCCTGAGCAATTTTTATTCTTAAAACCATGTAAAAACTTACAAATTAAAAATTACCAAACACAGCATTATAAACTAAACTTACAAACAAAATTATAGGGTCTACAATTACTACACAATGTAAATATAAAACCTTTCTTTCCTTGAAAGTACAATTTTTTTTTGTATTTATGGTCTTATTTGGACGGATGTATAAATTTTTAAAAACCAATATAACATTAGTACTTTACACAAAATTTGAAAAACTAGTTCCATTAAGTTTACTACACTGCAAGATAAATATGATACAGTCTATGAAATTGAGTAAACAAGTCCATCAACAATACAACTGGAATGTTTTAAAATAAGAACTGTTATTTTGTTACCAAGAATGTACAATTTAACATTTGCTTGTGCAATGTATACATGTATTTTGTATGTCTAATTTCATATAATCTGAAATAAAACTTTTTTTTTAACAACAAAAGCCAATAACTATCTCTAGAAAATTTACTTTATGACTTTTATACTTAAATTTAACAAGTCAATTTAAATTATTATGCTAGCTGTAAATAAATAGATTTCCAGTATCAGTATTGCTAGTAATAAAGACTACAGCTTACACTGCATTTATTCGAAAATGACAAGAGGAATTTTCATTTTAATAGCATACAAAAAATTAGCAATAGTAATCCAAACAAAAGCAAAACATTTCTCGGAACATTCTGCATGTTTTATATTATTGATTCACGTGACCAACCACATGTAGAAACACACAGCAAGTGCAACAAAAAATTTTAACAAAAGGTGAAAGGCGTAGTCTAAAGTCGTTGGTCAATTCAGAGTTGTATGCCCTTATGCATCTGACCAAGCATCTCGTTGGGCAGCAAGTAGGTTGCCATGGCTGGCAATGAGGTGATTTAATTCCAAAAGAGCTGTCTTTTTTTTTCCTTTTGGGTATATCTCAGCAGTCCAGAAAACATCCAATCCTGTTCATGTCATCTCAAGCCAGAATCCACAGGAAACAGCATGTAAGGCATTGAGAAACAAACAATAACTAAATAATCCCCACAGTGAGTTCAGACTGCACCCTTGACAAAGGGAGGAAAAAAGCAGAGGTGGTGCTGGAATGTCTATGTAATAGCTTTAATATTCAAACGCCACATAAAAACTAATAATACTTCTTGTGAAAATATTGTTTTATACAGAAACAGTGTTGCTATAACCCAGTAAGGAAAACTGGAAGCATTATTTTTAATCTTCTCATCTCCTCACTCTTCTAAACAGCTATCATCCATGCTCGTATTCACATGCCTAATATACACACACGAGATATTTTGGACACATAGTAAGATAATGTTTGATTATAAAAATAACAGTTTTTTTCAAGTCAACAAATTGATACCTATCTGTTGTGCTAAGAAGAATGAAACTGCAAATGACCCTGCAAAATGTTCTGCTCAAGTTGTGGCCTATTTAAAGTAATCACTGTAAAAATAGATTTTTATACTATATCCATCTCAAGATGTAGCTTGTATTACACCCTCCTGTCCATGCACTTGGGAGGTTGTCATCTTGTTGGTCACCAACACATGCCTTAAGAGCAATCAGATGTCAGAATCATGCCCTCTTCCTTTCACAACTTAAAATATTTATTCTTGTTACATATTTGTAGTCTATGGAATCCTCTAAACTAAACATTACATGTATTAAGAGCATACATCAGAGCAGGCATAACTCAGCTGCCGTATAATTTCTGTGTTTGTGTGATACCGCTCATGCCATAAATGAGAGTAAAAACGGAAAAATAATATTAGTTTAGCACTCCAGTCTACGATACCAAACAGTAAGTTGCTTTGAGTCATCAACTCACAGCATCTCTGTGCTGTACCTCCAATATGGTAGAAGTGTGTGCAGTGCACTTGTTCTCGAATGATTACTCGAAATTTTCCATGGTGACAATGGAGAACAAAGCAACAATGTTTCTTGTTAATAACGGAAGGTTGATCCTATTAAGAACAAATGGACATTTGTGCACAATGCTCTTCTTTACAGTCCTTTCAAAATGGTTGGAAAACTGCATATGAAATGCAGTTTTTATACGGTTATCAATTAATTTTCCAATGACGTTGAACACTAGGACCTTTCATTAACACTTTTCCTTTACTGTTCTATCGAAAATGATCCACGTGCAATAATGCCTGCATAATACTCTTGAGTCCTGACAGACTGCATCACTGAATTGACAGGCATGCGATGCATGCTCTTAATCAATACTCTTTTCTCTCTGCTTCACAAATTTTTTGACACATGGTGACACCAGCCCAACCATCTGTGTCAGCAATCATGCACAACATTGGTTACTTTACACATTTTTTTATCTATAACAAAATTATAAAAATATTTCCAAGCTGTAATTAGATATACTCTCGCATGCATACACAGCATTTTAATAGCATTAAAGGATGCACCTAATAATTTAAATTACTACATGTCGCCTTAAAATTGCAAAATACTATTGGATCTATTTTCTCCTGTAATCATGCCATGAAGACACTAGCTAGCCAATGGCTTTAACTTTGACACTGTTTTTCTTTGCCACCAACTTGGAATGGCTAAAGTATAACTGTTGTGTTACAAAAGCCGAAATCAATACAAACATTTGCACACAAATCATGATACTGCATTTAAATTCTGAACTTCTGAAAAAAGAATTCTATATTTTCATTTGCCTGGACAGCTAATATTAACAGTTCTTTTACTTCATTCCACATAGTGTGTTCATAAACAACATGCTACACTGTAACTTTGTACTCAAATGAGGTTTTTGTCTACACAACTGCTGCACTCTGCTAATACTGTAGATGGAAGGCACAATGTTCACTACGAGAATGAGGCAGTTACAATTTGTTGGTCAGAACCAACACACACTGTCATATATAATTGCCTGCCTTTACTGCAGGCACAATGTCTTACAGAAAGATCAGCTTTACCAGTGCCAGGAGGGAAAGGAGTGTGATGAAACTGACCTGGATGCTAGCAGCACCTGCCAGCCGGCATTTAAACATGTCGTACCTACAACATAAATGTACAATTAACAGAACTATATCAAACAGTGGTGACATTCAAAAATTAAAGCTAAACCCTTGAATTGGCTCAAAAACAATTTTCCTTTATGAAATTTTAATTATTTTCACAAAATAAGATTTTAAATGTTTTTATTCTTTCTAAAAGCATTTGGCATGGTATGAAGCCTAATTAAAGTGGGAGAAAAAAGTGGTTGGCCTAAATGATATACAACAAAGAAACAGTGTTTCATTCTATTCAGTGAAAATGTTTACCTTTTACAAAAAAGACCAAAATCAGACAATAGCATGATTTACATGTTTCCAATTCAAATTCTAAGTTAATGCAATATATTACACAAGAAAATCTTAAAAATCATGTACTAAGAACCATTTAACCCAATTTTATATGCGTGGAAGATCAGATAATATACAGTATTTAATTTATCTCAATATTTCATCACTTTCCCAAACATCTGAGCAGTTTTTGAAAACTACACATTGACACAGTCACAAAAAAAAAAAAAAACCAATCATAACAATTAGTTTCATGCAGTAATAAGTTTTTCCAGTTGATGTCAACATTAAAATTATGTGGTGGCAACAGCCCATCATAATTAAAGTGGTCACTTAAATTACACCGCCAATGAAATAGGTATTCCTCCAGCACAGCACTTGTGCAATCGGAACAAAACAACGCCTATAATATAAATAAGGTAACTGCAAATTCGGAAGGGGACACAAATGTAATGCATGAACTGATGGCAGGAAATACTAAAAAATTGGAGGGGGGGAAAAAACCCTCTGTTTACTGTAAAGGGGAAGAAAAATTAACAGATAGAAACAGTTATGTTATAAAGGAAACACTATTAAAGCTCTAAAAAACACTCTCTCTGCCCATATAATACACACATTAATAAATAATTACACAATTTACTACATACCTGGTTGGCTTATCATTCACAATGTTGCTAAATTCGGCTTCTACAAGCTGACCATCAAAATATGTGATAGGGTCTTCAAATGGATACTCGTAGCCTTGCAGACAATCACACTTGTATCCTCCGAGATCAAAACCTCTTCCCTGGATTGGCACACACTGTACAGCACAAACTATTACTTAGCATAGTTAGCAGGTATGAACACTTGCTATAAGTATATGCCCAGAAGATATCTACATGGACAAATAATTCACATGAAACCCTATGTGATTAAAACCATGGGCAGTCATTTGATTTCATTTACAATGTAGTTTAGCTCAAGTTTACAAAAAAAAAAAAAAAAGTATTGTTCATGCCACACCTCAAGGTAGCTGTTTTGGTGGGGTTATGGCGCAAGAGGATACTGAAGAGAAGAAACTGAGAGATGCAAACCAGGGGAAAATATGGTGGTTGTGGCTGGAACAATATCCATTCTAAAACATATGTTTACATGTTTTCAGTGAATATCACTTTTGCAATGGAACAACACAACCTGCATTGTACATCAAGTAAACTGACACGTGATGCTCTCAGGCTCAGGTTAAAGTGATGTATGGTAGAAGTAGGTCTTTATAGTGAAGGCCGGTAGCACTGTATTTATGGCAGCAATTACAATTACTTGGTCACAGCGGCCTAACATGTATAAAGCGCAGGCTGAGTCTGCGTTCGGTTTGGCTATTGGTCGGGCGGATTGACCCGAGGTCGGTGGCTAGCTTATGCCGACGCTGGGTGGCACTGCTGGCTTGCTGGATGAGGAACGGCTGCTGACGGAGCTGGGTTGCCCCCAGGGGCTGCTGCGGCTGGAACTGCTGTTTCTGTTGGCCCGGTCTGGGCTGGAGTAGCGGCGGATGCTGAATGAAGGACAGGCCAGTTTTAAGGGCACCTTCTCTCCCAGATTAATGACAGCCACTACTGGATGCGTAGTCCCTGGTACCTTCTGGGGAGCTGAGAACGAGGGGGAGGGAACTGGTGGAGGGGGGTGAAGCCCCACCTACTTACGGGTGGCCTGCGCTAGTTCCCAGGTAGCTTAGCTTTGTAGGTAGTGGTTGCCTTCCTTTCCTTCAAGTCTTTCCATCCCTTTTGGTAAAAGGAGTGGGAAACCTTGCATCTGCAGAGGAGAACAGGTGATGTGCAGTTCCTGGCTAACAGTGTACTGCCACAGCGGCAGCTGGGCCTATGCTGAACCTAACAGTTACTCCAGCCGGCAACACAAATGGTGAGGTGGTTGGAGAGCGGGTTTTCTCAGAGTCATTCCAAAGACAGGATAGACTGGCGTTCCAAGGGACTTGCTCACAGTTGGTCAGGTGGAGGGTGTGACGATGTTAGATCCTCTGGGCATGTGACGTCACCAGCTGGCTCAGGATCTACCTGCATGTCTCGGTGATTCATACTAGTAGTTCCATCCTGCAGTGTGCTATATTACTAGGTGACCTTGATGCATAGGCATAGTCTCTGTGGCTCAGCCGGTGAACAATGCAATTCTTCAGGCAGAGAGCGTGCATCTTTTGCCACTTGGTAAACAGTACAAGTTTTGACGTATTGTACAGCCAATCAAACTCCATCGGGGTGTACGGCTGAGGTGGTTCGCATTGATGAGTAGAAATCAATTTAATAATGTTGAAAAGACGTCACACGTCAATATTTACTCCCAAACCTCCGCGTACTCATTTCTAAAGGTGACTGAGTTTAACCACAGTAGACGTCATACTGACAGGGTAAAGCAGGAGACCATGTCTGTGACAAAACCTTTACCAAACTTGTGTAGGACTGAAGGCTCCCTTAACCAGCCACACGTACATCAGAAACACACCCAATCGATGGCCACCCATACTGTGCAGCTGATGCGCAGTAACGTGGAGCCACAACCACTAATAACACAATCCAAAGATGGCTAGTCAGCCAGCTCAGCCTTCACTCTGTCCACCATGCTGAACTGTCTCTGGAGGGAGTGCTAGTCTGGTTTTAGAGGTCTAACCACATTTGACTCACACCTAACGTCATCAGACGCTCAGAGTAAACCCAACTCTCCAACCACCGCACCTCGTGTCGCCAGTTGGAGTAATGGGTACAGCTCTAGGTTAGCTCGGCCTCGGCTTTGGTTCTACACTTAGCTAGGGACCATTGTCGCCTGCTTCCCCCTGACGAGGCTGATATTTATAGCTACCTTGATGCCTACACCCAGAGGAGACCCAGAGGAGTGGTACTAAGTGGCAAGAAAGGAGGGCAGCTATGGCCTCCAAAGCCAAAGGGAGACACAACCCAGCCCCAACTGCACTTTGCAGCACAACCCCATGTGAACCGCCAGCTGAAGAGGCCTCACCCTCCCAGCTCCCTACTACTCTCTATTTCAGTCAACGATCAAGACAGCCGGACAACCGCACTCGATTGTGACAGCTTTCTGCCAGGATCAGCACGTACTACTGGGGATTGCTAATTCCTGATTCCAGTACCTACAGACCAGCAGCCCGCTCTGGGCTCACTACAGCACTGCCAACCGCAGCTCTGCTGCTGCACCAGGTCAAGGCCTCCAGTCACAGCAACTGGGTCAGCAGCCTCCGGGCCACCTCCAGCAAAGGTAAACCCATGGCTATGTGACTCCTGACACGCCAGACAGTTACACCCTTGTTTGACTTTGTGCCATGCCAACAGGCCATGCACCCTGTATTGTGTACTGCCCAGGGAGCAGTCAGCCAGAAATAAGGTCAGTCAGTAATTAACCAGTGTCTCTGACCAACACGACGAAAATCAAATTGACTGTGATGTCGCTATCAGCCAACCGATGTCATGCGTCAACTTTCAGATGTATAACTTTCTGCAATATGTAATGCGATGTATTTTCCTGTGAAATAATCTTTGTATACTAGTGTATTACCATGTAAACTAACTTAATTTGTAAGAGAAGGAATCGGAGTACAGAAATCTATTGTGCAGTCACCAGTCAATTATATTGCAATTTGGGACATGTTTCTTCAAAATATTTCCCAAATCGAGGGGAGTAATGTAATGCTGCAAGTAATAGTAATTAATATGTGTGGGAAATATTTTATTTTCTTATACGTTTGGTAAATAAATAATTTATTCAGTGTTTGGAACTTGGTGATAGTAATAGTTGTTTGTATTTATTATATATTGTCGATTTTCAAAGTTTATAATTTCATTTCAAATTGTTTGACAGTAGCATTGCTCATTGTAAGGTAACACGATAACTTTTTCTTTTACTAGGAAGATAAGGATGACAAGGGTTGTGCTGTGGTCACGTGATGAGAAACTCGCCCGCGTTGCGAGGGGTATGTGTGCTATTTTTTATATGACAGCATCACGCGACAACCTGACTGGGCAGTTTTCAGTGGTGCAATAAAACTTTGAGAAGATACGTACAGTAGGCACAGCATCCCTCATGTCCCAGTTTAAGTCAGTTCCAGCAATGTAGTGTTTGTGGTTACAATAGTAACCCAAAGCTAATCAGCCCAGCTCATGGGGACGTTTGAAGAGTACACATGAGTTGCGATTGCAACTCACACCGAAAGCAACAGCAATCTTTCTTTTTCATGATATTTTTGACTAACCATAAAAGTGCCGGGAAAATATTTATTTTCTCCCATCTTTGTAAATAGCCTTGCAATTTGAGTATTTTTGACTTCAGAATAATCTATACTGCAATTTTCATTTCCTTCCTGCCTGTTTGCTGTGAAGTATTTATTTATACCGCCGCTGTAATTGAACTGCATTATTTTCTGTGCCACTGTTGTAACTGAAATGCAAAGTATAATTAAATCAGTTAAACTATATTTCCGGCTCATCCGATTACAGTGAAACCCTGTTGAAGAAGTTCCCACATAAAAAGTTTTGCTGCTTTATAAGCTGAACGATTTTGCACCTTGTCTATATGCACATAGGCAATTTGACCCTTTTAAGAAGTTTTCCTGAGTTTTCGGTATTTTATTTTGGCACCTTTATAAACTTGAGTCTCAGTGTCCATACTCCACTGAGTTAGGCAAGCTAACGTTTGACTGTGTCACACTTTGCACATCTCATAACATTACAAAGTGAATTTTTGTTTTTATACTTAGTATTATTTATTAGGGATGAGCCAATGCCGATACAGATTAACCAGCCAATACCACGACCATTGGCATCGGCGGCATCTGAACATTATTTCCGGGTTATTATTAACCAATTAGTAGCACTAATTTATTTAAAGCGATGTTAAATAAACCAGCATGCAACATCTTGTAAATAATTAATTTACAGCATTCATCAATTAGATATTCTGTGCGAAACCCAAAATATATTCTGAACATTGTTTTTCGATGATTTCTTCCCATTGTTTACATTTTACCATATTTCCTGTTGGTACATTCACCAAAGATTGTATGCATCATTAATTTTTCAACACTACGTGAATGCAATACAACGCAGATAATCGACAACTACTGGTATAAATTGTATTGGTTACATCCCGCAAGATTTTTTGTGTACTATTTTCTTCTTACGTTTTTACTGCATTCATAGGTTGGTGACAATGAAAGCAACCTGTAGTATTGTTCTTCTTATGCGTTTACTGCAGTCACAGGTTGGCGACAAGTAATAATTGGCACAAATTGTCCCAAATAAATCAGTTGTCATTTTAACTAAGGGATTGAGTATGGCTTGGCCAACGAAAGAATACTAGGCGAAAATATTAATATAAATAAAAATTTCGCTCAATTTGAAGTGAATATTTAATATTAAATTAGTTTCAATAAGTTATTTTTAATGGCATATTTAGGTTGTTGGTTTAAACAAACTTGCATTTTGAGGTTATTTTTAATGAACTCAGTTTGTAGTGAACGCTGTATTGTCTGGTAACAGTTTTTGCTTAACTGTTAAGTCACTTATTTGCCCAGTTAAATTGTCTATCTTATCATTTATTATTAAGATTAGTGTTGTATTTCCTTTCTATGTTGTAGACATTAATACAAAGAGCTTAAAGTGTTCACAAAACTGAAGACTTAAATTTAAGTAATAAAAGTATTTCCAAATATTGGAAATTGGGAATTATGATTGTGCTCAACAAAACTGGTATTGGCATTTCTGTAATCAGCGGCATCTGCAGCTGAAATTGGTATTGTTGGTATCTGTAAAATGTGGTATTGGTCCACACCTACTATTTAAGCTATTGTACCGGGTAACTACTGAAATGCATGTAGTAATTTGTTTATTATTACTAGAGCTGGGCTGATACCACTTTTTGCCGATTCCACCAATACAGATTCTTGTGAGCGGATACTGCCGATACTTGATACCCACATTAGAAGTAATTTTTATGTGATAGAAGAATATTTGAATGCTTTCATGATTCATTATTAAAAAATCATGTTTGCCACTAAGAACAATTAAATAAGGTTCTTACAGTCATTACAATACAATCTAAAACACAACACAGTTTTAATAATTAATCTATAAGATAAAAATTATGTCACAAGCAAATTAAATAAAAAATTTTCAACAGTTTTATGCTATGAAAAGTAAAAATTATTGTGTACACTCCAAAAAGCATATCAACACTTATTTGCAAGATTTCAAGATGTAAATATTTATATTTAAGAAGACCAGCTGGCGTAGCTTCTCAGGGTTTAAGGAATTCCTTTTCTTGGAAGATATCAAGTCTAAAACTAAAAAGTCTCTCCGAAGCCACAGACCCATCTGGTGAGGACAGATATTTCTGTGCTGCTTTGCGCAACCTAGTATATGGTGATGTCTTCCAGTATTGTATAGGGTTGGAATTTATAGGAATAGGTGGCTCTGCGATATACATTTCTACTTCAGCCTCTGGACATCTGTAAGCAGATATTAGTAGATTGAAAGCATCCCTTTCAATATTTTGGAGTCATGTTCCTCATCTGTAGGTATGCCACAGGAAGTATTTACAGGTGGTGTACACTGGTATTCTCTAATCTCTTCAATTAAGTGTTGGGTTGCAGAAGCACATGCGTTAGGTTCCACAAAAACAGTTTTTCTTAAACCTGGGATCCAATAACGTTGCAATTGCAAACACATTATTAGTCTCAATGCTTCTGAAATGACAGCACAATGAATGTATCATGTCCCTCTGAACACCTTTCAGTCCTGAATGCTGTTGTTCAGTCAGAGTAGTTAATTCAGATTTAAGACCATTTACTGTTGGGATGACTTCAGCAACTGTTACATTTTCATTGCTGATATTAAGGGTTGCTAAATAAAAACTGTAAGAGAATTCACTGTATGTTCCAAGAGAAACCATTCACTTAATGTCAACTCGGTGGACGCTTATTTCTGGGGTGAGCCACATAATTGCACGCCATTGCTCTAACAGACGTTCCAGCATGAGATAGGTACTGTTCCAGCGTGTGGGTTCATCTTGAATGAGATGATGAACAGGCATGTTGTGATTTTTCTGGAAATTTTTCAGCAGTTTTGATGAACTGATAGTGTGTTTGAAATGTACTACTATTCATCTGGCTTTTGCACAGACATCTGAAATATTTTGTTGATTGACAACATTTTCTTTAATAACTAGCTGTAATGAGTGATCAGTGCATGGAACATGATAATTTGCTTGAGCAACACTATTTATCATATATCCAGCATTATCCAAGACAGCAGCATAAACTTTGCCATTTAATTCCCACAGTTCCATGGATTCTTTCAGTATTGTAGCTATGCTATCTGCAGAGTGTCTCGCTAATGAAGCATGTCACAGCATATCATTTTCCCAATGAGCTCTCTGATCTGTATGTGCTTTGAATTGCAGGTTGACAATTGTGTTTGTTTTGCAAACATGTCACTGATTTTGTGAAATTTTGGTTTACTCTGACTGTAAATCGGTATGGTCATGGTAGAGGATGATGGGGAGGAAAGTAAACTACAATCCTCACTCCTCATGGATGAATTAATAGCACAGGAAAGTTCACTTGTACCACTTACATTCATTTGCTCACCACTGGTGCCAGGTACACAAGTCTCAGCATGTACAAAAGAAGTGTGTGGTTCTTTCTGTAAGTTCATAATGTTCATGTCCCTGCTGTGAAATGAATCTAAACGTTTTTTCATGTTTGACATAGTAAATCCTCGCCTGTTAGCACCACCACGTGAAATGTTTGCTTGGCAGGACGTGCATGTTGCCTTGGTATCTTCATTTAATTGGATAGTGAAATACTTCCAAACATCCCTTTTCTTCCCTTCCATTTGAACTGTTTTAACTATCGCAAAAACACAAAAATTTTTTAACAATACCTTGACCGGCATACAACATGCAAACATATAACAACACAGTATTGATAATATAAAAATATCTATGTTAAAGTGTGCGTAACAAAATCTTTGCATTCAAAAATTCACACGTGAGCACCTACAATTCGTTAATAACGAAAAATGGCGGACTTTGGCTGGGATCAAGCAAAAAGATATGCCAAAAGCATCATGGATTCAACACAACAAAAATAACCTACTTTCGATTACTACGTCCAGTTGCAGTACGTGGTGTGCAAAGCTTTGCAATTTCAAAACTGAATCTAAGATATGTATTTGTTTCTTAGACTTTGGCTTCAACTTAGAAGTAAATCTTTGAGTGAACTCTGAAATTTTCAGCCTAAATTATTTAATCTACCCCTCGTACAAAAATAATCCTGCATAATTAATTAACAACCAATATCTGTGTTAGTATTTAATACACATATTTAACTTCCAAGGTGTGGTGCTTGATTTGTTTTGTTTACATTCCGTGGTATAATTAAACGAACACTGTTAACCAACCACAAAAAATTCTAAAGTTAAAAAAGTAACCCCAAAAATTTGCAAAAAAAAAAAAAAAACAGTAATAGGCATACAAGCACGACTTGCCTTAATATTTACAGTTTTTTCTAATTATGTTTTGGGAAATACGCAATATTCTTTAAATCATGTTCACACAACGAAATGTTCAGTTTTACCTTGCAGGGCCATTTCTACGAAACAAAACTATAAATTTCTTCCACATAGTATGAATGAAAATGTTATTGCTATTAAATTGATATGCATAATTCACGCACCCTAATTTTATGGTGCCAAATTCTGGAAAAAACTTTCCCTTTCATATTTCATGCAGTACGTTACTCTCGACGAGCCAAAATAATGTGGTTACTAACTCTATTCTTTTTTACTAAAACATCTCTCAATAGAAACACAAGCGCATATGCCAATGGACGATAGCCACCGGCATGTCCGCCTACATGACATTTTCCCGACTGGTTTTAAACCTTTTCCAAATGTTTTAATGTACACGTGTGTAACTGTGAAAAATGTGTGTCAATTAATTAATAGTAATATAAGACTACAGCATTTGTTAGCTTTCTTCAGATTCTGCAACTGAAGCAAATACGTATTATTTGAGCTAGCGCTGGCAAATAAAGTGAATAGCCAGAGTATTCTATCAGTGTGCGGTGTTCCGCTCAGGTTTCACAAGATAGCGGTTATAATATTGAGCACTGGCATTTAGTTGCAACAGCAACACTGGATCAATAAAGCGCGAGCCCATGATTGGTTTACCATATGTGGAACATTATGCAGCTCAGGTTTCGGTATCGCTAAAAGTTTAAAGTTTATAAATAGCTGGTTTTACCGTATTTTTACATGTGTAGTGAAATTTTCTAATAAGGTTTACATAAGCACCAACATATTTATTACCTTTTGGTCTTGCGGGATGTTTTAATATGTACGTAGCCTAGATATTTTTGTTTTTCCTACTAAGCCATCATGTTGAAAACAGTTACATTGCCATTTCAGGTGTTTAAATGCAGTTTTTTAATGTTTAGCTGCACAGTAAAATTAAAACTATGTGCAGTCATACTAATTATTGCCCTTTATTTCTTCATTTTATTCCTGAAATTATTTCAACTGACGACATAAAGGAAGTAGACTGCAATCGGACACAACACATAAGTACAGTAGCCCTCATTTTAATGTTTACATATATGTGTCTTGGCGATGCCTTGCATAATTCACGCACCCTAATTTTTTGCACTAAAATACTGTAAAAAAGGTGCGAGAATTATGCCAGCAAATGCGGTATTTGACTAAATGGTGCTATGAGAACATGTCAAGTGTTGGAATATTTAACATTGATTAGGCCTACAGCGATGAAAAATTTGTGGTACATAGGCCTAAATTACTTTCAGTATCTTGTGTAGCTGCAAAAGTCATATTACTTTTCCATTTTGATAATTACGCAGTAATTATTACAGGAAAAACTCCATGAAATAAGAAACAATTGCAAGACAATTGGTATAGACATAGTACATACCATGAGTGAATGGATACTTGGGGAAATAGAAAATAAATACCATAGTATCGGCAATGATGCTACCAATACTGATACTATTGATATCGGCTGATACTCTAGTATCGGCATCAGCACAGCCCTAATTATTACATTAGGTACCATAATTTGTATTAGTCTATTGGTCAGTAAATAGTAGTTATTAATTTGCTTTACTTTTGTTTGTTTAATACTGAGGTGTGCTGCACATTGAACAACACGAAACACACTAAACCACCGGGAATGATGATACTAAGTCAATGAAATGAAGAAGGGTTCATTACTGCCCAGACTGGCATGGGTGGAATGAAAAGAGAACCTCTGTATCCCTTCTAAGAGTGAGTTGCATATAAAGGGAAGTGACAGGAACAACCCTATCTATGACAGGAATCCCACACAGTACCTCCGGCTAGCCTAGCGGATGGGAGCGGGTGTTCCCCACGCTGGTGGGTATATTCATTTAACTGGCTTGTGAATGTTTGCCAAGTCAAGAGCTTGGGGACTGCAACCCCTAGGGTGATCTTCACTTCTAGTAACTTGCGGTAAGTAGACCTTATGTTCGCAGAAGAAGAGGCCTTCAAGAACACATGCGTAGCCAGTAATGCTGGGGTCATGCTCCAAGGAGAGTTTATTCTCACTTGGGCAATTTACAGTTATACAAAACGAAGTGTGTTGATTTATGGGTAGGAATGTAACCCAGAGATATTGGAACTACCATTCTCCGACGTTTTACCTGTTGTGTGTCAAGTGTCTGCACTCTCGCTGCTGCTGGCGGCTGCTAGGGTGCAGCTGGAGGCTGAGCAGCAGCTGACGGCTGCAGCGGAACGGTGCTGGTACTGTAGGTAGGTATGTGGGATGAGTGTGGATTCAGGCAGGAGTTCCAGGTTGATGCCTACGACGGCTAAGTCACAATGGAGCATCAGCAGGCACTCAAAGGAAATATGTTGCCCTGTGCGTATGGGTGGTGTAAATAATGGATTCTCAGTTTCTGCTTCTGTGTGAGTTACAGAGTGTAGGAAGTTCGGGAGACCAGCAATACACCTAGGTGTGATAGTAGTTCTAGTGCCTTGAGCGCTGCTGAAATTGATCTGTTGACCAACCTTGGGTTTGCCTTTTAAGTTGTGTGTGAACTGCCTTTGTGCCGAAATCGCTTTGTCGGCTTTACCTTACGTGACACTAAGAGAACTTCACTTAAGAAAAGATTAATTTTCAAAATTAGCAAAGAGGTGAATAACCAAATTAAATAAGAACATCAAACAGCAATGGTAGGATTGGAGTTTATTAACTGGTAATAAAATGATACTTAACTAAGAAAAGTGAAGACGTGTAATGAATAATATTCTAATGTTATAAATTATCTGAAACTAATTAATTTTAATATTAATTAAATTTAAGTTTGCGGAAGCATGTCTTATTATTGTCTATTTCATAAAGTGGCCTCAAATTTGACAGCTCTAGGAAAGTAGTGCCAATGACATCTGGGTGGCTATGTATTTTTCCGCCACAGCTGAACTGTTATTGAAGGTGACTGTTTGAATACAAACACCATAAGACTGCCAGTATTTGTAAACAAAGAACATATGACTGCCTGTTTTTCTAAACAAACTGCATGTGCCTCCTCCCAAATGACTTTTAGAAGCTGTGAAGGGCTGTTCAAAAAGTTACAGGTTGGCAACAATCTCTTTTTTTTTTTAGTTTGTAAATATTTTATGTAAATGACTAACCGCCCATGAAATAAGTCTATAAATTGATTTTTTTTTTTTACCTTCAAGAAATTTGTAACCAGGATACACGAAAATGAAATTGTATTTTGACTGTCAAATGAATAAAAGATATTTTACTGTTTTTGAATACACTCTAAATATATTAAAATGACAACTACTCTTGTCACACTTACCTGAAGTAAATTCTTGTAAACAAAAAAATTTAGCATGGTTTCCACAAACACCAAATACCAAAATCCTCCCCTCCCTTCCTGGAATGCACAAATACCGAAATACTGGCACCCCCCTCCCACATGTTCTTTTCATTCAAAGACAGTATACATTCTTAAATACAAGCTATGCCTACTATTGAATAAAAAGTACATAATTCAGCTTTGTAGTATGATATGATGACAAACTCTGTACAGCCTGATACTTTTATGGTGGTTATCATTTTCAGAATGTTAAAGTATGTACGTAACCAAAATAATATTTAAGCAAATTTAAATTAATTTCAGTAATTTTAATAACTATCGTTTAGTAATTCAAATGTTAAGTATTGCAGGTCTATATACAAAATACACTAACTTTTCTCAAATACCTATGTGTTCAGATTGTCATGCTGCAAATAAAAACTTATTTCTGACTAACTCAGTGTTGAAATTTACACTGAAGTTCAGTCGCACAACCTCCCTCCTCAAAATTATGAATACAGCACTAGGCTTGTTCTCAGGTACCTAATGAAAAACTGTATTTCAGTTCAGAGATGTTACAAAGCGCTCTAGAGAAGCAGATGTGACCTACAGCAAAAATATATCAAACGAACATGTTACTTATACACTAACAAGATACTCCACCTACCCAAGATTAAAGACATCATTAAGTTCATTTTCCTTAGCGATAAATTTTGGAATGTCGCAGTTCCTGCTGATACAGGACACACTTCTTTACAATGTTGGAGCATCTTCGTTTGGGTGCTTAAATTGAAAGAATTTTGTTTGATAAGCATGTTGTAATTTACTTGATATCAAAAAGTTGTATTTCCAATGTAAACCCTGTTTATGCGAATTATTCTTCTGTTACTCTTACAATATTCTTAACAACATATGTTAAAAACATATGAGGGCTTTTAATTTGCAAAACAAAAATGCTCAAAACGTTTATGAAAGATTCCAACATTGAAACCTACATGCAATTATGTTACTTTCAAATACAGCCTTTAAAAACAGGAAAAACCTTTACATTTATTTGCTAACAAGTATTCCTGCGTATCAAGCTTGACAAATTTTATATACACGTTCTAAAACAAATACAAGTGATACAACTTACAAGTTTGTATGACCAGAAAGCTTTACATTTTAAAACCCTCCAGAACCAGAGTGTTGGAGTTCCAATCAATAATAACACAGAGTAATGTTCACAGCAATGAAATGTGGGCCCAATTAGGCTATCATCTTTATTTTATTTCGAGGGAAAAAGTGAGCAGAATGTGGCCGGGGGGGGGTTT
Source organism: Dryococelus australis (assembly GCA_029891345.1). NCBI lineage: Eukaryota > Metazoa > Arthropoda > Insecta > Phasmatodea > Phasmatidae > Dryococelus > Dryococelus australis. Next base: position 98,995,351 of record CM057000.1, read on the forward strand.
AGTTTACCGTCTTTCGTGAGACGGGATTATTTTGATGTTCTTATGATGTTGGAATTACATAGCGCGCACGACACGGCGGCCAACAGCCAATGAAATACAAGATAGATTGTCGTAAGCCCGACCAATTCTGTCATTTGACCAGCAATTTTGGATTAGAAATGATTTCTATTCTTCGTCATGCTGTGCATCACAATGCACAGAATGTATAATATTGCAAAATGAAATTGTATTGCAAGCTTTCCCTACAATGGCAGCTAAAAACAAAAATAAATTGAAAACTACTGTATCTAACTCTTAAAAATAATAATTTTACTTTTGTATGCATTAACAATACTAATTCGTCACCATTATGTATTACAAATTTCCCTCTTGTTCACCACCTTTGAGACTAACGTAGCCTATCAGTGCCTTCAAAATAGTTAGGTTAAATGTAGAGAGAGTGGTGTCGGTCGCAGTGTTGCCCACAGTAGCGGGATTCCGCTACGCATAGCGACATTTAAAACTTGGGGAGACAAAACTGCGAAAAGTGATAAAAATAGATAACGTAGCGACTTGCTAGCATGTCGCTGGCACCCACAAAAAAAGCCATCGGTGATTTAAAACTTATCGCAGCAGTTAGGTTTACTTTTTAAAGCTTAAACATTGTTTTTTATTTGTTAATATTTCAATATTGTTCAAATTTTGTGAACATATAATTTGTTCGATGACCATGTAATTCATCGCCTGTCACCAAATATTTCCTATTGCTACCAACAATATCACCACTGCGCTGAAGACAGCAGAATGTTCAGAATACATCTTTATTGTGAAATGAATGTGTGATTTCTTCACCCTTCTGACTTTATCATCTGTTATCATAAAGGTATTTTTTCCTCCCATTAATAGTTGAGTAGTAGTTCTTGCCGTCTGTGACTCTTCTGATTTTTGGACCTCAGCATCAGGGTTGTGTTGTCATTTTGTGTGTGTGCTGTTTGACAGTTTGGCGAGTTTCTGGAGTTACGATTTTTGGATACTTTGTATTTTGGAGAGTTTGTAGTTGTGTTTGTTCACGCTTTTCGTGGTTTTTCGAGATTTATTGTACTTCTGGCTGTACAAACTTCGATATTTAGGCCAGGTACATTTTCCACCTAATTATTAGAATTAAATTTTAAAAAATTTGCTGTGTAGTGGAATGTAGCGGAATTTTACTACAGGTTAGCAAAATCGCCTCTTTCCGTGTTGGCAACACTGGTCGGTCATGCTGTAAATTCAAGTAGTCACATTTAAATGTGTTGTGGTTGAGTTTTTGGCCGTGTCATGCTGTGTTGGTCAGGGTTATTTGATTCCGGCACGAGTGTGTGGCATTTTGATTTGCATATTGTTTTGATGGAGCAGTGAAAAATTTTGCTCTTATGGAAGAAACATTTAAATTATTTAACTTCAAAAATTATAACTTTAATGAAAATACAAAACGCGATACATAAATTGCTGTTCGTATTCGTACAGATGCAGCAATATATACATGCACCCAATTTGACCAAAGTTAACCTTACACTCGAATTTACGATGTAGACAAACAAATAATATTCACTCGCTACAAAAGTGTGGAAAATGCTGCATTTTTCAGGCTACGTGCATTTCAATAATTATATTAACGTTTACAAATACATTTACAAAACACTCAAACTTACTGTTGTAGCCTCTTGAACAGGTGTAATTTTATGGCAACCCTTGCGAGTTTACTTCACTAAAATCACGTTTGTTCGTCACTAGCATTAAATACTTTACTTGCACAGTCATTCAGTAAAATCAACACTGCGCACGTTTCCTGATACAAACAAACTTATATTCGTGTCACTTCATTGTGGAAGGCGGTTAGGAAAATGGCGGAACGAGCAGTTTTAACGACGTGCCGATTAATATTACATTTCACTCAACAAAATGCACTACAACAGTACCTACAACCAACTATGTTTGGAAGAAGCAAGAAAAAAATAATTAACTACCAATTAAATATTCCGACAACACCAATAAGATATTCGTATAATAAACACGATGAGAAAAAAATTGCACGCACAACTGCCTTCACCGGGCTGGAAACATCAACATGGCTAGCCATTGGCTGTTCGTATGTGTCGACATACTCTGCCATAAATGCAGAACATGTTTTTAAAGTCCCGTTATTAAAAGCGAAGAAAATATAATAATACCTTAGAAATATAATTTAAACCACAAATGTTGTAGGTATACTTAAGATTTTTAATTACAACTTTTAGTTCCGAGTACTATTTTCTTCCAAAGACATCATCAAAATAGCCAACTTAACAACACGAATCCCACAGCAGTTCATAAGCTGATACAATACTGTAGGAGCGAGAGCATTTACTGTTTACATAATGTATAAGTTAGTCACACTGTCTGTCAAATTTGAGACCATTTATATATATATATATATATATATATATATATATATATATATATATATATATATATATATATATATATATATATATATATATATATATATATATATATATATATATATATATATATATATATATATATAGAGAGAGAGAGAGAGAGATAATGGCTGGGGTTTCTAACCAAAATTAAGGAGTTATTCAGAAGGAACCTAGAAGTGTTTCTACTGATTCTTTACCAGAGTGGTAAAGGGTTGGCTGGCCAAAGCCCTAAGAGTTGTCCAGAAGGGAATACGTTCCAATGACCTTCAATACCTGGATTGGATAGGTGGTAGGTAATTGGGGAAGTTTAGGGATGACACTGGTGATGCTGTCCTCTGGTGGTCGGTGGTGACATCTTGGAGTAGTGTGCAAAGGCCGGAGGGGTTGAAGCCTCTGGGTGGCGACGTCTGTAGGAGGCAGAAGAGATTGAAGACTTCTTGAGGATGACTATCACTTTCACTGACACACTGCACGATTTATTAGCGCGACCGAGGGACTCTACCCAAATTGAAGTCTCTGACCTTTACAGCCAAGAGAGGAGCACGTTTTTAGAGTGACCTGGCCTTCGCAGCCAGAAGGGATGAGGGCAGTACCATGGCCCAACGCACACTGGCATTCCTTGGGTCAGGGTTCCTTTTATACTAATCTCTGTTTTCTCTAGGCATATGTGGAGTGCAGAAGAAATTAGCTCCGCCTCTCAAGGGTGGAGCTTGTGACGTCACATGCATGAACCATGGATCCTTATTGGTGTGGCGCTCGGCGCAAGGCATTGACACATCTTGCTCTGTTACTCTCGTGAAGGCAGTGACTTTCTGGCGATTGGCCCGCCTCCCCTGCAGCGGCATGAAATTCAAAGCATGCGCTGTTCTTCCAGCGGGAGCTGCAAAGTAGAACGATCTTTCTTTGGGGGCAGGGCGATGACGTGATGACTTATTGTTGAGTTTAGGTGTATGGTGAAAGCTAGGAACACGTGGTAATTAGGTGAGTTGAGTCTCTGTCAATTTGGAGTAAGTATGTGCCCTGCTTCCATTACCATTTTGGTGAGAATTGACTTGCCCAGTGATTAAATGGCTTCTGGATGGGACGAATTCGATTCTGTAATGTGCACCTATTCAAGGCATGGGTTGCATCATGCGTTACTACAAAACTAATCATGAAGTGCTAAAATAATGAGGTTTCACAGCACTTAAAAAAATGTGCAGTACTCACATAAGATGTTTTCTTATCACACTTGTGGGTGTCCTTGAAAGCATTGGGAACATAATACTTGTCAGGGCACTGATTTATATCCAGCTGGAGGATGTTCATGTCCACTGCAACCACACCCCTGCAATACCAACCAACAACTTCTTATCACCTGGCACACTATCACCTATGTCCACTGAGAACAACACAAATGGGTGATGGCAAACACACAGTAATATGTACGGACAATGGTATCTGCACACTGTTTCTGCCATCTTAGAAGGATAAGTTTAGAGAGTGATGTGAAAAGCTACAAACCTTTTTAGCCAATTTAGTTCATAAAATTTTGACAGAGTGCTGTTTTCAAAGTAGTGCTAGATTTACATTCCTTGTATAGGGGTAATTACAGTATTTATTCTTAAAAGGTTATTTAAATTATTTAAGAATATATTTCAACTATTTGTGTCTGATACACTATGTTAATGCAATATTGGAAGCTTAAGAAAAGCAGAAGATAGTATATTATTGACTACAGAATGAATGCAAATGTACAAGATAGAGCTAGGTATTTATTATCCATGGAAGTAAGAAGTTCTTACTTCTTAACTCCATAGTATTATCCTTAAACAAACAATGCAAAACCACACTATTTTGGTACACTCCTATGAGGCTACTTCATAAACTAAATTGGTCAATATGAATACCAACTTGTGAATGTTAGTAGCTAGATAGACAAGCATCAAAACTTGCCCTTCTATGGCTGTGGTTTCTGCAAAGGCACTGCTGAGGATTACGTAAATTGATTTCCATCTTCTGTGCATATCCCCAACACTTGTTCATGATCTGTAAGTAGTTCTCAATAGTAGTGTCAGAATCATGTGCTCAAACAGCCACAGTCATGTCAGTTACATCATTATTGCAATGTTTGACACACAAAAGCTGATGTACACACACTACCTTACATTCCCTCTAATGGTGTTAAACCCCCCCCAAGAGTCACACCATACATTCCTGAGCAGCTTGCTCATAATGTGTGAAGTGAGATGACATGCAAATAAAGCAGAAGATAAAAAAGAAAACACACACTACACATATGCACATCTGAGAAATTCCTAACATAATAATAGCTCCCACAAACAAAAAACAACCAAGAATTTGTTTACTTATTTCAAATGCCTTATCTCCATTGCTTGTTCAACTTTTCAACTCTCCAAAAACTAAACAAAGACTACTATAAAAGTTTTTTACGACCGGATACAATTACTATATACAAGTGTGACATCTGAGCCCTATTCCACAAAACTACAAGACCAATAATTTACAAGTTCCACAAAGGTGGTGAGAACACTTGTAGATTTGACTAATAATTTACAAGACAATTCAGCCATCTTACAAGTAAGTTGAGGTTAAGCCAAGATGACATCATGAGATGTGAAAGTGGAAAATAGTTTAGGAGTGATGTCATCAAATGAAAGTGTATTATTACCCAAACACAGAAAAACTCCAAGCAGGGTGTTTTTTTTTATAATCAGAGAATTTTGTTGTTGGTGACAAAAATTAATAACATTTAGGTTAAGAAAATTAAAGTATAATTACCGAAAATATAATTACAACCCAAAAGTAACTAATAGACTACTTAAAATCCTTTTGAAAAGTACATCAACAGTGTAAAGTTACACAGTAATTAAATATATTTCCTGCAAATTCAGGTTTTGATACACTAATGATTACACTAGGATTAGGGATCTATAACTACTGTTGTTTTACCACATACTGTATTATTATCCTCCAAATTCATACTTATCAAACAAAAATACCACTAATAGCACTTTTTACCAATCTCCAATCCCCTGAAGAAAATTGGTTACAAATTACTAACTAATAAACTACTAGTACTAATACTTTAATGGAACGAAACACTTGAAATTTTTAAGACTATACTTTTAACTTTTAATGTATGAAGTATGTAATAATTACAAGTTTACAGGTACAGTATATATATTTCCTGGGACACAACATTATTAGTTGAAATTAAATAAATTCACTTGTAATTAGTAGTCTATACTTTTTATGGAACAGGGCCCTGGAGTAAGTAAATGACTAAGTTACTGAATGGCTACGTGAGTGAGTGTGTGATTGTGATGAATGTGAGTATAATTGAGAATGAGTGTGCAAGTGTGACTGTAGAGTGAATGTTGAATGAAGGTGAGAGGCGAGTGAAGAGTGTTGAGTAAGAGTTAGTGAGTGTTGAGTGAAGGCTAAATAAGTGTTGAATGAAGGCTGAATGAGTGTTGAGTGAAGTCTGAATGAGTGTTGAGACAGGGTGAATGAGTGTTGAATGAGGGCAAATGAGTGTTGAGTCATAGCTGAATGAGTGTTGAGTCATAGCTGAATGAGTGTTGAGTGGAGCAAAATTTGACTTACATAAATAGTCTTTTCACACAGAATACAAGTAAGTAATATAGTCATACTAAAAAACCAGAAAAATAAACAATAAACTAAACAAACCACTGGAATAAATGAATTCTAAGAAACAAAGATACTGGAATATTGGTAAGTAGTTAAAGTAACTTATAACTACAGATAAATAAGTGTAAAAATAAGAGCTGATTTTTGTATTTTATTTTTGTGGATATTCAATAAGCTACTGTGTACTGTGAATCATGTAAATGCAGTGAACTCTGGTTTGTTACGTGTCTTAGGAGGACTAGGAAAAAACATTGGAAAAAAAAAAAAAAATTACACTATATGTGAATTTAAAGAACTAAAGAAAATAACCGTATTAAAAATACATTTAAGTGTAAAATCATGACATGTCAATAAGTGGTTCTAATGTCTGTTTAAGGTTCTCGAGATAAAAATTTTAGATGAAAAATTTTTAATCAAAATTCTGATTAACAACTTTAAGCCACAAAACTTTGGTTAAAAAAAAAACACTAAACCTGTTCTAACAATAATCAAATTTGTAATACAGGGTGTGTCTTTTAAAAGAGGCCCCGTGGGACATGTGTGAAACGGAGCGAGGGAATGAGAAAATACAGTCCAGTGTGACAACAGAATACCTAGAGTAGGTGCTGGAAGTGGCCGCCATTGAACTTGAGGCAGGTGTGCAGACGACACCTAAAGTTGTGAAAGGCATGGGTAATGACATGCTGCGGGATGGCACTGATAGCTGTGATAACGTTGGCCTGGAGTTCAAGTGTGTGTGGGTGGTTGCTGCAGACCTGTCCCTTTAGAGTGCCCCACATGAAGGAATCACAGATGGATAAATCTGGAGAACGGGGTGGCATAGGTTGGTTTGTTCCACAGCTGATGACACGATCAGGCTGGAACACCAACCGCGCACGATCGTTGCACATGCAGTACATGCCATGGCTCCATCCTGCTGAAAGTAAGCATTGTTGCGCTCATCCTACATCAATTGTTCTGCAAAAACATTGAAAATGTGTTCGAAGTAACGAGCCGAGTTCACAGTCTCATGGGGCGTACTGTGTGTCTTTGCTGCATAAAAGTGCGGCAAGCAATTAGTGTCGACTGAAAATTTTGTTACCATTTTTTAAATAAGTTGCAGCATTGCATTTATACAGGGTTTTATTGCTTTTTAAATTATTTTTCAGGTTTACTTTTGGTTAAATTTCGCTGTTTATTTTGTCACAGAGTGTATTTTGTCCAAATTTTCCCATACCACAGTTTTGAAGTAAGGGCTATATCAGTTTTATTGCGAGGCTGTAATACGAATGTTATCTGTACTGCATGGCACTTTTGGTTCTGAGGCTTCAGAGCGAGGTGACAAAACTTTTGAGATTAAACATTTTTCTTAAATCCCATGCCATCAACATTTTTGTCTTACCACACAGTGGCAAGAGAGAGATTTGAACATCCAATAGAGGCAGCGAGCCCCGGCCAAATGTGTATTTTTAGCTTTTGTTGGAGAAAGGGGGTTAGCTGCAAGCGCTGAGGTGCGCATGGCTAGCCTTGTACTCTCCCCAGTATTATTAAAACCAACAGAGCAACGAGATGTAGTACTCGGATGTAGTGTGTTTTCACCAAGATGTCGGTCGGGGAGACAGATTCTTTCTTTCCACTTAAATAATTACAACAACTAACTTTTTCAACTTAAATGTGACTGCTGCTGTGATTTTGTACCAGTGTGAATGAACAAGAGAGGCATGATGTGATGAGTTCCATTGTACGGATGTGTTGGTTGTACTCTAGACTGTCTACAATAAAACTGGTTAAGATTCAAAATGAATCACTCATCCTTTATTTTTACTATAACTAGTTTAAAATGCACCTTTTTCCAACGAATGCTAGCCGGAGCCAAACTGCTTCTTTTGAATGAAGCGTTTGTATTGGAGTGTAGCGAGTCGATGCTACGCTACAAAGTATTCAGTAATTTTTCTATTAATCACATTTGTATAACACCAACGCGGTTACATTAATTATGCAACACAATATGAAAAAGGACGAAATGCAAACTAAATTAGATTTTTATAAGTCGCCTAGATCAGTTTATTTCCTAAACATAGCGATATCCCGTAGGCATAGATGCTCGTTGGCGATATCCAGTAGGCGGTGTATATTCAATACATTGATGTGCTGTTTACCGTTTACAGCTTTTCAAAGAATTCTGTCGTAGGTCTATTTCAAAAACCATTTTGTACGAATATTCACAGTTTAGGCCTATAACATTATTAAGGTCAGCTTTATGACGTTTTAAAAATGCCTGAATTGACGATAGTTCTTACAGTTATGTTACACTAACATATTTGTTTTCCACGACATAGTACATTACACGTTACACTGAAAATCAAAATGTTTACACCACATAAATCACTGCTTTCAAACCCTTGTTACCAAATCCATACTTACGCATAATCAAAGACGCAGACCAAAGAAGGGTTTCAGGAACTTATGAAAGTAAGGTATGTGCAGTTTATGCAGAGTGAAGAAATGTATTTTCAATGTTTAAACAACACAAAATGCACATTTCAGAAGCCCATGTTGCCAAAACAAATCTTTTTCTTTGTATAAATAATACGGAATCGGTAGCAAGGGTTCTGAGAGTTTTGGTATTGTTTCGTTTAAACAGTATGAAAATTGTGATTTTACTCTGTATATTAAATTTACAAACAAAAATCTTAACAAACAAAAATTGTTTATGTGACGACACATTACATTCAATAAATTTAATTTTCTGAAATCAATACATTGTAATGGTTCTCGTTGTGCGCCACTCTGCAACATTATCTTTAATAGTGTGGGTGTAAATCTATTTGGTGTGAGTTGGGAGAAAAAATAATTATAATGATTTAATAGATTTTTGGCCACCATATTATTCGTGATGTGACCTTAGTCTTAACCACACTGGAATCAGAAGCTCTCCAGCAATACTGTAAACTTCATGCAATAGAAAACACATTCCAACCTTCACAGCAATTCATTTAAATCAAACATGTGTAACCTTGATAGTTAATTTATTAATGAAAAAGTAAATAAATAAACTCAGACCCAAACATGTGAATAATTCAACAAGGTGCAAAAATAAATATGTGCGTGTGACAGAAATCTCTTTACTTAAAAATTAAATTATATTGTATGATAATTAACATAAATGACATACCACCACCCAAGTAAGAATAGGGATGAATCAGAATGCAAAATTAAAATAAAATAAAAGATTTAAAAATGCTGTGAAACTTTAGAACTGCTATATAAAAAAAATTATCACATCTTTTACTTGAGATTTCAGTTCAAAATATTAATCAGGTTCCACCGGAAGTAGCCTCCTCTGTATTTAAATTTCCAGAAAGTTTGGTAAGCTCTTACTTAAATTCTTAAATTTCTTGGATCACATTCACTCATAATTCATTAAATGTTAAAAGTCAGTTTATTACTTAATTATCTCAAATCTGATACTTCACCATATAAAATTACTCTGGATTTATATTGGAAGTTCAAAATAAGTCTTTAACTCCTCATTCCATATTGCTCCTGCTATACTATCTCAAGCGAAAGTTCGGGACTACCAGTTTAACATACTCCTGGAACGCACAATTAAATTGTTGAAAAATCAAAATAGTAACTTTAGTAAAATAAGTTCAGGTTTCTTAAAGTTTAATACTTGAAAAACAGTTCATGTACTTCAGCTTTCCATACGTTAAATTGCCTTGGCGTTACCTGAGGTCCTCTGGCGCTATCTCATTGCATGACGCCGGCGTCGTAGTTTTGGCGTCCTTTTCGCCTCATTAATTTAACACTCAAAATAATTATCTACGACTTAGCCTATAGCCTTTTCTTAAATATTGCTGCGGCGACTACCAAAAACTTAACTTCTGGGAGCATAATTTCTAAAATTAATTTATGATGGCACTGGAATTTCAAAAGTAAAATTCCAAGGAAAATTTAGTCGCCTTACATGTTCAACATCTTTCCCAGAAGCCCCTTCTTCCGGCTTCTGACCAACCAACATCCAATCACGGCTCGCTTCCGGCTTAACCTTCACTAAATAAAATTAAGGCTTAAAATATTATGTCTTTAAATCCCGAAACAAAAAAATTATTTAGCTTTAAACATTATTAAACAATTACTGAAAATAAAATTAAAAATATTAATACAATAATAAAAATAGTGACATAACCATATGTAGAACTCAGAACAATGTGTGAAAATTATCATAGACTAGTGGACTGGTGGTTCACATATATCGAAAAATTAAGGAAATGAAATGTTAACATATAATATAATAAACATGTGAAAAGAATTATATTAACATTCAAATAATATGTGAAATCAATTAAATATTATTGTCCAAAACATATGTGTAGCTTAAAAAATGCATATAATAAATATAACCTTATGGTTCTGTGTCTAGTCGATCCGCAACAACATATTCATGGTATTTTGAAGCAAAATTAGATAATTAAAATTAATATTTTCTAGGAATCAAAATAATGTCTGTCAAAAACATATTACTGTGTAAACACAGTCACATATAATCAAATGCCTTTTTTTTTTTTTTTTTTTTAATATATTCCAATTCTGGTATTACTATGTCAGTATACCTATTGTGACGATGGAGATGCAAGAATGGCAAAAGTTGTATATATATATTCTCCATTCCAGATACGAAGGCAGGATTTTGACGTTTCTATTCCGGGAAAAATTACATAGTATTATCTGTTCCAAAGAAAAGTATCGTAGCACAGCACAACTGTCAGGATTCACGAAACTCGCTTCTGCCCACACAATTAAGGTAATATTCTTATCATATAATGTGGCAAATCCCCCTCTAGTATTTTAGAACATGTGCAAGTGTTGGCAACATAATAAAAATTAAAATGACGATTTAGAGTATTATCATTTGATACCAGCAGAAAAGTATTGATACTAGGAATGTATCGAAAGGAAAGTATCGAGTAAAAAATTATTGGTATAGAAACAAAAGTATTGAGTAAAAAATTATTGGTATAGAAACAAAAGTATTGAGTAAAAAATTATTGATATCAAAACAAAAGTATCGATACTGGTATCATATCAATACTTTTCCAGAATCCCTAGACAAACCTCGCTCAGCAGACAGTTGCTTACTCGCTTGATAAAACAACACCGTACCATTGTGGCCTACTCACGATATTTTCCGTTGTTATTTTAAACTGTGAAAATGAGATATGTTGCCATCGAGGCTACCTAAATATATAAATATTTTAATAGGCACCATTTAATTAACAAATAGTATACTAAAAAAACTAGATTAAAATAATTAAATGTGAACTATTTCTTACCAGCCGTTGCCAATACGACGCTGCTATCACTGTTGTTAATTCATATTTACAAATAAATAAATATTACAAGTTATAGAAGATATTTAGGTAAAGTTTCATTTATTCAATAATACAGCACTCTGAAGTTGACCACAGTGTTATATATTTGTGGAATACAGGTTATTGAAAAAACAGGTTGACATGTTATGCCTAAGAGTGTTTTTTTAAAGGTTGATTTTCCTAAGTTGCTTCCAATCAGGAACGGGCTATAGATACCAATGTTAATGTTGCGCAGCTCGACCGACTCCTCACCTCGGGGTTGGAGTCAGAGTGAGATCCGGTGTGGTCAGTGGCCCCATCACCCACACTGTCACAAAATACACATTCACTGCCCCACTCCAACCAGGTCTGGTCGTAGACTTTAGTCTATATGCCATTTACCTACAGTGGTGGTGTTCAAAAGAGGGTGAAATGGGCAAGGGCTGCTTCTAGATCTCCCATACCAGCACAACTCACTGCTTTCCCGATCATTTTCGAACCACCAACCAGGATCACCAAGGAGTACCTTCCTATGAACCACGCCATTCTCTGCGGCGCTAGCGAACCCCATAAAAGGAATTTTTCCTCAGCCATTGGAACACCTGACTTGTCCACAACTCAAACAACCGGACTCCGGAAACTACTCCACGCAAGTCATACTGCCAGCCCAAACCGGAACCACCTCCGGGAACACATGACCCAGGTATACCTACAGGAGTCCAAACCGTCACCCGCCGAGTGGTCCTAACAGAGCCCAACTTTGTACGAAGACATCAGTCCACGAGGCCGAAACTATACACAAAGTTACCGCCACTCATACTGAGTAACTCCTCACCTATAAGATACGCCTAGCCTAGCGTCTGACTAAAGTCACTTTGGGTCAATGACCGGACTGACCACCAGAGTCGGTCACACGTCAAAATATTTCTTACACTGTTCAACTGTACTTAAATAAATTCCTCACTTCACTACTCACATAACATTACCATTCATGAACAATTCTTCTCATCATATTCGACATAGGTTTATATACAACCTTTTTTGCCTCTTTTTTAGCCATTAATATCTTACATTAATATACTGACATATATATCCGTTTCTTTTTTTTATTAAACTCTTTATTTCATACTAATAATTATTTATCAAATAACCATCTACTGGCTAGCAAACAAATATATCACTCACCTTAATAATATTCTACCGGTTGCCTATTCCAAGGATAAAGAAAATAAATATTACTCTTTACACCATCATCCTATATAAAACATAACCCTACTTTCTTTCCCTCTCATATTCTTATTTTAACAAAATTCTTATTCAAAATAAACAGCTTAACATATTATTATTTCACTGTAGCATTAAATTATTAAAAAAACAGCTAAAAAAATAGTAAAAAACTGCAAACAAAAATGTTAAAAACTTAATTATCTACTTTGCAGCATTTCTGTCTGTATTTAGTTTTTTTCCTTGTCTTTCTTCAAAATATTCTCACACTGTGTATCAAATTCCATACCTTCTTTCTCGCAACCTTCTACCCACTGTACTTAAGAATTTTCTTTTTCCCTACTGTCTTAAATTTACACCCCTTAACCCCAACCCCCTTTTTCCTCATTACTTTTCTGTGTTTCAATCTTTTCTTTTGCCTTACAAACTTCTTTCTGAATGATACATAATTTTGTTTCACTTGAGAACAACCCCTACTTTCACAATAATCTTTTACTATCTGTACTGTACTCTCATCTCAATAAATCCTGACTGGGGCAACATAATATCTGTTCCTAATTGCATATTTAAGTTATTACAAACAGGTTTCACCCTCCATACCTGAAGTTTCCTTTCTTGTACTACACTTTCCCTTGGCACATTCAATTCTGAACAATTCAGTATACTCTCCTCAAAATTATCTTTTTACCACAGAAATTGAATTACTTATAACTATGGACCCCCTAATTCCACAAATGGATTTTTCACAAAATTTTTATATAAGCAAGTAGGGCCTATTTCTTAACAATTTGAGTTATTTTGTTGGCGTCACTTACCGTTTTTGCTTCACAAAATATCACGAAATTGGTCATTTTTCTTGTTTTACACTAAATTTCCCGAAATTATGCTTTTTCACAAAATATCACATTTTAAATTATTGGTTTTAAGAGTTGCGGGAAATAACTCTTTCAAGTTCAAGACGAAACTCCCCAGAAAACCAAACAATTTTACAGAATGAAACTTAGAATGAGAACATCTTCACTTCCCTTGTAAATGCCATCTAGTTTCAATGCATGTAGGTTTTATCACATAAAAAACACTTCACTCTCACTATTCCATTGTGAATCCTTATGTATACGGCACTAATTCAATAAATAATTTCAATATGTAGACAGGATCGGGAAGTCGACACAATCAATGTATTGCATACACACCACATACGAAATATCACCAACGAGCATCTACGCCTACGGGATATCGCTATGTTTCGGAAATAAACTGATCTAGGCGACTTATTAAAAAAATACTAATTTTGTTTACATTTAGTCCTTTTTCATACTATGTCGAATAATTAAATATAACATCGTTGCTGGTATACAAATATGATAAACAGAAAAATTACTGAATAATTATTTTTAAAATGGTAGCAAAATTTTACGTCCCCACTAATTGCTGGCCACAGGTTTTTGCGGCAAACGCACACAGTACACTCCATAGATTCGTATATCTAAGGTATTACGAAATTGTTTTCTTTACAGTTATGTTTTCTCTTGTAAACATGTTTTTAAAATTATCCATGTTATGTGCAGATGACTTGTAGCTGGCAGCATTTTATTTTTGGTTTTCACCAAGTAATATATTAGTTAAGGTTCTGTTTATTTTATTGGTGGGGCGTGGAACTTAAGTTTGTCACATTTATAATATTTCATGAAACAAGGTTGTTGTGCACCTCTTCTTACGATAAAGAAGTAATTAGAAAAGCTCGTTGTTTTGATGATGCAGTGGAAAATTTTGCTCGTACGGAAATAACATTCAAATTACTATAATTCAAACATTGTAATATCACAGAAAGAACAAAATACAATAAATGTGATGCTATTATTCGTACCGATGTGAGAATTACACAATAAAATAATTTCAAGAAAGTTGAAAATCATTGGGATTTTTCATGAACTATACTAAAATAAGTGAAATCAGTATGGAATCCAGTCAGTAATATAGACACTGAAAACAGTTTTAGAATGTTTGGGAATCTAATGACTGACAAAAGAACAAACCAAAAGCCAAGTAATATGGTAGTAATTAATGATAGCACTTGCATCTTCCGATTAAGTGTATGCTACTTTATTTTTGTGTGACCAAAATTTGTTGCAATATGAAATATGTGTGAGTGCTTGCATTTTTTCCTAAATATATACAATTTTCCTTTTGTGCTATTACCAAACCATATTTTATATTTTTCTTCAGCCAAATTTCAGCAAAATTCTTGACGAAATGAATAAAAAATTTCTTTAAAAAAATGCATCAAAATCAGCCAAAAAATTGACGAAATCTATAAAAAATGATCACCACAAACATGTCTCTCTATCAATGTACTTTGCTTCAGAGTAAATGCCATATATTGACATGAATATTAGTGTAGCTAAATGCAATTTTCAGTTACAATAAATATTTCACATGCAATAAAACAAATTAAGGTTAGATTCTATAAAGAAGTGACAAAAACTTGATATAATTGCAGATTCTTGTATATCGAAGTAGGTAGTAAAGTGTGTAGAATAGCAAGATGTTTTTGTTTTTATCTCATAATGGAAATTAAGTAAGCAACATAACAAGACTTTGCGAGCCACTGTCAGGGAGCTATTTACTTTAACGCCAGTGGAATCCACCACAGATAATGGTGACACTCTTCAATCTGTTCAAACCACGGTACCTCTATTTGGCTCACCAATACAAATCACTCCCGAAGAACATCCAGCCATCGAGGCCATACGACAGGGGAGAGAGGATATTCTAGGACTTCATTGGCCATGGCATAGATTAGATTGACCAGAACCCCAAAACCCAGAAACAAACCCATATCTCTCCACCTCTACAAGCATGCCGTTGCATCTTCGCTGACTTGTGGAGAGAGCACGGCAGCTGGGAAGATCATCCACTTCTTCAAAACTAGATACCGAAACGTTTAAGCATTATTTCTGTAACTCCTGATTTTGTACCAGCACGTCAGCCTACTAGGTCAACTCTCTATAATGGCCGGGCCCTCAGCAACTTGAGATCCCTGCCTAGTTCCACCCATGCTTCCGTGAAACTGATTTCACTGTATTTGGCATCCCTAAAGGTAAACAGAACCAGTCTCCTATCAGGATACCTACCAAGTCACATTTACCCTGGGGTTTAACTCCCCTTCATCTTTAGCCACTAAAATAAAGAAACCCAAAGCATAAGCTTTTCCCAATGTGGGGAATCCCAGACCCAGTCTGGCATTTTCTTGTAATTTTGCACCCCAGTATACCTTCCCCCAGGAATATCCTATATTGCGTACAAAAGCAAGAAGGGCGAGCAAGCGTTAACTTTCATATTGTTTCTACTTTCCTGCATTTATTTGCCTAGTTTCACAAATGTACTATGTGTAAAGTGTAACCACATTTTTTTTAACCCCTTTATTAACAAATTTTGAATTTTTTACACTGCTTCAACCAGTTTTTTTTGCAAGATATATGGCAGTTTATATTTTCGATTCCCTAATTATAACCTTATTACACTTAATATTACATTCTTCCCTACCTCATTCACTATGCCACTGACATCTTCATGCAATTTTAAATCAACAAGAATCTTATCATTATGGTTTACTGCACTCTGTAGCAGCCAGGAAGGGTCCATCACGAATTATAACCACCTAAGCTTCAATGCCCAAACGAGAATTACCATTTAAACTACGGCGGGGTATGGATTGCGAGAGTTTGATAAACATATAACGCTGACCTACTGGGTGAGGAGTATAAAACAGCAGTAGTTTTCGCCCCCACACCCCAGCGACCTGATGCTTGAGGTACCATGACGTTAGTTGCCAGAGCTGGCAACGTGAGCATCACGACACCGAGGCCTTGAGGAGTTCTGGGTCCTCTTTGTGTTATTGTAATTGGTGAGCATAATTCGATCTAGCAGTTAGGGTGTAATGTCATCTTTTCATCTATTGAGACCCCGTTGTCCCCTTAATGCTATTTAATATAACTGGCAAGGCTAGGTAATCGATAATAGCTGTATTATAACTTAATGGTACCGAGCCACTTGTGAGTATTTGATATCTGAATATTGTCCATTCATTTAATTACTTGAGAAGTGCTGTATCAATTTCCTATATGTGTGTGTGTGTGTGTCTAGTCTTGATAGCAGAGTGCTTCAGATACTGGTTCAGTGGTCAGAATAGAAGTTAGGCAGGGGAGACGTTACAACTCGATACATTATTTACAGTCACTTCTAAATTGTCAACTTCGGTTAAATAATTGTCTAATCTTTCTAAACAATACGCAACTTGTTTTTAAACTACACCCTACATTCCTGAAGTTCGTATTTCAATCTTATATTAGATTCCTGAAACTCGTTTTTCTGTTCAGTCAGAGACTGTTTTATTTTCATCTGTTCAGTCAGAGACTGTTTTATTTCAGTTATGAGCTACTGTTCTCTGATTGTCCCCGTTCGTATTACCCAGTCCTGAACCTGAAGGGCAACCTTCTACATTAACCAAATTTACACCTGTTTCCTGATTTAACACATTATTAAACACTAAAAAGTCCTCCTCTGTGCTTACTCACCCTTCCCCTTTGTCAGCCATTCTGAATATATCTGTATGAATACAACTAATTTACTAGTGCCAATCTAAAAAAAACTTTATAAACAGGAACAAAACAACAAAAAAAAAAAAAAAACTGGACATTTGATTTAAGCAACAATGAAGTTAAACAAAATATTATCACCATAACCTATACATAACCATAAAAAAAATGAATCATGACGAACTGGGACTGATGGCTTCTGGGATAACTTCTCGATGAATGTATACATACCTTGTACCCTCTTGCATGTGGTTGTATGTTGTTTGTACCTGAATTCTTCATTGCTATCTAGACTACTGGAACAATGGAATGCTGAAATCTGGAATGCTGGAATGGAACTCTGCTGCTTCGCTTGCCGACTCGTCCGGATGAACTGCCGTGGACTCAAAATTATGTATTATTGCTCAATTTATAAACACTGTATCCTTAGTCGTGTTAAACGGGCCCAACGGCCGGACAGCCTTAAATGTACTGCATCTTCAGTTGTGGTTATTCATACCGTGGTTGAGCACCACTGATATAGTGAGGGTGAGGTTGCTAAATATATCCTTTCCACTTCTGTGTTGCTGTGTGGAAGAATCAGCATTGCCTTCGCCAATTTACAAAGCACAGGCAAGCATGGTTTCCCACCAATTTCATATAATGGCACTTTATACCAGTAAGTGTCAGGATCATGTGTCATAGCAATGCTCATTCTGCTGGTGGAGTCCACAGTGTACATGCAACAAATTCTGAATTCAGTTCATCACTTTCATTGTTTGCGATAACAATTGGAAATGCTTTGGCCAAATTTTGTGTCTTTACCCATTCTCCAAACTGCTTTTTCACTGGATCAAAAATGTCAGTGTTCTTCAAAACATCATTCTTGAGCGGGAGAAGACCATACAGATCTTTTGTCCCCATTTTGTAAAACTTACGAACTGAAAAATTCAGTTTCTTCCTGTAAGTCTATTTGGTTATTTTCCAAATGTATTCGTGTGGCATGGCCAATAATAAGTCTTGCATTTGGAAGTTGGTTTTTCTTTCCAAAGTCAATAAATGTTACATCAGATGCTTGTTGAATTGCACTAACTCAGAGATGCCACCAAGAATGGTCATAAAATCCTGTACTTGACAATTAAATATCCTGCAAAATCCTATAATAACAAAATTGTGTATTTTCATTCACGTCAACAAAAGTTTTACAGGTAAGTAAATTCAGAAAATTATTAAGGATGTTACTGTGAAAATATAGCTCTTTCTACTTCTTTTTCTTGCTTCGACTTATGTTAAAATAATACTTTGTCAAATAGTAAAAAATTTACCTTTAAAAACACTAATAACTTACAAACTTCATCTTCTTACGTGAAGACAACAAAGTGTTACCAAAGACATAAAAGCAGGATTGTCTACCTTCACTTCATGAACTGGAAAAGTCTTCCAGCATATTATACCACAAGAATCAATGTCACTAATTTCCTTAGGAGCAGGGTCCCTTTCGTGCTGCGGCTTTCTGAAGGAACACATTTCCAACAAATCACTACCAGCCTTAGCAGTTATTCCTTGAAGACCAAAACGGTAAAAAAATGACAACAAAATATTACTTTTTTCTGCACTAACAATTTTAAGAGTCCAAGACCTATCGTCTTTACTGACATCCTTTGAAAACGATAAAATAGTACGATATACATTTCTACGGCAATAACACGTAAACGAATGCCTCCGCAACATTATGATGTGTCTTCTCTAATGACAAGACGCTAAGTGAATAAAACTATACCCGGAACCTGCTTATATACTAACCGAGACCCTCACACTAACATTGGTACAAATAAAAAAACATTACCAGGATCCAAACGCTCCACTACTAAGAATTATTCCATCACTTTTAACATGGCAATGCGAGTTCCGTGGCAATGCTTTACAGAGTGTTGCCACGGAACTCGCATTGCCATGTTAAAAGTGACGGAATAATTCTTAGTAGTGGGAGCATTTGATTCCTGGTAAATATTTATGATTGAGTGTTGGTGATTGAATTATCCGCTGTTTCGAGTGTTTATCCATAGATCTGTTTTGGCATTAAAATATCCATGAAAACCTGTAAACCTGGTGTAACACACTGTTGCTCCACGTTTCAGCAAACATAAATGTACTGTGGCAAACTCTAATTAATAGACCAGCGGCAGTCATCATAAAGGTACCGTTGTGAGTCGCGAGTGTGACGACTTGAACAGTACAGTCCGGTCTAGCTCAGTCAGTTGATACATGAAACTTCACAGTGCGGCGGACACCAGGGAGCTGCACATGACAAGTTAAGGTAGCATGGGATATACATTTTGTGTGAGCCTCCTGTTGCCAAAATATACTTCGACTGACCCACTGTCCGCCACTATAAAGGCTGGGCACACTGCGCCACACCCCTCCCCCAGTCCGACACACAAGACTGAAGAGCAAAGACGTGAGGTTATCAGGGCGACAACGACGACGAGAGTATCTCAATTCCTAGGCCTAGAGGATATCTGGACCACACATCATCTACAGATATGGTGAGCATAATTTCCGCTTGGCAGTTAGGCGTCATCCCAGGTCTCGAGGTCCTGTTAATTATTCAAGAAACTAACTATTCACTTCTGGAAAGGCTAGAACTATAACCTATACTTTCGCTAAATGTTGAATTGCAGTATTATCTCTTTGGTAAGAGTCATTAATGCTAATTGTTCTGAGTAATGCTAATTGGATTCTTTTATATCAATTATTATTTAACGTTATGATAAATGTGTTTTATAGAAAGAATTCTAACATTAGAGTAACCTCTGAATACTACGTATCCCCTGAGTGTCTCCCGATCCTACAGTGTTCATATTGCACAGAGAACAGCTCTTGTAAGTAAGCGATAGGAATATCCAACAGTAGTAAGTGTTAGAAGAAAAGGGAGTTGCTACACTGGTGGAGCCACATCTCGATTCCACTCGTGCTTAGGTGAGTACACTAAGGTTAAACATAAATTTACAGCATGCTTTCGCGTAATAATTCTGGACCTTTATCGTATACGTTCATTGTAATTGTATCCCAGAATGTTTAAGTGAAATATATTTTGTATAGAAGTCAATATAGTCATATTGTGCACTTTAATAATTCAATTGCTTGTCATAGCATTACTGTACTTAGGCTGGTGTTTAACAGCTGTCAATTCCACGTGGTCAGGGAATGCACAGTAAGCGGTAGTGTGCCAGGTCAGTAAGCCATGCGCACGAGTCAGCATTACACGTATATGCCTTGCCAACCCAGCACCATTGACGTCACTCTGCCTGCCCGACTAGCTTCAATACTGCTTTTCTGCTTCCTTACAATTATTGCATGAAAACTGCTTGTAATTGCATGTGGAACAACCTGCTCCCTTGTAAGCGAGAAACACTCCATTTGTTTTTGTGTGTTTTAGGTGTGCTTTCAAAATTTCTCTTTTCTTCATAATTAGAATTCATTATAAGTTACACAAAGTGCTCTGCAACAACTACACTCCACATTTCTGCTAACATGTCGACAAATTTTACCGCACACAACATAAGAAAATTAGTTAAAATCCTGTTGATTGAATTAGGCAATGCTAAATGCACAATTGAATTACACGAACAGTTGAGAACCCAGTTAACAAGTGATAATACAGAACACACTACACCACTTGAACAACCTTCTCTACACCTATCAACATTTAACGAACCTGGTACAAGCGGATATCTCAGACCACGCCCACTCCACACACTACAGACAACAAATCCGCTTTTAATTTCAATTCCCAGCACCAATACTGACATTCAGCAACACGAGTACACAAACACAAATTACACAACAGGACACGAGTCTGTACGCTCCAATGACAACACCATAAATCCACACATCATTCCAAACCCTTCTCAAGTTATTTTACAACACCCACAAACCATCCCCACTTTCTCAGGGGAAAGTAATGAAAATTTGGAGGAATTCCGTAATGCCTTCAATGCCGTAAGTGAAGTTAATGGTTGGGCTGAACTTGATAAACGACGCTGCTTAAAGTTCTACTAGCAAGGGATTGCAAAAAGGGCTTAGGAGAATCTCAATAATGCAAGTGCACAGGAATTATCTTGGTAACACATTACACTCAAATTACTACACACATTCAGAAAACTTGACACTACACAAAACTACAGACAGCTCTTTCACTCAACAAAACAACGCCCAGGCCAGAGTACACACGCACACATAGAAAATTTGACATTTTATAAGAACAAGTGTGACCCACAACTGCCTGAGCTGGAGTTTATTTAAATTATTGGGACCTCTCTGTCACAAGCTCTTGCTGACAAACTTGTGCCTTTCGAGAACAATACAGTGACCGAGTTAATTCACAATATTAAAAACACTAAGCTTGGTATGTACTGACACCAACAGACCATTAAAAACGATTCACAAAGAACACACCATATCAAACTACAACGGGAAATCAATACATTGAAACTACAGCTACACAAACTAAAAATCGCAACCTACTAAACAGACTCCATTTCAACAACAGAACAGTCACCCCTCTGACCCACCGAAAAATGCACATTCAGACCAGGTACAACGGGTCAATGGTAATTGAATGGTCACAGAGAAGGAACCTATACAGACAACAAATACATAAAGGCTCTTATCAATTCTGCGCAAACAACCAGGCAGGTTCCTTAAGGACACAGCAAAAAAATTATGGACAACAAGCATCATGTCGAGATAAAGGCCCCTTACTACAGTGAAAAACCTGCCTGCCCCGCTCAGAAACAGCATGTCCGAGTACGTGACGGGTGTAAAGCCTTCTTTCACAACGTCGTCCCTAATAGATCCCATGCAGACATTACAAAATTCAATTCCTATAGTAACCTGCAGGAATCACAAAAATATCTCCAGTTCAAATCCCCGTGTGTGCACCTAAAATAAATATAGAACAACACTCAATCTCGAACATACATTTTATGTCACTGGGGAAACAGACAGCTGTAGCAAGGACAGGTCAAATTCCATATCAGTGAATTGTATGTACGCCGCCGGCAAGGCCAGTTACCACAGTTACATTAGGCAAAGTTCTGACACGGCACACAGTGCATGCGCAGCTGGTCCCAGGTGAGAATCGCAAGCATGTCACTTCTCCCACTCCCCGCACGAAGCAGGCCAGTATTGCCACACTGCCACTGCAGTGCGACCCACGTTGCGATGTTGCCAAACATCATCAACAAATTATAGCCGACAAACGGAATGTCGCAGAGCCACGCAGTCTCGCTCAAGACACGTGTGCCCTGTGTTTTTATGCGAGACAGAAATGTAAGAACTGTATTTTGTTTCCACAGCAACATTTTGAATTTTCAACAGACATCGGTGACCAATTTAGGCGATTTAAAAACAAATTTGGAATGTCATCACGTACTGTTTACTTAGAGCGTGAGCAACAAAACAACACTGTAGTCACTAAGGACTGTTTAGATAACACTCCGAGCCAGGCCCGTGATGATGAGCTAATGTTGAACAACATACTGAGCGGGTCTGCGCCTCGAACGAGTCCAGGAAACCAAACACGTCCTTCAGTGAAAATGGACTGTCAGCAAGTACGGTTACCCTCAGCTACACCCAGCATCCTCATTACCATTAAGGGAAAACAGCACTACGCATAACTTGACACTGGATGTAGCTAGTACATTGATAACAAACCAGCATGTTTACCCATTAAGGGAGCTAATCACTCTTGTAGGCGCCACAGCTGTGCTAACGTCGCCTAAATTTCAGACAACTATTAATTTAAGCATATCAGGGCATATGAATCCTCAGACATTTTTTGTTGTTGACAACTTACAAAAAGACTTGATTCTAGGGGTCGTTTCATTAAACAATATGTTATTCCCATATTGAAATACGACATTATGTTTTACTTAACAGCAAAGCAGACAGCAGCTATCGCCCGTATAATTGAGTCTAACAAAGATAGTTTTGCCAATTCTATCCTAGAGCTTAGACAGGCGAAAGACTTTGAAATAAAATTGGATCTGACAAAAGATAAGCCTACTGCGATAAGCCCTACAGGATTAGCCCAAAAATCAGAGATGAACTTTTACTTCAAATTAATGACATGATAAGAGGCCGGGATTATCGAACCCGCTGCCTCTCCATATTCTGCCCCCAGCCTCGTAGTATCAAAGAAAAATGGCGGATCACAATTTTTGACTGATTTTCGCAAATTAAACCAATATCTTACTAGGGTACAGTACCCATTAGCTAGAACAGAAGATATTTTGAACACCTTACAAGAACTCACTTTGCATAACTAGTCTTGATTTATTTGCAGGTTTTTATACCATACCTGTTAGAAAACAAGATCGTTCTAAATTAGTATTTACAATTGACGGAATTGGTTTATTTCAATATAAAAGAATACCTCCCCTCAATATTTTAAGATGTTCATAAATAAATTCTTAGGACCCCTAAGATGGTCACCCGCCATAGCGTACATAGATGACATATTCATTTTCGGAAACTCATTCGAGGAGCACTTTAACATTGAAAAGGTTTTTGAATGGTTACGCATGTTTAATGCAAGGTCAACACCACAAAATGTACATTCGCTGAACAAACCATAAAAAGTTCTAGGACACATTATTACACCGAAGGGCATAGTGACCAATCCTAACAAGGTTAGCGCTCAATAGCGCTAACCTTGTTACTTGTTAAACAACTAAAAACGTTTCTGGGAATGACATCTTATTTGCGCAGATATATAAAAAATTACGCATCTATTGCATTACCGCTCATAGAGTTAACAAAGCAATATAATCCTTACAAATGGGATAACTTACATCAGACAGCAATCACAAATCTTAAGAAAGTTATCTTAGAGGTGCCAGTCTTGCAAAAATTTGATTAAGGGAAGCATGCGACGCCAGTAATGGTGCAGCAGGCGGAGCACTCCTCCAGGAGGAGCTGACCACAAAAAAGCGTAGTATAATTGCTTTGCCGCCAAAAAAATTGTCCCTAAATGAAAAACATTGGAATGCTACAGAGAGAGAGCTTGGCGCAATACATTACCTTTGTAACCATTTTAGACAGTATTTATATGGTAGGCATTTCATTATTGCGAGAGACCATGTTAGCCTTAGGTACCTGCGCACTATGGCAGAGCATAACATCAGAATTAAAAATATGGCATTAGCATTGAGTGAATACAATTTTGAGCCTCATATCATAAAAGAGAAATTAAATACTCTGCCCGACGCCTTAAGCCGTATCATCACAGACACCAACACCCCAACACAAACAATTACTGTTAACAACTTCAGCTACACAGTGAAAACAGACATGATCAACTGCACGTCGCTATATAAGACTATGGAAAATATTTTGCAAAACCCCAGTAAAGACAACAAAAATAAAACTGGCATTCTTAAATATACTGTAAATAACTGGGCAGATATTAAACTTTTTCAAAAATGAATTTCAATCGCAAGGCAAAACATGACTAGCTAAAGCCATAGCAGAGGAGAAAATATTTCCAATTCACGCAATCTGCTAAATTCTCACAACATTATATCAGGTTAATCTCCGAGTTGTCATGGAAAACACGCCTAACAAAATTGAAATTAATTGAGTTAACCACTGTTAAATTGTACTATTGTTACATTAAACAAAAATTTCATCCCACATTTCCTATCTACATATAATCATGAGCAAGAATATGTCAAAATTGACGATGACTCTATTCTAAATCTATATCCCATCACAGTCAACACTTCACTTTTTGTGGGTGAATACAACAAAGACCCCATATCAAAAAAATTAAAATTGGCATTAGAAAACTCAGAATTAGCTGACACTAAATACTGTCGACTTAGTCGCCGTTATGGAGTAGCAGCGGATGGTGAACTTTATCTTAAATTAAACACACCACAAGGCATTAAAAAGTTGACACTAGTCCCAGAATTGTATGTTAATGAGATAATTCAAGCTCATCACGACACTATTTTTGGGGGTGGACACTTCAGTGCATTTAAAACCCTGGAGAAAATCAAACAAACAGATTATTGGGACTACTGACGTTAAAAACTATGTTAGTGCGTGCCAAGAATGCCAGAAAAAATCACCTAATTGTAAACCAGCAGGACAGTTAACTTCTATCCCACCACAACCCCTTTTGAAAACTTGGGCTCTTGATGTGAAAGGACCCTCCCTACCACCGTCCGTAAGAACAAGTACATATTAGTCGACGGAGTACAGCACTCGATACATAGTAGCCAAGGCCGTTCCTTCAACTGATGCCGCCATATGCGCGGAATTAATTAAGCAGGCAGTGTTACAATGCTGTTGTCCTGAACAAATACTCACAGACAGGGGAACCAGCTTTCAAAATGTAACTTCTCCAATCTCTTGGCATAAAAAACTGACAACCACAGCCTATAATTCCAGATGCAACAGTCTGGTAGAAGAGTCAAACAGCATAATTGGGGAGCAATTAACTGCTTGTGCAAACGCAGATCAAACAAACTGGGACCTTTATGTAGAATTTATCACGTTTAATTATAATACCAGTATTAATACTACAACTAAGTTTGACATTTTATTTTCAATTCACCTCATCCTCCCACATCAGTACGCTCTCATCAACCCTCCCCTCTCCCCAAGGTACAGCTTTGAAGTGTATGAATACCTCCCTCAATGGTAAAATAAATAATTTTAAATTGGGTACAGTCGAAGTACATGTACCATGTGGCTGTTACATTGTAACACCTGAACAGTTTATTGCCGAGGCCACACATCTGTGTGATGTATGTACGCCCACAGTCCCACTACAGCAAACAGTGATACCTGTACACTGATTCACCAACATGCCTTTCATTTGGGACAACAAACTCTCACAGCTGGGATCCATTTTTATAACATAAGTTCTGCAATTGACACAAACTGGCAAATCAATCACACTCAATTGCCAGTTCTGCCAGCATTTATTCCAGTCTATTCGTATAGTAAGTTCAGTGACAACATATTGTTTACAGTGTTAGACCCACTTTCTTATAACTACATATCTATGGGTATAATAAGTTTGCTTTTATTTACTGTAGTCACAATATATATAAAACTCCTCAAGTTTTCTGTTATATTGTCTTGCCTACAAACAACAACTTAGGCAAGAAATTGCATTCAATATAGTCTGCAGATACCTCTGCATATATCCAGCATACAGCACTAAACTATTATGATAATGGCCAACAATATTGCTTTTCATGTTTGATTGAATGACTATTGGGCACAGATTAATGGTCTTAAAGGAAAACCACTAGTTGATTCCCATCAGGAATAACACTTGAAAATATAAAATGTACAAAAATTACTCAAAGACCAAAGGGTCTTCATAATTGAATTAATTTTGATAACTAAAGTACAGTACATGCATCTCAGCACTTAAACAGTGACTTATTAAATTTCATGTGGGTATTTTATATATAATTTCAAGCCAGAGTTTTCAACTTAAAAAAAAGGAAAGTAGAATTTCATTCATGAAACCAACTTATTGGTTTATACACTATCGACCAAAAAATAATTGGGCACCTGTCCACAATGTTTGCTCAATGGTTGTCACCCCGTTAGAATCTCGTAGGGCCACCTCTTGTGGCTAAACAGTAGCCACCCTGTCTGGCATGCTCTCTACAAGTGTTTGCAGGACATCCACTGGGATTCGTCGCCATTACTCTTGCAACCATTCCATGAGTTGAGCAATGGATTTTGGCCACACCTGACAAGCCATCACCCAGCGATCCAATTCATCCCAAAGATGTTCTATAGGGTTGAGGTTGGGGTTCTGGATAGGCCAGTCCAATCGGCGAACATTGTTATTGGCGTATCACTGCATAGTAGCCCTTGAAACATGGCACCTGGTATTGTCATCCTGGAAGTAACACGGGTCCATTCCGTAAAAACGCCACAATGTTGGAAGCATTTCGTTATCCAGAATGTTACAATACGCCTCTGTGTTCATGCTACTATGGACAAACACCAGCGGTCCTACACCAAAGGCCTTGAAACCGCACCAAAACCATCACTCCACCTCCACCGAATTTCCTAGTTAGCACTATACACTCCGGCAGAAGCCATTCTCCGGGTAGACACCTCATCCATACACGTCCATCGAACTGGAATAATGTAAACCTTGACTCATCACTCCACAGAACCAATTTCCACTGCTCAAGTGTCCAGTTGCGACGGTCAAAACACCATCTCAGTCACCGAGCTTTATTGCTTGTGATATTGGGCTTATATGCAGCTGCTCTTCCAAAATATCCAAGTCTGTGGGCCTCTGTACGCAATGTTCCAATGGAAACCGATACTCCTGTTGCTGCATGAAACTCCTGCCGGATGGTAGTCATGGGTTGTGCCCTATTTTTGACAATTTCACGTTTCAGGGTTCTGCAATTTCTGTCGGTCAAGATTGGAGGTCACCCAGAACGTGCAGCATTGGCACAATGCCCATCGACCTTCCACTTACGCGGGACAAATGCGACCGTTGATGTGGGCCTGTTTACCTTCCGTGTAATCGCCCGGCTAGATAGCCCACAATCACGCCCTTATCGAAGTCCGATAGCTCTGTACCTCGTGTCATCTCCTTGTCAACTGGTTCTACACCAGCCTGCAGCGTATGGCGGCCACACAAGTCAACTGACATACTGAATTACCTATCTTCACTGGTGCCCAATTACTTTTTGGTCGATAGTGTATATACATATCTCTATATTGAAAAAATGTATACTAATTGACGTAGTCAATAGTGTTACCTCACATCCTTCCTATCTGCAGTCATCATAATATGTATTAAATTAAGTTTTAGGTACTTGGTATTCCAGTACCCAATATAATTGAATTACTCATATTCAGAGGCACATATGACCTCATCTTTATTTTCTCAAAGTGTATGTATCAATATGGAACAAATAAAGAAAATTAATACAAAATAGTAGAATTAAGAGAGCACTAGCAATTTAAGTTTATGTTTAGTCATCTTTACTACTATATAAATGGGAAAGTGTGTTTGTTTGTCTTTCTTTCACGTCAAAACGGAGCAACTGATCAATGATAGTTGGAGGGCCGGAGGGTGACATAGGCTACTTTTTATGACGGAAAAATTTCTCATTTCCTTCAGGAAAATTCTTATGTAATTTTACTGCATAAATAAGCATTGTTAAAAAAAAAGTTCCATAATTTCTCTTTTCGTTTTTGTCCATAGGCTGTCTTCCATTCCTTCCCAAGATCCATAGTGGCCCAGTGGCTAAAACTATTCCAAGTGGGGCAGTAGTGGCTTAGTGGATAGAAATAAATCAAGTGGAGCCGCAGTGCCTCAGTGGCTAGAGCGATCCCAAGGGGGGCTGCTGTGTCTTAGTGGCTCGAGCTTCAAAATGGGGCAGCAGTGTCTTAGAGAATATAAATATATCAAGTGGGGCCACAGTAGCTCAGTGGCTAGAGAACCAAACAGTGGAGCCACAGAAACTCAGTGGCTAGAGAACCCAATAGTGGGGCCGCAGCTGGTCAGGGGTTACAACACAAAGTGGGACCGAAGTAACTCAGTGGGTAGAGAACCCAATAGTGGCTTGGTGTCACAAAATTTAATTATTCATCCCTATAAACACGTGTGCAAAGCAAAGGAAAAGTTAGTAAGTAATATATCTTTTCTTAACATTGTTATAGAAATTTTCATATTGCCTACTTCCATTTATTAAATTTTTCAAAGTCTTTGTATATATATGATTAATACTTTCATTGCTTAAGAAGCATATTTAAAATAAACAATTGTTAATATTTTTCTTATTTTATAACTATAAAATGTGAATGAAGAGTGCGATATTAAAACAAGACACATTATTTATTGGTCAAAACCATAGAAGATGAAATATTTCTAAACTTTGCACATCGACTAACAGTGTATAGGTGTCCAATACATAAACATTGCTAAAAAACATAACTTGTGCTTCACTAAAGTGCAACGAATTTACAAAAAACTCTTAAAGTGATCAAGAGTGCACCAATACAATTATAATACCAACTATGTAAAATAATCTGATATTGTATATTATTGTTAATTATGTTTGTAAGTCCATTACTGTAAACAACTTCACAATTGAGTGTCATATACTAGGTTAAGTTTCTTTTGAATAATTCTCACGTGTCATTCACAAAGTGTCTGTTATGAGGTTAATGACTAACATATGACAGTCACCATAAAAGACATCACAGGTAATTAAAACTAATCTATTGTAAAGAAAAGGTACTCCTGGCTTATATGCATTTATTATGTACTTATCTGTATACGATTAGGAATAACCACTCTGGTGTGTAAGTAGTTTCCAGTTGTAAAACAGTAGCACTCCATATGACAACAGAAAGGCCAGCTCAGTGTTATTACCACTGCGCCACACTCAACAAAAAACGACACGTCCGTTCAACACTACCAACCTTGCGAGTGCAATATAGATTTCTTAAAGGTAGTAACTTTACCTATAAATCAAGTATTCTTTTAATTTAATGTTACTTTTCACAAACAGTAATGCCAATGATACCAATTGTAGTCAAAAGCTTTACTTTTTGAATTTATGTTTCAGCCAGTAGGCACGCCAACTTAATGTTCTGTAATTTTTCACGAGTAAAACTTTCCCTAGCACGTTGTAGGGCGAACTTGCACCATGCTCACACAAATTTTCAAGCCCCTCTTACCCTCGTCCACCGTCTAGTCATTAAAGGGTTCTTTCTTTTAACATTAAATGTGGCGATGGTCTCCTGTGGTCTCGCTACACAACCTGAGGTAATAATTTTTTTAAGGTGGTTGACTCTATAAATCTAATTGTTACCATATTAAACATTTTTCCCTGCCTTGTCAATCATAAAATTTCACATAAATATTTTAATTCTGAAATTACTCTTTGTAAAACAGACCCTTGAAGTTGGTATTTCGTCTACGACACTGCCACTCAATATAAATGCGTATGCCCCCATTTGTCATCGTTTACATACTTTTGCCTAAGCTCCTCAGTCCCATCACTACAACTCTGCCTTACAAAGGACTTCCGATGGCAACTTACCCTTCAACAGCCAGGACAGCTACTATTTCGATGAGGGGGAGGGGCAGTGTGGCGGACACTAGGGGGCCGCACACGACAAGTTAAGGTAGCATGGGATATACATTTTATGCGAGTCTCCTGTTACCAAAACATACCTTGATTGACCCACTGCCGGCCACTATAACGGCTGGGCACACTGCGCCACACCCATCCCCCAGTCCGATGCACAAGACTGAAGAGCAAGGACATGAGGTTATCAGGGCGACAACGACGAGAGTATCTCAATTCCTAGGCCTAAAGGAGCTGTGGGCCGCACATCATCTACAGTATATAGTGAGCATAACTTCGACTTGGCAGTTATGCATCATCCCAGGTCTCTAGGTCCTGTTAATTATTCAAGAAACTAATTATTAATTTCTGGAAAGGCTAGGACTATAAACTATACTTTCGATACATGATGAATTGCAGTATTACCTCTTTGGTAAGAGTCATTAATGCTAATTGCTCTGAGTAATTCTAATAGTGTTGTTTTATATAAATTATTATTTAACGTTATGATAAGTGTTTTTATAGAAAGAATTCTAACCTTATTAGAGTAACCTCTGAATACTATGTACCCCCTGAGTGTCTCCTGATCCTACAGTGTTCATATTGCACAGAGAACAGCTCTTGTAAGTAAGCAATAGGAATATCCAACAGTAATAAATGTTAGAAGGAAAGAGAGTCACTACAATAGGTGCCATGTAGAAATAAGAAAAAAATGAATCCCTGTTTTGGAATATTTACTTAGTTTTTATTTTAAACTTCAAATATCAAACAGCATGATAACACACTCCAGCTTCAGCTGTTCACCCACTCGAGTCACAGGAAGGAGGGTGTGTGAGACCCTTCCTCCGTCCAGGTATAATTAGGGAGTAAGGCTGAGCTCTGCAGTTCTGAGTGCTGATTTCCTCCGGGGTGTGACTGTTTTGCTCTTCTGCAGTGATATTGATTCCAATGGATATTTGACCTGTCAGGTTGACGATTTGCTCACGTTGGGGGACCTAATGGGGCACAGTCAGTCAGAAGGGCTGAGAGTGGATAGAGGGGAATCAAACCCAGGGTGAATGTGATCATGAACGTCTCCCTACCAGGGAACTTAACCTTGCTCACCAGAAAGAGTGTCAAGAAACTTGACGCCAGCTGCCACTACTTAAGAAAATTAAAAATTATAAGAAAATACATTAATGGAGATAAGGATTACAATGAGATGGGGTTGAATTTATTATGAGCCTGGATAATGACCTAGATGACTTCACGGATGCTATCAGGGCGTTTGTAAGGTGCTTGTCTGGTCGGTTTGTGCATTGGGACAAAATCAGCTGCTATGGTAACCACCTTGTTATTATGTATAGTTTAGGGGGGGAATAACAATGTTAAGGACCTTCCCGGGTGCGGTACGAATCTGGCAAGTGGTAGGGAGAGTTTCCTTAACAGTTCTCTGCTGTGGTGTCAGTTTCACTACTGGCTTGGGCACTGGGGAGTACTAGGTAACCCACGTGCTCTAAGTCCGGCCACAGTCAATAGATCCCGAGCAGCAAGTACAAATGAAAGTTGCAATTTTCGTTGATTGAACAGTTCAATGGATCTCACTACAGGTTGAAAAGGGACTAGCGTAGAATCACTGGGGGGTTCGGCGGCAATTAGATCGTGCGACTGAGTTAGCTCTCGTTGTAAAGCCCTACGGACTAGTCGTCTGATCCGGCTATTGTGTCTACCTCCTTCCTTATGCATCTGATTACTTATTATAAATTTACTGAACTCAAAAAATGCTTCCAATGGGCTCTTAAACACACTAATGTTTAGGAAGGCGCACTCGTGAACTAGAAGTCAGCACTCTAGCCCTCGTGGGTGTCTCTTGTGCAGAAACTGCAAAGGTAATGAGCATGATATATAACCAACTAGATGTGGAGCGTTTCTGTGGGCAGACTCGGGTGTACTGGACACTCATCAGGAGTTCCCTGTCTTATTCAGACTAAAGCCTTATGCAGGCTCCAGGAATCCTAAGTGGTTTGGCCCACTCCTGCTTGGTCCGGAGTGGTCGCTACTCTCTAGGAATGAGCCACAATTTGTAGGTTATTAAAGCACAATTAAATCAACAAAATATGTGAGGGGGAAATAAACAACTACCTCACCAAAGGCTGTCACAGAGGTGCGGAGTTTTCTAGCCTTCCAGTGCTGGGGTTGGTTATTACAGGACAGTGGGCTGAGACATTCATTTCTTAGCACCCTGGCTAGAGGCTGTTGACATATTTACTGCTTCCTCGCGAGGCTCGGTAGCAATGACGTCACTGGCCGCAGGGGTGCGCCTTTCCTGCGGTGTCTGTGTTAACTATCTTATCCTTCTCTGCGTGTCCGTAGCTCGGCAGGTAAAACAAGCTTCGGTTTAGGGGGTGACGACCACATGCTAATTTCTGGGTGCGCAGTACCGTCTCAATAACATCCACGTGTCTGTAGTCATCCAAATCTGCGTGGAATCAACTCTGTAGCCACGGTATTGTCTGCTGGCATGTGACTTGCCCCATAATTCTATCAACGCGTGATGATGGGGTGAAGTCGAAAAGTAGAGAGCGCAGGTGTGCTGCGCAGTGCATCAATGTTCACAACATAAACAGTTGAAAGGAGTAGACACACATAGGACAGCATCACAGTAGTTCGCTAAGTAAATACATCACTTGCACTCCCATTGCGAGACAAAGACGAGCACGTCGTCCGCCATCGTGCCTCCTTCAAACCTATTCAAAATCTATTCCAGGGTCCCGGGCTCTCCGAGCACAGCTAGGCACATACCTATCCTCTCTCCTCACTTCTCCTCTAGCTATTTTACAAAAATTTGAATTTGGCCAGGGCTCACATCCCTTCCTATTGGCCAAAACGAACTACGTCGCATCTTAACTCTAGAACCAAAACTGCTTACGAAAGGATAACGGCATATGAAGTAGAAGAAAAAATTATCTTTACATATTGTGCAACCTTACTATGACTCTCAAACCTCGAAAAAGCAAACGCATAATAGATAATCACTTGAATAAAACTCCAACTTCTCACCCTGATATAACCTTACTATTCCACATGACATCAAGAAATTTTTTTAAATATTACACTCGCTTGCAAAAGAAAACGGGAGTGTAACCCAAAATGTGATTTAAAAATATTATAAAAACTATTAAAAAATACATAACCTGCAATGATAAAAATTGTAACCATTAAACAGAATTAGTAAATAATTGATTTTGATGTAGTTTTAATGAGAGCTACATCACCCAAAATATATTTTGTTTCCTAATGTAAGTCTGTAACATTGAGGATCAGTCTAAAATCAAGGTTAGCCTCTATTCAGGTAAATATGGTAGAGTATTATACTTATTCGCAGTAAAGTGAGCTTTTGAAAGCCCTCTCATTCAGAATAATAGTCAATAAATATATTTTATTTTAGCCTTTGAAATAAACTTCAGAGCGCAGTGGGATTTATATATATATATATATATATATATATATATATATATTTTTTTTTTTAAAAGGTGGTTAAAGGATAAGAAATGGCTGAAAGGAAAAAAGTAACTAGGGCTTGAAAAGTGCTCACTTTACCATGAACGGCTTATAACATATTTTCATTCCTAATAATTTCACAGTTTTCTTGATTGTTGCATGAATAAAGTAATTGGGTCCACAGTATTGTTAATTTTACATATGACAGAAATATATGAAAAAGGCACAAAAGTAGATCCTAAGCAGGGCTTTCAGAAGTGCTCACCCCTAAACACAAACAGCCTATAGTTATAGGCATAATTTGCTGGTATTTACCAATGTGGTTGACACTTCCAATACCTGCAAATGTGTGAAACCATATGATAACTACTCAACAATTTTTGAATACACAGGCTGACAGTATTGTATGCTACACAGATATCTGCAATAGAAGTATACACTTACTTGAACTCCAGTTTCACCTTCAGACTATTCCAGCCAAAAAATGGTGCTGCATATGTGATGAGCCATTTCTTGACTTTTCCTTCACAGTCAAAATATGGTCTTGTCCAGTATCCATGGTCCAAATTTGCTGCTCTGCACCAGCAAATTGTACACATCAGCCAAGAATACAATTTCACAACTTCCACACAAAGAAACTAATACAGCAAAATATCAGTATAAATTACTTCACTTTAAAGTACTTTAATTAAATATTACATCTTTTAAATCACAAGCAGATAACATTAAATACATGTTCAGAACAAAGTATTTTTCAGTATTAAGTACAAAATTTAAAGTCAGTTTGTGTACTTTGTATTGAGATTCTGTACAACATATGTGGCTACTTTGATACACTAGCTACCATATTGACTGTCTTGACTAAAATACAGCACAAATTAATTACTTGTGGCATCCTCCTAAAGATATAAGATAGCCAACTCAAGCAAGAACAGCAAAAGTTGAAACTAAAAGAGGTTTTAACTTTGAAAGTTACATTGCAAGGTTACACACAGAAAGAATAAATCCACCTTCTGATTACAGTATGTTCAACCACGTTGTACTGACTTGGTACTTTTAAACTGATATGACAGAGGTTGGGCTTCTTGCATTAACCTCCAAAACCACCACAGCCTTTACAAGAAATCGTGATATACATACAGCACAATTATTTAAATTACAGGCACTCTGGACTGCTACAAAAGCATCCGACATATCAAAAAAAGTCAACAGCATGACCTCCATGGTGACCTCCAAGGCCGTAGTCATTACAGAGATATGATCATTGTACTTCCAGTGTCTCACCTGAAGAGGAGGACAGATTCCAGGCCCCAAAAATCGCAAAGACTTGTGATTATTTTCTTTGTGTTATAATTTTTTTTTGTCATTCTGTGTCATCTCTGTTGGTTTATCTATTCTTTCCTCTGGTTATTTGATGGTTCATGTGTTGTTCATAGTGTTGAATTATTTTTTATAATCTGACTAGGAATACTTTTTTCCCTGACTTGTTAATCATTGTGATTTTTGTCGTATTTTTATATGTTTTGAGTTTCTATTGTTCAGGTGTGTCTACAGATATTGTTTTTTCACTGTTTTGTTCACTTGTGTGGTGTTATCATTTTCGTCACAGTGTTGAAAGACATTGGTTTGCTTTTATTGTCTGTCCTGTTTTGCAATAATAAAATGTTTGTCTTTTTGTCAATTTAATTATATACATAATTATTTTCTATTGACAAGGAAACAGCTTTCCTTAATTATCTGTCTGTGATGTTGTAAAAGGTTTTTTTTTGTTTGTTGTCTTGTTGAGTTGAGAGTGTGTGCAATTTTTATTTAGTCTCATGGTGGACAATGGACATAGTACAAGCATACCATCATAATAACATGAACTCCACATTACATATTAAACTTCAAGAATAAAAATGTCTATACAGTTTTATTTAGACCTTAACAAGTGTACAGACCTATTTATTATTTTTATTACTCTTACATAGAAAATATTTTTAGATTGATAACTACTGCAGTAACTACATACTGCAAAATTATCTCTGAAATATTCCCAGTATTGCACAAAAGACCTTAAAGTGGTCCAGCTCCTCCTGCCTTTCTAAGGTGTTATCTGACGTAGAACTCAGTCTTCAAGCTGAAGTCACTGGAGTTATGCATCACATACATGCCCAGAAAGATGTATCAATACACAAAATGAATGAAGAACTAAAATTCAACATTTATAATGAATGGTCCATTTCACTCTTTTTGTGATTATAGCAGATGCAAGTCAAAAGGTTGTTTTTGCAGCAGTTATTAATAGAACAAGCAAAATATCGCACCAACTCTTCAGATGGCCCGGCTATGGCAAGACATAATAGCAACTCTAATATTGTAGCATTTCATGCTGTTAGCTAATTACAAATGTTAATACTAATTCGGCAGTCTTTGAATAATTTTGTCTACAAGTACATCTCTAGTAAACGAATCAACTTTTCTTTGAGCGATACTTGTCAAACAAAAAGTGATGTGTCCATTATTTATTTAAATTCAGGTCCTCAAACTCAATCTTTATTCACAAAAGGTTTACCAGAAGTATCCTGGGAGCATTATCATGGTTCACATACAGCGTAAGGCACATTCAACCGATAAAAGAAAGTACATGAGGATAAACAAACCACAAAATTTGAAGCACAAAAAACTACAAATATCAGGGTCTGACAGTGATGACTGTGCTGAACAAGCAGTGCCCGAAATGGCAGTAAATGTTGCTGCAAAAAACGCTGCAGAATTTATTGTAAGTCTTCGTCTAGCAGAGAAGGAACAAGAATATCTTAAAATTGCTATGAGGAGGGGACAGTAATTCTTTTCTTTGAAAAGTGGAACCACTTAACTGACAGAATCTCATTTCGGTACAACATGTAAAATGCAGAAATCCTCCAATACGTCAATATTTTGAACAGTATGTTTTCTGGGACAGCGACCACAAGATATGGTTTGGAAGATTAACAAAATGCTGTTGAGGATTTCAAAGTTAACAATAGTAAGAAGTTAACTCGTTTGGGATGTTTATGAATAAGGAACATTAATGGATTGCAGCATCGCCTGTTGGTCTTGTTGGAGATGATGGTAAATATCCTGGTGTTGCCTCCTGATTGACACCAGAGGAAGCAGTGGAATAGAAGTAAAGTTTAATTTTGCAACATTGTAGATGGCGAAATGTTTTTGAAGGAAAAGCATTCCTGTATGCAGGCCTGTACATAGGATCTGAAAATAATGGATATTGTTCTGGTATGTGAACTTTGCATTCAGTTTAACAAAGAACATACTGTAGTTTTTTGGTTCAGATCAGTAATAAAAATATTAAAGGAATAATAACGTGGATCACTAGTCACTGAAAGAAAATACAATTTTTAGGAAGGAAAAACGTGGAGCAAACTTAAATAGGTACTTATAAACGACATGCCTTCTTCCAGAATTAATAGATCCTAGTTTAGCTAGAAATATGGAAATCAGGGAACCTGAAACTAATCCCTAAAATTCACAGATGTGTCGTGATTCTTGTTATAGTAGTCTGTACCTAATGAAAAACATCTTAACTGTTGCTGACTTTCACGTTTCAGTTTTTAAAATAAATACTAGCTTGTAATAAGAAATTACATAATATGGTATATGTACATTTAAGTTATTTTTGAATAAATAAAAGTATAAATGAAGAGATAAATGCGGCATCATCACTTCATGTACCAACAGAATAAAACCTTGCAAATGTACATGCTGGGAAAAATACAATGTCTGCTTGTGGTTTACAATGTGTGTCACAAAAAATTGTATTCCTAAACTAGTTTGTCATATATTATTATTTTTTTTGTATTCAGATGGTATTATAATTAATTTGTGAATAAGTGTAATAATGACGATGGAATATTTTATAAGTTGACGTATGATGCATTCCCGCGTATTGGGCATGCACACTCTACTTGCGACTTAACCCCATCATTTGAGCACCAGCACTCACATGGGCAAGTCCTACCCGCAGCAGATCAATAAATCACATGCCTACAGAGTCCAACAACAAGCTACTACAGACATCTGGTTGGGAAAATTGTACTGTTCACCTCCAAAACAGTCACGAGGTCGCCTATATTCCCCAACGCGGGATTTTACTGTCCAACGAGTCGTCGATACTCTTCCCCCAGAAAAGCAAGTTCCACGTGTTGCTGTAGGATAGTAGCACCCAGTCCACAAGATCGTCACAGCCTCCAGCACCAAGGTAATAGGTATGTCAACAGCCTCCAACGTAGGAGATAAGAAAAGGGTGGCACCGCCACCAAACCAACATAAACTACCCCAGTGAAAAGAGGAAAAACCAGCCCCACACCCTTCCGGAAGTCTACAAGCCTGGAGATTTCGTATATAATGAGATGCCAATCCCTTACTCAGGGCAGTTGCTGTGCCCTCCAGCTTGAGTAAGGGTGAGGGCATCAGTCGGGGTAAGTGGCGGCCATCCTGTTTCTCCAGTCTGCGAAGACTGGAGATCTTCTGACAAAGGGTTCTGACCACTAGATAACTCACGTGCCAGATGCCAAAGTAAGTCTCGGTGATAAGTGGTAGTCTCCCATCTCTCCCAGCCTTCATAAGACTAAATATTATCAAAGAAGGAATTGACCACTAGGCCTCCGCGACATGTTCTGGAAAAACTGTCTCTGAAGACATCAACCTATCACCGCTAGCAGCAGTATCCTGAAGATGCTGCCACTGCTGGCCCACATCATCCAGAGGTATCCTACGATGCCCCCTCCCCCCTCCTTTGTGGTAACAGGTCAAGTGGACTTCCCTTCTGGACTTCACTCTCAGAATCTAATTTACTGTGTGGTAATTGTAAGGTGCCTTCAGAACACCCATTATTAATCCCCAAAGTTATTTAACTGTGAAGTAAAAGTCGTAATTGATTTATTCAAACTTGCTTAAATTTGTGCAGACTACCTCTACCTGCTTTACGTGTAGCTTTCATCGTAATATAGGAGTTAGTTATGTATTACCCTGTATTTCCTAAACGTATTAATAAATACATATTTGTGCTTAGTACTTTCATGTACTGTTCTTTTAATTTGTGACAACCTTGTTCTATTCTTTATTTTATTAACTTGGTGTTATTTTGAATGCTCTCAAATTCACTCAGTAA
The DNA here is from genome assembly GCA_029891345.1 of Dryococelus australis. Classification (NCBI taxonomy): domain Eukaryota; kingdom Metazoa; phylum Arthropoda; class Insecta; order Phasmatodea; family Phasmatidae; genus Dryococelus; species Dryococelus australis. The sequence continues at coordinate 99,034,351 of CM057000.1, forward strand.
TCATCCATTCAAGGGTAAACCTGGTATATGCGAGATTACCCTAACGGTAGAGAAACACACAGAGTAAGAGGAAAAATCAAGGTCTGCTCCTTGGTAGATTGTTGGTGGATCCCAAAGCACTAGTAACTCGGCATCCCCTAAGAGACGCGACCAGACCGGGTACTCGGTTCTTGCAAAGGCCGGAGGAGAACCTGAAGTGCTCAAGCCTGATTGGCCTCTTGAGGGCCACTCACCGTGTGTTCAGTCATCTGTAGAGTAGACTTCGAACATTCCGGGTCGTCCCGATCTCTGGTGGGTCTCGCTCCCAAGACACCAGGCTTCAAAACTATCCAACGTCCCAGTCCCAGCTTGCGAAGGCTGGACTAAAGGACAACGAGTATTCACCTGTGTTCTGAAAGAACTCTCACGGCAAGGGTATCTTATCTTAATCGCATTCTGCTGCTATGTCTTATGCAACGTAAGGCAACTTAAGTAAATTAAGAAAACTAACCCTACGGGCCACAATCAAAGAGCTAATAACATTACAACCTGCGGAACCATCTCCGGCTAACAGTGATACTTCACCCACAAGTGCAGACCCTGTTACTTTGTTTGGTCCTTGGATAAGAGTAGCTCCTGGTGAACACCCGGTGTGCGAGGCAATACAGCAAGGCGGGGACTCTACTAGGAATAGACTGGCCCTGAACCAAGAGTGTTGATTATGACAATATAACCCCTATCGTAGCCACGCCAGTAGCAACAGTCTCCTCTTGCCCTGCCCCGCAAGAACTGGCATCACTCCTCACATGCCGAGTGAGCACGGCAGCAGGAAAGACCTTCAACATCCGCATCCAGCCACATGTAAAACACTGCCATAATATAATTTCAGTAGCACCCAATTCTGTGCCTAACTGCCAGCCAACCAGACCGGCACTTTACAGAGGCAGAGCTAAGCCAGACACTAAGGACCGTACCTAGTTCCAGATCCATTCTCCATCTCCCCTTCCCTGTAAAAGCTGGCTTCACAAATTTTGGCAGCCTTCACAGTGAGTAAAACCAAAGACTCGTGTAGGGAGACATTTCTGGTTAAACTTATCCTGGAGTTTGACTCCCCTCCACCTTCACAAGCCACAAAGTCAAAAAGACCCAAACCGACTTCTCCAACGTGGGAAAACCAGCGACCCAGCCTGGCAAATAAGCTGTACATCTTTTTGGTGTTTTCGTAACTACCATACAGCACAGTATAAATAAGGAGCCGAGTTAACAACAAGCGTCAAATAAATATGTAAATAATATATCTGTGCATTGGAGGTACAGGACACAATGTATATTTTACAAAACCGAGCTTTTGACATTGTCGTATTGTATTTTTGTGTTCTTTTATTTTTCAGGGTGCAAAGCATTGTCTCCTACACAGAATAATAAGTTAATTAGCCAATAAAAAGACACTATGTGCCACTAATGGTATTGAAGTAAAGAGAACACCTTTAAAGTTACATATGTGTGACATAGTGACCTTTACCTCTGATGCACAGATACGTGTATAATTATCAACATATTGTTAATGCACTGGGAGTACTACAAGTCGAGTTATACTACATTAAGCTGGTTTTGTTATTGTTTTCTGTTCTAATCATAGTATTTTTATTGCATATATTCATTTACATTACTGCAACAACTAACAGTTCTGCTAACCTTACGTATAAGGATGTAGATATGTAGTTAGACCCCACGAACGGCACCAGATGTAGCGTATGGTGCAGCCACCACAGTGTGCATATAGGCTGTTCACGATAAAATGAGCATTTTTGAAAGCCCTGCCCAAGATCTATAGTCCGTTCACGGCTGGAAAAGCTTTTCTAGGAATCTTTTTTACTCCCATTTTTAAGCAATAAATTAAAAAATATGTTAAAACATTCAAACTGTATTCTCTCTCCGTGCTACCAAACTAACTGTACCCGCGCCAGTCACTGTTTGTAGTAACGATGCATACAGCTGACAACTAATGTGTTGTTCAAAAGTCTGTTCCAGTTGTGTATCGACTATACTTGTATCCACATTGTGTATTCTTCCGCCTTATGTAAAATTAGTGATGGGTCGAATCCAAAAATTTTTCGGTTCCAGTTTGATTCCAGTTCTTGTTCTTCGGTTCCCAGATTCGATTCCCGGTTCCGGTTCCAATTTAGGGAACAGAAAAATTACGTATCCTAAATTTTTAGTAAAAGCATGTGTTTCCATGATTAAACAAAAGATTGTGGTTTTCCCCTTTATAGTTATTGTGGCATTACAGTAATTACACACCGTAAATGTGGGATCTAACTCATGTAAATGAAAATGATCCCAAATAGTGGACACTGTGAAGAAGCCAACTACAGAAAGAACACAGACTTATCACACTGGACTTGGAAATAATAAATAACTTGTTTTTCCTAACCCTATTTTTTAAATAACTGCCAATATAAACAAAGGCATGGAGCCAGCAGCATGTCCAGCTACATCACATTTTCCCCACTGGTTCTAAACCTTATTCCAAATGTTTTAATCCATACGTGCCTAACTGTGAAAAATATGAGTTGAATAATTAATAGTAATATAAGACACCAAACACTCTTTAGACTACAGCATTTGTTAGCTTTCTAAAAATTTTGTGCCTGAAAAAATACGTATTATTTGTGCTAGTGCGGGCAAGTAAAGTGAACAGTCAGAGTATTGGATTAGTTTGCAGCCTGCTGTTTAGGTTTTACAAGATGGCCGTTATAATAGGGACACTGGCATTTAGTTAGAACAGCATCACTGGATCAATACGAGCACGAGCACATGATTGGTTGAACATACATGGAACATGTTGCAGCTTGCTACTCAGGTTTCGTTATCGCTAAATGTTTAAAGTTATAAATTGCTGGTTTTACAGTGTTTTTACGTGTGTAGTTAAATTTTCTAATAATGTTTACATGAACACCGACATATTTATTACCTTTTGGTCTTGCAGGATGTTCTGAAATGTATGTAGCCTAAATATTTTTGTTTTTCATACTAAGCTGCCATGTTGAAAACAGTTACATTGCCACTACAGGTGTTTACATGCATCTTTTTTACGTTTAACTGCATGGTAAAATAAAAACAAAGTGCAATAATACTAACGATTGTGCTTTATTTCTTCATTTTCTTCTTGTAATGATTTCAACTGACAATGTAGAGGAAGCAGCCAGCAATCGGACACAACATATAAGTACAGTAGACGTCATTTTAACGTTTAAATGCATGTGTCTTGGCGATTCCTCGCATAATTCACGCATTCTAATTTTTTGCACTAAAATCCTATAAAAAAGTGAGAGAATTATGCGAGTAAATACAATAATAAAAAATAAATAAAGCAAAACAATTCACTTGGGTAGAATCGTATGTGAGCCAACAAGGTTAGGTATGCTTGAACCAATTAAAAAAAATTAAAAAAAAAAAAAAAAAAAAAAAAAAAAAGGAACCAACTTTATTTTGATGGAACCGGTTCAGTTTTAGTTCTTTGGTTAAGAGCCGATGGAATCGAAGAACCGATATCCGACCCGATCCATCCTTATGTAAAATTAACATTGCCATGGGCCTCATCACTTTATTCATGCGTTGGTCAAGTGAAACAGTGAAATTATTATAAAAGTAAATATTTGACAAATTTGCTCACTTTTTAACATTTTGACACATTAAAAAACACAAAACGACAGAAATAATTTAAGTTATAAAAAGTGGTTAGCTAACACTTTTTATTCGAGTTATGGAACTACTTTCCATCCATCGTTACCAAATTTACAGTGGGTGCGTATCACCCAGTGCACCCATTAAAATATATGCAGGTAGGGGCAGTGACTTTTTTCTAAGGTTGACTTCAAAAGTGCTCACTTTAACATGAACAGTCTTTAGTATAGATGGCCCCATGTTGTCGAAACCAAATGTAACAATGCTTAACGAGTTGCGTATATGTGTAAGGATGAGGATATTTAATGCAGTGTAGCAGCAGTTAGTATACCAGATGTAGTATGTGTGCGACAGAAAAACACTCACAAATAGCACAACAAAAATTCTAATTACTCCGCAGAGAAGTTATAAGAAAAATATTGAATTTAAATTAGCTTTCTAGTTATCAGATGAATTGTAACAGCAATAATATAATCACAGTATGATGGAAGCAGCAAAAATAAAATAAAATAAACAAAAAAAATAAATGAAATATTAATGGGTTTCAATTTTGATTCTAATGATGAGAACTTAACTACTGCCTATAATAATTTTGCTAAAGCTTTAAATAGTGCTATAAACCAATTCAAAATATAAGTAAATACTACAAGAAAGCCAACTACTGATGAGTAAACAAACCCCCCTTGGTTGACAAATGAATTAATTTATCTTATAAATAAACTAAATAAGATACATAGCAAGTGAAAGAAAACATCTCTAACCACACTACTTCAGATTGAATACAAACTGGTCAGAAACAAAGTCAATGTTAAAAGAGACTTAAAAAGACAAAATATTATACAAATGAGTTCAGTAAAGCAAATGATAGCTGTAGAGAATCCTGGAAGGTTAAAAATAGAATGCTTTATAAACATAAATATGGTAGGAAATTAAAGGAATGTTTTGCACTAAACCAAGGAAATACCTCATCCGTCAGTAACACTCAACACGTGTGTGAATTTTTCAATAATTTCTGCATCAGTGTAGCAAAAGACTTGGTCACTAACTCAAATTGGAATTATGGGAGTACAATGAATATATGTAGGGAATCAATCTTTTTATATCCGACTGGTAGAGAAGAATATAATTAATATTGTTAAAAACATGAAGCCTAAACAGAACATAACCAAAGATGGAATAAATAACAAAACATTACAAGTGTGTATCTTTTGGTTGCAGATACAGTCGCAAACCTGGTAAATCTATCTCTCCCGAGGCCATTTTCCAGCACCACTAAAGATAACTAGAGCTGTGCCTATATATAAGAATGGAGATAAGTTAAACCCATCTAAATATAGGCCAGTTTCAATTTTGCCATCCCTCTCAAAGCCATTTAAAAAGTAGTACAAAGCGTTTGGCCGACTTCCTTAATAAATCTCAATTTTTGTACAATATACAATATGGGTTCAGAGAAGGATCAAATACCGAGACAGCCACTTTAGATTTCATCTCTCATATAACAGAAATTATGGATAAAAATAAAGTTGCTGCATGCCTATTTATTGATCTTCGAAAAGCTTTTGATAAAGTAAACCACAAAATTATACTTTACAAATTAGAAATGGCTGGGATAAAGGAGAAATCTTTAGATTGGTTTACCAGTTACCTGAGTGGAAGGATGTGTGTCTAAGGGACTCTGAAAGTATTGAATCAGCAATCACATGTGGCGTTCCCCAGGGCTCAGTACAAGGGCCATCTTTATTCTTGGTGTATATAAATAACTTGGCAACAATCAATCTCAAAGGGTGCCATAACTTATACATGGATGATACAGCAATACTATATGAAGGAACTGATATTGGAAAAATAATGGAGGATATGCAAGAGGATATAAATATCATAACTAATTGGCTGCAAAAAATTAAATGTCACTTAATGAGAATAAAACAAATTATAAGATATTTAATAAACCTAACAAAACAATAACCTCAGGGAATGTATTGTCAGTTAATAATAAAAATATTGAAAGAGTCTCCAAAGTTAAGTATTTAGGTCTCATCATAAATGAAACATTACAATGGCAGTATCATATGAAGCATATTGCAAAGAAAATAACCCCAGCCATTGGAGCACTCTATAAATTAAGAGATTTTGTGCCACATAGATGTAAACTACAACTTTATTACAGCCTAATACATTCCCATTTCAGTTACCTTAATATAGTATGGATAAACTGTACTAAAACCCAACTGCATGAATTAGAAAAATTACAAAATAGAGCAATACGAAATGTTTTCAAATTTCCTCCTAGTACCAATACAAAGAAGTTATATATAGAATCAAGCATTATGCCCATAAAATGATGTGCAGATATGAACTTCATATTATTAAAAAAAAATTAAAGATAACCTCACTCTGAGCAACCTAAAATTCATATCAAGAGAGAGAATCCATCAGCACTACACCAGACATGCAAAAAATCTGGAATTACCACATATATCATCTGTTAAATATGGATACAAAACTTTTTGTTTCCTGACACTCCAAAAATTTAACAATCTGCTAAAAACTGTAATGTCTTGTACCAGCCAATTAAAATTCAAAACAAAACTAAAAGAATTATTATGGGATAGGTACAAAAATGATGTGTGAATATTTATGTAAATTTAATTTTTCCCTTCTGTATCTGTATTATAATGACTTCTTCTTATTGCAATTTATAGCAGCACAATGACTTAAAATATTTTTTAAAATAATTTCTTACCTGATATCAAATAATTCTTTTTTTGCAACTGTAGTCAATCTTTTTATTTCTGTTATGTTAAATGTATTTGTATTGTATGTTTTGAAAGGCCTATTATTATCTCTTTCTTTCATCTTTTTTAATACTGTATTTTATTGTATGTTTTTGTGTGTTACTTAAGTACTTATGCATTACACACTACCAAATTTTTTTTTGGTATATTATCTCACTTGCTATTTTTCTTACTGTAATTAATAAGTGCACTTTTTTTTTTTAAATAATTTCTCTCCTATTATCAAATAATTTTGCTTTACTTGAAATTGTAGTCAATCATTCTCTTTTTACTGAAGAAAAATGTAATGATACTGTATTTCTGAAATGCCTACTTTAACTCCTTTTATCTTGTTTAATACTGTGGGTATTGTGTATGTGTTGTATGTTACTATGTATGCAATCACAAACAGCCATGATGTTTTTGTGCACCATTTCCCATTTATGAATGGGGTAGTTAATGGGAAATTGCAACAAACAAATAAATAAACAACAAATAAACAAAAAAAACTTGCAGACTAGATTTTGTGTGTGGCCTCAGCGACACTAGTCTCTCTTGTGACTGATGTGTTCCATTTACTTTTGACTTCACAATTAAAATTTCTAACTTCCTGAAAAATAAATAAATAGATTTGTTTCTTTGCTCCAAACTAGCTCAGTGTTTTAAGTAAAATATTATAAGTGCCAAGGTATCCGTAGTTGGATTAATTTAAGTCAGTACAGCTTATAAAAAATTATTTTGTCTCTGCTTCTTCATAAAATAGTTCTTATTAGACTTAGCTGATTATAATTTAAACATGAAGAATTCTTGAAATTCTAGACGTTCCTGGTGATCTCGTTGTCGGCAGTCGCATCACCTTGAATGCAGCAAGACCTCTCATCGCGGGCTTCCCTATTCAGGCTCTTGAGACTAGTGCCATTACAGTCCCAGCACATTTTAGCACACCCTGTAGTTCATATTAATTACCCTGAAAATATATGCGGGCTGTGATTGATACAGGCCTGCTTCTTCCTAAAACTTGTCTTGCATCTTCGTCTCCTTCGAGATGGCCTGTTTTAAGGTTAGAACAGGTATAAACCAAATTAAAACCCTGTGTCCTAAACCCACGTAGCCTACCATCCTGCCTTCGAACACCAACATGGTTAAAAATTCCTTTCAAACACCAAATTAAAATAACTCCGTCTACAACTGACCAATCATGAGAGTGCTAGTGGCAAGAATTATTCGTCACTTAGTTAACATGAAACGTATCGATAACTGCTCATATACTAAGACCTCTTAACAAATTACAAAAATAATATGCTAGAAAGACATATAAATGTGTTTACGATAAAATAAATTAAAAATTTCAGCAAGCAGTGAAATTACATACCAATTAACATAATTAATGTGCCAATGAAAAATAATATCTGTGAAATAGTATTACTTCTTGTAAATACATAAAAACATAAATAATTATGATCTGCATATGGCTTAGTTTTACGATGTTACACTACTTTCATCTTAAATGTTCAAAATAACACTTTATTTAAATATTTCGTACAATTTGTTCTTTTTCTAGGTACTACAGCATTTATGTACTGCTGAATTACTTCTATGTCAAACAATTTGTATATTCATAAATATATATGGCTAATAGTTATAAAGCTTCAAAACTTGTCGCCAAATAATTAGTACCAACAGAATAAATTAAAAATATATGCTTCATTAAATTAAAAATTACGGGACTGTTTTAACTGTGCTATTAGATAATACTATAAGTAGACATGGTGGAAAATCATGAAAATTTCTTGAGCCAACATAACTTTTATAACACTAACTAGTTTATTCTTTCATGATTGGGAAAACAAGGTTTCGACTCTGTTAAATTGTTTGCACACCAGTCACAAACGTTCTCCCTTTTAGTATCAGAATCCTCATTGGCCCAGTGAAACAAGGTAGTATATTCAAACATGTATGACAGCCAATGAGGAGAGAAAACTTGTAGCTTCGTCACTTACCCTTGATGGGATTTGCGGTTGGAGGGTAAGACAGATGTACTTCCCTCCCCCTTGATGACAGTGAAGCCATGGTCGTCACTTGAACTGGGTTATTCCTGGTACCTGAGATGGTGACTTTGGTCACGTCAATAATTGTGCATTGAGCTTTGGGTGGCACGCAGGTGAGCGATGGCCGAGTGGGTTCCCTTGTTGGAATGTAAACTGCAGTAACGTCAAGGGCCCTGACTTCCCTGGTAAAGTTAGCTGGCCAGACGAAGGTACGTGTCTTCTTCAGCGGCGTAGGTGGCAGCGGAGATACTGAGTGTGGTACGTGCCAGAGGATATTAGAAGTGGAGCTTGCTGAGCTGGTGGTTGACCTTTGATGTACAGTCTCCTCTTTCTTCCAGGAGTATACCTGGTTGTCAACTGGGCTGCTTTCCCTTTGTACCCCAGCCTGAGCTAACCCTAGCTTGGCAACTTTGCCCCGCCCAGCCCTATAATGAAACATAAGGTGGTGGGGGTGATAGTGGGTGGCCAGTAAGGGGTAGACACAGCCTGATGGAATGAGGGATGTAGTGAGGTAGGAGGCCTGTACTACTGATCTTCAACCCAAAGACTTGGTGCGTGGAACATTGCGATCTGACCTAAGTTCCGAGCTGGAGGTTACAGTACCTAGATGACAAAGGGCATCCATTCCTTTCTTTCTGCAGTTCAGTCCAGTGTTTTTATAATTACACTCTCACAAAGAGCAGTCTTTGGGCTAGGCAACGTTGGAATGTAATGTAGATGCGTTTGGTAAACGTTGGCGACCTTGATGAAAGGGGAGTACAATCATGTGCTAGAGGGATGGTGTCTATTTTTAGATCTTTCCTGCTTCCTGCTCATACAGTCATGGTGAAATGAATTGCAATGGTAGTGACCACAATAAGTGAAACAAACATATTTTTCTGCTTATTTCCTTTAAACTTTTTGGTTATTTAACAAATTTTTTACTGTTCCCCAAAAAAGAGCAGTTATTTCAAGAGGGTAAATATTCCTGAGGTCGTAATGTCAAGAGTTGACTGTAGTAAATTACAAATTTTGAAAAGTTTAAAACTTAATATGAAACTTTGAAAAAATATGATAGGTTTGAAACTTTTAAAGAGATTATATAAAATACATACCTATAGAAATTTGGGTAGTGCTCATACTTCTTCATTGTTTCTCCGGTTTCATTGAATCGAATTTTTATTTTCATGTAAAATTTTTCCAAAGAATCAAAGTTAGTTGACCACCGTTGCTTTAGGAATTGAAAAAACTCCTTGTTTGAGTACAGCTCTTCTGTAAATAAGAACAAATATAATGCATAGTACACAAACACTAGATTAAAACCAGCATACTACAGTTATTATAAATAACAAGAAGCATACAGCATGCTCCAGTAGAAAACCCGGATTACAAACAGAATCTAATTTTCCACTGAGAAAAACTACAAATCTAAATGTATTTTTTCAAAATTCAATGTAATAGTAACATATATCGAGATATTTACTAAAGTTGTACATTTCTTCTTGTTTCAAATCCGTAGTTCTAAGAATGCATTTTATTAAAACTATAAATGAAATTTAATATATTATTTAAATACTGCATTAGTAAAAGTACAACCTAAATTGGAATACTATTCAGTAATTTGGAATTATTATTAGTACTACAAATTCAAGGAGACTGAAAAATACATATATTTCTAATAGTATTTTTTTTTTACCCAAAATAATTAAAATTTTTATTATAATATGGAGTTTACTATATAAAAAACTCAGACTTTGCAATATAAATTATGCACATATTTTAATCAATTGCTTGCTTACATCATTTTTTGTTCTGTTCTTTATAATCTTGTGTTACTTAGGATTCCAAACAATACAATTATTTAGTAATAAGGAAAATTCTGCGCCTAATTGTGGCAGCAGAAGGAGCTGATACAGTAACACCCTAGACTATGTTCACGCAGTCAGAGATGTGGTCATCACAATGCTATGCCCTTTAAGGACGTTGGGTTATATTACCATAACCTTAGAGGCCTGAGAACTAAATACATTCATTTTTTTCAAAACATAAACATAAACAGTGCTAATTACTCAAACATCTGTCTTACAGAAATATGTTTTAATAGTAACATTTTAGACTCGCAATACTTTCCCGATAATTACAGTATTTTTTGTAGAGATCGTGATGAAAAACTTACTAACCTCCATAGAAGTGGGAGAGTTTTAATAGCAATAAATCAATTATGTTATCCATATATTGAACACAAATTTGAACTACTCAAAGAAAACATTATATCTATCTGGGTGGAAATTAGCAGTAATGTTAATAAAATTTTAATTGGCAATATTTAGCTTCCCCCTCAATATTCAGTGGAAGATGTTAAAGCCTTTTGGGAAACTGAATTAGTTCATTATTCTCATAAAATAATAATTGTAGGAGATTTCAACAACCCTGGCATAAATTGGAAGACTCTTCATACTCAAAATATCCGCCACTACTATAATAAACTAAAAGGTCAACTACTGTTGCCATCATTTAGTTTTCTCAATCTCGGGCAGCTTAATTTTTCTAAACCTGACTCTGAACTTTTAGATTTAGTTTTTGCTAATTTTCATATTAAAGTTGAGAAATATATTGACAATTGTTGAGGAAGATAGATATCACCATGCATTAGATTGTATAGGCAAAGTAGAGTTTGCAAACAATAAAGGTAATAATATGACTATATATAGAAATTATTAACATGGGAACAATATATTTAGCTTTCAAGATTTTTGATTGGAAGCCTATATTCCAGATGGAAGATGTCAATGTAATGGTAGATAACTTAACTAGTAATTTTCAATTTTTAATTAATCATTTATACCCAAGATCAAACATACAAAAAGTAAATATCCTGTTTGGTTTTATCAGGATTTGATTAGACTATTAAAAAAGAAAGAGCATTTTTCATAGGATTCGTAAAAATAAAATAAAATTTCAATATAATTATTCACATTTTTCTGAAGTTAGAAAACTGTTTAAAGAAAAAATTACAATTGACAAGAAAAATTGACAAACTAGAATCAATGATAATCTAAAAATAAATCCCAATAAATTTTGGACTTAGGTAGAAATAATGAAAAATGGCTATAGAGAAACTATTACTTTAACTTCTGATGGTAAATTAATTCAAGACTCTAGTAAGCTTGCAAATATGTTTGGTAATCACTATGTTCAAACTCCAGTAATTATAGAAATAATATAAATATATGTCTTCCTATACTTACTCAAAGCATGGTGCTTTGGGTTATTACAAAGCTAAAAAGTAGCAAGGCAAATGGCTGTGATGACATTAACATTTTTTTAAATTAAAGAATGTGCCAATATTTTTACCCTGATTTTAAGCTTTATTTTCAATAAGTCTTTTAAGTGGCATTTTCCCTAATCTTTGGAAAAAAGCTATTGTGGTTCCCTTATTTAAAAAAGGAAACAAATATGATATAACAAACTATCAACCTATTCCATTATCACGTAGTTTTTATACGGTTTTCAAAAAAGTAGTACATAAGACACTTATATTTTTTCACAAAAAATTTAATAACTGATTGTCAGCATGGTTTTAAAAGAGGAAAAACCATAACTTCTAATTTGTTTAATCTAGTTAATGACTTATATGCTGTGGTAACAACAAGAAACCAAGTTGACATTATTTATTTTGATCTACAAAAGGCTTGACACATGTCAACATTTAATTATTTTAAATAAATTACAAGCAATAGGTCTAGACTATTCTTATATTAATTGGTTTTCTAATTACTTTCCCGACAGAAACTTTGTTGTTAAAATAGAAAATTCTATCTCTCTACCTAATTCTGTTTTTTTTTTCTGGTGTCCCACAAGGAAGTTCTCTAGCTCCTCTACTTTTTAATGTTTTTGTGAACGATATTGTCGGTGTAATAACACACTCATGTGCACTTCTTTATGCCAACAATTTAAAAATTTACAAAAATACTTAGAATGGTGTGGATAGTAGACAGCTTCAAGATGATATTACTGCTATTAGCAATTGGTGTTTAATGAACAATATAGCCCTCAATGTAAATAAAACTATATGCATTTCATTTACTAGGAAAACAAATCTTATTTTACATAAATATTATGTTAATAATGTTACTATAAAGAGAGTAGAATATATTCTTGACTTCGGAGTGATTCTGGACTAAAATTACATCTTCATTTTCATATCGATAGTTTAATTGATAATATTAGTCGGACATCACAAGCACTGACTCTAGTAGATTATAAAATATTCAAATAAAGGTATTTAAACTTATTTTTAATAGATTCCCACATAATATAGATTTTAGTTACAGCAATGAATTGAACAGATTTAATACTCAGACTTTATAATCACTTTGTGACATCAAAGATGCTTTATTTTTTAATCAATGTAACCTTGACTCTAAATTATACTTTCGCATACATTTAGATAGTTTAATTAACAACAAAAATGGTACTCTAGGTTCATTACTTTTCTGCTGCTTCTCCTGACTCACTGTTATGTTTATACTATATATAATTTAGTTAGATATAGATTAGATTATTGTTCCGTTATATGGAATCACATCACTTCGACAGATTCAAATACAGTTTTAATACCCAAACATTAAAAGAACATCGTGAAATTAACGACGCAATATTTTTAGCATATATATCTTGTATAGCTATTATGAAAAAAGTAAGCCTAAAAATTCCAATGTATATCCATAAAATTCCATCTACCTTTTTTTGCTTTAATTTAAAAAAAAAGATTTAGTTAACAGGTGTGTTACTAATTTCAATAAATTTTTTTTCTAAATTTGATCCTTTTCCAGATACGAAACTCGCTTTTCTGGATCTATTTAAACATTACAATAGTTAGTAATTTTGCTTTAGTAAACTGTTGTTTTCTAAGTTGTTTTCCTTAAACTATGTTATATAGTAATTTGTATAAAATCTTCAGAATTTTTTACTTCTATCAGAATTTATGTTTATTTTTTGATTAATTTAATGTTTTCCAATTTTAATGTCTTTCTATGTTGTGTTTGTCTTCATTGTTTGTGGTCGTCCTGTGCTTAATGTCTGTTATTGTCTTTTGCTCTGCAATTATAAATAAAATTGGTTTAAAAATTCCAGTGTATAAACAAAGAATTTCTAATACCTTTCTACTTTAACTTATAAAAGAGATTTAGAAAATAAATGTGTTACCAATTATAATAACTACTTTTCTAATTTTGATCCTTTTTTAAGAAGAAAAGTCACATTTTTGGATCTTTATATACACTATATAAGTTAGCAACTGATTATTATAGGCTTAGTTCTATTTCTTATATATTCTGTGTTGTCTTTGTCTGTTTGTGTTAATGTGTATCATGTTTGTGTTTATTGTATTGCTCATTTTTTTGTTTAATTCAAAATACAATTTTTTTGAAAATTATTTAACAATTAATATCTTAGGAGGTTCAAATACATTTTATTGTCAGCATCCTTTGGTAATGTAGGATTTTACAAAAAGTGTTCAACAAATTAAATTAATTGAGAAATTTTTTACACTGTGACCGTCCTTTTTGTCCGTGTTTTGTGTAGTGTTAATTGTTTATTGATGTCTTATGTGGTTTTTTCTTTTATTATTCGTTTTGTGCCATCCTGTCATAGGTTGTTTCTGTACTGTTGGATGGCACATAAAGCCTGTTAATAAATAAATTTAAAAAAAAGGGTAACAAATATGATGATAATAACTTTAGACCAATATCGTTATGTAGCTTTTCTAAGGTTTTTGAAAAATTTATTCATAAACACTTATAATTTTTCACAAAAAATTTTATCACTGATTGCCAACATGGTTTTCAAACAGGGAAAAATACAACTAGAAATTTATTTAATTTTATAGACGACTTATACTCCCAAGTCACAACTAGAAATTAAGTGGATGTAATTGGTTTGGATTTAAAAAAAGTCTTAGACACTTGTCAACATCACATTATTTCAATTCTGTTTAATATCCCGTGGTAGATTATTCATAATTTAATATAGTATTCGTTAGTTCTTTTATCCATTAATATTCATAGATCTATTTAAATTATTTAACTGAGCTAACTATCTCTATTTTCATTTTTTTTTTTCACTGTGGCTTGTCTTGCATGTATGTCCTTGTGTTATACGATTATGTTTAGGTATTTGTCCTGTCTATGTTCTTTTGTTGTATTTTTTAGGGCCATCCTGTTAATGGCACTCTAAGAAGAGTAATAAATAAATTTATTTATTATTATTATTTAGGTAATGATGAGGAAGTACAAATTCTGACACAGTTACATGCTACAATATTGCAAGTTCAATTCTGAGCTAAAGCCATATTTTGCAGTAAATATCACTTTCTACTAACAAAATATGCTATGTTTATCACCTTAAACATATAGACAGGTAAAAGTTAAATTACAAACTACGAAACAGTTTGCCCACTAATACACTAAAATTGCAAATTTTCCCTCTTATCATACCACAAAATAAACCTACTTTGATCTTTGTTTATCTACTGACTTTAGTGAGATATAGTGTTGGAAACACCTATGCGACTAGATTTTATGGGGGTTTTACATGCCCCTTAGTTCAGGTTTATGTTCTATTTGTGAAAAACCTTTTTATAGTAAACAGAAATTCGTTAACTGTGTGGGCGCATGTGGGACTCGTGTCCATCGTCAAAGTACGGGCACGGCAAACAACGAAGATTATCGGTGTGTGAAGTGTAATGACGCATCAAGCATGTTCAATTTCTCACCAAAAAGAAAACAGAGCAGTGTGTCAAATAAGTCTAAAGTAAACCCTAAAGATCCTGCTATTACCGTATCACTTTCGAACAAAGATAATGAGTCGTCCAGTCAAGAGGAAATATCTTCGAAAATAGCTGAGACAATGGATTCTAGTATACAATCAATGTTTGAAGTGCTTTGTAAAAAGATTGATGAACTATCACAGGAAGTTAAGGACCTAAAAGAAGATAATTTCCTTTCACGTGCTATGTTTGATAGTATGCATGTCAATAATGATAAAAACAATGAGCTTCATGTATGGCTTCAGAGGAAACACACACTTCCCTTCTAAAAAAAAATTCTCAAAAAGTCACATAGTGAGATTGTCTGCAAAAAAGGGGAATCTGTTTCCACATTCACAAGTAATGTTAATTATAGTGGTCAACATGGCAAAGCCCTGTTGGCAACCCGAGCTATCGAAAAAGACGTAGTTCAGCTCGAATCGCAACTACACCCATCTGCTGATGACGAGGGTTTTGTGCTTGTCAACAGACGTGGTACCAAAGCATCAACAGAAAGCGGAGCTTTGGCTGCCAGGCCAGCGGCAGCTAGAAAACCTATCCAGCTTGGTGTACAAAATAATGTTACACTTAAAACTATTCCTAAAACTGCAAAACCCAGTATGAAGGCCATTTTTGTGTCATGATTTGTGCCTGAAGTCCAAGAAAATGACATTGTGTCATACACGTATCGAGAAATTAATGTTTCCAATTTAAAAGTGGCTAAGTTAAGAACCAGGTATGAGTCCTACTCTTCTTTTTATGTAGCAGTAACTGAACCTGACTTCGACCGTATTTTCAATACAGTTTTTTGGCCAGCTGGCTGTTTATTCAGCCTGTTTTATGGGAGACTTCTAATCGATCAACTTTTCAGCATTGTCAGCACATCTAAATCTTCAGAAGAAGAACAACATAATGAAGCGGCCGGAGGAGCTGATAACGAAACATTGTAGATTATGTTCAGGTAAGTGGAGGAGTTGCTACTAAAAGCTTATGCCACTTAGTGAATTTGAACTTTACTATCAAAACATTGGAGGTCTTAGCACTATATCCCTTAGTTTTTCACAAAATATTAATAGTAATGACTATTCAGTTATTTGTCTAACAGAAACATGGTTTAACGACCACTGTTTAAATTCACACTATTTCCCGGATCATTAAACTATTTTTAGGAAAGACCATGATGTTAACATACCTAACCCCAATTTAGGCAGGGGGGGGGGGGAGGTTTAATAGCTATTAATCAATGATGTTACCCTCATGTTGCAAAAAAAAACTTGAATTTTTTAATGAAAAAATGGAATCAATTTGGGTAAAAATTGTGGTGGGGGTATTTGAAACAATTCTAGTCTTTACGAGGTACTGGAGTGCGTCCATTGTAGAATACTGGCCTGGTAACTTTGCAGCAGGGCACGAAATCAGGTTCCGTGAAATTGATTTTACATTTAAGCAGATTCGCTTTGGGCGGTATACCTGTGCGACGCATAACCTATGGAGGCTGCTTAACCTGTGTCGCATCTGACTGGCTAGAGCTTGAACTGGACATGTTAGTAGGCAGGAGCTCATAGGTGATGTTGGCCGTAGGGGTTGGTTCCACCAGCTTAAATCCCCAAAAGCGTGGATTGGTAATACCCAAGGACTTATCCTGTCCACTTAAATAGGTGGCAAACATGGGATGTCTTTCTTCGCTAAGGCGAATGGGAGCTTCAAAGTGGTCCTTGGGAATCTCTAGTATAGACAGTCTCTGCAGGTGACGCAGTGCCTGGGCTTCTTCCCTCAGTGAGCGTTTTGCGAGTGTGGCCAGGAAGGGGTTAAGTTCCTGCTGACACCCAGAGGTAGTGAGTACCTGTCTAACCTCCTCTTGGACACTGCTCCAATGGGAGTAGGGCATGAGGACAGAATCACCCTTCACGTCCGTGCAAGGGGGAGCAGGTGGAGTGTCACCCTATACAGCCACGTACAGTGTCTGCCAGCTGAAGGCAGTATCCCTATCCCAGCATTCTGCATCAAAACACGGTGAACACTGAGAGTCAGGTCTCGCTGACAGACAGTCCCAGCACGTGTGTGAGAGTCTCAGGAGGAACAGTCTCCCCCAACTCAGGAAACACTTAACTGCGGCGCAAGGAGCGTGGTAGAGAGAGTAACCACTAAGCCAGCAAGTTGATCTTAAGAGACTGAGTATCTAGTGTAGGGACTCTCCCATGTTGTACCTCCGTGGTGCACAGAAAGGGTGGCCATCCAATGTGCATGTGGGGACTCTGTTGGTGTATTGTGTTTCTGAGTGAAATTCCCGGTCACCTGCTATCCGGTGGAAGGGTCCGAAGTTCAGTGGGAAAGGGATTATTACTATGGGAAAAAATACACCCGAGGTGGTTAAATGTCTGTTTATTCCTATGACGGAAATAAACAGGGTGGTGTGGCACTACCTCTTAACGTCAGCAAGAGCTTACGGAAGTTTAACCTTGACGCGTAGCCAGGACCGAATAATAAACCAGACTTTGAGGCGTCTCGAAACACCTCGTGGCGCCCAAGCCAGTAGGATGTCAGAGAGAGCGAAGGCGATCCTACAGAGCCACAAGCCAGCGACATGGCTAGCGTGGTCTCGTAATCACACCACTTGCCAGGATACCAGAGTTCACTGCATTACATGCACCCATTATCAACGACAATTCCACTACCGGTGACTGGGATGCGGAAGACGAAGCTAGAAACACCCATGGACTAGAGTAGAGGTGCGAGACATGTCGGACCAAGCAAAACACACATTGTGGCTGGATTACGTGTCCAGGTCACGGCATCAACCGGAAGATAGAGTCACTCGACTGGGGTTAGTATACCGATACAAAGTGTGCAAAAGATCTGCTGAATACCGACCACACAACCCTAGAGGTTACTCAGAGTTTTCCTGCAGCCAGGAACAGTTCCGGGCTTTCTGGCCCTTGGATATGATGAAGAAATCCAAATCAGGGACTGCGCAGGTGGACCTCATGAGGACCCTATCACATTCACTGATGAGTGTGGGAAGGTGTTCAATGCAATTCGCCTCCCCAAGAAACAATGGGTGACTCTAACACAATCCTATTTAAGAGGGAAGGCTTTGAAATGGTGAGAACGCTATGGAAAATTCATTTCCGTGTGGGACCAATTCTGCAAAAGATTAACGGCGATCTTCACACGTGAAGAGGTGGTAGCTAGGATGACAACAGACTTCTATAGTACCATACAAGAGCCCAACGAAGAGAGAGAGATCTTCATCAGAAGAAAAGAGCAAATCTATAAACACATATTCCCCGATGGGAATGAAGCAAAGGCAGTTTGCTATATTGAGAGAATGTTATTAGCCAGCCTACAAAAAGTACCACTCATGCCGAAACCATCCAACCTGGATGAAATAGTAGACCGTGCAAAAGAGGCAGAACACAACTTTCAGGCACAAGCGGCCTTGGATAAACCACGAGGTAACAAGGTCACAGAGGCACGTCAGCCACCAACTGAGTAAAAGGAGAGAAACCCTTTCCCTAACTCACCAATACTGTTTGTACCAAAATGGTGGTTATGCCCAGAACTGCAACTGAATAAAGACTGCCCCTGACGGTCTGCAGGAACTAGGAATACGGCAGGAGGAACTGCATACAAAACAACTACTCCGACCATTACTAATCAGCCCAGACAGGAGGGAAACGCCAAAGCCGGGGTACAAGGTGGGCCACCACAACCAGCAAGACAGAGCCCAGAATCCAACGCTTAAGTGAGGTAGCTACACTGCTTGTCGCCCCACACATAGATGCGGCGAAACCAAGATATCCACACCAATTGATTGCAATAAGATAAATCACTAACTCTCAGAATCGAGATTTCAAAAACTACAGAACATCCTAGATGAGCATGACAGTGCATTTGGACATGGGGGATATTATGCCAAACCACTGAGTGTAACAGTGTGTTCCGACTGTCAGCTAAGACGACAATTCATTATGGAACAAGTTAATGAGATGAAGGAGCAAGGGATAGGTGAGCCCTTTAGCTCACCCTACAACTCGCACATAGTCTTAGTGCCAAAAAAAGATGGGAAGCTATGGTTCTGTGTGAACTGTAAGGCACTAAACGACGTGATGCATCCAACTGCTCCTCCGGCCATCAACTTGAAACATACCCTTCGAGACATAGGAGAAGTAAAAATCTTCAGTACCCTTAACATGGAGTCGGGATACTGGCAGATTGCGATACATCCGAATAGCAGAAAGTTCACGGCCTTCACAACACCTGAAAGCGAAACTCTACAATTTAGAGTAGAGTTTCGCTTTCAGGTGTTGTGAATTTAGAGTAATGCCATTTGGACTTAAAAATGCACCTCTCACGTTTCAACGACTAATGTCAGCCGAAGTACTCACTGGATACATTGGTGAGTTTTGCTTTGCCTATTTATATGACATCATATACTCCAGGACGTGGGAAGAACACATAACCCACATCCAAAGGGTACTGGAGAGACTCGAGTTGCATGGTATGACGTGCAAACTGTCAAAAAGTAATTTCGGGAAAACCTAGATTGACTACCTAGGGCACGTAATATCACCTGAAGAGAACTTTCCCCAACAGAGCTCTATATTAGCCATAGAGGAGGCGGAGGAGGCAACGAACAAACTGTAATTATGTTGCTACCTTAGCTTATGCAATTGGCTATGTGACTTTGTGCCAGACATCGCCACCTTCATGGCACCTCTGTAGCCTCTACTCGAATATGGAGACTTGTTGGAAGTGGGGGAATGAACAACGACAGGCTTTCCAGTCTCGAAGAAGAGTTTCATGCAGATACAACAACTTCATCCACCCTAGGAATGCGAGCCACTCATACTTTAAACTGACGCCTGCCAGAACAGCCTGGGGGCCGTATTGTACCAACAGGGTAGGAATGGCCAACCGAACATTACAGTGTACGCTTCCACCTGTCTCAATGAGGTTGAACAGCGGTACTATATTAACGAGCAGGAGTGTCTGGTGGCCGTATAGGCGGTAAGAAAATACTGCTATTATCTTGAGGGGAAAAATTTTAACTTGTGCACCAATTCCAAAGCCTTGCAATGGCTGAAGAAATCCCAGAATGCCAAAGTAAAACTTGGACGGTGGGACATGTTCTTAACACAGTTCGATTTCTTTGGGATCCAACACTGCCGGGGGAAAGCAATGACTTGGCAGACGCTCTCTTCCAACTTCCCAAATTTTGAGGAAGATGCAAAAGCAGAGAGGAGTGGGAGAATATGTCCTCCCCCAAACCTCCTCCAAGGGTGACACGAAGTCTGTAGCAGCAAATTAAGTTATTATAATAATGAGTGTCCGATTATATAAGGCTGGATCACTGTCATGTGGCTTTGGTTGCACTTAGGCCAGTTGGGCTTTCAGGGTTTAATTACAGATGTCTTGATGATGAGTGGTGGTTGGCTGCGGACAGTTGATGCTGGTGTAGTCTCGTTCTACCGATCGGCCTGCTGTAGGGGAAGCTAAACCACCCGGCTGCTTGGCAGTGAGGCAAGCAACTCTTTGGTCCTCCCTTCTTGCGCCGTGTCTCACCTTAAGTGGCATAGAGCGGGTTTGGCTGCTGAGGACAATGGGTCGGGCACCATGGACACAAGTGATCCTGGAATAGTGTTGCCCAGTAGTGGATGGTAGCACAATCCTGGTGCCTCCGAAGGCCCCCACCTTAGCGGGCGAACCAGAAGCGTTAAAGCCGTGTGGACTACCACTGCTACTACTGGGTGTGAGTTACCCAACCAAGGCCAGGCCATAGCACCTAAGCAAATACACCCACCAGCACCCAGGTGCTTCTGTAGAGGTACAACTCAGGCATACTGTCTCTCCCTGGGTAGAAAGTGTTTCTAGTGATTGGGACTCCTCTATTTTATTCCTCCAGTACCTGTATACTTGGTAGGAATAAAATAGATAGCCGTCTAATATGTGTGTATCAGAACTGGAGCTGTCCGAGGGGGAGTCTCCAGTCATAGCAAGATCGTAGTAACAATTTCCCATTCTCGGTTGTCGGTACTTGGCTCGAGGTTCTCCTAGCAGTTTGTTCAAAAGTACTCTATGAATGAGACTCATAGTTAGAAGAAACAAAGCTGTGTTTATTAATCTCTTAGTAAACATAGTGACCCGTGCTCTCCTGCAAAATAGACGGGTGACTGGAAGTAAATCTACGGTATCCAGGTGTAGGTGACCAGGTCCTAGGCTAGTTAGGGAAAGTGAAATAAAACTGACGAAAATTGCTTATGACAAGACTAACTATAACCGAGGTGTCTGTAGGAGACATTGAAGGTGGTGTGTGGTATGTCTCTAGTTACTGAAGAAGCTTCTGGTAACATGGTAATTCGATTGGCGTCACTGGAGCATCTGGTTGCGGGTGCTGCAGCACTCTGACGGTGACTGCAATGGTAGCAGCCGCTGGTAACTGCTCAAGTCTATTGACGTCAATGCTGGTAGCTGCTACTGTTTAGCAGCATCCAATGTAGGCAGCCTCAACATTGGAAGTGGTGGAGTGAGCTCGAAGACTCACAGGAACAACTTGCGAGGCCCGCCACACACGGACTTATATAGTCAGGGTAGCGCGTGTTGCGGTGGCCGTGGGGAAGGGCGTGTGACGTCCCTCTGCTTAAAGGCTGGAGTGGGGGTAGCACCCTCTAGTCATCTCTCGGCCTTCTTGTAACTTTAGTGGCGCTCGGGCATGCCCAGAGGCGGCTGATGGCTTGTAGGTTCTCAGCGTGGGGGAGAGGGGGTGACGCGCTGCTTATTTGAGCAACTCCTCGTAGCCATGTGTCCAGCTGCCATCCAGGATTGTGGCAGGCAGCGACTTCCGTGTACAGGTTGGCGTGGGGTTTACTCACTCGGGGGCAGAAGTAGGTATACTAGGTTTGCAGTGTGAGAAGTCGTAATTGTAATTAAACAGTTGATATAAGCAGCACTCGTCAATAACTTCAGATCAACCAACACCAAATTACCCTGCACTGTCAACTCGTCTGGGCCCACAGTGGGCAACCCTCCCCCCGTGGAAGATATGGATTACAAGTGCATTGAGAAAGGACGTGTGAAACCCTCCTGGACATAGGGGCGAGGTACAGCTGGGATGGGATGAGCACAGATGTCCGGCAGTACGTTAGCAACTGCGAAACATGCTGCTGAGGAAAAGCCTACCCCATTATCTACACATACTGCAAAACCCAGGAGACCAAAAATTGCGGGAACATACCTAGCTGCAGACTTAATGGGTCCATACTCCAGGAGTACAAAAAGAAACTGATACCTCCTGGTGGTCATTGACCAATTTTCTCGGTGGGTTGAGGCATTCCATCTACCCAGCCAAGAAACTACACCAATCCTCAGGAAGCTGGAGACTGAGGTATTCACTCGCTGGGGATATCCACAGGCAATATTGAGGGACAACGGAACACAATTCACCAGCACTCATTGGCAGTCGGCGTACTGAAAGTGGGGGTTAGACACAAAACCTCACAGGTGAAGGCGGAGGAAGAACCACCTGCACCTTCCCACCAGCCTGCCACTACTCCGAAACCAAGAGCTGAACCAAAGAGGATGACGACGCCGACCTTAGACCTAAACGTAGCACCGCCAATGGTAAGTGAGCCGCCAAGCAACTGAGACACAGACAAGCCACTACCATTTTCTGTACCAGAGGCTGATGGTACAGAAGTACCATAAGCTGGTATCCCTGAGGAAAGGGGCCCGACAGCACCCCCGCTCAGAACATCACCAGTTCCCTAGAGCTGGCTAGCGACAGCGTCGCCGATGAACTAATCCCGTCCGCGCCCCCAGTATCACTGAGGACGATAGTTCAGTGAGTAGCCCCGCTCAAGATATGACTGGATCAATAGGAATGGTTAGCAGCAGCGACGCAGACGTCCGACACCCACCTTCTGCACGAGTCGGTGACACCAACGAGAGCCGCCAAGGTTGAAGGCACTCAGACCACTGATCTGGACACTGAGACCTTCAATGTCCAGAAACTACCTACACTCTAGGTAGGAACCCGAGCTGTCGAGGTCGAGGGCTCTGCCTTGCCGCTCCCTCGTACTGCCTCATTGTCCTTGGTACATGACCTGTCCTCCCCAACAGTTACAGCTGAAGACAATGTCCCAGCACCAACCATGTGCTGAACCACAGAAGGTGATGCCCCCTCATGCCACCAAAGCAGTTGCAGTGCCTGGCCGATACAAGGAGTCTGCGTGGAGGCCTACATCCCATTTCATGTGGCCGTATCTGACCCATGCAGAGCTGCAGCAAAGGAGAAGACCGGTGAAGAACAAGACAGCCAACAAGTAAGTGCTCCGTAAATAGAGGCTTATGTAGGTAGCCGTAACTAAACTACCTCCCTAAAGTGACTTTAAGGACTCGCTATAGCCCTACATAAGAAAGCCATTACCTAGTGATAGCCACCAGTTAATAGACAGTGAGAGTAATGCCAGGCATTACTGCTTCCAGGCACTCACATTAGCATTAATAACTATTAGGTAATAAAAAGTGTGTAACCAGTGAAGATAGACTTGTAACGAGTAGCCATAACTAAGCTCTCATCAAACAGAAACCCGTAACACGTGATGTAGGAGCTTGTAGATTAGCCCTCAGAATGAACAGACATTAATTAGTCAACCGCCAATAAGTTGGCAGGTAACCCACTGTGTGAGAAATATGTGTAATATAAACAGACTTACACTAGAGTGGGCAGTAATTTAGCTATTCTCAGTATGCCAGTAAACACGTATAGGAATTCTCACTACATCACGATGAGAGTGAAGAGGCCGACAGCCCACTTCACCAATTAACTGTAAAGTTAATAGACACTCTCCAAAGTGCCAGTGATACAGGTTATCACTTAGAGACAGACACCACAGTGCCGGTGATACATGAAGAAAGACTTCATATTTGTACAGTTAGTTATAGTGTACAAATGGACTCCCTATCGGAGAATATAAGTTAGATTAATTTTTACAGATTCAATCAATTGATGTGTAGGTACACTTTTATATATAACAACACATTTTGAAAGGGTTTGTGTGAAGATATAAGATCCCAAGGGATCCGAACAAAAGACTTGCTATCACAGCGCACATGAAGATCTTTTTAACTAGGGCTGATCGGTTAACCAAAGTGTCGGTTCGGTCCGGTCATTTTTACAAAAACAGAAACCGACCTGAATTCTCAGAAAAAAAACTGACCAGTCGAGTTTTTCTTGCACCAAAACAAAAATCGAAACAGATCTGAATTCTCAGAAAAAACTGACCAGTCTGGTTTTTCTTGCACAGAAGTTAAAACTAACAAATTATTAACAATTTACCAAATAATGACACTTCCACTTAGATTACGGTATGTAGCGTATCTGTGGCATTATATTTACAACATTACAATTAGTGTGTTGTAGCATTAAAATCATCCTAAACAGTATCCCGGGATAAAGAGATTTTGGTTTCCCAATAAACCATGCATTGCCAATACAGGAATACTGTTTTATTGTGTCTGATTTTATTTCATTCTGTTAAACGTGGTTATATATTCAAATTGTGTACACAGATGTTAATAACATAAATTACTTTAATTATAATTTCATATTAACGAAGCATGTAAACAGTTCCCTTGGAAATATTTCGCAAATAAATATATTGCTACTAAGCCAGTGCTGCCACACTTGCTCATGCAGTTTTCCCTTTCCAGTGAACGGGTACTGAATCAAGTTTTGTTCGCTGCATGGACACAATACTGTACAGGATCATTTTTCCTTGTTATGTTTCTCTGTTTGCTGACTGCTTTATCATTTTCTTGGCAAAATCAATCAATTTAGGTTAACCACTACTTTTTTTAACAGTCTGATTATAAACCATACAGGGCCTTGCTATTGTGTGGGGCAGTGTTTCATTGCCGGTAAAAGCATGTAGTTGAAAGAATAATAAAGATCATTTCTTTTGTTTTTGCTTCAGGCGGGCATTTTTTTAGCGAGGTCTTATACCGCTTACATTGCTTGAGGCATATATTTGTTTAAGTTCTTTCCGCTGACTTTCCGTTACATTTGGCTGAATTTAAAACATGTAGCAGAGAAATATTAATTTTAGTGGGCAGCAAAATATACAATACAGTTTCATAAATAGGATATTTACATGTCAAAAACTGTTGTAAAGTTTTCACTAAGGGTGCATTTTTACAGTGGTAGTAGTTACCACGATAGTAGCTATCACGACAGTGTGTTATAGTAACCGCCACAATAGGGCCTGTTTACACACACAAGACATGCTGTGATAGTTAACCTCAAAAGGGACATTTCCAACAATACTTAACTAATATATTTATACGCTCTTCATTTATATCCTTTTGTCAAGACGTAGATATTTGCTGGGGTAATTAAATATTGTGTCAGGATACTAATGACATGTACACACATATTATTCCCGTGGTTTAGGTTATGTTACGACTGTTACTAGCAACTCAAAAAAATGTATAGCCATGACTGACCTGAATCGAGAACCGACATTTTAAACCAAAAACAGAACCGAACAAAAAATGTGGGAACCGATCAGTCCTATTTTTAACAAAAGTTTTCTTTCCATATATCTTCTTTCTTAGTGCCTTCTGTGTTATGAAAGAGTGTCCTTGTGATCTTTGAGTGTTAGTATGTGTTTTAAATATTTGTGCTTTTTTATATCAAGTGAGACTCGAACCCAGGACAAAGCCTGAGGGCTTTTAACTACTTGCATATAGCAACCCAAAGGTACAGATTGTAAATAACTGAGTGATATATATGTTAGACAATAAGGATTAGTTAGTACGGTGACCTCCGTACATTGTTTATTTCGTATTAGGTTATTCAAAGGTACTCGTTTTGAATTGGTGGTTAGCCAGCCCCAAGTGACTGAAGGCCTGGGGTTGGCAACCTTCCATTATGTCATACGTAACTGTTGTACTTGTGGTGAGACCCATAGGTTGCCTATAAAATAATGTAGGATTTCCTCCAAACTAATACACCACCGCAAGTAAGTGATAGTTTGTTTCTTCCCTGCCTTCAGTGAGTAAGGCTTTCTATATACATTTTTATTCCCATCATTTTACACGTGTCATTTTATGTACTATTTTTCCACAGGTAGTGTTGCCATTATCATTACATTACGTATCCACAGCGTTTATGCTGAGCTTGTACATGTCACGTATAATAATGGAGGTAGTGGGATACCCGGTACACCGTGTAAACCTTGACAGTAAGTCCACACCACAGGGGGTAAACACATTAGTAAAGCAGACACACCGGCTGACCGGGCGAAGGAGGAGAATGAGAAACAGCATGCCAGAGTGAGACAGAACTAGTGCTGCTCTTCTGCCCTACCCGATGTGATTATGAGAGGCCCCAGCACACAGAGGAACAGCAAAGCTAGATACCAACCGACCCAGAGTTAAGAGGTCTGCCTACCTAACTTAAATTTTTTTTTCCGAAGCTCCATCACACTTAGATCTTCCAGACCTTTCCGAGAGGGAGGATTAGTTCTGCTGCCCCCTGCTTCAACTTTAATCATGATGGATGAGACTCCGTCACACCGAGGGGGAGGAATTGATGCGTGCCACTTATATGAATATACCAAACACAAGTACGACTCATCCTAACGTATTACATCTACCAGGCCCCACAATCATAGATGGCTACAGGATTTGTTTCCTATGGAAGGGACAGTTACATACACGTATTTCCTGATGCTCCAGTCCCAACTTCCTCATACTACTTGTAGTATTTACGTATCCCGAGGAAGGGTCAAAACCAGCATGTTATTCACAAGTGCAACGGAATCGCTCCCAGCCTAGTGGGTGGTTCTAGCATGCGAACCAAGCATGGTATCCAAGCAGCCGCTGCATCACGTCAGCCTCCCCAATGCACCCGGCAGACAGCGTGTTGCCACAGCCACGAAGCTGCCCGAGGAAGGCCAAGTGCCACCGAGTGCCCAAGACCATATAGCAGAACACAAGGGTAGATTCTCCCACCCCAACTCGCTCAAGGCAGATGTCACAGAACAACATCACACCTCCCATTCCAGCCCAGGCATGGGCCGGCTGAGCGCACAATATAAGACCATGCGCGGCCGAAGACGCAAGTTGTATTCTCCAGTAGCTCACCTTAACACTTCTGTGCTGGGATTGTCTACTGACCATAGACCCTCACAGTCTTTTCCAAGAGCTTCCAGTTCTTCAACGACCACCCACCAGTGGCTGCCACCACCAACGGCCAGAGACTTCTACCAATTCGTCCTGAAGCTCCAAAGACTTCAAGCACCATTAGCTTCCAGAAGTCTTCAACACAGGAAGTCTGCTCGACTACACTCTACACTTCCGCTGTTGACCTTCCTAAATCAACTTGCGGCTACTTGCTGGTAAAAGGCAACTACAACCACTGACCTTCTAGTAGTGGCCCTCATTGTTAGATCTCTTCTAGACACCCCAGGTTAGAGTAAGTGCATCAGAGTTGTTTTCATGGCCATCAAGTTCATTCTATACTTGGTTAGTCTAGGAGCAGGTCACCTCCACCTGTTAAGCATAGCCTACTTCCATTCTCACTCTGCAGTAGTAGATACGAGTCACCAGTATTTATTAATTATAATAAATACCATTTTTTAAATCCTATACTGAGAGTAAGTTTGTTTAGAGTTAAATCCTGTCCGCTACTAGGAACTCTACTTCTAGACGGAGCAAGCATGCGACCGGGTGTAACAATATTACGAACCATAGTGTAGGACTACAGATCCCCGTCAGATATCTGTATGTCAATACACACACCACTTTCGACTGCTATCCGTTCTGTACACCCAGGTGTACAGAAAGGTAGAGCCCCAACCACTAGCTACACCTTCATCAGGAGCAGGACAGCCACCTCAGGTTGTATCGCTGACCAGAGCACTGAAGGTGCTGGCAGGGATATTTGCCTGGGGCTGGAGTGCCCGACTGTACTCACCCTGACAGTAGTAAGAAGACTGCCCATACGACCTACCGCTCTATGTTTGTGCGCCAAGGTGCACCAGGTTCGCACAGTCGACTGCTGTTGGGCTTTACACTTAGTAAGGGTACTGTTGACTGCTTGCACCGATAGAAAGTAAGTTAAGTGTCAATACCTCCTCTATACCATGTGGTATAAAGCACAGTACTCGAAGGGAGGAGGAGGAGGAGTTCTTTACTGCTAAACGAGTGGGTAACAATCACCTATCCACACTTGGTGGAGAAACCCTAAGGGAACGTGCTCAATCTGCCCATCACATGGAGAGGCAGTCATCTTCAGCCAGCACCTCAGTTTATTTCGCATCACACACCAGATGTGGCACAGAGCCACCTCCTGCAGTACGTGCCCTGGTCACTGGGAATGACACTAGGTTGGGCGTAGCCAACTCATTCTTCGGAAGCAGTGCATCCGCCGCCTGGAGCCAGAGATACCTCGCCTCTCCATACAGCATCTAGTCAGCCTGCAGCACCCAGGTGACTGCTAGCCCCAGCCGACCTGCACCTACGCCATAACCCAAGAGATCAGTGAGTAATTGCCCTGGTAAGTCCGCCTTACCTTTGAGGGCTAAGGTAGTACCCAGACATATTGCAGTGCTGACCGTAGCTGACTTTGTGCCTAGTCGACAGCCAACCCGACCAGTGTTAGTCTCCAGTATGCAAACCACTCAGCCTACGTAACTGTGTACCAGAGCACACCTTACCAGTGCTCACCAAAGTAGCTGTGACTAGTCTTAGCGACACGCGTCAACCTATACTGAGCCAGGTGCAGGCGACCTGGTCCTAGGTTAACAACGGCAGGGTATACAAGGGTTATGTAACTAACTTGAACTGATACTACTCCAACTGTGTGGTGCCCAGAAGGGGCTGCAGTGTCTTAGTGTGTAGACCACGTTTGCAATGGTAAGGATCTTCAGCACAGTGTGCGGCGAAGACAGGCTGGTAGAAGTAAGGCTGCGGTGCAGGTGAGGTGGAAGGATATCTGCGGCAACGAGTTGCGGTGGAGTCCAAGGAACGGAAGGTTCCATTAGGCACGAGCATACAGTGAAAGAACAGGGCAGGCTGGTCACAATCTCCAGCAAGGCATGCAACGGAGAAAATGAAGACCGTTCACGAGCTGATGTGCGACCCGCTATTTATACTTTGGCTGGTGTACCCCTTCAGTCAGTTGGAGAGCAATGATCATTGCGAGGGTTTAGCTGTAGCATAGTTTCCTCTAGGCATGACGTCAGCGGACAGCTTGGAGATTGAGATATTGCAGAATGTATTGGTAAACCCATCTGGCGATGTACTGTTGTACTAAATGCCTTGGATGCATAGCCTCGGTGGCTCTGCTGGTGAATAATACAATCTTCAGGCTAGAACATCCATTCTTACTGTCTGTAGACAGTGCAATTTGAGGTCTCGTGATGCGTGGTAACAACAAAAACTCGGTAGGAATCACCCAGTAAGACTTGCTCACTGATGAGGCAAAGTCGTTTAATCATTGTTAAAAAACATAATGCATCAACATGCTGCCACAAATATTTGTACAACTTGTAAATATCAACCGTTAAACCTAAATGTTCATAAATCAGCACACTGATTGATGGCATAGGAATAGTTTTAAATGCTGGAGGCGGCACAAGTTATATGAAGGTGCTGCCAGCTTTCATTGTCCACAATCCAGTCATGGAGTAACTTTACTATTGCACCATATCTCTAAAAAAAATAATTTCCAGGAGCTTAGCTAAGGCAACTCTCCAACTGATGACCTGTATGTGTTCTGCTATTAGGGTGTAGTACCTCAACATTGTTGCCTTTGTTTGCAATTATGTCAGCACAGAACAACATAGACTGCAATTACTGCTGACATGTCTTTAGCAACAATAAACAAAGACCACTGTTCCAGAGTTTGGAGGGCCACAGATTAGCAGTACAACACCCTCATCACTTTACAGTGGCTCATGTCTATTGCTACTGGAATGATGGTCTGAGGAACCATCACATATATTGTTCACCACTAGTAGAGATATGAGCAGTGCTGCAGTCAAGGGTATACTGGTATATGTCGTATTCCATCTGCTTAACCTAACTCATTGCAGTAAGACTTCTGCATTTTTACACAAATTCTGTTTTGGTTTCATTTTTTATTGTACTGCATAATTTTATCTAATTTATAAAAGTAAATACTTTATTGTAACTTTATAAAACAATAACATAGTCGTATTGATCCATTTTGTGTTTTAATTCAAAAACATTATATCACAGAGATAATGAACATGAATCTACATCACTACCAAACTACAAATTGAAATGCATTCACTTAACTACAACATGAACAGAGCACTAGTGTACCACCAATGTATGTTGCTGTACCTTACATTCAAAACACGCATGCTAGTGCAAGCTATCAAAATATTATTTTGTTTATGTGTGATAATTTTTCGAGTTGATTTATCATTATACACAGTGCTGTAGTCAAATGAATAGGTGGGTCTATGCCTGGGATATATCGTACCCTGACTTATGAAAATGTGAAAATTTTGGGACTTCAGTACTGGTCCCAGTGTCACTGAATGCATAGCTGCTAACTAGACAACCTGTGGCCCTGTGCACTACATTTTCTAGACGAGTGCCCAGGTGCCAGTTTCAAACAAGTTACGGTCGCCCACACACAGTCTTGGAGTGTTTAAGTCATGTTTCAACACTTCCATTACCTGCCCAATCACAGTTTTGTTATTTTCAAACAGGGTCCAGATGGGATAAAAGCTTCCAGCTTCCTCAAAGTTGACAAGGGCCATGATTTCGAGCATAATTGACAACAACTATGCAAAAACCTGTTGCATGATAACATAGGAAATCTGTTTCATTCCACATCTCTTAGTATGGAGATGTTTTCAGACACAAGGTATATGGTGAGGAACTAAAGATGCCCTTCCATGTCACTGGTGTGTCGAACATTGTTTAAATACAAAAATATATTATAATCACTTAATTTTTTCTTTGCAAGACCACACTAATAAAATATAGCTTGATTCCAGTATTTAATATTCAGTGTGCAGTGAGTGTAAATGGCATGTTTCGAGTAACTGCGTAATTTTGTTTGTATCAGATCATCAAGGCACTCCATAAACACAGCAAAAATCATCAAAAGGAAAGAAGTAATAAAGTACATTTTGTAAGTCTAGCACTCACTACCAATAGGTTGCAGTTCACCTGTTTTGTTGAGACGAGCCAGGTCTTCCACGTTCACTTTCCTAGTGCCAACATCCTTCTTATAAGCATATGGTGCAAAATATGTCCTGTTTGTGAACTTGTTATGCTCCCAGTACATCCCAGAAGACCAAATCTTGGAATCACCAAGAATTAGCGCAAGTGTTTCTCCAATCATCTGATCTTCAGACAAGGGGCGGTCCACGACACGCTTCCCAGAATAGACTTCTTTTGGATCAGCAATCTACAACATTTCAGAAATAAAAGAAAACATACTGCATAAATTGTTTTCAGCTGCTCAAAAGGTGGCAGTTCATTGTAGTCGCACTACTTTAACTTGTTTCTTGTCAACATTTATGAAGCTTAGTTATAATCTATTACTACTTGTTTCAAACTGTGATGATACTTCTTTGGCTGAAAGCTCAACAATGAAGATTTAATAGATGGTGTTTTATGCTTCATTACAAATAAGTTACTTTTTCTAAAGTACATTCTTCTTGTACAACTGATACAACACCAATATAAAACCCTGGGAATAACCAAAAATCATGACATGCAGTGGCAAAGCGTGACATTGTAGATAGGGGAAGTGCTACACAGATCTTGTAAACAACCCACCTTCCAAAAACCTCTTTTCCACCATTTCATCAGTGGTGGATGTAATTATTTTTCCTAGAGAATTTTTTCAAGACACCATGCATGTTTATAATTGTTGAGTAATTATTTGTGTGTGTGTGTGTGTGTGTATGTCTCTGTATCTGTGTGTGTGTGTACGGGTGTATATGTATGTATGTATATATGTATGTATGTCTCTGTATCTGTGTGTGTGTATGTATGTATGTCTCTCTCTGTATCTGTGTGTATGTATGTATGTCTCTGTATCTGTGTGGTGTGTGTTGTATGTGTGTGTATATGTATATATATATAATATATATATATGAATGAATATATGTGTCAGGTATCAGACATCTGATTCTTACTGCACTGGCAAACTACACATGACCCAAGCAACGCAATACTCAGTTATATAAGGAACTCTTAGAATATAAAACAATTATTACATTAATTTTTATATATCAGCTTGATTCTGCAGTTTTTTATGGAGAAAATGATGATTGCATCATCGTTGAAAGATGGTCTGGGAGACAGTTTCTGCAGTATTTTTGTTGTCTCATCTAGAATGAGTACAACGAAAGCAGCTACTAATATTTCATTCTTAATTTCACTTATCATTAAATCAGTAAATGAAATATAGTATCATTCTGAATATCACTGGACAAACCAGTAATGACAGTAGAATTCTCCAAGTCAATTTTAGCAGAGTGTCATACTCAGCCAGTTCGTTTAGAAATGCTATATAATTCTCTTTGTTGAGCGAAGTAGCAGACTCGCCATGACTGCAGAAAGCCAGTTCTTGTTTGACCAAAAAAACATGTCGCTCTTATTAAATGGCTCACGATCCGCCTGTTTTTCCTCACCTTCTCATTACGCTTTTCAATGCTAATCAGATATTGACTGCTTACTACACATACAATATGTGTTTTGATAAACTGTTTCAAGTTCTTTTAAAAACACAATACAGTTAAAAGACTATTTGCACTGTATTTCTTATTTCTGTAGCTTATTTAAATCATTAAACCCTACTGTATTCCACACCAATTTTTCTTTTGATAATAATAAAGAAGGCCAGCAAAAGTTTCATAAATTTCTTGTAGCCACATAACAATGTGATATATTCATATGCATGTGGATGAAAATGTAAAGTGAAGGTTTTTGTTTTGGTTGTTATTTCTAGGGCAATAATAGGCCTGCCTCTAACAATTATTTTATGTATCTCTTCAAAAGATAGAACATTGAATGGAATGTTTACCAGTTTTTATATGATACATGCAATTACTCACGTAAGAATTTTCTAAGATGGTTGCTACGTTTTTACCTGAACATTCAGGACGTGACATATCGCTGGAGTTCATGGTTTTTGCATGGAAGCTGTTTTCACAATAGCATTACATCTACAACTTGGCACAATATGGAGGTGTATTTTGTCCAGGAATGCACACTAACACGAGTTTAAAGTTTGTATTTAAAATATACAAGCTCACTTTTTACATTACTAGACACGACAGGCAAGACAGCTTTCAGCCTAGGGAATTTGGCCCGTCCACCCATTCAGTTCATTTCTGTGTCCACAGAGTGAGACACCAGTCAGTTGGAGTTAAAAGAGGCAACAATTTAAGTAGTAAATAAAAGTTATCATATTAGTTTTGTACTTAAGCAATGAATCGTAATACATTCTGCATTAACAAAAAACTATTATGCTACTATATAAATGCAAAAGTGTCTATGTTTGTTGTTTGTTTGTCCTTCTTTCATGTCAAAATAGAACAACGGATCAAAGTGATTTTTTGCACAGATATAGCTGGAATTTCAGTGTGTAACAGGCTACTTTTTATCCCAGGAAAATATCTCAAACGGTTCCAAAAATTATGATTAGGGATGTACATAGGTACTGAATTAAACTTTTCTTAGGATTAATTCATAAAAAAGCTCAGTTATGCAAGGGAAGCGCTGCTTCCATAGCTTCCATGGACCACTTCGCCACTGATGACATGGATATTAAATTCAGGAAATGTGTGTTTTCTATAGAAAGGGAGTTCCAAGTGCCCTAACTGATTAACTTGTTCTTCGTATAAGCGACACTCAAGACCTCGCTATTAAGAGCTACCCAAATTTCTTCACTCTACTTTAACATCTCAACTTTCCTAACATCATGATGATGATATGAATGACCGTAATTTTACGTATTTTTAGTAAGTGTTAAATGTGTGAGTTGTTTTACATAGATTTAGTATAAAAGATGTTTTATTTTGACCTTTATACTGCTTAATAGTGAGAAATTGTTAGTTTTAATGTAAACTTTGTCTATGCAATTGAAAGTGTTTTGTCAGCCAGATAGTTTATTATAATGGTTTCTGTTAAGCATGATACACCAGCCAGAAAGTAACAACCTTTTGTTTCTGTTAGGAATAATGCTGTAAAATAAAACATTCCTAAAACATTCTAAATGTAGTTGCCTTGATGGAAGGAAGAAAGTAAAGGCGGCCTCCAAAACTAATTTAATATTCTAATTGCAAGTTCGTCATATGTTAATAAGTTAATACAGTCAAATATTAGAATAATATAAGAATAATAAAATTTAATTAATTGAAGCTAAGAAGACAAATTTTCAAGTTAAGTAATGAGCCCGAAGAGGATGATTCCATCTCCAAAGTCCACTTAAGGTTGATGACAGGACAAACAGAAGATAAGCTGCAGATTCTAGAGGCGACACATTTAAGTACCAGAAGACGTTTCCAGCCGAAACGCAGGAAGTCTAAGATGTTACTGAGTTTGGAGGATCGACTGCCTCCATCACAGACATCTGAAGGACTAGCCTGGAGTTCGACGCCATGGGTTCAGCTGAGCAGAACATCATAGGTATGCCTGCTGCATGCTGAGTTGGATTCGACGCTGACGTTCCTAGTTTCATGAAGAGGTGTAAGGCCACTGATCACCCGCAGAACCAGATGCAGAGGAAAGGTGGTGCTGCACTGCTGTTTTCAACGACAGCTAAGTTTTTGCCCACAAAATCAGCTACTGACTGCTTATCCCTGTAAGAAAAACACTTATCATATTGATAGTTTGGTAGATGTATAGCGGTAGTTCTCTGGCTGTTGTATCGTTGCTTTGATCTGGCTTCAATTTAAATAATTAATGATAGTATAATTTTGAGGTTCTAGTGTTCACATGTTTTTTTTTCTTGTGGTACGATAGTTGGTAATTTATTTCTAAACTGAGACTGGTATGTTATCTAAATATCAAGAGATTTTGTTAGTAAACCTCCTAAAACTGAAACTAATCTTGGTACTATTTTAATTTGTCTTAATTTAATCTGTCATGAGTGATTTTTAAAGTGTTTCTCTAAATTGATTTTTCAAAGGCTTAATTTTCAACAGAAATTCAATTTTCCCATAGCCAAGTCATAAAACACACTTTCTTTTATTACACACATATTTGGATATCTTTGCATATTCCAACTCCTAAAAAAAGTAGTGTGGCAGTATTGTGTGCTGTTGCATGTTATTTCTGGCACCAACGCATAGGCCAGTAACACTTAAGTGTCACATTACATATTTTCTTGCGCCTATACGTGTGGCAATATTAGGTACTACCAGCAGTTGCCACATTGTGCCGCTTCATATGCATATGTAACATTGTAGAGGTGTTACATTACATATTTTCTGGCGACCCAACTAAAGGGCCACCAAATTTAATTCTACACTTCATGAAATAGTTTTCTGTTTGTAAGAATTATTTTAAAGAAAATTTCCATAGAGTAATCAATACAAACTGTTAGCCTTATATTTTATGAGCAGAGCAGAGAGAACACGATACTTTCTCAGGGATATAAAATCCATAGATTGTAAGAGTTTGACATTTCGCACATAGAATAATGTTACACCCCTGTTTTTCGGGTAGGTTAAATTTTTTGGGATTGTTCATATTTTGTTAGGATCGTTGGGTATCGCAGTTTTCTTTGGTTTTAGGCAGTATCCCTTTTGGTTTTTTGTTCAGATATACCCCGGAGGTTAGAAGTTGAGGTTGGGCTGGTGTTGTTTTGGTTCAGTTGGAAATAGTTTTTTTAGTTTTGTCATGTTTTGGGTTTGAATTTGAGAGTTTGGTAAAATTCTAGTTTTTTTTCTCCAGGTTAAGCTTTTGTTTACTTAGGCCCCTTTCTGGATTTAAATTGGTAGATGTTTTGTTGGTTGGGTAACTAGTAGTCTTTTTCAAAAGACCAAGTTACAGCCAGTTTGGCTGGGGTAGGTTCTAGAACACTCGGGGTTCGTGCATTCACGTGTTGCTATCGTGGGCTGGAGCAGAGCGGATTTTTCGTTCTGTCAGCTGGGCGCAGGAAGTGTTCACATGCGCATCGGATGACCGGGTGGGAATGCGGCGTAAGTGGCTAGCCGGCGGGAACCAGACTTGTGGATTTCTGAAGTGGCAGATGGCTGAAGGATGGCCGTGCGTCGACTTTAGAGCACCCGAGGGGAAAAAGGTAGGAAGCTGAAGCACCGTATGGGTGAGACGGGGGGGGGGGGGGGGGTCGGCGGCGAGATTTCGCTGATGAAAACCCAGCGACAGCAACTCGTGATGTGGGTGGCACGTCAGGTCGTACGGGACACATGCGCATCGAGAGGAGTCATAGCTGAGCCACCGACCCGAGGAGACGCAACAGTGTCATCGCCGGAGTGACTTCGCTTAGACAATCTATGAGGTCAGAGGAGTCTCTGTGATCGTCCAATATGTAGTCAGATAAGTAACAATTACTTTTTTTTTTTTTTTTTTTTTTTTTTTTTATGTAGTTGTGTTGAGGTAAATTAAGGTTTTCGCTCCGTTTGCACTAAAAGGTGAAGTAAGGATGCATAGTTGAGTTGTCCCTACTATGAGCTATGTTATGCAAGTATGAGTGTTGACAAGGGCATCCAGGCTGTCTGGAGTAATAAATGTCTGGTGGTGAAGAGTTTTCAGCCCCCTATTGTTCTATTGTTGTATTTTGATGTAATTCAATTAATGATTGTGAGCAATATTAAGAGGAGCATCCCTAGCTGATAAAGATAATGGAGGTTTATCTTGTGTTGATGTGTAGACATTTGGAAACGACAAGAATTTAAGTGGTTTTTCTAGTAAGAGATCAGGTGGTTGTTGTTGATGTTCCTTCTCCCCCACCCCCTTTTTTGTAATGTATGGTAATTCGCTGAGTAAACTTATGACATGTTAAATTAGACCTTGAACTGTTTTTGTTCCTCCCTCCTATCCCCTTTACAATACAATGGCAGAAACTCGCGACTGCACAGATATGACAGCACAGGAAAACATAGAGAATACACTGACAAGCAACTTATCAGACACCAAGCATATAACTGACCAAACTCCTGCAGTTTCTAGCCCACCGCAAATGTCAGTAACAGAACAATTCAAGGTTTTGTTAGAGCAAATAACACAACAGTCTAGTAGAATGCAGAAATTTGAAAAGCGAATGTCACAACAAATGACACGGCAGTCGTTAGATCGGTCTCGCGAAAGGCAGGTGGATAGAGAACAAATGTCAGCTTATTTTGATCACAAATTCAGTGAAATCAAAGAACATCACACAATTGAACCAGTCTATGACTGCGCAATTCACGCAAGTACAGCAGGCCATAGAATCTGTAAACCAAAGACTAGAACATACAACCGAGAGTTTGCACGAGGAAATCACGACGTACCGAACTAGGATCGGCAGTAGAGAAATACGAACCATGTTTCGCAACTTGTGAACAGGAAAATGCATGCAACCAGGTTGAAGAGCCGACACAACTGATAACTGATGAGGTAAATGATGTCAGGTCTACAGACAAATTGAGGCTACGTGAAACTAATGCTAGTACGATGTCCGCAGAAAAGAGTGACAATCTAGTGTCTAGTTCTGATAGACTCGACGGACTTGAACACGATCGCGTCACGAACAACACACCCGTCATGTTCTCGAAGAATGTCCTATATCGCCACCAAAGCAAAATGTGGGCAGACAAATTTCTAGCGTTGGGCGAAGCTTAAAAAAATTTGAATTCAAATAGAATATTTTTAGTATTTGACTTCGTATTCAAATTCAAATTTTTTTTTCGAACTTTGAATCACTACATAGCAAAACTGAATTAACGGGGTAAAAACCTATTTATATTACCGTATTTACCCGAAAGGAAGATGAGGTTTTTTGACAGAAAAGGAATAGAAAAAATAAGGGGTCATCTACTATTCGGGGTCATCTTCAATTCAAAACCTAGGACCACAAATACCATAAATGTATGACACTGCTAGTTCAGTATTTAAGTTTGTGTTACATGCACAACAATACTACAGATTTCTATTCATAATTTTTTACTCAGAAAGCAGTTAATACTCCAAAATTGGTATGCCATGAAACAGAGGATTTTAACAAATGCTTTCCCTGCTTAAATACCATGTGTCCTATTGTTGGACATATTTTTGTAGTGCTCAGACTGTACATGTCATATTTGACGAGAGAGCTCTTATTTGATGTCGCCCAGAGACATAAATGATTGGTGGTGGTGGTGGTGGTTGTGGTGGTGGTTGTGGTGGTGGTGGTGGTGGTGGTGGCGGCGGCGGTGGCGGCGCGGCGGCGGCGGCCGCGGCGGCGGGTGCTGTGGCAGCAGTAAGAAGTAATAAGTAGTAGTAGTAGTAGTAGTAGTAGAGACCGCCAGGTTCTAATTCACTAGGCGAATGACATCATGATGGGGATGGTCTAAAAATAGATTTGCAGATTAATGGCTAATCTGATTAATGGACTAATCCTAATCTGATTAGTTTTCAAATGTCTGCAAAGAGGAAGCGCTTTGTTGGAAGCAAAATGACTCAAGTCACGAACATAACACCCACAAAAGTTTTACAGTATAATAAAGATACTGCTACCATACAACCATGTTAGACACACCTATTTCATTGTGATTTGCTTTTCTTTAAAAATAAATAAAATATTTCATATTATTCATATAATAGTATTTCTTATTGAAGGATTTGTCATACATTCATTAAAAATACTTTCAACATAAATCATTTTTTCAGTTCTTCACAGGGGTAGTCTTGAATTCAGGTTCAAATATTTTACCCTCAAAAATATTTTTTAAGGAAGGGGTCGTCTTAGATTCAGGCTCATCTTCTTTTCGGATAAATGTGGTACTAAACACTTCAGTATATTTGAAAACGTGATTCGACACCTCAGATTTTAATTGGTATTATATGTTTATTTTCCTCGTGTCCAACAGAGTATTGCATTATGGTGTGATAAATAGGAGATTAAACTGTGAGTTTTACAGACTTAACTGCTGTGAAAAGCGTGAAATTGAACACACTGTGATTCAACTCTCACTTCTCAGTAATGTAATTTTAAAAAATACGGGAAATTGTTAATAAAGTACAAGTTGGGTTTTGTGTGAGAAGTATTGTACAGACTCAAGTTTAGTTGAGAACAATTGATTGTTCCACCTCCTGACAGACAGAATTAAAAGTTCATCACATAAGCAAAATCAATTTTGTACTTCATATATTATGTAATGTTAAAACTATGTATTTATTGCGAACATGAATGAAAACTGGTTGTAAACTTGCACTATTATGAAGCTACGGTGAACCGTGCGCACTGAATTTGTTTTGTATGCAAACGATATCTATAAGGTGTAAGTATCGATTGATGGTTGATGTGGGACGTGAGTTTCGATACACATAACCTAAATATTCACGTAAAAATAATCAAGTGCACAATGAATATTTAATTCAACCTAAAAGGTTTAACTATTTTACTGATATCTAACATGGTGTTTTTTAATGTGTTTGGTTAAAACTATTTGTAACACACCTACAAATTGTCTTTGTTTCTCATTCGGAGTGTGTTGGTTTTTGTGTGCTGTGGTCACTCGTCGACATGTTGACAAATTCCAAACATAGCCAATTTCCTATGAGAAAAATATAATTAATTTACTTAGCTACTTTTCATTTAGTTATCTATATATGACTTAGCTTCGTTAGCACAAAGATTTGGTATGTTGCATTGATAACCTGCCTGATGAGACTTGGCTTTGATCGAATGTTATTTACTAAGTATAGTAACCCACAAACTTCTTCACCTAACCTAAAATATTTTTTCCAGAATGCCCCCAGGAGATTTAAGTTTGCCGTCCGAATTTTTCCTGATGGCAAAATTCCATTCCTGCGCACCACTTATACGTACACAAAGTAATAGAACCATATTATATTGAATCACACTGTTAAGATACACAACTTGAATAAAAGTACAAACTGGGGTGTAAACACATGAGCACAACAATTAATTATTTTGTTTTGTATGGTCCATACTTGTTGAAATAATGTTTTGTTTCTTATTTAGTATTATGTTGCATTTAGGTCAAGAAATATGCTGATGTAAAGAAAAATGATTCTTTTTGTAATAGGTATGCTACTTTTAAATATTCCTTCAACCTGGATTAATTTTCAGTGTATTGAGATTTGTTTAGGATGAAAGGCAATGTGTGTGCTTACATGGTAAAAAACTTTGACGATTTTTTTTGCAAATCAGTAGAAAACATTTCTTTTTGGTATGCCTTTTACCTAGCTTGTAAAAATGAATATAGGTAGTTATTAATTTTCAAAAAAATAATAATTGGTGCAATGTGTACTTGTCAACAAAACACTTTGAATTGATATTCGATTCAATATTCAATTTGAATTCGTGAATATTTAAAAAAAATTAGCTTCAAATTAGCTTCGAAATTAAATTTCCAGCTTCACCCAACCCTACCGAATGCTCATTTTTGAAGACAGATCCGATGATAAACCAACTAATTTCCTGATTGAGTTTGACAATTATTCCAATTTGTTCAGTTTGAAAGTCAAGAAACAAATACTGTCATTCAGGCAGTTTCACAAAAGACAGTACACAATATTCACGAAAGGAAACACAAGTCCATGTTCACCGCATTCGCCACACCGCCATGAAAAAGGGTATGCAGACGAAACAAGCAAAGACTACCTTGAAAATCAGTTCCACATATCCCTATGATCCCAACGTATCTGCCTATTCCTTTCAAGCAGTTACAGTTTCCGATGAAGGCATCATTTGCTCTCACAATAACAGGAGCAAACTTTCAAATTTGTGAGAATAGATTTGGGCAAGGCATATTTTTTCCTACTTACGAAAAATAGTTACTTTGAAGATTATACTCCTCTGTAGTGTTAAAGTAAATTTAATAAAACCTATGAAGAAAAATAATGAACTAAGTTGTGGGTGGTTGCTATTTAAAACAATATGTTAAAATTAATTTTCTGACTTTAAACTGTACTCATAGAGAAATTTTTTTAATTACTTTTAAGATGTCAATTTGAAATTTTGTAATAAAAATATTATAATAAAGCCTATTAATGGTATTAGTATTACTTATATATAATAGATGCCCAGCGAAGCGGACAAGGGTACTGCTACATATAAATATGGGCATATAAAATTATTTTCAATTTATTTTGAACATAATTATGTATAAAAAAATATGGGAATATAAAATAAATTTATATATTTATAAGATAGGAATACACATAATTATGTATATAAAAATATACAAATATGTATTTATATAAGATAGGAATATACATTATGTATAGAATAAATTTTATACCTGCGTGTTTTCTTCCGAGGCCAACGAGTATTGGGTTTTTTTTCAGAGTGCTCCCATACCGCAAAGATGAATTGCGAATACGAAGGTCTGCCTTTCATCTTTGATGGTCATGGAGCAGTGACCTGCATTATAGCAAACTAAATTCCTACATGAATGATTGAGTCCTACACCAGAGGTAAAATTTACAAGTCCTAGCATGGGGTAGAATGGATGTGGCCAGGTTAAAAAATATTCTCAGAGTCCTACACAATATAAAAATATATTTTAAGTCCTACCTACACAAGGTGGAACGAAAGAAAGAAAGAAAGAAATGAAAAAAAAAATGACTAAATGCATTTGTACAATTCTTACATGATGGTTAGGTTATATCAGTTTAGGTTATGTTAGGTGCAGTTAGGTCAAGTTGATACTG
The DNA here is from genome assembly GCA_029891345.1 of Dryococelus australis. NCBI lineage: Eukaryota > Metazoa > Arthropoda > Insecta > Phasmatodea > Phasmatidae > Dryococelus > Dryococelus australis. Next base: position 99,076,512 of record CM057000.1, read on the forward strand.
AAGTGAAGTTAGGTTAAACGAAGTGGATGTTGAATAAAGCTGAGAAATTAGTGACTAAATGGAAAATATTCAGAAGTCCTACATGAGTGGGGAAAGCTATTCAGAGTCCTGATCGGATGGTGCTACATTGAATATCATCATAGGCCTCCTCGCGAGTGAGCAGTATAGATAGTGAGTTATCCAGCGTCTGTTCATTATAGCTCGAGAATTAGTCAGTCAATAGCTTGTCAACCAGCATTGACCAGGCGCCATACGACAAATGGCTGATAATACTGTATGCAATGAACGTGATGAGTTATCTGCAAATATAAACTAATATATTCATGCCTCATACAATTGGTGAACAAATGTAATTTCTATATATATGGACAAGGGCACAAACCAAAAGATTGTGAAGGATGATGGAGGTGGAGGTAGTACTGATTGTGGTGCTGATTGCAAAAGATTGTGGAAGTGGAGATTAGGATTGTGGTGCTGATGTTTGGATATGTCAAATTTTCTTAAGTGGCTGAAATAATGTTAGACATGTAGGACATATGTGTGCTTAGGATAAGTATAATTTTTATCTGCACTATGGTAGGTAAGGTTATGTTAGGTTATTTCTGATTTTTTTTTGGCCTTTTATAGATTAAAGTAGGTTAGGTTTTTTTGAGCTTTAGTAGGTTAAGTTATGTTAGTTTGACAGATGGCAAGAATGTTTTTTTTTTGGAGGTTGGTCTGGAATATAAATTTTCTTGATATGGTTGGGCGATATGTTTTTGCAGTATATCTGTCTTGCGATTGTTGGTGTATGTCGAATAGTGTGGACAGTATGTGTGTGTCTGTGAGTCCTGTAATGCTAAGGCATGCTTCAGTTATAGTAAGAGGTATGAACAATGAGCATATTTTGTCTGGTAGTGGTGGTAGAGCAGATGGCAGGAATGTTTGTGTTTCGGCTGGTCTGAACTCTATAGTTTCTGTAAACGCGAGTTATGATGGGTGGTATGGTACCTGTGTGCAGGTATATAAGCAGCCAGGTTCCAATTAGAAAGTTTAGTTTGACAGTGGCAGTCGTGAAACTTTGTCGTGAAGAAGAATATATATGGCATAAGGTTCTCCTTAGACTCTTACTAGCATAGTATGACTTGAGTTTCGTATTAGCAGATTATATTCACTAAGCCTACATTAAAAGTAAGCATGCACTGTAAAGACACTTCGTGAATGGTACAGAAAATTTAAGGATTCTGTTTCTATGTTTGTAGTCTGAAGTATGTAAATATATACAATTTCAAATAAAAAGTCTTCAATTTCTCCCTGGTGGTGTACCCTACCTACTTCCCCTGATATAGAGAACATGACTAGCTTGGTTTATTCATATATACATACATTTAATAAAATCTGAGTGACATACTTTTATTCCTACAAAACAGTCGAGGCAGTGAATAATTTGCAGATACTGACATTGTGTAGTATTTATCTTAAAGATAGGAGACTGGAAATGAAGTTGAGATAATTTTTTGCATTGATCTGTTGTACTGTATGTACAATTTCAGTACAACTTTAACAATTAAATAAATTTTAAAATTGGTTAAAATATATAAATTTTTAATTTGACATACCCTACTTCTATAAAAGTAAAATGGTTACTAGAAACAGACATACATTCTTGGACCTATAAATTATATTTACAAACTGAATTTCACGAGACTGTCTGCCTCCTAAGAGTTTGCAAATTATATTCACCTGTGACTATAATTATTTGTTTACTTACAGCCCAGCCCGACTTGTGAAAAAATGTGGTCTGCTGCATAATCGTTTAAAAAGAATATATAAAAACAATGTGAGTATATGCACACAACGTAATTTAATATTCAGACCCTGAGTGAAAAAAACAATGAAATGTTATAATACAGTACATTGCTTGTCTTTAAATAAATTAAACAAAAATATCTTAAAAATATTAGTACTCATAAGCCACACATACACTGATTGAAAAAAAAGTGTAACCAAATGTTTAATACATTAAAGAAATTGTATCAAGGGAATGCAGCTTCTTTGATTGGACATTTATATACAACTTTTAAGCACTGCTGTTCATGTAGTCACTCTGTAGTCGAGTGGTCAGAGTGCCAAACTTCTAATCAAGAGGTTGTGGGTTCAAATTCTGTACCTACAAGAGAATTTTTTCTTTTTTTAAATGTTAGCAGCTCTCATGGGAAAGTATAAAATTTCCATAATTTGGACTTTTTAAACCAATTTTGCATTAAAAATACATTTTTGACATATTTTACTGTATTTTTCAAATATTTTGGCATTTTTCATATAACAATTTAAATAAAATAATTCTACTTGTTTGTAAATGAGTTGAATACTAGATGTAAGATTGATTTGATAAGGCTGGTCAGCCGAGTGCCTTGCAAGCTTGTCGATAGATGCTCAAAGACTTGCGAGCAGTGTGGGAAGAGGTACCATGCAGCGGGTAGGGACAAATTTCTTAAATCCAGTATGATGGTCCTGTCATAGGATTGTATAACCAATATGACATCACGATCGTATGCTCCTTGAAAAGACAACTTTGGTGATATATAATATAGGTTTTTTTTATGAATATACAAGGTAAAACGATAGAGCATGAAAATAGAAGATGGAATAATAACCTACAAGTATTAAGCAAGCCCCAGAAATTGGCTGAGATTGTATTTCAGGGCTTGTTTTTGCACATGAGGGGCTCAGTACTTTTTTTAAGGGGAAAATGGGAAATTTTTTGCGAAAAAGACAAATTTTTGGGTTAAAACATGAAATTTTGACAGAAAAATCCAATATGGTGGCCAAAATCTGAGATGACTGCCAGAGCCAGAAGCCGGCTCCTGAGATCCTTTGTCGTGAAGGAACTGTGCTCCACTACTCATATGATGATTGTCATACATGATTGTTATAAGTTAGATTTTAAAATGGAAGGTAATTCCTGAAAAATGAAAAATGCATGGATATTATGGATACTCTGTAGTTTAATTTGTATAGTTATAGTTGTCTTAATGATGAACTTTTCAAAGTAATGTTTATTGCCATATTAGATAAGGTTTTTTTAAGCATATTTCTAGATAAGCTTTCTGTTTCGGGCATATTGTTTGTTGTTATACTGTGTATCATCATCTTCACACATATTACTGTCAAAACTGCATGCAATATTACGTAGGTACTAGTTAAAAAAAAAAAAAAAAAAAAAACTGGTAGTAAAATTGTAATCAGATATTGAGAGTTCAAATAAGGTTTTTTGGGTGTTAAATTAATGTTGTTTTACTCAGTTTGTGAAAATTTACAAAGTTCAGTATTTATGTTGGGTGTTTGGATTTAAAAAATCCTACTGTCCATACAAAACAAAAAATTAGATTGAATTACTGGTCTAACAGGTCCTTTGTTTAGAAAGATTACCTTTCCTCAAATAATAGTTTAAGGTAAAAAAAAATTTGTTTTAAAATGGATCCGGTAGACTTGTAAGTCGATGGAGTACTTGAGCATAAGGAGAAAGAAGTTTACTGATATGACCTACAATATTTTCTAATTGCACATCTGGAAGCAATTTGTTTTCCTTCCTGTTAGGGTATTTCTTGAATATACATTACACTAAATTTTTATGCACATTTATCTTATTTTTTAATACGTTGTAAGGGGTAAAGGATGAAATCAGAAAAAATATGTGTGTTTAGGGCATGTTAGTTTTTGGTTTGTGTGGAAGTGTTTCCAGGAATTTTTGACTACAATGCTATCACTACTACAGTACCTTCGTCTATTAATAAATTTAATTAAAATATACTCTGTCCTATTTATTTCTAGTGGCTCTAATGAAATTCACAGAAATGCCATTCGTACTTACCCCCAAACCATAGGTGTAAATACCCAACGGTAAAAAAATTATAAAACCAATTACAAGGAAATAAAAAATTGTTTAAGTTATTAAATTTATTACCTACCCCTGAAAAATTACCAACTACTAATTTATAATATGTTGATCTTATGGCTAAATTCTAAAAACTGATCATATAACCAACATCTAAAATACAGACCTTACTTACAGCTCAAGAATGCTGTTTGTATTACCTCCTTCCAAAATGTAAACGCTCCAAACTTCACAAAAATTTACCTTTATTCCTAGTGCAGGAATACTTACTCTACTACGTACTTCGTAAACACTGTCTCTAATAATCACACCAAAGACACAGAAGCTGTTATCAAAAATATTTACTATCAAATTCAAAAAGGTTAAATGAATATAGTACACATTGTATACAAAGAAATACTGTACATTAAATTACACATTACAACCTGCTTAACCCATTTAAACCCAATGCACACAAAGGTTATTTAGACCAGTACTGCACACTGCAAGGCCCAATTCCCAATGAAAATCTCTGTGGGTTGATAAATTGTAAACAGTGTAACTGTTTCAGGTTATGAATGGTTCTTATTTCTATAGGCCAACACAAAATCTACAGCTAATTGGATGTGATAACAAACAAGTGCCATGATGACAAAGTACAGCACACACAAAAAAAAAGTCATATCTACAACAGGCAAGGAACACCCGACGACACAAGATGTGATAAAAATAATGATTTTTTTTTCTTTCAATTTTGACTATGAAGGATCGTTCAGATAATAATAATAATAATAATAATAATAATAATAATAATAATAATAATAAGAATAATCTGGTGTTAAGGTTTGTGTGTGCTCTTTAATATTTTTATGAACAATATTAATATTGTCCATGTGATAAGTCACTCTAGTGCTCTTCTCTATGCAGATGATCTAAAGATTTATAGAAATATTAAAGACACTGGTAACTGTGTAATGATGCAAGAAGATATTTTATTCATCAATAATTGGTGTAAGGTTAATGCAATGCAACTTAACACTAATAACACCCTCTGCATTTCCTTTTCTCATAAAACTAACATAATTACCCATAAATACTATGCCATTGATGTCTTAATAAAGTAGATCACGTGCGTGATCTCAGGGCTAATCTTATATTCTAAGTTATATTTTTGTGTGCATATTGATAGTTTAATTACTAATGTTAGTCGTACAATAGGGTTAATTAAATTTATTCCTTATTTTTCTTCAATCCCAGAATCACTATTATGTTTATATTATTCATTAGTACGATCCAAACTAGAATACTATTCAGTAATATGGAATTACATTACATTAACTAATGCTAATAGACTGGAAAATATACAAAAAAAGATATTTAAACTAATCGCTACTAGATTTCCTTCCCAAGTAGATTTTAATTATATTAACGTGCTTTCTAGATTCAAAACATTACCTTTAAAACTACGTAGACACATCAATGATACACTATTTTTAATTACTCTTTTCTTGCATATATTTCCTGTACAGCAGTTCATAGGAATGTAGGTTTAAAACTTCCTGCTTATACCCATAGATCAATTCATACATTCTCTAAATAAAATATTTAAAAAAATTTAATTAATAGATGAGTAATTAATTTCAATAAGTATTTTTCGCAATTTAATCCATTCTTGGGAAGAAAAATTACTTTCAATGATCTGCACAAATATTATACCAGTAAGAGTTTTTAATGTTATACTATCTTGATAGATTATAAATCCAATTACCAGGTTCAATTCACTACTCTCTTAAATTTTGTCATGTATTAATGTGTAGTTTGTTGTACGTGTTCTGTTCGTCTATTTTTGTACTTGTTATATCTTAGTTGGTGTCTTAGTCAATGTCCATATTTATGCAATAATTGAACTAATTTCCACTAAATTTTGCATTCCTATAGAAGGCCATGTCAAGTTGCATGATTTAAATGGGGTCAAAAAATGATTTTCAAAATGGCAACTATATAAATATTTTTGAATGTTTGGCATATCTATTTAACAATTAAAACAAATTCAACCAATATTTTTAAGCCTAGAGTATTTATTAGATGACACTGGAGCAGTGGAAATTGGTTCTGTGGAGTGATGAGTCAAGGTTTACATTAGTCTGGCTGATGGACATGTATGGGTGTGGCGTCTATCTGGGGAACGGCTTCTGCTGGAGCGTATAGTGCCAACTAGGAAATTCGGTGGTAGTGAAATGATGGTGTGGGGCTGTTTCATGGCCTTCAGTGTAGGACCACTGGTGTTTGTCTGTGGTAGCATGAACACAGAGGCCTATTGTAACATTCTGGATAATGAAATGCTCCCAACATTGTGGCATTTTTATGGAATGGACCCGTGTTACTTACAGGATGACAATGCCAGGTGCCAAGAGCTACTATGCAGTGGTACGCCAACAACAATGTTCGCCGATTGGACTGGCCCATCTAGAACCCCAACCTCAACCCTCCAGAACATCTTTGGGATGAATTGGATCGCTGGGTGAGAGCTCGTCAGGTTAGGCCAAAATCCATTGCTCAACTCATGGAATGGTTACAAGAGGAATGGCGACGAATCCCTGTGGATGTCCTGTAAACACTTGTGGAGAGCATGCCAGACAGGGTGGCTTCTGTTATAGCCGCAAGAGGTGGCCATATGACATTCTAACGGAGTGACAACCAGCGAGCAAACATTGTGAACAGGTGCCCAATTACTTTTTGGTAGATAATGTACATACTTCGATAGGTAGAACAGCAGAGCCTACAAAAATAGACTGTTTCTGAACTTGCTTGTCTGTTGCTCGTCCTTTCCATCACACCTTTGTGCCAGAGGGAACATTCCCTAGACTGGGAAGATGCAGACAAAACCAATGCCCACATGCTGAAGCTGCAGTCTGCGAGGCCTAATTTTCTCTACTCACCGCGCCTTAGCGCCGAGCACTGGGGTTTGGTATACGCTCGTCTGCAGCCCCTCATGTGGCTCTACACAGTAGACAAACCGCAAACCCTGCTTTTCACCTCACAGATGTGAGCGTGTGTAGGACTCCCGATGCCTTACTCCAGACGCAGTGGTATTAAGTAGAAGGTCAAACAGGTGCTCATTTCCTCTGGGCGTTTGCAAGAGCTGACCCCTTCCCTTGTGGCCGCATTAGGACAGCTCACTCCACGTGATCAAACTCAAGCCCTTCAACGTCTGCTCATTCCAGTCACACCGGAAGTCCCACAAGATTTATTCCAGCCACCCACCCATCTGAGTAACGAAGTTCACCTGTGGCTTGCGGAATACCTCAGTCAACTGGAACAGTGGCCAACAGAACCCATAGACTATCTTACATCTGTTGTTCAGTCCCCACCAACACAAACAACGTACCACATTCAACAAACTCAAACCTCAAGAACATCAACTCGCACAGTCAGTCTGTCCAGAACCTCGTCCTAGCACTAACAATCTTCGTCATCCAGGTATACTACCCAGGTATACTACCCGAGGTTCAGAGCCTGAAACTAAAGTTTGTTCTGGCAGAACCAGACTTCGTGCCCTGTCAAAAAGCTACCAGACCAGTACTCTACACAGGGAAAGCACCAGCTCCACGTAGAGATTAACTGAGTAACGAACCCTCCAAATTAAGGGTGTGCTTGACTTAGCGCCAGAACAAAAATACTTTCCCACTTACACCTGACATACGCTTAGTCGACAAGGTGACCCATAGGCCACTGAATAGTCAATGTATGTAAATTAGTTTGTAATAAGAGGGAAACACATTAGGATAGGATGCACTTAGATACCAGCCTAAGTGACGGAATATGTAGCACCGGTCTACGTTAGACCCACTGTCACACATAATTTATCTGCTGTGTGACCTGTATGAGTGACCACAGAGTAATACACTTGCTAAATGCCTTCAGCACCATGGCAGGTACAGCTAAGATATTACACACCCATTGTGAGTTTGTGTTTGAACACGCATCTCTTTTTTTGGTGCTAAATACACATGGATGCATGCATTTGCATTTTTACAGGTTAAACTGTATGATTGATGTATAGTACTCACAGCCCTCAGCTGTTCTGTGTGCGCAACACATTATTTACGTAAACAAGAAGGGCGCAAGTAATCACCTGACACCAGTACAAATCCTGTAAGCACTCTCTCCCCAGGGGATATTGAAGCCATTAGTGAGACTTCGCCTCACCCGACCGCTGCCTGGAAGAGACAAGACAGTGCTACGAGGAAAACCGGCAGCCACATGCCAGCCCAAGCAAGGCACAGAAAAATCAGGAGATACAGAAAGTAACATCAAAAACTTCCCGTGACAATTCTACATCACTACAACACCTGAACTCATCAAGATGTTTTTCAACACAAATGAGATACAGAGGGGGGGGGGGGGGGGGGGGCACTGATGCATAGCTGGCAATATCCATTTATCCATTTTATTTCTCAGACACTCCAACTAGCCTAAGAGAGATGTCACAGTAACCATGCCAAGGAATGAACCCAAGACAGCTGCACCTATAAGATGACTGATACACGCAACGTTGCAAGCTGTACCAATATGCACGTCAATCATGCACCTCTGCCTAACCAGCAGAACGAAGCCCGTCTGCCCATACGAGAGTATCAGATACCACCTACAACCACAGAACTGCACCATTATTATCCCTCGCAAAGAGAGGGTAGCAAGGGATGATGCCGCCCAAGAAGGGAAGAGCCAGCCAGAAGAAGATGACTGAACCACACCAAAGAAAACCGAAGGGAGACTGTCAACCGTATTAAGTTCCGACGAGCCCCCAGAACACCAGTTGATGTTGAGTTATCATATTGTCTTTATCTACCTTGGCAACTCAGCAGCTTGCCCTACCACTGTCGTGCTAAGGCTCTCTGCCCCAACAAGATCTTCTACCAGTGAAGCTTGTTTCAACCCCCGAAACTAACACACTCCACTTAGGTGTGCTTACCCTGTCCCTTCAGGACTCACAAGACAACAGTAGGGTTAGAGTCAATCTCCCAACTTTTCTATTAGTTGCTCTAGACTTGCTCTTTGTCCAACAGGTCCCCTTCACCTGTTAGTAACATAACTTCTGCTAGTTGCTTTATAATCACGAAAGCCTAGGAGTTAGTATGGGTCAGCGTGTTTATTCTACTCAGAATAAATACGTTCAAGTCTAAGCAGTGCGTTCTGATTCTAAGGGTAGTTTGTACATCTCTATTACCTTGTAAATGCCGTCCCCAAGGGAGAGGCAGGTGACAGTGGCTTGCCAACCAGTTTCCAACTATAGAGTAGGACTGCGGGCGGACAGTACGTACGCCGCAAAACACCATACGATTTGCTGGCTACCCATACTGTGGGCCCAGTGTGCAAAGACACTTGGCGCACACGTAAGATGGAGCCCTCTACTAGGAACAATCCACGAGGAAGCAACTGGACCACCCGAATAAGCTGACCAACTCCATCCACCGTATAAAATTTGCCGGATTGCCAGGCCTGACGAGGTGTGACCTAGTACCCTCTAAGCGGCCCAGGACGAAGCTTTAGCACAACCCCAAGTCAGCTAACCCACTCCATCCATCGTGTTAAATTTGCTGGTTAAAGCGCTAGGACTGAAATTGCCAAGTAACCCATCCAAGTTGGCCTTCAGCCTTTCCTCTGCTTGTAAACAGGCACAAGCCTCCCGCAGACTGCAGGAGCCTGACTCCTCAGTCCCCGTAGACGTTTGTTAGAGCTACCTCAGAAGCTCAGGATTCCACATCCAATCATCGTCTGCCTTCGACTCAAAGACTACCCACGGGTCAGGGCATCGCTGACGCAGTTTGTTAATCGCCGCCGCCAACTCCCATCTTCCGGAGCCCACAAGCCCCAGAACCAGCCAGCTCCTGCCAAACACCAGACGCCCCTGGACGAGGCCCTGAAAGTCGCCTACAGCAGTCATGCATCGGACAGCCTCAGTGCCAGCCTGCAGGTGGTAAGCCAGCATCAACTGCCGTCCTAACCGCCTCCGACGCTCACATAGCTTGATAGTGCCCAACCAAGCTGACTCAGTATAATGGCTCCTTTAAGGAAAGGGTGAACCCGCAGTAAACTAGCCCGTAATATGCAAGACCACAATTTCTTTGGGGATGAGTGGATTGTCACGTTCCAGCATCCCACTTCACAGAAAAGAAAGAAAAATATAAAGTAGCCCAGCCCACCATAAAAGAGAAGGCAAATAAAAAAGGGAAGACACCCACCCCAGCCACTGGCATTCTTTTCATGGTCTTCACATTTTCATGTTAAAAAAAAAATTAATAGTTGCAGGAGGATAAATCAGAGAAGAAAGAGCACTCTGCAGGAGTTCTTTGTCTGCAGACTGGCAGAGGGGGAAGGAGTGAGACTGTTCAACGATTATTACAGACAGTTCAATGCGCAGTGCTGCCTGCCTGGATGCTGATACACACAAGGTAACCGCCGGTGACTTGATGCACGTAATGAAGCTGCTTGTAATGCTTAGTTTTCTTACACAGCAAGAATATAATCAATACATCATTTATAAATGATCTGAATTGTACATACACTTTGAGGAAATTTTACTTTGAATTACATATTGTGTGGAATTTCGAATTAACCAAACTCCAAAACATGTAAAATCCCGTTCTTATGTTTGGAAGCTAACAACAATTTTGATTTACATAGTATTTCCCATTAATGAAGTTCGAATTATGAGGTTTACAGTAGTACAGTGCTCAAGAAGAGAATCACAACCATTTGTGGCCGTAACAAATGCAACAAACTTATTTTTCTACCCATTTCTCTTGAATTTTATATTTTTTTCAAGCAATTTTTTTACGGTTCTTGAGAAGGAGGTTGCTACTTCGAAAGGGTATTCCTGCTATTCCTGCTATTCCTGCAGCCGCGAATTCGAGAATTGACTTTACTATGGAATCAAAAAAAAAAAAAAAAGTTTCTGGAAAGCCACATTTTGGATTTTGCGAATTCTTGAGTGCCAGAAAATGTCATACATACTGATGTACACATGGGCTCTACATACACACTTGCTGTCACTGGCTTAAAACACTGAACTTTCCCTAGTAATGCAGAGCTGATGAAAAACAAACAGCATGGTTTCCACATGTCAACAACTGAGGCAGGGCAGATTAGCAAAACATAAACAATGGTAATACTTTCTTAGAACTGTCAACAAAAACCTGGCCTTCATAGCTGAGATAAACTACATGTGTTTCCAGTATTTATGTTTTTAAATTATGACTTGTCTACAGTTCAACGTTTCCTCTTCAATTGTAACTAACTTAGGTTATGTATTGAATTTTTTGATAATTCCACATTACCTGCAAGAATGCACTGATAAAGTTAGCAAGCCTTACGGCCATTTTTGCTTCATTCTCAAACTGCTTCTCTGCCCCATATGCAATATCACCATACAGAAACAGGTCTTGCGGATGATATCTGCAAGAAAATCACTTTTTAAAATAACAGCATCAACATTTCCCATGTCTACGTTCCACACAAGACAGTATGTTTAAAAAAACACAGAAATTATTCAACAGATCCTTGTTATATAGGCTGTTCACGATAAAGTGAGCAATTTGAAATCAACCTTAAAAAAAAGTCACTGAGCCTACATGCGCATATTTTAATGGGTGCACTGAGTGGCATGTGCCCAGTAAAGTTGGCAACGACAGAAGGAAAAGTAGTTCCATATCTTAACGTAGAATAAAAAGTGTTAGTTAACCATTTAGGCTATAATAATTTTAATGATTCCTTTTGCTTTCTTGTTTTATGCATCAAAGTTTAAAAATAGACCAGATTTTTAACACACTTACTTTTTTAATAATTTCACACTTTTACCCGACCGAAGCACAAATAAAGTGATGAGGCCCATGGCACTGTTAATTTTACACAAGGCAGAAAATACACAAAGTGCATACAAGTAGATCTTAAGCAGGGCTTTCAAAATTGCTCATTTTACAGTGAACAGCCTATACAAACGGATACCTGCTGGATTAAAACATAAAAGCCTTTGGTTCAAGCCCTAAATAGGAAAGGATGTAAAATTTGTATCAAGTTAATTTAATCCAGAACTTGACTTAGTATAAACCAATTGGGCTTATTAAATGTAAAAGTGTTAAAGTAAATACAACATAAAAAATACAGCAAAAATTATTCTAAAGATATAAATATTACATAACTTATTATTCATTAAATTTTCATTTATTCTAGTCCAACCTCCTTACAACAAAATTGAACGGACAGAAATATTGTTTGTTGTAAGAAGGTATGTTGGATGAAGGGTCTCTAAAATACCCAGTTAATCCATGGTAATTTAAATTTTGTCATTGTTAATACTTAACAGACTACCTACGTAATTAAATAAAATTCATTACTTTACACATTACATGAAGAATCAAAAAATGTCTACATTAAACGTATTAATAATACTATAAAACTGAAATAATCAATTTCTTTATATAAATAAACTGTATTAATAACAGGTAAAGCAATTAAAACTGCAACATAAATTTTTAAGTATATCCCCCACAGAGCCATTATTTTAAACACATACCAAACAAATACAATATAGCATACATGATAAAGTTAATTAACAAATATACTACCTAAAAATCATAAAAATTAAATTGAATGTTGGTGGACAGTGTTTTAACATGTGGCTACAAGAGTTTGAGGAAAAAAAGTGGGGAGGAGGGGCATATTTATGGATGGGCACAGGATAAGGGGGATGGCTACTACAGCAGGACTGATCAAAACATCCTGGGGCAGGGGATAATAGAACGAAAGATTTTATAATTTAATCTATGGCATTCCATTCTGCTAGAGGGTGAAGATCTAAAAATAAACAGTGTTAGGGGCAGCCTGATGGCTTGTGTCAAACTCTTATACCTTTCGCTTCACTTGTCTGTATCCCTCTTGCTACCCCTTGGTGACAAACTTCCCCTTCAGCCAGCAGCAGTATTTTATGACAGACGAAACCACACTTGAGTCTGCAAGTTGTTTTCCTACCAAAGTGCATTCAGCTTAACAAAAAAAGTTAGCTATTTACCAAAATTAATTGTGCGTATACAATATAAAATGGTGGCAGCACTAATAATGCAGCACATACATTGCAAGTTTCATGCTATGTGCACTACTGTGTTTTGTACAATCTATGACTTCTTTTATTACACCTTTTGAGTGGTAAATTAATTACGTTGTAATAGAGTGCTATTTTCTGCTGCGCTCACAAATGTATTTTGATACGTAGAGGTTAAAAATGCATTGTTCTTATGGATGTTTGGTGAGACCAAATTAATATTTTGTTGTATGGAGTATTTCATTATATGGAACATACATTAAGCAAGGTTTTACTTAGTACCACTTCAAACACCAGCCAACAGCCACAGATCATTAAGAGACTAACATGTTACCCTTCTCACTCTAACTTCCACCCCAAATACAGTCCCTCTCTTGCACACCTCCCAATATCAAATAACCCCTCCTTTTTCCCCTGTAATCCATATACCTGCTCCTTCTCTGATACTCTATACCCCTTCCTCTTCACTTCCCCCAACATACACACTAATGCTTTCTTTCTATCTTTTTCTTGCTCACACTCTCTCTTCCTCCTGTGCTCTTGCTTGTTTTCTCTCTCTCTTGCTCTCACTTTTGCACTCTCCCTCATGCGATCTTCCTCTCTCTTTTCTCTCTCTACCAAGGGGGAGGTTTCATAAGTGGTAAACACTCTGTGATCCAGCAGGGAAAGCAAGACCCTCCTGGACAAAGCACAAGCAGTGGGTACAGGTCTGTTCAGCACCACTGTTGCAGAACTGACCTACATGCCACAAACTCAGTATCTAGTACAGGCTTCGATTGTGTAAATAAGAGTTTTAATGAAAAGAAGAGTTTTAAATTTTAGTATCCCAATGTATTCATTCTACCAAAGTGAAGTTTCATTAGTTTTAATGTGATTCAATTCAAAATACAATGGAAGTCTGAACAACCGTGGCCCGTTATACCACAGGGTAATTTATGTCCCCTGGCCTAAATAAATAAATAAGTGGAAAGCGGGGGTCAGGTAGGTGTGTGGTCTGTCCGCGGGTGGTCGTGAGTCGGGGACGTTGATGTATGAGGAGGAGAGAATGGGCGTGCGTGCGTTCTCCCTCCTTTCAGAGCAGAGATATATTTTACTGATTTATTACAGCCAATATTGTATAGTTTTCCGTGTTCAGTTTTGTTGGCGTGGTGCGATGTATTTGATGGAAGAATTCCTAGTGGTCCTTTTTTATGTGACCCTAATACCTGTTCTGCTGTTTGGTTGTAAATGGGCTAAAAAAAATGCTATATTGTAGCAATCTTTCCATCTTATCTGAATGTTGGATCAGTGTGGAAGGATGGCATGGCTACATTCCAAGCAGTTTGTAGCGGCCAGGAACGGGCCCCTCACGAAAATACCACTTGAAGCTACGATGGCCAGATGAGAAAATACTACTTAAAGTACAATGGACTATAGGTCGAGACTGTTTTGTAAATAAACGCCGCTGACCTACTGGACAAAACGTATAAAACGGCCCCCCAGTATCACGCAGACGATCAAGGTACCGCCACGTTAGTTACCGGAGCTGGTAACAAGGAGGTGGACATGACGACGTTGAGGCCTGGAGGAGTTCTGGGTCGAGCTACAGAAGTTTTTTATGGTGAGCATAACTGCTGACGCGCATGTAGCGGACTGACCTACCACACACTGTCGCTTACAGCACATGCTTTCGGCTCGTGATGTACAGCTGCTACGCTTACTGGCGTGAATAGAATTATTACCAATGTTTTAGAATTGAGAAGGTCTACTGCAAAAGTTTTTAAATGCCACTTCCAGGAATACATGACTACTCTATATTTTTTTCTTTAATTTAATGTTCTTTTCTTTATTTTGCCTCTCAATCCCATCTCTTAATGCTGTATATATACATGTATGTAGGTATATTGCTACCAATTTATTTTATTTGACAATTTCCAGTATGTATGTACTGGTATCTAACAAAGAAACAAGTAAGTATAATTATAAAAAAATAAAATGCAGATGTGCAAAATACTGTTCCTTCCATTCAGAAATCAGATCAATGATAAGCTGGTAGAGAATTATATTAATTGCTACAATAATTTTTTTTTCAATTCAACTATCTAATTGACTTACCCAAATATAATTAAAGAAATGAGGTTCCTCTCCTCCCTTCCTAAGGAGGGCTGCGGTGGGCATAGTGGTAGAACACTTGTTTCCACCAATGTGATCCATCTTTGTTTCCCGGTGAGGTTACTCGCAGATTTTCACATATAAGAATTGTGCTGATTGATGCTGCTGGCTGGCATGTTTTCTCGAGGTTTTCCTGTTTCCCCAACCGTGCATTTCAATGCTGCTCCATATCTGCCATATTTCACCCTCATTGGTTGATACACAACAACCTAAACCTCTCTCAAATCCTCCCTTCTTAAGATGATTGAAGGATGTGGTGGTGTAGTGTCTAGAGTACTCACTGTTTCACGAAGCACACTTCATTCTAAGTACCCATGATTCATTATCAATATCAAAATAAGCTTGTTTCTAAGTCAGTATTTCAC
Organism: Dryococelus australis; assembly: GCA_029891345.1. Taxonomy (NCBI): domain Eukaryota; kingdom Metazoa; phylum Arthropoda; class Insecta; order Phasmatodea; family Phasmatidae; genus Dryococelus; species Dryococelus australis. The sequence continues at coordinate 99,091,984 of CM057000.1, forward strand.
ACTTTTACGAACTCTCGTAGGTATGGTATTTCACTGTATTTTATTAGATTAAGAATATTAGAATTTAGAGCATTGTAGAGGAGTTAGAAATCTAATCTCAAAGAATGCCGTAGTGGACTCCACCGTAAAGAAAGAAATTCTGAAAACCTCCGACAGTGTGTCATATGTATAAATAGGTACTTAACGTAAATAACTTTTATCTGTTAATGAAATATTGTCAGGGTTGTTATATCATGAATTGCATAATTTAGAGAGTTCAAATAAAGCGAGTCGTAGCAAACCGTACCTACAAGTTAACTCAGAGAATGGCAACCTTGATATTGTGTATTAGCAGTAAGAACATAAACAACATGAGTTAGAGTGGCAAATAGACGTTAACAAACAGCATGCCGTATCAGGCCACACAGGAAAAGTTCAAATGAAAACACCATGTCTAGCAATGTTAAAATAATATAAATAAGTAATTAAGAATTTTATTACCAGCTATAAAAATAATATCTAAAATTATTCAATCATAAGGGTTTGTAATGAAAATAATTAACATGTATACTGTGAGGTACCTCAATGTTCTTAGCTTTTAAGTTTCCCAGTGTTCAATGTGTAGTAATAATGTAAATAAGTGGCACTCTGCACGCCCATGAATAGGTTAGATAAAATTAACTTTAATCAATCATTTACTCATATTTGCTTTACAGTAGGAAGCATAGAACAGAGGAAGACCTACGTCTGAAACAATATTGCAATACTAAGTTATACGTAAATTTTATTAACTGTGCGACAAACACTGGTTCTGGCGAAGCCTCCTTTAACTTCATATTTTCTTGCTAGAAGCCGTGGTAAATAACTTTTAGTTAACTATTCCCTAGTCCTTTTTTCGAGTGGGACATTTTTAAACACACAATGTGTCAAATTTGATGTCAGCTTGTAATTTGAAATATTCTTTTACAGTAAAGAATGTAAAGACAATTGTATTTATGCAACCAAGCCATCAGCTATTATTTGTGAACTGGCACATTAAAGAAAACGAAGACTCTGGGCACTTCACATGTTAGCTGTCCAAACACAAAACTAGTTCACGTGCGTGACCTGGTCCCTTCGAAAAAAACCTCCCTTTCCTTTCTTGCAGAGAGAGAGAATACCCCGCAGTCAGCTGATGCAAAGATACTGAACCTGCCACTCCAGTTGTAGACGACAGGAAGCAAAGAGGACGTAAGAACGCACGAAACAGAGAGAGACTGAGAAGCCCCACCACGTGGTGCTTAACCAGATGCCTGCCTGCCGAATGGACAGTGAGAGATGCTCGGCATACCATCTTCCAGGACCACTAGTGCACAGAATAGGCGCAATGCTAGAAGCCTAACTACTTATAACCCAAGATGACCTGGCCCAGATCGCCCGAACCTGAGCACTCTACTAAACGACTTTGTCCCATCTTGGAGTGCAAAATTCCTAATGAGGCAGGTCTTGCATTACCAACAGTACTTAGAAGAGGGACACATGCCTACAGGGTACTTTGGCACGCCCAACTATTACATACACATGCGCTTAGATTGCACTGTTCACCCAGACTCGCCCAGAAGCTGTCACGTCAACACCCCTCTCCAAAGATTGTACTGTCTACTGGGCTGCCGGCACCCTCCAGCAAAGGTCGCGCCAGTTCCACAGCGTGCCACTGGAGGGCAGCATGCATTCTATTCGAGCATCACAGCCTCCAGAGCCTCCCACTTAGGAGATAAGAAATATCAAGGCCTCCATCACAGGAGATAAATGAAAGGCACACCTTTAGTCGCAAGAATATTCAACCCCCGAGAAGCAAGGCTAGCTTCACCCTCACCCTTCTGAGGCCCAACAGGCTCCAAAATTTAATATAAAAGGACCCAAAGAACCAAGCTCAGGGCAGTCACTGCTCTTCCACTGGTGTAATGGCCGGAGGTGTCAGTTGAGGGCAAGTGCTCGCAAACTCTCCTCCACCGTTTGCCAAGGCCGGAGACTGTCTTCAGGGTGTGCCTGCCATTAGACCCCAAAGATCTCACTGCTGTGATGACCGAGCTTTCTTTGTGCCGGTAGTCGACAACCACCAAAGGTCTGCAACCTATTCAGCAGCTGCCAGCACCGCAGATCCTGCAGCTCTTTGAGACTGTCATCCTGAGGGTTATGCTGATGTCACCCTGACTGACCTCCCCTCCGGATGACCCCCCTCTGCACACTTTTAGTGGAGCAATGTTACAATCAACCTTCTGGTGATTGACTCCTCATTGGGTTCCTTCAGAACACTCCAATATTAATAAGGTTAATTTCTCTATAAATTAATATTTTCTTATATCAGAATAATTGCCCATGTAAGAATAAGTTTTTGCATCCAGGTTGCCTTTGCCTGATTATCAAAATTGGGTTAACATCCGTTAATCATTTATTTGTCTTTATTATTAGGAGAGTGCGGAACGTGTTCTAATACTTAATTAATAAAAACTAGAGATGGAACGATTCCAATTTTTCGATGCCGATACCCGATTGTCTTTTTTCAATTATTTGCTGATCCTTAATTCCATAATTTAAAACTAATATAATAGGACTTTTAACACACAATATCGCATTGCCATTCACAGTCAAAACTATTCTATTTTAATTCACACAAATTTTATGTATTGGTAAGTAAACAGCACTGTGGAAAAGTGCTCAAAAGTTGCAGAAATTACACTATCTTCCAAAAAGTAATTGGGCACCTGTCCACAATGTTTGCTCGGTGGTTGTCATCCCATCAGAATCTCGTAGGGCCACCTCTTGCGGCTATAACAGAAGCCACCCTGTCTGGCATGCTCTCTACGAGTGTTTGCAGGACATCCACAGGGATTTGTCGCCATTCCTCTTGCAACCATTCCATAAGTTGAGCAATGGATTTTGGCCGCGCCTGGCGAACCCTCACCCGGCGATCCAATTCATCCCAAAGATGTTCTATAGGGTTGAGGTCAGGGCTCTGAGCGGGCCAGTCCAATTGGCGAACATTGTTGTTGGCGTACCACTGCATAGTAGCCCTTGAAACATGGCACCTGGCATTATCCTGGAAGTAACACGGATCCATTCCATAAAAACGCCACAATGTTGGAATCATTTCATTATCCAGAATGTTACAATAGGCCTCTGTGTTCATGCTACCACAGACTAACACCACCAGTCTTACGCCGAAGGCCATGAAACACATGTCAACTGACATACTGAATTGCCTATCTTCACAGGTGCCCAATTACTTTTTGGTAGATAGTGTATTTTATTTTATATGAAACGAACAGGTGAGGTGGGATTATCATGGTCAGATGTGGATGCAGATGACTGAAGGAATATAGACAAAGTAGTGTTATTACTAATGCTGGAAAGTAAATAAGGTTCGAGTGTCATGTGACAAAAGTAACAAAGACAATAATGAACCATTGCTGCTGAGAGAGGAACTCAATTCAATTTCACGTACTAGTAAGTAAATAATAGCTGGATTAATTTTTCTTGCATCTTGAATGTATGTAGTATGATTCCCAAGATTTTTTTTTTTCATGTTTGATGTTTTCGAAGCACCTTCTCCCAAAATTTTCACTTTACATATTTCGCAAATGGCGTTAACGTTTGTTACTTTGATTAATAGAAACATACTCCCGAACTTCACTCTACATGTTTGTAAATAAATACGTACACACACAGTGGTAAAGTATGCTGTTGTTTACTAAAGCATTTTAAAAAGCACAGCACATGCAATCCAATCTTTTTATTACAGGTACGACAAATAAGTACTATGACTTTGACGCGTGCCCCTCTTGGGTTTTGTTGGGGAAGAGGTTACTACACTGACCACCCACTCGGTTTCGTCAAAGGAGAGGGGAATAAAACCTCAGAGTGAAGCGGAATGATATGAATTCCCTTCCAGGGAGTTCCACCTTCCTCACAACCAGAGTTGCCAAAAGTTGGGATGCCAACGGTCCCAGGTGTATGTATGGTAGCTAAGGCGGTGATTACACTAGGGTGACTGTGGCGGTGGATGAGCTGGCAGGCGCTATGGGGGCTATCCGCAGTGGCCTCGTCGGTTGGCTTGTGGGAATATAGTTGGCCGGGGGTTAGTTTCCACGTGGTTTAGGAACGACCTTCAGTGGGAGTCGAACCCGTATGGTTTTCCCTGATGCCAATTTTATTACACAACAATTTGGCATACTCACCGTGGACAGGTATCAAACCCTTAATAATTTAACTGGGGCTAGCTTTATGATACTTGAGCTGGACGGATCCATCTAAATTGGGGGTACCTGGTAGTCAGTGGCGTTTATGGGCAATGGAGTCTCTGATTCAACTGGATGTGTACCTTCCTAATCTTACTCCGGCGAACACCTTGTCCTGAGGCTGGCGGGTTGTGACATCACAAGGTCACAGGGGTGCTGCCATCTCAGGGGGTTTGTTGGAACTTCTTCCGTAGCTAACTAAAGGGTAGTGGATTATCAAAAATAATTTATTTATTCATGGGGGTAGCGCCTGCATGCGGGATTCCGGGCGGGCGTTGCATTACATAATTAAGTGTGTTAATTACTCTAAGTATATGGCTGTCCAATGCTTGGAGTCTCCTTGCTCGATACGTGTAATCAAATCTGCTCCTGTTAATGAGTTGTCCCGAGCTCTGGTCGCTCGTAGATGGGGTGAAGTCGCCTTTAGAGAGCGCATCTATGCTGCGCGGCATGTTGGCAAGCGTCAACTTGTAGAACAGTTCACAGCGAAATCACTGGAATCATAATATTTTTTTAATTTGTTTTGTCATGTTTACGGTTTGCAGATGATGCCCGCTGCACAAATGGTATCGGGCGTATTCTGTTCGATTTGTGCTAACTATTGATTACTGAATGCACCCTCTCTCTATTTAGTGGCAAACCAACAAACACAGCAATTGTAGTAGTGGCACAGAGAGGCAGTATGTCATCATTGAGGTTATCAGATGTTACGATGTTATGTTGCTAGTTAGTCATGCCAATTGTGAATCTGGTTTTACGTATGAATGCAGGCAGTAAAGTTTGTAATATTCTGAACGAATTTCGCAATTAAGCTGATTTAATTATTATGGATTTTTAAAGGTAGGTTGCACAGTTGTATTACATTATGCTTTATACGTAGCCTACATATTTTCGCTGCGGCGAGGTGCGACAATAATTATGTACCTACCTATAATCCTATTAATACTCATAGTTACAGTCATACATAAAATATTGAATTATGTACGGTCCCATCGGTTCAAAATTTTGTGTCGTTAAAATTACGTGTGAATTTCCATTGGTAAGCAGATGAAGATATTGGAATGTTTATCTTGTTTATTTATGGTCAGCCAAACTTAAAACTGTGGAACTTCTAATGTTCAAATTATAAGAAAATTGATTCTATTACAATTTTATTTATTTATTTATTTATTTTCCATTGAGCCCACTTTGCAGCCCTGCAACAGGGCTATGGAACAAGTTATGGTTTATACAAAGATACCTGTTTATAATTCGCAAAAACATAGAATAAAAAGTAAAAATCAGGAACAAAATGCAAGAAATAAATAAAAAATAACAATTACAATAATCTCGAAAACATAGATGTTATTGGGTTGTTTTGTGTGTTTCATATTACACGTGATACTAATCAGGATTGCAAAGAATAGGATTTATTTTTCGATTCTCAATTCAAATCATAGAATTGATGGGTATCAATGAATCAAATTTCCCATTTCTTATAAAAAATATTTCTTTTTTTTTTACAACTTAACTTTGCTAGAGTAATTACTTTTAGTTCTGAACCCCACATTTAGACCTTTGGGCTTTTTAGCTCTGCGGAAAAGATGGTTCATAGCGTAATAACCAGTACGGTACTTCCACACAGCTAAAGAGGCAAACCAAGTTCTGCTAACCTGGTAGATCTTTGCGAGCGCTCAAAACACCTTAGGAACTCCTCCGCATGTGGAATTGAGTGACCTAAGAGATTTCTTACTCCGCCACCACTTACAAAGGCTGGACTTGAGAGTGAAACACTTTAGTCACACGTCCCACTGCGGATACCACACCTGAACATTTCTACATAAAATGACGTGAAAATATCCTACGCTCTGTTCCACAGCTTGCCACGGCCAGATTGGAAAAACAAAGTGTGATATAACGTCATAAAGTCAGTGTATTCAGAAGTACACGTTAGGGTCTGTTGATATCCCGGCTTAGCTTCAGAACAAAGGTGTTAAATTCATTCCTCATGCCGTACTCCCTTCAGGATGGAGTTAAGAAACAACTGAAAAGATAACTTAAAGACATCATAGAAGAACTTAGAACCTAATAATACTACCCCATTGCTAGCACTCCCTATTAAGCTATCAAGTAAACAACATCCTGCCATAGAATTAATCCAACGGAACGGAGATTACCTATTAGGCTTTGAGTAAAGACCGCCTCACAGAAGATCCCTTCCCTCAGCAACGAGAGCCCCACCAACAGCTAAAGCATCACTCCGACGCAGCCAGGGCTGGCCCCTGTTTGGCTGCCAGACATTCCAACCAGCCAGCGAGAAGAAGCATGTCACATCCCTCCATCAAAAGGGTACCGCCTCGGCAAAGGATAATGTGTGTTACTCCTGACTTCGTGTCCGCTCAAAGCCCACTAGGCCCACCTTATACACCGGTCAGGCACCTAAACATACATAAGGCCCCTTCCTTATCCTTATGCCCCTCGCGATTCTGGATCGTGTTGGTTGAAGTAAATTCGAGTAATTAAATCCAACTCGCCCTATAATAAAACTTACAGTGTTAAATTTGTTGTAGAAATTAAGGTTCTCAGCTATTGGTCCAGGGTGGATGCAAAAAGGCCCTTAGTATAAAAACACCAGTCCCAATGTGGAGAACCCATCCTATTCTGTTATTCAGTTAATTCAAAGATTTTTAGTAACATCCCACTCGAGGACCTTAATATTCTCGTATTTTCAGGACTTGCATTTGACCCTCAATGGTAGTAGTGCACTTCATAAGATTTCGACATTCACTACAGGCTTCAGTTGAATGGTGCCCAATGTGGTGCATCACTGTAAACCGATTAATTTCAATTAAGTGACAGTTGGTAGATTTCACGTTCATAGATTTATTTTTCAATTGTGGTAACATGAAATGTATGTTTTCTTCAACTGCACAGTATGATATATCGTTTACTAGGGATGGGGCAAGTCGATTCTTCGATCCATCGATTCTTACGTAACACTCAGAATCAATTAATTAACATTTTGGGCATCGATTATCGATTCCTTGCGTCTATATTGCATCTGCCAAGTATTATGGATTTTCTGTAATTATTACTTATTTTAACGTCCATTTACGGAATTACAGAGACTTGCTTGTTTATTACGGAAATTGATAGCCGTGACAATGCGTCTGAAGTTTATTGTATTTTAAGTTCGTATATATTTACAGTACTATGTATTGTCTGTCGTACAGTAAATATTGTACTTTTATTAGCATGCCAGTCGACAATTTCTGTATTCTGTACAAACAACGTGATAAATTCGGTATCACGAGCAGTAAAAAACATGGCAACACTGGAAATAGGAAACAGCACTGTTGTCAGTAGTAATGCGGTGTCGCCATTGTGTATTTACTCTGTAGTCATTGTGTATTATACAGTTTAATTTTGTTGGTTTCAAGAAACGTGCGCAGTGTTGATTTTACTGAATGATTCTGCAAATAAATTATTTAATGCTAGTGATGAACAAGCATGATTTTATTAAAGTAAACTTTCAAGGATTGCCCCATTGAAAAACAAGTGTTCGAGAGGTTGCGAATTTTACAAACAGTAAGGTCGCGTGTTTTGTAAATAATACATATCTAAACCATTACTATAATTATTGGATTGAACGTGGCCTGAAAAAGCTACACTTTTCAACACACTTGTAGTGCGTGAATAATATTTATTTATGTCTATAAAGCAAATTCGACGAGTGTAAGGTTAACTTCAGTCAGAGAGAGAAAGTGTGTGTGTGTGTAGTCCTGCATCAGTACGAAATCGAACACCGACATATGTATCAAGTTTTGTTTTTTCATTGAAATTAAAGTTTTCAAAGTTACAACAATTTAAATGTTATTTCCTTACCAAATAAATTTTCCACTGCTCCATTAAAACAATACGGAACTCAAAATGGCACACACACTTGTAAGAACATCAAAACATTGTAGTCTCACGAAAGACGTAAAATTAAAGCACCCAACCTTTCACTGTTTCCTTATTTTTTTCTTTCCAAATAAAATAAACAGAATCCCAACAAAGTTAACTTGGCAATTACAAAAATAAAACAGGTTAAAATGCCAACCTAGCAATTCTTCAACACAGAGAATTTTCTGCAGTGTCTGCCCAATCAAACTGAATTTGAGAATCTCTGTCAACTGCAAATTTAGGTGCTCTTATGATTGAGAAAGTAACAAATAATTCAATCAATGAGCTGTGTTACTAAAAGAAACAAAACACCAAAGAGCTTCAAGAAGCTAAACATCTTAGGCCTACTATTCAAATGTTTTGTCTTAAATGTATATAGCATTTATTTGTATTATTTTACACTTGATACAATTTAATGTGCAGAACTGAATTTAATAACATGACAATTGTATTTTTTTTAATAGTATCAACGATTTATGAAAATTTCAAAATCGATGCTTTTTATTAAAGTTTTATTAAGTATTATTTTTAGTTGATTTACCTACACTGTAAAAAGTATGTTATAAAAAGATTTATCAGGAATTGAACCATCACTAACTACTTTCTCCAATATTACGCTATGCTTAAAAACAACATAAACAATACTGCAAAATAAATTTTATATAAGAGAATCTGAATCGAGAATCAACCAAATAATCGGTATCGGAATCGAGAAAACTGGACTCGACCAATCTCTAGAAATAATTAAATGGTATTTAACTCATGATATTCTTGATAAAATTATATTACGATGTTGCAGTGTCAAACTCTAAATACAAAATTATTACTTTTGTAATTGAGTCAGCTAAAAAATTTTCCCATTTCTTCCCGATTTCCTGAGCAAAAAAATTTTTCCAGTCCGAATATTTCCCGAAGGGTAATTTTGCTTTCCCACACACCTCTACTAAAATATAAGACACTTGATCAAGTTTTTCGTATCGCATTCCATTTTTTGATGAATATCACATAGATTTCACCTGCAAGTAAATACATCTACTATGTCAGCATGTAACATGGAATATTCACCTTCACAGAACCATAAACATGAAAAATTATACCACTTATTTTAAAACTAATGTAGAAACGTTTCAACTATTACATAAATATACATACATATTATTTTTTTTAATTTAAGAGGTAGTGGTTAAAATTATATTTGCCACAATACATTCGCTGTAAAAAGGGAAAAAATGGAAATAACTTAAATATTTTGTAAAAATATGTAAACGTTACAATATTGTCAGCAACACAAATACAGTGCATGATTACCATACCCATTCTTACGCTCAAGCAGAAAAACAAAAATTAACAAAAATTCAAATCCATTAATTATTTTAACATTATGTTTCTACAGTCGTAAGATGTTATGACATAGAAGTAGTATTCTTATTTGCTGGTAGCTAAAAAAAATTAAATGACTAATAAGAATAAAAATAATTTTACGTAAATTTCTTGTCTGATATGGGTGTACTTACAAGCTGCATGTCTTCTCATTTACACCCAGTATAAACTTCAGAGCTTGGTCAATGTTTAACTTTTTCATGTGGAGTGATGCAGGTCCCTCTGAGAAGTTGCGGTACTCGTAGAATCTCTCAAGATACATCTCCTTCATCGATGTTTTTGCCTTCTGCCATTCCACTGGCATCTTATGCACCCCTGCAAAATAATGTGGCATAAACTGTGTATTTCCCAAGAACGCTGTCATAATGTAGAGGAAAAAATTGTAAATTCTACAAAAGTGTCAATGAACGAAAATTCATTATCTGTAAGCATCATTAACACTGATAAGTCAGATTAAATTTTTAAGACAGGGAGTTATAAACAAGCACCACCTTCAAGGCAAAACATTCCCACTACATTAACACATACATTTAGCAGTAAGAAGTACCTATGCAAGATCCTAGGGTGCAGCCAGTGGAGGGCGTGGACGAGGGTTTGTAACCCTCTCTTTCACCATAAGATTATCAACAATTAATATTAGAATACTGTAATTAATATACCTTTAATTATGATAATACGTAATTGCTGTAAACTATGATGCATTTTATTATACTCTGAAGTAATTTTTCTCACAGTATTACAGAGGTCTACGAGCACTCTAAAATCAAGCTCGAAATACTTTTCAAGCTCAAAAAATTCAAAGCTTTTTTATCAATGTCATGTCATTCAGTCAGTGACTGATGACATGGTGTTTTACTGTTATCAAATGAAAACAATGCACTGTTTATTAATAAAAAGTAAATTTTTAAATGACAGGCATGTTCCGGTAAAATGATTCCTTAAAATGGATATATAATAGCTGGTTAACAGCAAAATTTGCACAAAAATTGGCCAAAAATCTGCTTAAATGCAATGCCTGATGAGATAGTTAGTTAGAAAAGAAGACTTTATTGATTCATGAAACAATATTTTAAGGTTCAAATTATTCCTCAGAACTGCACATATGAACACAAATTCATGTCAAAATTGGCATAAAAACGGGGGCCCAGAATCTGCTTATGATGCAGTGCCCGATGAGACAGTTTGTTTGAAAAGTAAGGCCCTATGCTACTTGTTTCTCATGATGAAAAAAATCACTAAATTTTCACAAGATTTGCTTTAGATATTTGAAATCCCGAAATAAGAAAAGCCTTGTGGAAAAAAAAAAAAAAAATAATTGCATAAAATTCACATGTGAAGTAGCGAAAACATTGTTTGAGCAATCAACTGCAACAGTTTAACCTTGACACATGTCCAATGGGAGTGTAAATTATTTATGGGGACTAGTCACGTCACACAATGACTATAGACGTTTATTGTTGAAAGTTACACCGACCCAGGTCCCGTAACATTTGAAAGAGGAAGTTGACTTAGTCACTTTTACAGTTTTAAGTTGTGATGCCAGAATCACGAAGTACATAGCGCACCTTAATGTTTTACTGGCACACGGCCAGTGTTCAGGATAAGTCTGATGAACTGTCGGAGTGGCAAAATGTCAAGAACCATTGTCATGGCCCTATGAATGGGTTGATCCTTGATATCAGTTTCACCTGGTGGCACATTGGTGAGCTGCTGGTGAAGCCTCAGCTGGAAACTCGCTCCCTGGCATGGCGAGGGATTGTGGTCACATTGGATGCTCGTAGGTTGTGAAGTGATCTTGCTTTAATGGTTTATATTTACAGAAGGATAGCTGCAGGCAAGGCGATCAGTGAATCACTGGTTCCGGCTCCATAAAGAGCAATGGTTGAGTATGAAATAACCTAGTTGCTCGATTCACCTGGTGGAGGAGTTGCTAGTGATATAGGCTCTACTGAATGCTACCAGGCGGCAGAGCTCAGGTGGTCATCTAATGTGTGTGTGATCTGGCTTTGAATAGCGCTTAGTCTACAGGCATCACTCTGGCAGGTGTGTTTATGTAGGAACAACACAGTGACACTCAAGAAATTAGCGAATAGTTAGAAATCACGTGTTATACTGACTGCATAATATAAGTAACACGGTGGCCCTTTCATTTGTTTGGATGCGAGTCCTTTTTTGTGTTTTGGTAATGATTTAATAATTCTATTTTAATTTGGATTTTTGGTTATTATTCTGGAAAGCCGTTTTGCTTCTGTTTTGGTGTTAGTCTTTTGTCCTTAACATAGAAGTCATGGTTGGTTTGGATTTTAACTTGTAGTGCCTGTTTAAAATTTTTGTTTTTATTATTTTATTTTCTATGCAGGGGCCTTAATTTGCTTTAATTCAACATCACTTACAGCTCATTTTATTCTTCTTACTTTTTGTGAAGGGTTCAGGTATAAATAATTTTATCTTGTTCAGGATGGGTTCTAAATTATTTTAAAAGGAATTTGGTTATAAGATTGTTAGGTCGTTCACTTAGTCTTACCGGGAAACCTCAGACTCGCAGTAGAAGGTTCCAGAGTTGCTACAGAAATTGTTTGCAATTGCGTCGAGCTGAAGTCAGCCTCAGCACTCTTAGTATCGGCTACAGCTGTGTTCCCCTTCTTATTTCGCCATTTCCACCGCCGTGTCAGTAACGTGTTGTCATCATTTATAATCAACAGTTTTTGTGGTGCACATATGCCGTAAGTTACCGGATCCCTCCCAGATGAGTAGGTTTTCGAGTCAACAGCTGTGTGATTGTGGTCCCACAAGGGGAAGAGAAGAGGATTCATACTGCGGGCAGTGAACAGAGTATAGACAGCTCAGGGGACAAGGGAAGTGGTCTGGTGTTGATATGTGTTTGCGGACGACTGCACGTGTGCGAGGAGAGCTGTGATTGATTGAAGGCCGGGTGATGCGAGCTATGATGCCAGGCATGGCTTTCATGATGGACGTCAGCTGTGGAGGGGTGACGTTTTAAATAGTAGTAGCAGAGACAGTGCAGGAGGCTAAGGCTAAGTCAGAGCAGAGACGAGCAGTCTGAGTGTCTGAGAGTCTACACAGCTCAGTAGTAGCAGAAGACAGAAGAAGTCAGTCGCAGGCAGGCTGGAGGAGCATGGTAGGCCATTAAAAAGATAAGTGATCTTTCTTTTGGAGTTGTAGTTTTATTGTAGGGGCTCCAGTACGTGGCATCAAGTTAAAGTCAAGAATTATGACTATATGGTCTAGAGGTTAAAGGTTTCCAAGTCTTTTAGGTGTTTAAGGTAACTTTGGTGAGGAGGACTTTTTTTTTGAGTATGTGGTCCCTTTTCTTTTTTGTATCAACGCCGACAAAAGACTATTTCTATTGAGTCGGTAGGTCAGGGCCTTTAGTATCGATAATGAGAATGAAACTGTGTTGACAATTTCTTTTATTTGAGTAAACAGATGTCTTCCTCCCGTCTATAAATTTGTGCTCCAGTTGTCATGAATGTTAATGGTAAAGTAAGTAAAATAAGTTAAAGTTCATTCATGATTTTGTGTTGAATATTTGTGTGAAAAAGTAATAATAACCACAACTAAATTTAATGGATTTTTGATGATTTTTGAATGAAGCAGATTTTTACTAATTATTTTGTATTCCATACAAATCAAATTCTAATAACGCATTGGTTCATTTATTCAATTCATTTTTAAGGTTAAGAATTTGTATGTAAATATAATTATTTGCTTGTGGTTGCAATCATTTTTTAATTGTTTATTGTTTAGACAAAGAAACGTATGTGTGTGTGTGTGTGTGCGCGCGTGTGTGTGTGTGTGTGCGCGTGCGGTGTGTGTGTATACTAAATTTTAAGCCAAAGTTTTGATAAATAGATTTTTTTTCCATACTATTTCCACTATGCATATTATATTTATTTATCTGGTGCTGCTCAAGTTTGTTTTTATATAAAATTTTATTTATTTCTATTTATTTAATTAAAAGGTTTCCTGAACATTTCCTCTTTTATTTCTAATCCTGCCACCCTTTTATGAAGCTCGTGGTTTTGATAATCTTGAGTATTTAAATTTTAGAAATGAGTACATAAAACAATTACTTTTATTAGTGAAGCTATTTTTTTATTGATGTTTTCTTATTTATTTAATTATTTAATTTTTTATAAACTTGTTAGTGTCCTGTCTAAAAATATCGCGTACTACCTCTTGCATAGATTGCTGTGTGTTGTTTTAGTTTTAAAGTTTTGTGCTTCCAGGCCACCCCTGTTCCAAGAGCCTTGTGGTGGTTGCCCCCATGTTTTTGTGAAGAAAGGTCGGAGATGTAGGATGGAGAAATTTTATTTTATATAGTGTTTTTAAAGGAGTTTATTTGCCGCTAAAGATGAGCTGTGATTTACAGGTGTTTGGGGAGTTGAGAAAGATTGTCTCAACTTTTAAGATGTTTTCCCCTCAATAGTAATTTTAGGAGCTTAGTGTGTGTGTGTTTCCCTACATCTCCATCTTCTTCCATGCAGAATTAGTCCAGTTTCATTCCACCCCCACCACAATATACAGTACTTAGTTCAACTTATATGTTTGGCATGATGACAGTCATACGTACATCCTATCTTCTGGCAGTCAAAGCCATTATAATACTGCTCCACGCTCGCCCTCTCAATGACTTCTCCCAAGAAAGGTCGCCGCACCATCGTGGGCAGCCTCCAGCCAGGATTGCAGCGGCACTGGTAACCACCTCTTCGGAAGCCCCAGCCATTAAGGGGTTCACACTGACACACACACAAGCAAGAACTTCAAAACATGACGTGGTGCTGCTACAAAATATTGACAGTACTGCTGAGGCAAAAACAAGCTGGAAGGCAGGGATACATTCAGGAGTGGGGGAAATTGAACCATTCCGTTCAAGCTTGATTTTACACTGGAGGAAGAGTATTCTTGAAACCATGTACAATGTTAGCAACACAGTATTAACACATACACTTAAAATTCAATACGAAATTTTAAAAAGCATTTTGACTGCCTATAAACTAATTACCAACATTTATATCTTGCATTGAAACTGAAGGCTTACTGGTAGGCATGAGGTTTGAATGTTATGCATAGTGCCCTACAACTCACACAACCTCCTCCTTAATGGGTTTCTAAATCTGCCATTGCTTGGAGGACAAGGCCAACTGGGTGGCTAAGTGTAAACACTTCAGCCAGGAATTTAAAATGTTGATGCATGCAAGTAAATTACACTTCAAAAAATGATTCTTTCAAACTTTTTCTAACATTGTTTTAGAAGGAAGTTTCTCTTAACTACAGAATAAACAATGGTGTCCAAGATCACAAAATAAAAATGTCCTCAATATTACACTTACCATACTATACCCAACAAGAGGGTGTTGGCAACAAAAAGTCCCCAATAGCTAAATCTTCTAGTATTACACATATTAATAATAACTGGTGTTCTGAAAATTGTATACACCATGTGCCGGACACACATTGTGCCGGACTTGTGCGAAGAGATGATTCTGGGACTGATATGGCTAATTGACAACCATGCCGTAACTGAACCATATCTCGACCGTCTGCTCGTGGGGACACATGGCAGGTGGACGCTGTACGCCTTGGGAACAACACCGCCGATAACAACACCTGCCGTACCGCTTGCTGAGTTCGCGCACGAGGTGCCCGAACAGCATCACCAACATCTGCAACACCTGCTGGACCAGTATGCCAGTATGTTCCACACTGATGGAAAGCTGCAGCACACCAACGTCATCGAGCACAACATCATCACGACACACAAAGGCCTGGTGTACTCCAAGCCACAAGACCCAGGTATTTTCTTCCGGCGTGTCATCAATCAGCAGGTATGTGAAATGCTTAATATTAATGTAACTGAACCCATGCAAAGTCTCCATAACTCAGGTATTACTCTTGCTCCTAAGAAAGACAGTGAATGAAGGTTTTGCGTTGATTTCTGCCTGTTGGACAAGATAACTGTAAACATGCCACCTCCAGTAATCAATGTAAAAGACACTTTGTCAACGCTAGGGCCAGCTACTGTTTTCACCTCATTAGATTTGAAATCCAGATATTGGCAAGTGCCTATCCGCCCCCAAGACCGGAAAAAAAACAGCCTTCACAACGCCAGATGTGCGTAGGTTTCAGTTCATTGCAATGCCGTTCGGCTTAAAATGTGCCCCTGCAACATTTCAGCATTCGATGGTTAACGTGCTGCATGGTTACATAGGAGACTTTGCGATGGCCTATCTTGATGATGTGGTTGTATGGTCAAATAGTTGGGAAGAGCATTTACACCATCTGAGCCTTGTGTTCAAAAGGCTAGAACGGAATAAACTCACGTGCAAAGTTGACAAATGTAAGCTGGGTATGAGTAAGATGGAGTTTCTGGGACACTCGGTAACAGGGAACGAACATGAACCAGAACAACAACACATGCAGGAAATTCAAAACAAACCCACACCCAAGTCACGTAAACAAATTAGAAAATTTTTTGTCTTGATAAATTGGTCTAGGGAGTTCGTCCCGAATTTTTCCGTGATAATTGCACCACTGACTGACTTGCTCTGTGAAGAACGTAAATTTGTGTGGACCCCTCAAGCCGATCAGTCATTTCATGAAATCAAGCTTGCTTTCCGAAATTGTAAACTGCTATCCAGGTTCAGGCCAGAGTTACCTGTTGCAGTACAGATGGACGCTAGCCAGAAAGGGATCGGTGCAGTGCTATATCAGGTGGGAACACACGGAGAAAAACATATAATAAACTACCACAGTGCAAAGTTTGGCGATACAGAACGCTATACCGTTCTGATAGTACACGTGCTGAGAAAGTACCGACCGTACCTGTTAGAGAGACAGTTTACCTTGAAAACTGACAACCGTTGTCTTGTGTGGTTAGAGAGCATGCATAACGGGAAAACTAAACTTGCCCGCTGGGCGCTATTGCTCCAGGAGTTTAACTTCAAGGTAGAACACGTGGCGGAAAAATCCAACAAGCTCGCCGATGTGCTATCCAGGAATCCTTGTCTGAACCTAACGGTAAAAGACGACGCAGAGTGAGAAGGGGCATTATTACCTTGCAGTGCTTTACAGACAGCAGACACACAAGCTCTTATTTTACAGAACATTGTTGCCACACCACCCGGTGAACTTGCCTCGTTAAGAGTCTGTGACGTGTTAAGAGAGCTATACACCATACAAGAAAATTCCTTAGATGCGGCGCAACGCCGCCAACACTGTGCCACGCAGTACACAAAGCACTGGAGAGTAGTGGACCGGGAAATTCAAACCAACCCCCCCCCCCCCTGGTAAATGAGTGATATGAAGAACGTAATGAAGAACGTACGTGCCGAAGGAGAGAAGGACACTTGTACTCAAGTATGCACATGACAGTGTAGAACATGGACACCCGGGTTCCGAACAAACACTGAGGAATGTCCAAAAGTTTTCCCACTGGCCAGGGGTTCAAGGAGATATAAGAAAACATGTGCAGAGTCGTATCATGTGCAATAACCAGAAGCCACGGAGAACAGACGCGATACTCCACGGCAACAGAGGCTGCCAACTGAACCATTTAAGACAGTAGCAATTGTCATCAGGGGTGGCCCGTATCCTCGCACCAAGAGCGGTAAGAGATTTCTTGTTGTCACCACAGATTTGTTCACCAGATGGACCGAAGCATTTCCCATCAGTAATGTCATGCGCACACTGTTGCACAAGTAATGCAAACCGATTTCTTTCAGAGATGGGCACATCCCGAGTACTTGCTAACTGATAATGGTATGCAATTCGTAGGGCGGAAGTAGAGAGAGTACTGTACCAGGTGGGGAACAGAACACCGTACCACCCCAGCCTACCATCCCAGAGCGAACTCATCCGAATGTCGTAACCAAGAGTAAAAATCAAGTTACGCGTCCGGTTAGAAGAAGATCATACCAGGAGGGCGGAGTTAATTCTGGAAGTAATGTTTTGTTTGAGAAACAGAGTAAATGTGGCAACCAGGAAAACACCCGCAGAAATTGTACAAGGTCGTGAACTATGTGCACCCGGAGCACCCCGCGAAAACCCGCCAATACCACCCGAGAGAATTGTAGAACACCAAACACAAATCCACCAAGAAGTGAGAGCAAATCTAGAGAATTATTGCAATGTGTGGGTAACGGAGAACAGGAGGCCACCATCCGAACTCGTACCCGGAATGTATGTGTATGTTAGGGAAAACCCACTGTCGGCGGAAGCAAAGAACCGTTGTGCCGGGCTGGCACCCAAGTGAATTGGGAAGGTGAGAGTTACAGCCAAAATGGTTAGTTCAACATTCTTCGTGAAGTTAGGACCGAGACGAGTCACGAAACGTCACCGAGACGACCTGTGTATAGCCCGCACCCCTGCAGGGAAGAGGGGCAAGGAGAAGCCGGAAAGTTAAGTACCTAAGCGAGCACAATGTTGCGTACCAGGTGGTATGAGGAATGACAATGATAACATGTGGCACAACAACATCACAAGTCTCGTGACAACACACACGGGAGATGTAAACATTAACACTGGGGACACTACGTCATTTAGAGGTTTCATGCCAACAGAGCACTCCACACCAGGCAATGAAGGAGGCGACGTAAATGTACAGGTATCTAAGACAGAAACGAGTAGTAGTGAAACACCATTTCGGGGTTTTTCTGTTGAAACCGATGATAGCATAGAAGATCAAAGTAGCTTCAGGGGCTTTGCAAGTGTGAATGAAGCAAATCAAGAGCGGGGGAGAGAGGCGAAGAGGAAGAAGGAAGAGGCCGGTACCCCCCTCCCCCGATACAAAACAGATGTCGCATGACCCACAAACGGACGCGCTGAACCTGGAGACTAGCAGCGTGTGGACAGAAGTGGCGCACACTAGAGAAGCAGCCACAGTACCATGATTGAGGCAACCGCCCCACACCTGAAGCAAAAGTAGTTTCCTTGAAGATGGGTCTACGTTGCTTCAGGGGTTGGCCGACTGACACATGTCAACATGCTGCGCAGCGAGCTTGTGCTCTCTACGGGTGACTTTGCCCCATCACAAGCCGACGACAGCTCGGGGCAATTCATAAACAGTGGCAACATAATTTCACGCACCAACCTAAGGAACTCCAAGTGTTGGACAGCCTCAGACGTAAAGATGATTAACACTATTAATTATGAAATGTATGGGCCGCCAAGAACCCGGTATATAATCGCTACCCCCGGGAATAAATAAAATATTTTTGACGAAACACTACCCTACATTTAACTGTGGAAGAAGTTCCGGCGACAACACCATATTACAGTACATCTGCTGCCCTGTCACGTTACATCCCACCAGCCTCAGGGAGAGGTATTTAAATTTGTTGTCGCCTCCACGCAGGGAGATAAGAAATGAGCGGTGCTGCCACAACCCTGATAAACCCACCCCTGCGCTGGAAGGCTACTCTACCCCACACCCCCGGAAGATCGCTAACCACTTGGTTTTTCACTATATAAGAAAGTCTGAGAGCACACACAGGCAGACATGCCGGGTTCACTGGCCGCATAGGTCAGTGAGCACTCCCTGGTCTGCGGAAGACCTCTCTCTCTCTCCTCTCCTCAGCCTGTGATACGGCTCAACCTCTCCAACAGCCTGCAACACTGCTTCAACCACCTCTACAGACTGAGAAGACTGCACCATCCCTACAGCTTGAAGAAGGCTCGTCCACAACTGCACCAGCCGACCACAATGGCGGCCTGACTCCAGAGGTAAACCCGACATCCTATCCCCTGTACCACAGTCAACTTCCATGACTCCATGGTAGCAGGTCGTCACTACATAATTTACCCTTCTGGATAAACCCCGTAAAATTGGGGACAGTGTAAAGAGTGTACTTGATGTAGATTTCAAATCTAGTATTTTTATTATTATTTTTATCAGGCTCACCTTTGCCTGTGTACTTGCATAACTCGTTTGCAATTTGTTTAGCTAGTTTAC
Source organism: Dryococelus australis (assembly GCA_029891345.1). Lineage (NCBI taxonomy): Eukaryota > Metazoa > Arthropoda > Insecta > Phasmatodea > Phasmatidae > Dryococelus > Dryococelus australis. The sequence continues at coordinate 99,111,517 of CM057000.1, forward strand.
AAATTATCCAGGAATTTCCCATTTTCCTAGTAACGTAATAAATTTTACGTGAATTTAAATTGTTTTGCTTATTGTCATTTTAACTTTAGTTCCTGGATCACAATTATTTATAATATTCTTTTGCATGTAAGTAAATCTTGCGACAGGTGTAACAACAAAACCCCGCTGAAGACAAGCTGTGAGGTGCACCAAACTCCACAGGAGACTGAGCTTGCAGGAAGCCTTAGTCTGCACAAGATATGCCGCTGCTCCTGGGATTCTGGTGTTCACGCGCTACCTTCAGTGATGTCCCAATACCGGACTGCACATCTATATGTCAGGACCTTGGGTGTGACTGAACAAGTCACACCCCCAGGACTGCACATCTGTGGAAGGGTCAGAGGACACTACAGATGCACTATAAGAAAGGTGGAACTAAGTGTCGCATACGACGTAGAGAACGCAATGCCTTACAGATAGCTTTGAATTCTAACCCCAATAACGAAGCCACAAGCGAGGTTAAACCTCCACCTATGGAACCTGAATTCACACCTAGAACGATAACCCAGTTCGTCCCCCTCGATCACTGGTCGCCGTTAAATAAGTATTTACGTGCTTGCTGACCGGAATATGATACGGAACGGACACATCCTACCCAACAGGAAACTCCACCACCGGTAACAAGTGAAACCCCAACCCAGGTAGTCTCACCGAAGGACAAACAGAATTCGGGTTTGATCAAGTTGGCTTCGGGGAGATGATACGGGTTCGACTCCCGCCGAAGGTAGTCTCCAACCCTCACGTAGTTTCTTCCCCTACGAACTACGTTCCCGCACACCGGCCTCCCCGATTTCCACAGCCAGGTCATCCACCCCTACCAACACAATTGTTTAAACCCCTTTCACATATCATACACCCTGGGACAACTGGCATTCCGCCTCTTGGCAATCTTAGTAGTGAGGAAGATTGAACTCACTGGGTGGGAAACAATCTCGTTTCGCCTCACTCTGGGGTTTGACTCGCCTCACACTAGGGTTTGACTCCCCTCTCTTCCGACGGTACCCTCCCACTAAGCGGCAACCTGCAGAGTCTACCACGACCCGCCAGGCCAATACGATTGTTAACACGCAGCGGTAGGCTTACCTGACGAACTAGGGAGAATGGTCAGCACCTTAACCACTATCTCTCAAGATAGGAGTGCGCGTCACTGTAGAACCTCTCTATTATGACCCCTCATGGTTCCCAAGAATAGGGTGGTAATAAAAAATTTTGAAAATTTTAGGCCGATTTTGAGCCACCCCTAACACCATGTCCCTAAACTTTCCATTATTGGCATGAAGTATGTTCAATTGTCTCTAGCTCATAAAAAAACACTTTTTGAAATTTAATTAAACATAAATATGTATATTTCAATAGCTGGACATCTCCTGATTAATTTGATACCCAAGATAGTCATATTGGACCACCCCTTGGCGTAAAAAAGAAGTCCATTAAAAGTGTATGAAAAGATTAGACTATGTATTATTGAAATATAAAGTTATTAATAAAGATCTATTCCGCAGGTATCCTGGGTCATACATTGCTGCTATAAGGCATGTAGCGATCAAAAAGTTTGGGTGGCGTTATGCAATACGTGTGTGTGCGCCGTGCTCTCGCTTTGGGCTGGCCGTGTACGTATAGTCCATTTCCCACTGGAAGCAACTTTCTCAGAGCCCTGCCAAGCATCTACTTGCAGGCCCGTTTTGTATCCTTCCGCCAAATATAAACAAACATTGTCACGTGACTGGTATGCAGCATCTGTCAAAATCATTGTTTACATGCCATTGTGTGTGTACATGTGTTCGTATACTTTTGCTACACCTAAATATAAACATTGAAATGTGACTTCTACTTTTATACCTGTCAAATGTGTTGTTTACTGTTTACAGCTATTCAAAGAATTCTGTCATAGGTCTATTTCAAAAACCATATTGTATGAATATTTACAGTTTAGGCCTATAACATTATTTAGGTCTGCTTTATGACGTTTTAAAAATGCCTGAATTGACTATAGTTCTTACGGATATGTTACATTAACATATTTGTTTTCCATGACATAGCACATACACGTAATGCACGTTAATATTTTGCCGCGACTGTGTTGAACACTGTTACAACAGCGGGGTAATGAACTATAGTATTTAAATTTTTGTTATTGATATGTGTCGGGTTATTTCTTTAAAAGGACGGCCTCAGTTCGAATAATGAAGGAATAACCAGTCCAACGAAAAAGAAACATTACAATGAAGCAGGCAACTCGTGTTGTTCATTTTTTTATCATACAAACTTAAAATATAGCGGTGAAAATGCACACAAATAAACTTACCGTAACTTTTATTGCTACTTACTGTGTATTAGGTTTATTGAAATTTATTGGGACTGGGCTTGGTTTTTTGTTGGGATTGGTAGTAAATCACGTCACACGACTGTGTTCCAAACAACCAGAGCAAAAGTACAAAATTGTGATAAATAAACATACGTGGATGTAAATAAATAACTTCCCATAAAAACAGTTCATATTTAAAAAGTACAAATAGTTCACATCAAATATTCGAAATCACGCACACACACAGATCCAGCGTAACGATCACCATGCAGCCAGCACGTCATGCTATTTAACACACAGTGGTTAAAGAAACAAACAGTAACAGTATATTTATTACTGCCACAGAAACAAAAAAATTATCACATCATAACTTGCTTAGGTAGGTTTAAAAAACACTTCTTCAAAAGCAACACGCCACGTCTGCCAACATCACTTTCTGCTCCGCCATCATATCTAAATATATTAAAATAAGTATTCAAACATTAAAATCTCTCTTTTCAGTTGTAAATTACAAATTCAAAAATCATTATTTTGCTGTAATAAGTATGAAATATGCTACAATTGAAAACATGTATAATTTTAGCTTACTAGCGAAGTGAAACTTCCCGAGTGTGAAAGAGAGAAAAAAAGAGAGTGACAAACACTGTACCATTATGCCCTACTCACAATATTTTCCGCTGTTATTTTAAACTGTAAAAACGAGATATATTGCCATCTTAAATATTTCAATATTTCAATAGGCACCGTTTAATTTACAAATAGTGTACTAAAAAACTATGTTAAATAATATTTTAACAGATAATTATTTCTTATCGGCTACTGCCAACACGTCTCTGGCTGTTGTTAATTCATATTTAAAAGAAATAACAGTTATACAAGATATTAAAGTAAAGTTTCATTTATTCAATAATACAGTTCTTTAAAGTTAACCACAATGTTATATACTTGTTGAATACAGATTATTGAAAAAACAAGTTGACATGTTATGCCTAGAGTGTTTTTTCAAAGGTTGATTTTCATGTCACTTCCAATCAGGAATGGACTATAGCTCGGCGAGCACCTAGATATGCAGCGTGGCCGGGCGCGGGCATGGCGGTTTGCCGCTGAAGCTCGGCCCTAGATCATCAGGCTGGGCAGCTGTCTGTCTGTCCTTCGGCCGCTACAAGATGGCGGGCGACAGCCACCCGCCGTCACTGCTGTAGCTACAGGGCCAGTCGGCTTCCTTAACAGTGACCTGGTGTTGGGAATTGCAATTCATGTCAATGTGTTGGCCTCTGCACTGGCATCATGAGGCGCGGCAATGTTTACAGGAATATAAATATTTAGTGGGGTCTACTTGAATTATTTATCCTGAATTTTTTATCAAAAACTTTTGACATTGCCTATACATCTACACGGCCTCACTCACCATAATATAGTACCGGTAACATAAGAACACATTTTTTTACACACACTTATCTCTCTATTCACTTTACACATGAAATTGACTTCACAGGAAAAAAAACAATTGCCCACCATAAAAAATTAGCATATTAACATAGGCGTGGGCAGACATAAATTTAAAAATAATAATTTAAAAAATGGGCAGTGAATTAAATTTGAAGTTATCATACATACCCTGATTAAGACACTAGTATGTGTAAAGTCCCGCTGTTTTTACAGCAAAATAAGAGGGATAATGGAAGAGAGAAAAAGACAAGGTGGGTAAGGCAGAGGCAGCGGCATGTGACTAGAACAAAGAATCCTTACTGACCTGGCCTGCAACTTACCCTCTCCCTTAATTTCCACGCTTCCACGGGCAATACACCAGCGTCCCCTTCTGGCATTAAGTAATTTATTGCTTCACGCTGCTTGGGACAACAAATGTCAAAGTCTACGATGGTAAAGACAATTCACTGTAAAATGAGCACTTTTTAAAGTCCTCTCGTTTGGAATAATAGTCAATAAGTATGCTTTACTTTAGCCTTAGACGTTAACTTCCGAGTGCAGTGAAATATACACAGTTTATTACTTCCATAGCAAAATTTATTTTAAAATATGTTTAAAGGAAAAAGTAACCAGGCCATCAAAAGTGCTCACTTTACCGTGAACAGCCTATAGCTTGAGAAATGTACAACCACTAACATCAGTAAGGGTTATTTTTCCATAGACTGAAAACCGTGGATAATAGAAACTCGTACCACAGTTGGAGAAAAGGTCTACAAAACAAATATGTGCATAACTGAAACCGCAGTTCAAGATACCACGGTTGGCGAGGGATTACTGTATCTATTTTTAGACGTGCCTCAAATTTTTTACTTTTTCGACCCAAACTTTTCACAGTTCCTCGGATTGGGTCGTAATAGACGGGTTTTACTGTACACTAAATAGATGTGACAAATTTTGGACGCTATCCTACAGGGCCAAAATAAAAACAAGATAACAAGTGAAGTGTTTCACCCGCTGCACAGAACATCATAAGTGAAGCCAGTGAACTAAAGACTTCTTAAGAAAGAAGCATAGTGCAGGTCAGTGCCTGGTAGTACAAAACTTTCCCAAGAAAGAAAGCCACTATTATTCTTATAAATAATTTTCAAGGTCTTTGTTGTTTTATACTTCATTACTTTATCTCAGAGCAAATGATGTAAATAATAATTACTTTGTTTTACGTGTCTGTTAAAAGTCATGTGTGATAATTAACAGTGTTCAATATGTTTTGTAAATATTTTCCAATTACGTACTTGTAAACCCTTGTAAACTAATAACCGTATGGTTATCAGTTTACAAGGTTCTAAATTCTAAAAGTATTAGAATTAAACATTAAAGGGTCTTTGACCTTTTTTACTCTTGTAGGTAGTCGGTACACACATTTATCAGTGCTATTAGCTTTAATTTATTAAAAAAGGTACTAGTGTTTGCAAAGATAACTATAGTCCATTCCCGATTGGAAGCGACTTATGAAAATCAACCTTTGAAAAAACACTATAGACATAACATGTCAACCTGTTTTTTCAATAACCTGTATTCCACAAATATATAACAGTGTGGTTAACTTTAGGGTACTCAATTATTGAATAAATGAAACTTTACCTTAATATCTTCTATAACTTATAATATTTATTTCTTTTTAAATATGAATTAACAACAGCGAGAGCAGCGGAGTGTTGGCAACGGTCAGTAAGAGATTGTTCGCAGTTAAAATATTATTTTTAATTAGTTTTTCAGTATACTATATGTAAATTAAACAGTGCCTATTTAAATATTTAGGTAGCCCCGATGGCAACATTTCTCATTTTTACAGTTTAAAATAACAGCGGAAAATATCGTGAGTAGGCCGTAATGGTACGGTGTTGTTTTATCGAGCGAGAGCAATTTTGAAGCACCTGTCTGCTGAGCGAGCTTTGTCACTCTCTCTCTGTCTTTGTCTCTTTCACACTCTGGAAGTTTCACTTCGCTAGTACGCGGCAAAATTGTACGTGTTTTCAATTTTAGCATATTTCATACTTATTACAGCAAAATTATGATTTTTTAATTTGTAATTTACAACTGAAAAGAGAGTTTAATGTTTGAATACTTATTTTAATATATTTAGATATGATGGCTGGGCAGAAACAAGGTGAAGTTGGCAGACGTGGCGAGCCATGATGTGGCGTGTTGCTGTTTTACCAAACGAAGCGTAAATTATACTTACTCCGAAAATTACTTCAAATTACCATATCACGTTTGTAGACGTTGTGTATTTTAAACCTACCTAAGCAAGTTACAATGTTTTTGTGATAAATCTGTGTTTCTACGGCAGTACTGTTACGGTGTTTTGTTAACCACTGCGTGTGAAATAGTGCCGCGTGGCTGTTTGGTGATAGTTAGGTTGGATCTGTGTCTGTGTGATTTCAAATATTTGATGTGAACTATTTATACGTTGTAAATGTGAACTGTTTTTATGACTAAGTTATTAATTTACATCCACGTATGTTTATTTATCACAACATTGTACCTTTGCCCGGAAGTTTGAAACACAGTCACACAGCAATGTTTGTTTACATTTGGCGGAAGGATACAAAGTGGGCCTGCAAGTAGATATTTAGCAGGGCGCCGAGAAAGTTACTTCAAATGGGGAATGGACTATAGGTTATTTAAGACTGGCATAGGTAATGGAATGCCTAGTCAGACCATTCTGTTAGCAAAAAGATACACTTAACTTACCTGCCGTGTGACCCTTAGGAGACTACAACGAAGCTGCTCTTTCACCTTGCCCTCAGCACCATGGCAGGTATTAGTTACTCAATACCACACACCCCTAATGAGTGAGACTTGTTTATACTTCAGTGTCGCTTCTTTTGTGCTTGCATGTAAATAGTCTTTACATGAAAAATCTGTAAATTTACATGTGATTAACGTAATCTTGTGAGCGAGCACCTAAATAAACGAAGGAACCTGTTTCACCAACAGCAGTACAACACGCTCGCATGACCAGTTCCCTTCCCTTCGCACCCTTGGGAACAAAGAATTCATCAGCCATCCAACTGATCGCTAGCCACCTTGCCCACCACAAGCCAGATGCCTGCACGAGAGAGAGACACTACACAGAGCTACTCGACTGGTGAAGCGCCACCCAGCAGAAATAAGCCACGTGCCACCCCACACTCAAGAGTGTGCGCATAAAGAAGTAAATGCTACAGGAGCAAAGTTTTGTTTTCTTGGGGTTACAGTTCCACATCACCCTCAGGGACAAAAAAATGTTTTTCTCATTCAGATGATACTACGTCGCAACGCAGGGGCGGCGATTTACGTGTGACAATCTGCGCAACTATAAGATACACTCGACTTCGCCCCATCTGAATGCTGTTTCATTTTGCCTTAGGCAAGTCATTTACAGTACTTGAAGAGGCTGGACATGTGTCTACAGGATATGTCCTCGCAATGAGAGATGATATTACAGACACGTCAGTCCAGCTTGTACTGTTTATCTTCTATTCAAACCAGATGTCTTGCAAACCCCCTGAAGGGAGACTTTATTATCTGCCGGGCCACAAAGCTCGCCACCCAAGGCCACGTGATTCTACGGAGCGCCAAGGAAGTGCACCACGCATCCTGCAAACAGATAAGGGATGAAACTCGCCACATCAGCAATTTCCCAGCAGCAGAGGACGATAGCAGACAACACCTCCAGGCCAAGCAGTTATCAGTATATAAGGCCCTGCGCAGCCCAAAATCATCGGTCTGTGTTTCCTCCACCACTCAGTCTTGGTAAGAGAGGAAGCCACCAGCAGTTCACATTCTCTAGTATGCTTTGCTGATTCCACTGCTCTTTTCAGGGCCGGATGAAGCATACTATTGACGTCAACCACTCCAGAAGTCTCTCTGCACATGCGGCAATGCCCTCTAGACCTTCTGGAAGACTCAAAACAACTGGCTCCTGAAGATGGTGACAGCTACTGTGGTGCCCAGAGTAAGTTTAGAAGGGCAGTATACGCTTCCAGAAGTAGCTTGAATTGCAATTCAACTTCTCCTCTTGCAATTTGCAGTACACCCCAGTGGGGCAGAGCTCTTACTGATTGCTCATTCGAAAGGCCTAACCTTTCAGTGCCACCACAACTTTTCCCTCCTCTTAACAAGTCTGAAGGAACACCCCATCCATTGGTAGAGGCCATTTGCCGGAGAGAAGAACCTCCTCTGGGTATTGCTAACCTGTGGTATGAAGATTTCAAGACCATCAGACGCCAACACACTTTGGGATCTCACGAGATCAGCAGTGTACTACTTCCTGATGAAACCAATGGCACCTATCTGCCCTCACAGCAACCAGGGCAGCAGCTTCTACGGATCATCATCAGGCAAGGTAAACCCGTTGCTAAGGGCCAGCCTGTTTACCGGGCCATGACAGTGATTCTTGACTTTGTACCAATAAGACAGGCCACACGATATATGCTGGATACCAGCAAATCACCTGCTAAATGCTAAGTAACACTTTGTTGGCATCACAAACCAAAATTTCAATATTGTCCACCATGACCGCCTCTTACCTCAGAAGTCATGTAACAAGGGTTTTCATGGCACTTAACCTAAGGCATCGTGTGTCACTGGTTGTCACGGCATCCATCGCAAAGCACTAGAGCTTCATGGAGTGACACACGTCAAGCATTAGTGTAAAAGTGTGAAATATACTAGATCCGGCAGCAACCATCAAACTTCGAGAAAGTGAATTTTGTGATCATGGATTGTACGCGAGTGACGAAAGAAGTTTAATGTGTCGGCACTGCAATACAAATGTTTCGTGGGACAGACAGGAAAAATGCAAGAAACATGTGAAAAGTGAAAAACACAAGAGACTGGATGCCAATAACAGTGAAAATAAAAGGCAAATGCCTCTTGTCAGTTGTGATGCAGACTGCAAAAAAATAGATTCTGCAAATGAAATGGCGAAAGACATAGTGAAAACTTTTATTAAAGCAAATATACCCTAAAGAAAATATTTTACGATACCATCTTCCACAAAATATTTCATAAATCTCAAAAAACTTATCTTTAATGTAAAAGTATAGCCTTATAAATTTTGAATTTATTATGAAATACATACGACCCATTAAAATATATGCATTAAATTATTGTAAATTATGTGAACTAAATTAATGGCTATCTTTAGAACAATGGCGTAATTTTACTTCCCCCTCCACCACCCAACTCCCCTCCTTGCCCCTTCCCCTACATGCCTTTCATCCCCCCCCCCCCCTTCTCTTTCTCTCTCTGGGAGCAGGCTATATACCACCATCAACAATCCTTTGAAAAAAATATGTTCCTTAGATTGCTAATTTTTCTCTTCAAGAGGCAAAGGCAAAATTGAAAGGTAAGAAGACTGAAATACAATGTGACGAAACGCCTGCCTCACTACCTTCCAGAAGCCTTCTAGACCAGTGTCCAGCGACCCCCGATGAAATCTTCACCCCCTTACACTCCCTACCACTTGAGAAGTGAACCTTGAGTCCTTTCTGGACAACAATATATATCAGTTAGGGTCAGTTGTTGTCGTAGCTACCTAGCCTATTTCTGTCCTTGTTTAGTTTTTCCCCAGGTCCCCTTGACCTGGTTTATCGTAGTATACTTCTGCTAGTTTCAGTACAATTGATAGCTAGGAGATAGTACAGGCCACTGTGTCTCATTCCTCTGCAGAATAAACAAGTATTCTTACCTAACCCCTGTGCTAATTATTGGGTGATTGTGACTTCAGACCTCGTATTCATCAAACTTACAAAGTTAGATGCTTTCCTTCTAATTTTGAGACAGAAATGAATAAGGCAATTATAATTGATTCATTATTTTCTTTAATAATTAATCATTCAAAACCATGTCCCCTGATTTTCCCTGTCGTGACCTACAGTGCACTATGCTCGGTGCTTATCTACCCATTATTAGATGGCAAAAGGTGTCGAACAGGTCCTTACATTTTAACAGTTTATTCAAAATACGCCTAGCTATTGAAATAAATCAATATAAATCCTCCAATTTCCCAGCAAGAAGTTACTGAAAATGAACTTTACACTCATAATACACGTTGCTCTATATTCAAACAATTTTTGGCGACAAGGAGAGTTCAAGTATATGCTTCTAGGCATATAATTTTATTTGCCAAGATGCTGCCCCTTGAGTTATATAAATATTACGTTTTAATATCATGTTAATTTTATGTCAGATATACAATGAAACACTAACCTTATGGGGAAAAAGACATTTAATCACAAAAGAAAACATCTTTGCAAATAATAATTCCTCGTTAAAATAATTTGCATAACATTTTCAGGCGAAACCATTTGGTGATGATAGGTGCAACTATTTTGAGCAATGCATAATCTTGATAAAATTTCTACGTTCACCAGGCACACATTAGCTTTAGGCCGGCATGTGAAGGCAAGCGAAGCATGCATGGCTGAGAGAGAGAGAGAGAGGACGTACTTTATCTTTTGCTACACAACAACTTCTCCTCTCATTGGCAAGTGAGGATAGGAAGGAAGGTAGGTGGCTTAGAGACAGAAAGAAGGGTGAGAGAGAGGACGCTAGGTCGCCACGCTGGTTGCTATAGGTAACCACTTCCCCTCTCATCGGAGTGTAAGGGGAAGTAGCAAGCCAGTCTCGTCGCACCATGCCACAGTGTCGACATACGTGTTGGAAAGACAAGACACTACACAAAGCACCACAGAGCTGTGATAAATGATGGCGCACTTGATATATTTCATATTCAGTTACTAGATGTTTGCATAAACAAACAGCTTAAAAACGATAGTTGCAGGAAATATTAGGTGAATGGACTCTAAATATACTTCGGTCCATGCACCATGTGATAAACAATACAAGCTGTTTATGTTAACATTATTTACATAGGAATTAAGCTGGGATCACAAAAAATTGTTAGTGGATACGGTTTATCAGTATATGCGATAACGATAAATAGAGAGCCAACTGTATAACAGACCTTACCGCGTGCCATCTAGGAGGCGACATCATCATGACTGTCCAGGTTATGAAAGAGTAGGGGATTGTAGAACAACTGTCAGACTTGCCTTACAATTTCCGGTTCACTTTAGTTTCAAATAAAGACAGACAGAATTGGTTCTGCATCAATCATAAGGACCTAAACGACTTTACGCATCCCATCGAACATCCGGCCATTAATTTAACCTACACGCTCCAGGATTTAGGAGAAACCAAGATATTCAGTACCCTAGACAAGCAGCCGGGGTAATGGCAAATTAGCAAAGAGTAAGAACTGCACGGTATTCACCACTTCTGAGGGGGAAAACCTACAATTTAAAGTAATGTCATTCAGGCTAAAGAATACCCCCATGACCTTCTAGTGGCTGATGTCCATGGAGGAACATAACAGGCTATGTCGGCACATTTAGCTTTGCATATCTGGATGATATTATTGTGTATTGTAAGTTCTAAGAAGAGTATTGTGGGCACCTCCAGAGGGTGATAGAGAGGCTTGAGTTGCACAGCCTCACCTGTAAACTCTCCAAAATACACTTTTGAAAAACTGCCATTGACTACCTAGGTCACGCAGTCACCCCAGAGGAGAACTATCCCCAAGCTGCCTCGATACGGGCCATAGACAAAACAGAAGAACAAAGTACAAAGAGGCACTTACACAGTTTTCTGAACCTGCGCAACTGGCTTCGGGATTTCGTGCCCAACATCGCCCGACAAATTGTGTTGTTGAACCCCCTCATCAAGAATAAAACACATTGGCCATGGGGAGAGGAACACCGTACTATGTTTCAAAACCTGAAGCAGAGCTTTCAAAATATCGACCAATTCCACAGGTCGCAGTACATTTATTACCTACAAAACATTTATTTACAAAATAAAAAATACATCCACATAATCACGGATTGAAAAACAATTCCACATGACTAAGAATATGCATGTCACCAATTGTAACAACTAATTTCCGATACAACCAAATCTGATCAAGTTCCATCTTCATCTTCTTATGTGAATACATAGACGCATTTCCAAAACACATCGGCTAGGTACCATATTACACAAAGAGGATTCCGCTGGGAAGCCCCAGGTCATAGTCTACGTCAGTACCCGCCTAAATTCCACAGAGCAGTGTACCATATAAACAAGCAAGAATGCCTCACTATGATCTGGGTGGTGAGAAAGTACAGACAGAATTTAGGGGGACAACCTTTCATACTCCACATCGACAGCAAAGCCCTCCAATGGCTACGTGGGTCAAAGTACGCCAAATCCAAGTTATGACGATGGGAGATGTTTCTCACAGAGTTCTACTTCCAAGTGCAGTATTGTCCGGGTAAAACTAATGACCTGCCCAACACATTATACCGCCAACCGGACCTTGGAGGGGACACCAAGGAGGAAGAGGAATAGGAGAGGATGATCCCTCCTCTGGCCACACCCAGCAGCCCCGAAGAACACATCCGACTCCTTCAGCTACACCTTAGTCACTACCAGATCAGCTACTACCAGCAGAAAGATCAAGATGACCAGCGCCTCCTCAAGGCAAGGACAAACCCCAGAGGTTTGAGTTAAGAGATGACGTTGTCTGGTATGAAGCGGACAACTCAGTGCCGAGTGGAAATGACATGCGGTAATACATAAACAGTTGTGACACACACTGTCATGGAAATGCAGTGCCCCATCCAACGGGGAGCCCCCATCTTCCCCACACCTCCTGGACTCACTTAGCAACCGACCCAATGGGACCTTATCCCAGGAGTACGAGGGGTAACAGGTACCTGCTAGTGGTGACCGACCAATTTTCCCATTGAGTAGAAGCTTTCCCGCTACCCAACCAGGAAACCCTGAACATAGTAAAGATGTTTGAAAAAGAGATATTTCCCCACTGGAGATACCCGCAAGCCATTTTAACTGACAACAGCATAAATTACACCAGCCATAAATGGTAGAGGGCCTGCAACCTGTGGGGGTTGGAAATGTGGACAACCACCCGTGATCATCCACAAGCCAACCCCACTGAGCGGAGAAACCCAGAACTCAAGAAATGTCTCCGTCTCAGTGTGTGAGACAATCAGCGCTACTGGGACCAGCACTTGCCAAACATATTGTTTACCATTTGGAGGCAAAATAATGAGACAGCGAACGCCAGTCCCAGCTTATCTAGGACAAAATCTCCACCATTCAGGAGACTGGCAGTGGGGACAAGCCTCCACCAAAATGCCGCAACCTGAAGACGTCTGGCTAGATGCCCTAGCCCAGACCACGAGGGTACGCGACGCCCAAGACCAATACATCGCCAGGAAGTACCCACAGCCGGATACGAGAGTGAGAAGTTTTAGGGTGGGAGAAGCTGTACTACTCTGCAGTCACTCACTCAGCAAGGTGAAAGGACAAATCAGCGCTGGACTAGCCAACAAATGGGAAGACCCTAAACGGTCATGGAATGCCAGGAGAATGTTTACTGGGCAGAGGAAGGCAGAGGACGCATTCAAAAGGTAATCTGAGAGAAGATGTGCCCCTGCCCCGCCGGAACTCAGGACCTCAAAATCTGATCAACAACAATTAATTAAAACTATTATCCCCACAAAACATGACTGTCATGCAACTGGGACTTTGGAAGATGATCTGAAAAAAAATTTGTAAGATAAATTATTTTCAATCAAAACTATTTCAGAAATGCACAAGCATTTACACTCAGAATAAATCTGAATCAAGGTATTGGCAATACAGAAATATTGGGTAAAGTCATGCTAAACCTTTCCGTGCTAACAAAATACACAATTTGACTAATTTTCTCACACACTCATCACTTGAAAATATAAACATTATTGTATAAAATATTATACTTAAGTATGTCACTATATCCAATTTTGAACGAGACTCACTTCAGTAGTTTCTTTTTTACATTGTGCAGTGTCTGCAAATCTATTTGGACCACTGTTTCCTTTTCCTTTTGGACACTGATTTATGTCTATCCTGTCAAAATCCATTTCCAAGACAGAGACAGCTGTGTATCTGAAAGAAATACAAAACACTAAGAATCTAATGACAATGATGGTGTAACATCATACTACAGTAAAACTTTGTTAAGACATTTTTTAGAGGACTGAAAGAATAATGCTTATTAACCCGGAAAACTTCTTAAAAGGGTCATATTACACATGCACATATAGACAAGGTGCAAAATATTCATCTCATTAAGCAGAAAAACTACGCAAGTGGGAACTTCTTAACAGGGTTTCACTGTAGTTACAAAGCACTATTAAACAAATATTGGCTAATGACAAACCCTGTTTTCTTACATTTTTCCCTTTTACTCTTATCAATACATCTCCACAATCAACCAATACGGCTTCTGTATTTACTTTTATGTCGCTCTCTACATCTTTATCATTTTACAGTTCTATCTCTTTATCAATCTATTTCTCTACATACTGACACATGACATTTTTGCGCCTAAAGAAAGCGCTTTCCAAAGGACAGACTTTGCCCCATCTGAATCTTAGCAATTTACTATGGGCAAGTTAACTACTACCAAATGTTGAGAGACTCAACACATCTTCAACCCCATGCTCCTTGCTTTTACCGTCCACCAGTTTCTACAAGAAGTTGTCACGTAATCGCCCCTTCCCAAAGAAACCCCGCTTTACTTCGCAGTGCCTGCTGGAGAGACGGCACTCAGTTCAAACTTTGTGCGGCTGTAGGAAGCGGGCCAATAAACAGAGAGTCACTGCATCCATGAGCACATCTATACCTTTTGTGTCAACACCTCGTGCCGAGCGCCACGCAGATAAGGATCCATGGTTCATGCATGTGAAGTAACAAGCTCCACCTCTTGGAGGCGGGGTTAAAATTCCCTGCATCTCAGAGAACAAAATTGGAAAAATAAGTACCAAAGGCACATCAGCCTATACCTCAGGAGTTGCTCTTCATACTCTGGGACAAGAACAGCACTCACGGAGGCAACCCCAGTGGTCAAAGACAACACCATCCCTCCGGAGGTCCGCCACCATCCACCACCAGCCACTTCTTCAGCAACCTCCCACAACCAAGGGTCGTCAATACCACCAGAGGTTTCCAACACATCGTCCTGATGACCCCCGCCCCCCTCCTCCTTTCCTCTTTCCGTTCCGGGTAATACAGGGCCACAACGAAGAGGTCTCTTATAAACATCCCGTAGGCCTTAGCCCGACCACGCATTCACTAGGTTGAGGTGAAGAACCCCTTTGATTCAACGCCTAGGTCCCTTCCGAACAAAAACCCAAATAAATTTAAGGTTATAAAATCCCTTGGGCTAATTTTTGAATTATTTTTATTTAAATTATTTCTTTTTCAAATTTTACAAATACTATCGCATTTAATGCAGGTAGCCTCTGCTTGATTTTACTATCCTATATTATTTTCTGCAGTTAATTATAATTGTGTACACATAGTTTTCATGTGAGTTTATACCACGAAGATTTCACTCAGTCATTGTACTGTGAGTTTTATAAGTTATGCGAGTGGAATAAACATAAATTTTACCCAAGTACATTTCAGGTTTTTCTCGCTACTAATATTAATAACATTTTCATCCTCAAGTGTTTAATGAACAATTTTAAATTATTTGCAGAGATAAGATAATGCTGGCATTGCGAACCATGCCTCACTGCAAATACAAGTAACACTAAGCAGCCACCCGAGTTTCATTAACCCTTCAGGCTGGCGAACAGCTAGAAAGAATTATGCGATGAGCCTTGTTGGGCATACCCGTATACCCAGACGTAAACGATAGCACCACAACCTTACCTGGCTTCACCTAACGTACTTTTTATAGCCAGTTTCTTAAAGCGGCCTCGTGCAGTGTAAACACAGGAGTGGGCTGAAGCAAAGGTTAAAAAGAGCTCTCCAACTTTTGGAAGCGGAGATCAATAGTAACCCCACTCCTAACACATCAGAATACTACTAGAAACACTACACCACCTACTAGAAACACGAGTAAAATCTCACTGGAATATCTTCTGATATTACACTTTTATACTGTTGTATTGGAAACTGACCCTTCCCTATTAATGGAGGCAAACACTTCCAATCTTTCATACTTCCTTTACACCTCATAGAGCAGTGAGAGCACTTCTCCACCACAACCAGAGTCGGCCGCTGTCCCGCAGCAGGCCACCCCAGCGCAACCGCCAGCGGAGAGGAGAGCGCCGTTACAGAGCTTAACCCAGGTAACCTGTCGAAGAAGTGTGTTGCCAGCTGTGTCTAATTTTGTCCCCACCCATAAACCTACACGCCCCACTCTATATTCTGGCTTTCTGCCCAAAACAGAATAATTCCCTTTGAGTATGATAATCGCGTCATTTGCCTTGGAATATTTGAAGGCCACCTTCCTAAACTGTACCCATTCAGTATTCAATTGGATCTTGAAAATAAAAACACTCATCAGGGTTACAACCCGCAAGTCACCTACCAATCAGAATACCCGCAAAGTTCTCAATTTCTAATAATCTCACATCTCAATGTGCGAGTATGTACCCACTCTATCTGAGCTAGCCAGGGACTTGTGTGTGATCACCCTGTGACCTATAGGGTTATTAACAATAGGTACAGTCCTATATAAGAGTTGGTACCGAGGTTTAACTCCTCACATGGCACCTGTACTAGTAGTAGAGAGGGATTCCACCAACCCTTTCAGTACAGAGGAATTGACTCTCCCTGTATCAGGTGGCTTGAAACATGCTTCAATACCCATATCGCTAACCTTCTAACTCTATAGTTTCATCTGGTATTTTTTATACAATGATGAAATGGAAAAAGCGAAACCACAATTTTGGCCAAAGTTTTTTTTATTATTAAATTTTGAGGGGAAAAAAACTTAAAAAAAAAAACCACGATTTTAACACACACTGAATTTATAATTTTTCATAAACCTCTTCCATTCTTATTCCTAGGACTTATTACAAGTTAAATGCTTTATAAAAGTAGGAAAAGTGACTCTTTGATACAAAAAAGTGGCTTTTAGTGACTCAAGCAATTTCATTGTTTTTACACTAGAATTAATGCCTAAAAGATAAGAAAGATACAAATTCCTTACACTTTATGCTTACAAGAAATGTATCCCACAAAAAAAAAAAGGTGTCATGATAACACCAAGTTTGTCAGAAATAAATGGCAGTTTGCATAGCAGAAGACTGGCGAGTAAATGTGCCAAGAGTCGAAAATCGACTCTCCTTTTATAATCTTTTGTTCTGCTGCCCGGTGCTTATTGGCTAGCGTTCTGAGGATAAGAGGTAGTCGCAGAGCGGGGGGTGGCAAAGCATGACTCGCTGCTGTGACGTCACCGGCTGGCTGGCGGATGAGAAGCAAAGACAAATGAAAATCCTACTAGAGACGCTATTTAGCGGCGGATAAAAGTACTTGTTGCCTGAGATGCATAGTTAAGGTGGAACTGTGAATTAAAAAAAACTGCACTATCTAGAACACTCATTCTAAATGGTAAACAGAACAATCTCATCACACGTCGAATTAATGGGAATGCACACTTCGAAGACTCATATGCAAGGCTATGCGTAAGACTGAGCTAAAGTCATCAAATCACCATTGTTAAAAAGCGTCATGCATCAATATATAGTATAGTTTTGCCATGAGAGATCTGGCTTTATCTGCCATGAGCAGCAAGCTGACTTTTCCGATTTACAAACATTTGCTGGTTTTTACATAACTGCTACTGCATTTCATCAATTTCTGAATGGAATAAGACTGCAGAACAGAAATGGATTCACCAGGAGGACGGAACTTGTAATGAACAACACTCAGCCCTGTCCACTGCCCTAACACCAAAACATATGTACTGTCAATCTTGGTTTTTGGAAGTGTTAAGTGTTTCACCATCATCCAACCACTGCTCCCTTCACTTGCAATAACTGTACACGATCCACTGAAAAACTGAGTAGGTGCCCATTACTGTGAAGAACCAACAAGTTATTGCAGAATTCAGATATCACCCAGCTACTGTTTGAGACGCTAAGTCTGTTCATGTAGAATCCAATTGTCTATTTTTTTTACTTTCTGTATATTCTGTTGATGACTGAAAATAGTTGAACTGGAAACAAATTGTCAGCATTTCCCTTGATGGTAGTGCATGAATTTGATGCCACACGTACCTTGGAAAGCATTGTTATACGCCCCTGATTTGTGTCCTCTGCTTTCTTTATCTCAAAGACTTTGGTCACACTGACATGAAATTTTTTAAACTAGTGACTCACTGTCCATTCTGAAACTGTCTCTTATGTCCTACGTATTCACCATATGTTACAGTATGTTTTTACTGCAATCACCATACATCCAAGTTTGAACATGCAACAAAATTGCCCATAAATCATGCTGTTCCAACATGTTACACAGAGCAGCAACACATCCTATGACCTCTGCATTTACACTGCGAACATTTTGAAAGCTTCCTGTTAATGTGACCTTTAACAGATATTACTAAGAGCTCCTTTGGCAGAGTATATACAAGAGGAGACGGGGAGAGTTGAACGCGGACAGAGTTCATTTCTACCATTCATTTTCCAACAACCTGGTATGACATACCACAAAACATGCTCCATACTGCCAGTTAATAGCAAACTTACGTTGGATATTCAATGTGACGGAAGCTAGTGTGGCGAGGATAAATGTCTGCTATTGGCACCACTGCAGCCACAAGCCACTTGTTGGAACGACCGCAGTCAAAATACGGACGAGTCCATTTCACCGGGCCTGGATTCTCATCAACACCTATTAATACAGGCATTATTTTAATGTTAACAGATTGATCAAAATATACAACAATTAAACATGGAAAGCTGAATGCTATCATCTTAATATATTTTATAGAATGCTTGGCAAAATATTAAATTAAGGACAGTCACAGATCAATCACACACACATTTTTCACCATATCCAATAACCTGAAAAACATTTTTTAAAAATCAGTTTCTGATTATAAAGATAACCTAAAATAGTTCACAGCATTACATTTAAATGCTAATTATCTCATTTCTGCAAGTTGATTTTTATTAATTGTGCATGCCATTGTGGTTTTCACATGTGATTATGCAAAACTGGGGATTAACTGTTTCAATGAACAGTTAAAATTTAATAAAAAAAAGCTATTTTCAAAAGGTATTGGAAAAAAAAGTGAGGTCCATAAGTGCTTGTTTTCTGTACAACATAAATTTCGACATAGGTAAGATACATGCCATAAAAACATTTCTCTAATATAAAACTGTAAGAGGCTGTAGTACAGTTAATTTCTATCAACAATTACATATTAATTTATTATATAAATATGAACGTTTATAACATTTGATTCTAATAAGAATGCCTGACTGATTTGCAAGTAGGTTCATAGTGTTCATAATGTCCTATAATAGTCTTCCTGCCTCCAATCAATTATGTTCTATAAGTGAAATATCTTAGCACTGTTATTCTGTCGAACCGTATCATCTACAAATGTCTTTAAATAACGATGATGTAAAATATGTATGCATGCAGCAAAATCACTATATTTTCGACTCAACAGGCCAAGCATTACTAATATTTTGAGCACCAAAGTCCATTAAAGGTGGAGGTGGAAAAAACAAGAGAAACTTGAAAGGTGAATTTCCTCTTCTGGAAAACACAAATATTCTAATGTCAGCTAACTGGTAAAACCATTTCTACCTCTTGTTTTAAAAACATATGTATGTGCATGTGTGTATACATAGAGCACTGTACCTCCTTCCCTTACCAACAATTGCTTTTTTGACTACAAGCACCAGCAACACCCCAAGGAGCACCAAGGGATCCACATTAGGCCACAGAATGGTAGGGGACCTATCACCTTAGTGATTAGAATAGAACCAACTCATGTAAACACTTGGGAGTCAGTGTGGTTAAGTGGACAGTGCAAGAGGCTGCATCAGTTATAGTGTGTCTTAAACATCAAGGTTGGACTGGCCCAATCAGTGGATTATACTGCTGACAACAAACTATTTCCTACTCTAGAAACCAATAATGATAAAAAACTAATTACAGTTGGTCCTTCCAAAATGTTGGGTTCCCAAAAGTCTTAAAAGAGCTGCATGTGATCACTTCAGTGTTAATAAGACCCTCAACAGACTTCGACAGATTCTACTGGCATCACTGGGAGGATATTGAGAAGTGGTGCCAAATGTGCGACATCTGCACAGCGAGGAAGGGACCAAGGACCAGCGGACAAGGTCACCTCCACAAATACAATGTTGGAACGTTGTTCAAGAGGATGGCAGTACAGATTCTGGGCCCCTTGCCTTTCACTTAGACAGGTAATCTGTGTCCACTGGTTGCCCAAAACTACTTTACTAAGTGGCCTCAGGTCATTGCCCTCCCAAACCAAGAAGCACGTACTGTGGCCAATGTCTCGAGATTTAGGGTACCACTAGAACTCCATTCTGATCACGGAAGAAATTGGAAGCTTCTGGGATCCAGGATGTAATAAATATTTAGGGAAAGAAAAAGTCTAGGACAACATACAGCCTTACACCTTCAGTCAGATGGAATGGTTGAGAGGCTTAACCACAATCTTTGTAGCAGATAGATATAAGGACTGTGATTCAAAGGTACCATTGTTCTTCCTTGCTTATCACTCGGCAGTTCAGAAGTCTACAAGGGTACCACAATCACAGACGCTGTTTACAAGAGAGTTGCGCCTGTTTCGTGACCTGCTCTTTGGCCGATTGACAGAAGAGGATGCTGCAGCCCCTGATTATATCAGTAAACTATGTCAAAGGCTAGTTGTATTCATGATTTTGCTCGACTGCACCTGAGAATAAATAGTGAAAGAATGAAGACTCTGTATGACCGGAGAATGTCGGACAAGGTATTTCAAGGACAACTGGTATAGCTATACAACCCACTGAGGTGAAAAGGGTACTGCCTGAAGCTGACCACCTGTCATTCTATAAAGGTCCTGATGTTGCAGAGTCTGTTTGGGACAAACAGACTTGAGGGGGCAGGTGTTGTTGGTCTGCATTGCTTCCCTTGCGCCTTCCCACTCGAGTGAGCAAAACAATGTGCCAATACCAGGTTAGTAATCCAAGGAGTATTAGGGGAGTTATAAAGGCAAGCTGCACATACCACTGCACATCATGACTTGTACCATCCTCTGCCCCTGAGTGAATTGAATTTCTACAGTGTTCTTTGAAAGAATGTTCTTGTCATTGCCATAGCCTCTCTCAGCAAGACTCGGGGGTGCAGCGAATATTCTAGATTGTGCCAGCGGACTACTCAAGCAATGTAAGGCCTCCGAGTTGATAGTTGAGAGTTTGGAAGACTGTGCGACATAAGTGACAGCAGAGCAACGAGTGGCAACAAAAGTGACCAGCGGGAGTGAACTCTACGGACTGCAAGCATCGGTGCATTAGGGAGGGAGACTGAAGGATGGGACAATTAAACAGGATGTGTGACAAGACTTTTGGAGTTATGGAAATAGACACATTGAAGATATGTAAATAATGAGTGTGAATAAAATGACTAACCAATATCGAGACTTTGATACAGACTTTAATTAGAATTGAGGTAGACATTAAATATTGCAATTGTTGAGAATATCAAGAGTAACTGTGGAGACAGATAGTATAATAATGAAAATAATAGCTGTGCAAATAAATTAATAATCAAATGTAATTCTATTAATTTTATTAAGACATCCATCCCTCACGAAATCGGATATGCCCCTCTGGCGTCTGTTAACAATATACCAGGTGAGATGCCCATGCCTATTTTTATGTATCTATGCAACCCGCACACAATACTACCCATCTAACAAAATATCTCCTTTGCTGTAAAATAATTCTCCCTTGTGTAGCTGAGTCCTGTGTCATGTACGTACTTGTTACAGTGCCTCATCTGTTAGTTGAACATTCAACGCTTTTGTCAGCCTGCATCAATCAACAGCGCAAAAATAGAGAATCACTACAAAACTGCACGTGAGGGTTGATTCCTTTCGTCAATATAGTAAGTGGTGACTGTATTTTTATGTCATATGAAAAAACACAATGGTTTGAAGCGAGGCAGATGTGTGTTGCTAAAGATGCAATTTCCACGTACCAATGTATTCAGTAAACATCGCAAAATCTGTTTCAACACAATAAATGGATGTACATCTTTGGTAAGTGACTGCTTCTCAATGCATTGCTGACATAACACCATCCATTCACAGCGTACTGTACTGATGACAATGAATCAACGATCAACGCGCATGTGTTGTTCTGCTACAATTGACGTTTTGTTTGATGAGTATTATTGTGTGTGGGTTCCGTAAATACGGAAAAAAATGTGCAGGCGACTCACCCGGTATAGTAATACCAGACAACTTGCACATTTCTACAAAAGGCCAGGTGGTAGTATCACCTCTAGCCAGCAGATTGCAGCACACATTCATTAACATACACAACTCATTAATTCAAAAGACAGAGGAGACTATAAACATCTATTTCTCTCTGGGGAGAGGTCTACAAGAGCCATGTTAAATACAATCATAAAAACAAAACCCCAACTGTTTAATTTAGGCCTAAAAAAAAAAAGGAGGGGAAAAAATTACTCCATTAACAATATATTACTTAAAAGCAGAGATGCAAATAGTAGGTTGCCTAATAATCCAGAGCAACCAGAATTTTTAGGTGGCTGAACAAATAATTTTAGAACATAGGTATTGTGACGTTTAAAAATATTCTTTTTTTTTCTGTAAAAATTTTTTTTTAAGTTTTGACCGAATTTAGCATATTTTAGTATTTAATATATGGTATAGTTAATAGTGTCTATATTTCAGGTATGGTTTAGGCAAATAGGGATTCATTCCTATTTTAAGTTGTTATAGTAGTCCTTTATTCCAGTTTTGTATGCCGGCATTCAATCTTAGTTTAGTTAGCTCTGATGTAATTTTGATACCTCCAGCTAGGCAAGAGATTGCGAAGAGCACACTGTAAAAGTTATTTTTTGTGGAAAATTTAAATTGTGTTGGTCTATTTCCACCTTTGAGGTGAATTTAGTTAATTGGAATTCTTATTTGTTATCAGCTGGATATATTCGTCTTGTTAGGGCGATTTTAAATTTTGTGCAGCTCATATTCATTTGAAGTTTACAAGTTAATTTGTACGTCTCGGCCAACATTCAGGCCTAGATGGCTAGCAGGCCAAGTGCATTGGTTTAGTGAAGAGTTCGCCGACTCCCGTCACGCCTGCTAGGTGGTACGCACAGTGCTGGCGCTACTGTTTCTGTCACGTTTTCGCCTTTAATTTCATCCTGTGCAGACCTCTGCAAGAACCGCTTCATACCAGAGTAAATTCTCTCCACGTCCGCTGTTTCGCTACAAAAAACCTGTACTTTGTACGTGCTAAACCAGCACTTCCTAAAGACCCCCGCCCCCTCCTCCCTTTCCTCTTTCCGTTCCGGGTAATACAGGGCCACAACGAAGAGGTCTCTTATAGACATCCCGTAGGCCTTAGCGTTTTGTGCAGAAGTGAGGCTGGTCACTGGCAGCTGGTGTAGATGACATAAACTAAACTTTTAGTTCCAAGCCTCTTGACAGATGGTGCAGAGATGAACTCACGCTGCTCTACTTAGAACATGCCAGTCGCACCCAGAGATAGCCTAACGTGTGATGTTAGCGATGAAGCCACAAAAATTCCTCCCCTTGCAAATATTAGTGATAGCGAATAAGAGTGTCATCCCCACGGACCCCAGGGAGACCTATTAAACACCCTGTGGCACCTAACTACTACCACTTTGTCCACTTCCGAAGCTAGTGACCGTGAGGTCACCACAGCCTTGGTTGCAGCACATAGTGAGTGATCAGAGCAGCTAGCAAAATACAGCATGGGAAACTGCCCAGGCACAAGGAGGTTTTGCCTCCATTGCGCTCAGTGTGGAAATGAATTCCACTATACAAGAATAGGATGGAACGATACATTCCAAATTATACACATATTAGAGTACCACTGCAGCACTCTATGTCAGAAACAACACCCGATGCGATGCAATTGGTTAAATTGTGAGAGTCAAGGGACTTTCATAACACGTTATATAAAATGCCATGAGAAATTTAATCTCCAATGTATAAGTTGGTCTGATGAGCCACACACAAGGCCAGGTATTATGTACCATTGCCAGATATGCCAGTAAAGGCCTGGCATATCATCATTGTAACCCAGACTTGTGGCATAGCCCCTAGCTGACCCTGTACGGTACAGTGTACGCACACTGTTAGGCTCACTAATTATACCCGGTTTCACTGCATGTACACAGGAGTGACTTTTAGAATTAAAATTATTTTATACTTTACTATTATTATTGAAAACTTTTACACTAAAGTGGCCTACTGCCAAATAATCACAAGAACAGTATCAGAAACAGGCTTAAACATGACTTGCCCATCCTGGAGGAAGAAATTACCTAATAATAATTCATGTAATCACTTTTCTCCACTCCCACGAGGCCACCCGGTCGTCTACCACTCGAATACTTAATATTGTTGGGGAGAAGCCGTAATTTGTATTGAACCCACTGCAATATCACCTGAATACAACATAATACATCCACACCTTCCTCTCCCCTCAACAAGCAGCACGAGCACCACTCCAACGCAGCCAGCACTGGCCGCTGTTCCTCAGCTGGCCGCCCCAGCCACACCAGCAGAGCAGAGGAGAGCTTCACCACCTGTGAGACAACAGGTACAGCGATGGTGTGCTGCATTGCCCAGTGTTCCTGACTTTGTACCAGTATGTAAACCCACTCGTCCCACAAAATGTACTGGGATCTTGCCCAAGAGAGAGTAACCTATTCCAGGCATGCTCACTGCAACATTCACATCTAGATATTTGAGGACCACCTACTCCACTTGTACCCACTCAGTGTACGAGCATTCCCTTAAGGTCAAACTATTCATTGGGGTTAAGATCCCCAAGTCACAACCTCTCATACGCCATAAGATACCTCATTTCACTCACTCTCCAGACAAAGTTGACGGGCGTTCTTCTTGAATAACAAGTGGTTAGGGCACTGACTGCCCTCTCGGACTTTACGAGTAGGAGGAGAGTCAAACCCCAGGGTGAGTCCGAGAGTTAAGCTATCCCTACCGGATAGTCTTAATCTCCACACCACAAGCTATGTCAATAAACGGGATACCAGCTGTCCCAATAAGGGTGAAATGATCAATCGGATACAAGAGGTGAATGAGTGGTGTGGTGAATGATCTGGCTTGAACTGACAGAGTTTATCCACCACGGCCTTGTTGGCTGTCGAGAGGGGATAAAGTTGGCTAGGGATTGTTCCAGGTGTGTTCGGGGAACAACCTTGGCAGGAATTCGAACCCTGATCGTCTGTCCGGATGCCAACGTTGTCATACAGAAGTTTGAGAGTACTTCTGTTCTCGTGTGTCGAACTCAAAGTATTCTGCGAGATTTCAATCTCACGATACTTGATCGGCTAGCGGGGTTCGGTGAGTCTGTAACAGTATTCTATGTCTGTGTAGGGGTTGGTTGGATGGGGGTTTCCTTGGAGTTGCGGATTCTTCATCCGGTTCACACCAACCTAACAAGTGCTTCAAGGCGGTTTCATGGTAAGGAGGTATTATTATACTGTAATCAATATGGCTGCTCTCTGGTTCATTAGAGACCAGTGTACTTGGGTTTGAGTTATTAATTAGTTGATTTATTAATGCTTGTTTAAGTGTGGCGCGCCCCTCACGTCGCCTCTGACGATTTCTGGTACCTCCGTGCTGTTTGCGTATTTAGCAGTAAAATACGACAAATACAAATAAGGCTGTCAACAGGAGTTGCGGACGAGCAGTCCTGGGCGGGGCGAAATCTGCAGTCACTCTCGCGGACCTGCCCCCTTCACAAGGGCAACCCAAGTAACTAGAGTTGTGTCTTGTACCGGCGACGGGTGCCTGGAATCTCAGGGATTGGGCCTTTATCAGGCCCTACCTCCCGAGGGATACAGCACACTACATAACCAGATAGAGATGTGAAGTTAATTAAAATTATTTCGCAACTGATTGAACACACAGCACTGCAATTAAATACAAAATTAATAGAGCCCAGAAAAATGACTCTGGATCTAAAATTAAAATTACGGTAGCCAACACACAAAGGGGTACATTTGTAACGTAAAATTTTATTACGCTTAAATCAACACATTAGCAGAGACCCGGCTAATGTAGTACACACTAAAGACTAGGTAAAGAAATATTAAAACACTGACAATTATATTGATTCGCTAATTTCTCTAATCAACAGGTAAAGACGAGCCTGGAGAAAAATTAATCTATTAAAAAAATTAATTCCTATGAAAACTCCTAATCAAATAATAAAACCAATTTACGCTATTTACAGTGTGAGCGTATCAGGGGCTCTATCCAGGGGGACGTAATCACGCAACGACATGTTACCACAGGAATCAAAGGAAGTTGACTGAAGTAAGGTTCAGTGGGTAGTACAGGTGTGGGATTTATTGAACGTGGAGAGTTGTCCCTGTGCGGTCAACAGAAGGAAGCCTTGTCCAAGCTGGGGCTGGAGTGTTGGCTGCCTTCTTCAAGCTGCTGGCTGGAGGTAGAGGTTCTAGCCCTGCCTCTGGCTGCTGAGATGAAGGAGGTTGAGCCCTGGGCGGGCTGCAGAGGAGAGGAGAGTCTTCTGCAGACTGTAGGAGAGCTTGTGAACCTATGTGGCCGCCAAGCCCGGCGTCTCTGCTGGACCACGGGGCTGTACTTCTATTTATACGGAAATCGCCCGGTGTCAACGATTCTCCGGGGGCAGGGGTTAGCATAGCCTCCCAACCCAGGGGCTGATTTATCTGCTGCAGGAGCGTCGCTCAATTTCTTATCTCCCCTGGTGGAGGCATTGACATTTTCATGCACCCCAGACTGAGGCAGGCGGGCCGTGACGTCAGAAGGTCACAGGGGTGCTGCTATCTTGAGGGTTGTTTGGAACTTCTTGGCCAGGCAGAGTAGCATAGTATACTTTAAATAATTAATATTATTTTTTGTCGGGGTTGCTCTAGCACGTTCCTTCTTGATTGGATGTGGCAGATCATAATTTCAGACGTGAAGTTCAGTTACGTAGATGACTAACCACTGCACGTTGTCTTTTTATTTTATTATTTCCAAGTCTCAGCGGCCAATGAATTTGACTTCGCCCCACTCTTGGAGTGCTCAGATGGGGCAAAGTCGGCCGTAGAGTGCACCTCTCAGTAACGCAGCATGCTGGCAAGCGTCAATCAGCCACCCCTGAAGCGACGAAGCTCCATCTGTAGAAATCACAATTGCTTCAGGTGGTTGAGGTGGCTGCCGCACTTGTATAATTCCGGTTGCTCCTCTAGGCCAGTGCTTATTCTGCGCACACTGCCCGAGATGGGGTTGAGTGTACCCGTATCTGGGGATCACGTGACATCTGGTTTCTATCAGCGGCACGTTAACTGCCTCTTCGCTTTCCTCTTTGCTCTCTCCCTTGGTTGTGTAGTGGCAGTGTGCCTATGTGGTGCCTTCTGCTTCATGGCGCAGCTGGAGGAGGGGAGGAATAGCTTTGGAAGGAAAGTGCGGGAATAAGTCGTCTGATATCAAACCTAGTGCCTTCCTAGTTTGAGGGCAGATACAAAAAAATTAAAGTTTAAACTTGTTTACAATTTGGTTGCGTATAAAAGCAACAATTTCTTTTAAAAATTTTTACTGGTCTGTCATCAAGAATAAAAAAAAAATTCTAAAGGGGAGTCTACCTGAAAAGGGAGTAACCATGCATAACAACACACAAGTTTTAAGCCTCTATCTCCGGGTAGCTAATGAGGTAGTACGTATAAGGAATACATATGACACACATACTGAATGCATACGTAATTCTTGAGGCATCTTGACGTACCTTTGGTACATAAACATTTTGCATTTGCTTGAGACAAAATTCTTAGGTTAGGTGAGACATTTTGCAAACGAATTTACGGTTACTTGTTACACATTTTCAGGTTATGCAAAACACATTTTGCCTTAAAACTGACATAATTCACTTACGTTCACTCATGATTACTTAGGCGTAAGAAGACAAGAATACTCTTAACCTATATTTCACAACATATTAGACACTTGCTTAGATTACATTCTCTTAAGGTTACAGTTGTACTAACGTACTTCTTACACATTATACAGTTAACATTTTCCCTTAGTATAGAGGGGGGTTCACAACTTCTGCTCTCAGCAGGGGCGGTGTAGGCAGTAGGCTCGTGCCTCTGTACACGTAACACATCGTACCTCAATTGTATTGAGCGTACAGGGATTTGGTAATTGACTGCGCTCAGCCGTAATTACTTTATTGATACTTTTATGCGTTATCCTACAACTAGACAATTTTCACAAAATTTACGTTGAGGTTATTTACAAGATTATACTTAATTTCTAGGTTACAATTTGTTTGATCAGTAAGTGACCTAAGTCTACTATTTACAACATGTGTAGCGTGAGTTCGCCTTTTTATTTACAATTCAAGTTTCCTAGTTTGCTTACGCTTCGGAGTGTACATACGCAACCTCTCTGGCTGGAGGGGACGAGAATAAATTTTCTTGTTGGTTACGGAATGGGGATAGCTGCCTTGCTCAAATAGATACACTTTCATGAGCCTGCCTGGCTGCTGTACACATCCACTAGATGAGTTTTCATTCTCATCGTGTTTTTGCTCCTTCTTCCTTCACACACTCTCTCAACTTACGGGGTT
The DNA here is from genome assembly GCA_029891345.1 of Dryococelus australis. Classification (NCBI taxonomy): domain Eukaryota; kingdom Metazoa; phylum Arthropoda; class Insecta; order Phasmatodea; family Phasmatidae; genus Dryococelus; species Dryococelus australis. Next base: position 99,140,053 of record CM057000.1, read on the forward strand.
CACGCTAGTCAACTACATGATTTCTTAATTTGCTAAGGTTCTTCTTTTTTCATTATAAAAAAATTACACTAAATTCAATACAAGATATATACAATTTTTGGTGATATTCCACTCTTCCTACCTGTACTTTAGGGGGGTTCTTGTTACATCAGGGGTTTCACGTGCGTGATGCAGAACATTTTACATTCCAAAATAAGACAGGATAACATTACAGGGGTTTATGTGAGGTGCTCTTTCTCTACTATAATATGACACATTACTAGAGCGTTTCTTACGCCTAGGGTGCAACACTTTTAATTCTAACAGAAATTTAAAAGATAGGAAATTTCCTGGGTGACTGCTAGAGCGTGCTCTCAGTGAACTTTCGCCTCATGCTCTTACTCAAGTTACAGGGGGTTCGTTATTCAATGTTGCCCAGACGCACTGCGAGGAGTGGCAAGAGTTGTTTTCAACACTGTGTTCACGGGCCTGCTGATAGGCTCCAGTTACGCGCTCACACTTCCTAACAGTGCTCATGGAACTTATTGGTGTTACGTTAATTGTATCGTACAAGATATCAAACAAGAAAAATATAGATTTTATATCATATAGCAAATTCTGACTTTACATGAGCACTTGAGGGTTTTTCAGAGAATCTGCGGACATGAACTTTTCATTTTCAGCCCACTTAAGGGGTTTGAAGTTATGTTAAATTTTACCTTCACAAAACTATTTATTCTAGCAAGCTAGTGACCAATTCAATTTTGATAAAAAATGAATTCCTTTTTGTTACTGCTACTTTACATGTGCCCATTGGTAGGAGGTTAATTGGGTACTTTTTCTTTTTTTTTTCTTCTTCTTCTTCTGTCTGGCGGCCTCTGTTCCTCTCAATGCGTATATTTAGAATTCTCAACCTTGCAAAAAGAAAATAATTTTACATAATTGCAGGGGTACTAAAAATTTTCTCTCTTGAGGAACTGACGTAGCACTTCCTACTTTCAGGCTAGGATTTTGGGGTATGTGAATGTCACCTAGCCGACCCTACCAATCTAGCTTAATCGCCGTCATAGGCGTATTCACCTTAGGGTTCAGGCAACCTAAGCTATCACTGCCCTACTAAACTTTCTATGGTGGAATAACACGTGGACAGGTGCGCTAATCTGTTACTGGCTGCTGCCAGGTGCTCACTCTGTAGAAACTGCAGAAGACGTTGATGACTGTGGAGGGCACTGATGTTTGGCGGGCGTACTCCTAGGAGGTCGTCTTCGTTTCTGCGGCAGGGACGGCAGGCCAGCGAAATGACGTAGGCGCCCGCCATGGCATCTCTAGATAGCACCCAGGAACGTGAAATGTGCACCTGGCGTTTAGGGGGACCACTCGTGACGTGGGCCCGGTGACGGATGGCAGCATGGGGCCAGTGCCCTGGGTTCGGGCACCTGTTGTAGTCATCCGGCTGTTGGGCACCTCTGCTTCTTGGTTCATGATCTCTCTGCGAGTGTTACGGGTCTCTCTACCTGACTGTGTGATCTCAGATTCTCTGAGTCTGGCAGCCATGGCGGGGGTTAAATGTACTCGAACTGCACTCGCAGTAGTGTCTCCCGGCCATGGAGCTTTACTTCCGGTGGCCGAATCGCTCACAGGCGACCGGCAACTTAAACTCCCTACTTCCGCAGTTGTCGCATCTTCACTCTCTCTCTGTCACAAGCTCTGTCTCTCTCTCACTCTCATGGGGCAACTCAGCGTCACTCTCTCGCTTTCCGGCCAGGGTTGATGGTCTGAAGGGGCTGGTCGCCAGATTGACCAGCGGGTCAGTAGATAGTGACAAGTACCGGGTTGACTCTTCACCTTTAACTTGTCCACTGATACCATTCTTGCTGGGGACGGGGAATGAAAGGTAGGATAGCAGGCCTTGCGTCCTATAATCCCTATCCTGGATATGCTCTGCCGACTCGGGCAAAGGCGTGGCCAGGACAGATCCTGGTGGGAGTGGAAATGCTGCCACATTCATTTCGTCGTCCGGCGAGGGCACTTCCTTAGCCATAGAAAGGAAGGCCGAGGAAACTCTCGCAACGTGTGCAGTCGTGGTCTCAGATAATTTCTAGTTTTCTACCACCACAGAAGGGGCAATAAAGGGCACGAGAGGGCTACATGGCCTAAGCTGGGGCTTGTAGCAGAAGTGGAGGGGGAGTATCCCTTCGCGTTGTCAGCCTATCGGTTCGGTTGTCAAGACCGAAACGACCAACAGGATTGCACCATGAGGGTTCGGTTGGACACTTGTTGATGCCCACAGAGATGTAAACTTATTCTCCGCACCACAAAAGATGTCAATAAACGGGATGCCAGCTGTCCTAATAAGGGTAAAATGCTCAATCGGATACAAGAGGTGAGTGAGTGGTGTGGTGAATGATCTGGCTTGAACTGACAAGAGTTTATCCACCGTGGCTTCGTTGGCTGTCGAGCAGGGATAAAGTTGGCTAGGGATTGTTCCACGTGCACTCAGGGAACTACATTGGCAAGGATTCTGATCGTCTTTCCGGATACCAACGTTATCGTACAGAAGTTTGGGAGTACTTCTGTTCTCGGGTGTCGAACCCAAAGTATCCTGCCAGATTTCAATCTTACGATACTTGATCAGCTAGCGGGGTTTGGTGTGTCAGTAATAGCATTTAATGTCTGTGTAGGGGTTGGTTGGACGGGGGTTTCCTTGGAGTCAGATTCTTCGTCCAATTCACACCAACCTAGCAAGTGCTTCAAGGGGGTTTCGTGGTCAGGAGGTATTATTATGCTGTAATCATTATGGTCGCTCTCTGGTTCACTCGAGACCAGTGTACTTGGGTTTGAGTTATTAATTAGTTGATTTATTAATGCTTGTTTCAGTGTGGTGCGCCTCTCACGTCGCCTCTGACGACTTCCGATACCTCCGTTCTGTTTGCGTATTTAGCAGTGAAATACGACAAATAAAAATAAGGCTGTCAACAGGGGTTGCGGACAAGCAGTCCTGGACGGGGCGAAATCTACAGTCACTCTCGGCGGTAAGCAGGTCGCTGCCCACAAAGTTTCCAGTGGCGACAGAATCTAACAGTGCTAGGACCCTTTGGCTATTTACAATTACTTAAACATGTGGCACCTCCAGGAGTACTGCTTCTTCATTCATAAATTGGATTATGGGCCCTTTGGTTCTGGCCGGGTCAACCCTTTTAGTCCACCGGTGTCGGCGTATCCCGACTGGGAGGATCCCTTCTGCTGGTTCGGAGTGGGTCGCAAACCACCAGTTGCACCCCCTTCCTCCGTGCGTGCAAGTGGCTCCGGCCGCATCGGGCAATCCTTGTGAAAGTGATAGCTGGGGCAGAACCAACACTTCAGGAAATTACATGCTGACGGTGTCAGTGACTTGACCTTCTTTACTTAGGGTTTCTCCGGTTCCGAAGGCTTGCTTGTTTTTGGGTGCTCTAGGTGAGCTTGCGCCTAAAAATTACACTCATTTCACGTGCCATATCCACCAACTCGTCCACATCTTGCGGCTTGGATAAAATCAGGAGATTCCTTAGTTGTGGCAGAAGCATCCGTGTTGTATGTTGTACACAACTTTCTTCCATATCTTTCACGAAAATCCGCCAGAACACTTGCACCCCTCTGCAAATTAAAATTTTAGTTTCCTCGCTGAGGGTCTGGTTACAGCTTTAAAATTCCATGGTGAGGTTGGCTAGCAACCTTCTTCGGTGAACTCCGTAGCTAGTGTGTTCCGGAATTGTGTCCATTCTGTGATGAACTTCCCGTACTTCTCCCACTAGTCAAGAAATTTGCCTTTAAAGCGTCCTTGCGTTAGTTTGATCCACTGTTTCGATGGCACCTCTTGCTCTTTTAATTCCCTTTCGCAGTCCATGAGGAAAATGAGCTGATCTTCGTGTGGACGGCCCGCGAATTCTGGAATCTGTGGCTTCCCTGTCACGTGCCAAGATTCTGTTTTCTGGCTGTGTGTGGGGTTGAGTGGTCGGTATTCGGAGGCCCGTTGACAGACTTCACACCTAAATACCATTCCCGGTCGGGTCTCCTGTTCATCGGACCATCCTATGCAAAGGTGATGAAATATTTCGGCACTGACAATGCGTCAAACTGTCTACAGCCCGTGTCCTTGGCAGGTTACCCAGCTGCAAAATGCTGTCTTATTTGGCAGTCCTCACACTGGTACTCTAGTCCGTCGGTGTGGCGAACTATATTGTCCCAGCCTAAGAAGGCATAATGGAATTGGCGCTGCCAATGTGCGCACTCGATTCGATGAACCTCTTCTCCGGGGCATTCTGCTTTAACTTAGCAATTGCTAATGGTAGTGTCCATTATTTCTTCTGTGTGCTCATTCGTTATCTCATTGGTGTCTGACATCTTGGAGTTACTGAGTGCCATGGGGTGTTTATCAGCTCCCCGAACTCTGATCTGAGTGTCTTTGCGTGAGCCCCGGTTAGTTCGCTCGCCTCGGTGTTGTGCTGGCCTGGTTCTGCCTATTTGGCACCCCACATTGGGTGCCAAAAAGTACCTCTGCTTGACGTGTGACAGACCCAGCTGATTGGCTGCCTGCAACTGTGGGTGACTTGTTCGACACTAGGCGTGTCGTGTCTTTAGGAGTCTAGTTCTCTCTTGGCACTGGTGCCCGACCAGAATATAATACTGGCCTCGTAGGCCGCAGCATTGGTATGAAGTCCAGTTCAGGCAAAACCACTCTGCGTGGTGCAGGTTTTGGGTGCGGGACTGAGTTCAAGCAAGCAGGATGGTACGTTTGGCCCATATGAGGTTTCGCTAGTGTTAGGTCCCTCGGACCTGGTTGTGCTTAACTGGAGCGTGGGGTGTGCATTCAAGGTGTTGGGGTTTTTATAACCGGGGTGCCACTAGATACTGACGAATTGTAGGTGAACCACTTGCCAAACAGGATCTCCTGTACCACTTAATGGTACCTTTCCGCTATACCGGTGGGTGGCTCGAACAGTGCTGTAGGAGTGACGGGTGGTACTAGTATAGCTCAAACATGCTGGGAAGGATGCTAAGCCCTTATGGATCTTTAGAGATAGCCCTCGCCTGCTTTGCTTTCTTCTGAACACCACTCCTGCGGGTGTAAGGCAACTGGCTCTAGACTAGGATCGGGCCTGCAGGAGTTAGGCAGTCAACGTGTTGGAGTGCAAGTATAGGTGCAAATTGCTACTGCCAACACCGCACCTCACTCTTGACTTCCCCACCGGAGGTGTGGAAGTCTCGAGCTACAAAGTGTTGATTGCAGGAACGGCACATGTTATCCCAATGAGGTTTGTCTCTCCTGCACCAGAGTGTAACCCCACTCGGCACCGCTAAGTGTGCGATGAGAGGAGTTCACCTTAGCTGGTAAGCCGATCCCACCGGCAGCGTACCTAGTGTCGTGGCTCTAACATTCCTTCCACCTGGGTGCAAGGAATGGGTGGCCTTCCAATAATGGTGAGGTGAGTTCCCGAGGTCACTAGTCTCCCCAGGCCCGAAGAAGTTCCCCTCCTCGGCACCACTGAGTGTGCAGTGAGGCAGGGGTAACTTCAAGCTGGTAAGCCACTTTCCAGGGGATGGTATCCTAGTTTCGTGGCTCTACCATTCACTGCATGGGGCAGAGAAATGGTTGCCTTCCAAGGATGTTTTGTCCTGTTGTCAGTGTGGATTCGGAAAGAGCAAACTGGCCACCTGCTGTCCCCATCAGATCCGACGAGGGTGAAAGGTAGGAGGTCTGAGTAATTCTCAAGAAGTTAGGCAAGATCAATGTTTATTTTGCCGTTAAGGAAAATAAACAAAGATGGTGGGAGTACTACCTCCTATCCACTCGGGCTTTGTGGAAGGTAAAAACCCCAGCAGAAAACAGGGGAAGATGCACTATACAAAGTTAAAGGGAGAAGGCAGTACTGGTGCTTGAGAATGTAGCTTACTCCTCTGGGGTAGCTCTACTTTCGGTTGTCCATAAGGGACCGAAAGATGTATCAGTGTACAGAGCTGATGACGCCGCTTGTGCTTCCTTGGTAGACGGTGGGAGAGGATCTTTGGCCCCGTGAGGTAACGGTGAAGTGTTCTGGATTGGTGCGGGCTTCGGCACTGATTGCATGTGCAATGAGAGCCCAGGAGAGGAGTCAGAAGACTGATCAAGACCTGAAGCAGAACTGATGATCCGGAGACTGGGGCGCATCACCTTATATACTCCTCGTCCATCCCTTCCTTCACGGGCATAGGGCGTCTGGAGAGGAGGTTAGCAGGTGCAAGCCCAGTGCCTAGATCCTCGGTTCAAGCGGCATAGTGGAGAGTTGTTGGATCTAGACATCATACTTGTGGTTGCATCCCGCGGCTCACTGCTGTACTAGTCCCGAACATCTTGCATGGTCCCGGTGGCTCATCGGACGAAAATAAACTCTATTGTTGGGACGTCTGTCCTGGTCTGGTAGATACAACAATCTTGAAGGCGGTGGCGGTGACTCAACTCCGTTAATAACTGCCAGTGGTGTATTTACTCTGATGAGTAGTAGTCGTTTATTAATAAATATATAAGACATCATGCATCAAATGTTTATCAATTTTGTGTACAGATACAGTGATCAAGCGTGCTACAGTCCGTCTTGTGTTGTGCGAAGTGCTACTGGCATGAATTACTATCATTGCATGTAAATGGGAACCACGTTGTTCGATTTATTACTCTCTTAAATATGTCAGTTTGGTGTTTTCAGCCATTAACATTGATTTTTACAGTAAAACTCTGTTAAGACTTTTTCAAATGACTGGATCCTAAACACATCTTATCACGGAAAACTTCTTAGGGGGAAAAAGTGATCTAAAATTTTAACAAAATTTCAGCATATACACAAAGATAACGCTGTGTGCTTTATTGGCCCAACACTACTAATAGAAGCAATCACACTCTCCACTATAAGCTGAATTTACAATAACCCGATAGTTTGATTGCTACTTTTGTTGGACACTGGACCTGTCAGACTCACTTGGCAGCACAAAAAAAAATAACCTAACACGTGTTGTTTTAAAGTGAAGGTGACTTGGTCAATATGCCTTTGATTTACACTAGGTCAGGCACACTCTGGCTATAACAAGTTAGTTACTGTGTTCTGGTTTCCTACTAGACGTTAATATTGGTCGTGTAGGTTGGCAACTTGGCACAAAATCTGGTGTAGACAATATACCGTAGTATTTCTTACTGGGTAGGGCAGTCTTACAAGGGTATTCGATTACCTGCTTCTCCAGCACTTCCACAGAAACGGCTGGGACCAGCCGTTTCTGTGGAAGTGCTGGATGATCGGTTGCTGTGAGTGGTATGGTACTTCCTCCTCCAACCTGCTGCTTCACTGCTGCCAAAGGTGTTGGTTATGTCGGGCCTGGTGTCAGTACCAGTTACCAGGGCATGAAGAGCCGGATGGTAGTCTACGCCGAGCCTAATGTGAGCGGGGAAGAAAACAAAGGTGCGACTGGAGAGGACAGCCTCTCCAGGTGTTCGACGGCTTGAACTCTGCCCTGTGGGGTATCACCGCAAGGTGCAGAGAGGTTGCTGGAACACACTCGCTTAGCAGCGACAAACTCTGTCTTTCGTTCCTCTCTTTGAGCTCCGTACCTTTCCCAAATGACATACAGACACAGTTGATACTTAACTATCCCCTTGATAGGTGCAAGCAGACGACAGTGCCCTAGGCACTCGAACTTCGCACACGACATCACAAATACCTGGTAAGGCATATCTACAGTATATGATTTTAAACACAGCAAGCAACGCTTATGTTAGTAGAAGTTTGAGTGGTCCCTGTGATAAACTTATGTTTCTTTAGTGCGCTCCATCTTGTCATGTTATCTATGGGATTTCCTCAGATGCTTATTATTTTTGCAATGTTGATGTAACTCTCAATTCACTTTGAGTGTTGTAGTTGTTATGTTGTAAGATGCTTCATCGGCAGAATCGTGTCTCTAGAAATTTCCCTAGGAAGATATATTGAAATATTTTGCCTGTGAGTTACAATGTCAATAAAGAAGAAATAGTACGGTGTTTCAAGGTTTTAGCTGCTGAGGAGTTACATTTTGCTTTCATTTTTGTTTAATCTTGGTCTACAGTGCATTACTGCGAAGGTTGGTGGTAGAGGTCTTTTGGTATTTTGTTTCTTCGGGAAACCGTATAACTAGGGACCCCATAATTTCGCTAATGGTTTTTTCATGAAATTTGTATATAAGCAAGTAGGGCCTATTTCTGAACAATAGAGGTTATTTTGGTGGTGCCATTTACCATTTTTGCTTAGCGAAATATCACGAAATGGGACATTTTTCTTGTTTTACACAAAATTGCCCGAAATTCTGCTTTTTCGCGAAATTTTGCAGGAATATCACATTTTCAATCATTATTTTTAAGAGTTGCACGAGATTTCTCTTTCAAGTTCAAGGCGAAACTCCCCAGAAAACCAGACAGTTTTAACAGAATGAGAATATTTTCACTTCTCTGTTTGCTTAATATAAATTCCATCCGATTTTAAAGCCTGTGGTTTTTGAAAACCACAACATTATCATAATAAACACTTCACTCTAGTTTTTGTGTTGTGAATCCTAATGTTTACAGCGCAAATTCGTTAACCGTTTCAATATGTAGTCGGGATCGGGAAGTAGACACAATCAATGTATCGAAGTAACACTGCCGAAGCGATATCGCCATCGAGCATTTATTCCTACAATACATCGCTATGTTTTGGAAATAAACTGATCTCTACAACTTTCTAAAATAAACTTATGTTTACATTTCGACCTTTTTTACTTTTCGTCGTATTATTAATGTAACCTCATTGGTAGTATCCAAATATGATAAATAAAAAATTACAGAATACTTATTTTAAAAATTGTAATACAATTTTCCGACGCCATGAATTACTGGGCGCACATTTATGCGGCAAAGGCACACTGTATGCTCCACACTTTCGTATATCTATGGTAATATGAATTTGTTTTTTTTTTTTGTTACGGTTTTTATGTAAACATGTTTTTAAAATTATCCAGGTTATGTGAGGACAAATTGTAGCTGGCTCAGTTATATTTATTTAATTGACGAAGTAATATATTAGTTGAAGTTCTGTTTATTTTATTGGTGGGGTGTAGAACTTTAGCTTGTCACATTTGTCATCTTTCGCGAGACGAGGTTTTTTTACGCCTCTTACGAGAAAGTGGCAATTATAACTGCTCATAGTTTTGATGATGCAGTAGAAAATTTTGCTCGTACGGAAATAACATTCAAATTACTACGATTCAAAGTTGTAACGTCCCGAAAGAACAAAATATGATAAATATGACACTTTTATTCGTACTGGTGCAGGAATTACACAATAAACAATTTCATTAAAGTTGAAAATCGCTGGGATTTTTTTATGAATTACACTAAAATCAATGAAACCAGTATGTATTCCAGTCAATAATGTAGACACAGAAAAGAGTTTTTCTGTGTCTGGGAATATAATGACTGACAAAATAACAAAACAAAAACCAAGTAATGTGGTAGTAATTAATTACATTGCTTGCATTTTCTGATTAAGTGTATGGCACTTTATATTTGTGTAGCCAAAGTTTGTTGCAATGTGAAATATGTGTGAATGCTTGCATTTTTTGACCAAATATATACCATTTTCTTTTTGTGCCATTGCCAAACCATTTTTCTGATGAAATGGATAAAACATTAACAAAAGTCACCGAAAATGGGCCAAAAAATTAACGAAATCTATCAAAAAATTTTCACCACAAACATATTTTGAACCCCACTCTACGTTTCACCTGGAACATCCTCTATTATGCACCAAAGCGAGGAGGGCGAGCTTTCTATTTTCCTGCATTATTTACTTAGTTTCACAAATTCACTATGTGTAAAGCGATACAAATTTTTATTTACCACTTTACTAAAAATTTGAAGTTTTCACACCGCTTTAACCAGTTTTTTTGCACCGATATTTGTAATTTTTAATTACCATTTTTCTGGGTCCCTACGTATAACGCTAAAGTTCCTAAGGAAATCAAGGATTTGAATGATATTGATGCTTGTGATATTATTTGTTGGAAGATTTTTCCTGTTCATGAAGGTATTGTGCATAATACTGCTGTAATTAGTACTTTTGGTAATGCTCTTCTGCATTCTCTGAAAAAGATGAAATTGGAGATTGGTGAACAGATTTGGTTGTATCGGAAGTTTGTTGGTACTACTGGTAACATACATATACTTGGTCGTGTAGAAGTTGCTTTCAATTCATAATAAAATAAAGTATTTTTTGCCATAGTAATTGGTTGTGTTCTTATTTCATTTTTGTTATTATTATATGTTTAATTATTTTTGGTCTCCCATTCTTACAAAAGAGGTAAGTATTCAATATTTGAAGTTAGGTAGTTATTATATTACGATATTGGAGACATAAATAAAAATACCTGCTTCATACAGATACCTGCCAATTGCCTTGCATCAATTACTGAAAGACAGTGATTCACATATTCGTGAATGACAGTTGACAGTGAAATTACAGTTCGTGAAGGCAACTCACTAGGAGGAATACACCATTGCGGTATATTGTCGTAATTTGTTAATTAGATTTATGATCCAATATACAGAATGTTCCATACTGTATTTGGTAGTTATTTGTGGTGGTTGTGACATAATTTTTGTGTTTGCAAATTTGCATTTCTTTGTCATTATTGTGATGCTGGAGTGATTGTAATGTTATAACAGTTTGTTTGACCGAATTAGGTTCAATTGTTATTATTTGGCTGCATTTTTACTTTTCAAGGTTATGGACTTAGAATATAATAATATTAGAACGAAATAAAAACATCTAACCAATTATACCCTTCCTAGAATTGCGTAGAACTACGTTGGTAGTGAGGCAAAGTCGGGTTAGGAACAAGTAGGAATATCACGTGTATGTAACTGTTCCTCCCACGGGGACAATACTGTAGCCATCTATGGTTACCTTCTTGGGTTGATGGACTGACGTAAAACACATTAGTGATGAGTTGTAATCATTTAGCATAACTCAATTCAGCAGCACACGTAAATTCTAATACCCCCCCCCCCCCCCAGCAGTGTGACAGAGGCACATCTATCGTGTTTAAACGTGGAGTAGGGGAATATAGAACCATTCCCCCTTCTCCGGAAATTCTGGAAGGTCCATACGTGAAGCAGCGGAAAATTTTTTTTTGGAGTTCCAAGCAGACCCCTGAAAGTTTGAGGCGGTTGGTATCTGTAGTTGTGCTTGCTCTATGTGCTGGGACTCGTGAGAAATTGCAGTACTGGACGAGTCGCCAGCCGTAGTTCTGTTTCTCTCGGCACGCTGGCTCCCTCTCGTCTGCTCGCCCGGCCGGCCGGTGTGAAGCTCTCCTAATGTTTTAGCCCCCCTGTAGTTGGGATTACTGTCAAGAGTGATGCGGTGTACCGGGTGGTCCTCAACCTCTGCTATTACACGTGCTGGTTACAAGGTCAGCATAAACGCTGTGGTTATTAATTATAAAATTTGTACAACACTAAACCTGTAGAAAATAAATACACAAAAGAACGATACATGTAAAACAATTGGGAATAAAATAGTATATACAATGCCTTACTCGTGGAAGGCAGGGTGGAGTGCAAACTATCTCGTTGCTTGCGGTGGTGTATTAAGCTGACAATCTCTTTTGGGAAACCTGTGGGCCTCACCGCAAGCAAAATAGTTATGTGTGGCATAATGGAAGGTTGCCAAACTCAGGCCTTCCATCACCTGGAGGTAACAAGCTACTGCTGCAACACGAATACACTTTAATGAAGGAAGTTAGCGCAAAAACATATGCGCACGACAGTCACCAATACAACATAAACATGGCCAATCAGGCACATAAGAATACTGAATTAAGAATACAGTACCTTGGATGAGTCGTAGAGGGTTCATGAAGCTCTAAAGCTTAGTCTGTGTTTCAACTCTCTGTTAATATATCAAGGTACAAAAACCCTCAAAACTCTTTTAAAATTAAAAACTACAATTATTTCATAAACATGGCACTATATAAAGTATATATGGGAATGAAAATTAAGAAAATTTTCATGGACGCATGTTGCGAGTCTTTGTTCTGATCCTGGTAGAATCGCGAATCTTCACATAGTACACTTTAAAAACACATACCTGTAGTTATATTTAATTATGTTAACCTACACATCAAATAATAATACTAATAAAATTTAAGCTAGCTCTCAGTTTCTGGAGTCCAATTTCTACATAGCACTAGTATGTATGTACATGGTGAAGTCTTTTCTTCATGTAATCACTGGCACTGTGGTGTCTATAAGTGAAACTGGTGTACGTAAGTGGGCTGTCAGCAACTTACAACTTGTTTACGTGACATGGTGAGAATTTATATGCAAGATTAATGGTTTATCATAAAAGCTAGGTAACTGTTAATTCTTAGTCTGTTTTCATTATCATTAGTAAATGCACTGAACATCTATTTATTGCACTTATTTCTCACAAGTTCTATGTTCACATGGCAACGTAATAACTGCTGCTCTATTAAACTGTTTATTACAAGGGTTATCTAATAGCTTACACATCACGTGATACTGTCTTCATTTTCGAGAGCTTAGTTACTGCTACTTGCTGAAAGTTTACAACATACTCTGAACACTTTGGTAACCTAATTGTGAGTGTCTGGAAGAGGTAATTTTCAGCATTATTCTACCCATTTTTTTATAACTGATGGCTATCACTATGTTAAGGCTTTATTAGGGCTATAACGAGTCCTAAAAGTCACTGATTAGTGGTAACTTAGTAATGGCTACCTAACAAAAGCTTCTTTTTACGGAGCACTGCATTTACTTGTTGGCCGACTTATTCTCCGCCGGGCATCCCCGCGTTCTCAAGGCCACATGGATCGTGTACGGTCACGTGTGGTGGGACGTGGGTCTCCGAGGGGATTCTAGGTACCTTCCTGGCACCACGGCATCCTTGGAGGCGCAAGGAAGCATGATCCTCCTGGGAATGTCATCTTGCCCCCAGCTGCACTCATCTGTGGGCCATCAGGGGCCGGGGAACGATGAGCTACAGATACTGTCAGGATGGATGTCCTTGGTACGACGGGGGCAGTGCAAGGGGGTGACAAAGCTGGCACCTCCACTTCGACTGCACGGGACATAGCGTAGGATGATTCTGTATATTGTTGCCTTTAATGATGATCATGGTCCTTGGTACAACTAAGGCAGTGCGAAGGAGCAACAAGTCTGGGTCCTTTACCTGGACTGCACGGGTCCCTACCTGTAAGGCAGGACGTTTTGGTACCTCGAAGTAATCTGGCGCTGAGGTATCATACCCGGCTGCAGCTGTCTGTGGGTCACCAAGCACCGCGCACGATGGGTTGATGAGGCAGTGCAAGGGAGTGGCAAGGTAGAGACCTCCACATTGACTGCTCGGGTTCCTACCCGATGGATAGGATGTTTCTGGACATCAAAGGTCTCGAATTCCAGATTGGTGGCCAGAGGGCGGGATAACCCTTCAACCTCGGCGGGTCTGGTGGAGTCTCCTGCTCATTCAGAAGACTCGTGTAAGGTGTTGGTGTTGCTTGACCTCCCTATTGGGCTGGCTACCATCTGAGCGGGAGGCGAGACGGGTCTCTCATCCTAGGTGATACAAGTGGGTTCTTCCTCTGTACTTCCGGAAGGTTTGTATTGGTCGTCAGTGCCATTGTTGTACGACGTACCAACTACATTGGCGGATGTCTGAGGGGGGAGGGGGGGAAGAAAAAGGCTCTTTCCCCTTGTTGACATTATCGGAAGTTTCCTTGGGTACAGAAGACAGAAATGAAGTGTCTCTGTTGCTCGGCGTTCCACTTACCGTTGGAAGTACTAGCTCCGGGTCAATGATCGACTTCATTGTCATTCTCTCTGCCTCTATTCTTGGCTCCAGAGTAGTGGCAGGCTGAGTGGTAGGTGTGTGTGGTGCTTCCACCTCCTTCGCCTGGGGGATCTGACGGACATTGCTTCTAGACACTTCGGAAAGTCTATTCTTGTAGGCTGGGAATAGTTTTGCTCCCTGTCAGTACCTGGGGTTTGTGTCTCGGGCCTCCTGGTAAGCTTGGCTCGATTTCGGGGGCTGACATAATTGGTGCCAGATCATCCTCTTCATGCAGAACCAATATTTGCCATTTGGCACTAGAGCTACGTGGGAATTATATGGTGAGTTAGAGGGCTAAACTATTCTTTGCTCTATGACCACGTGACGCCTACAAGCTGGTACTCCGTATGGTCTGTTATACACCGGGGCCTCTGTGGTGGTATATATTTCATGTTGAATGGATCTGGTATGTCGTAAGATGCCCCCTTGTCCAAAGGCATTGGTATGTTCATCCATTACATTCTTCAACTCTTAAAACTTTGGTTCCAGAAGTTCGTAATAGATTTTGCTGGTGTCAATTGGTGTAGGTATCACAGTTTCACAGCTGTGTTCTCAGTTTACCACGACTCGGTAGTTGTCGCCTAAATAAACTTGCTGTTTCCCATAGTATACGACACATTGTTGTCGTAGCCAAGGACAGCCGAGTATGACAGCCTCAGTTAGTACAGGAGAGACTACGAATTCTGCCGAATTGGAATTCCTATGTAGGCATACAGTTAAAGTGATTTGACCATCTACTTTCAAGGTCGTGTCAGGTTGGGCCATTCAAACAATATTTCTCTATGGTTGGAGGTTGGCTCATTGTTGTTGACTTAGCATGTTACTCCTTATAAAATTTCCCACGGCAGCAGAATCCAACAGCGGTAAGATTTTTTTCCCATTTATATCCACTTCTATATGGGGGCGACGAGGGGGGTAGATCCCTCACTTAAACGATGGATACTGGGCCCTGTTTTGCCAGTTGTGATGGCCTGCTTCGCACCCTGGCTTTGGAGTTTCCCGCTTGCTGGCTTGACTGGTGAGTTGTGGCTAGTGTGGTTGGAATTGATGCCTTATATATAGAACCTCACCCCGTACTTCAAGGTCCTGTGGCCTTTATTGGGAAATCCTTATTTAAGTGGCGTCCTGGACAAAATCTACATTTTGGTACGAACAGCGTCCGTGGGGTGGGAGAGGGGTTTTTCATTTTTGAATCGGGCGGGTGGTGGACGTGACTCCATTGTCTTGGTATTGCATGGTTTATCTAGAGCCGCTTGTGCCTTGAAATTTTGTTCAGCTTCCTTCGCAATGTCTACCAATTCATTGATGTTAAATGATTTTGGCATCAGTAGGACGTTTCGCAAATTGGGTAACAACATCCTACTGATGTAACGGATGGAACTACTTCGCTGCAGTTGGGGAATATTTGGTGAAACATCTGTTGCTTTCGCCTAATAAATATTTCGACTTCTTCAGTGGGTTCTTGAACTTTGCTATACAATTCTGTGGTTAGTTTAGCCACTATCTCTTCACCGGTAAGTTAGCTGCTAGATACTTGCAGAATTGTCTCCAGTCGGTGATAAACTTCCCATAGCAGACCCACCATTCCAAAGCTTTTCCGCTTAGGTGGGCTTGCGCACAACTCACCTATTGTATATTCTGGATATTTTCTCAGAATTCTTTCTCACACACATTGGTGAAAGCTACTGGTTCCTCATGGGGCTGGTCTGCATAATCAGGGATCTAGTGATCCTCAGTATATCCTTGGGTAGGGCATCCTGGAGCTGTTCCTGGTTGTCTAGCATAACCTGGGTAATACCTTGGGTTGCTTCATCCTCCCATCCTAGGCATCGATAATAGAAATGCCTTTGGCAGTGTATGCATGTGATGCGGTGTGTACTGATATCTTGGCAAGTGGTATAACTGAAATTTTTGGGGACCATGTCGGCCATGCCACTGGCTTGTGGCTCTATCGAATTATTATCTATGTCCAACATGCTACTGGTATGGGCGTCCCAAGGTGTTTCTAGACTCCCCAAAGTCTGGTTCATAGGTCCCGGCTAATGGCTTAGTTTATCGGGCCGTTCTGACTTGGTCCCGTGTTACTGCTTAACAGTACCACGGTGCAATAGGTAAGTGTAGAACCAGCAGTAGTTTATGGTGCGAAACCTATGCTCCAATCAGTTTGCACCACTGACACATGAACCTGGAGCGGTGGGTCGTGTTGGCCACCACTGCTGGGTGTGGTCCAACAAAGATAGAGCCTCCAGACCCAGGCAAATACTCCTGCCAGGACTGTTGGCATTCTGGCAGCAGTGCAACCTGGGGTAGCTGTCCTGCCTCTCTTGGATGAATACCTAGTGGTTATGGCTCAACCTTTTTATACACCTGAGTGCATAGAATGGGTGGCAGTTTGAAAGCTGTGTGTGTATGAGATGTACAGATTCCTGAAGGGGATCTTGCAGTCCTACTCTAGGGTTCGTACAGTTAGTTAAAGCCGGTCTCCTGCTTGCTCCACACAAGGGTATAGTATCTAGCAATCGGAAAGGGAATTACCTCTAGAACAAATCACTCTTAGGAAAGGAACAAAAGTATATTTATTATAAATAATATATACGGTGACATGTACTCTCACTACTATGCTGAGTGTGAACGGAAGTAAACTACGCAATAACAGATGGGGGAGACCTGCTCCTAAACTACTCAAGATAAAATCACTTTAATGGCTATGAAAACAACTCTTGATGCAGTTACCCTAATCTGGAGTTGTCTAGAAGAGACTTCAAAATGTGCCACTACCAGAATGGTAGTGAGTATAGTTGCCACTACCAGCAAGTAGTGTCGGCTGCCGAACCAGGAAGAACGACAAAGGAAAGTGTGGAATGAAGTCTTTCATGCTTAAGACAAAAAGAGTTTCTGGTAAATGCTGTTAGTGGTAGAAATTTTTGGAGCCTCTGGTAGTTGGTGGTAGCAGTCTCTGGAGGCTGCTGAAGATCTAGAACACCTGGGGGCCTAATCTCTAGACAGTTCGAGTACAGTTAGTATACGAGATGTCTCGCACAGTCCGCAACGTATACGAGACAATTGTTGTAAGCTCCAACCCCTGAAACTCACATACGTTTTCAGTGTGCGAGGGGAGTGCCAGGCAAGCGTATACGAGTGACAGTTTGTCATGTTGGTGAACCTGCGGCAAGACGGGAACAAACATTAGCTAACTCAGCCAATGAAGCGTCACTTGTATCGTGTGTGTTTGTTTATTTACATTGTACGCAGTTGAATAAGCAAATAGCTAAAATTACCAGAATAACAGAGCGGAAGTTTATTCTTCTCAAATTCATAGAAGGTAAGTGAAACTTATGTAATTGAATATATGGCGTTGTGCCGTTCATCTATGAGGTTTACAAAGAATTAATTGTGAAAGTAAAATCTCATGTTGTCCTTACTTTATCTATACATACGTTGGAAATACAAACAAAATTAGGTTATTATATACACTAATGGCAGCTTTCCCTATGCAATATTTGTAATGACAAAATTAAATCATAATTTCAATCTTATTAATTCAAATAAAATATAATTTAAACTTCTGTGTTACCTACATACCCATGTGTCTGTGCGCTTGTGTATTTTAAAAGCATTTCAGCCCAGCACAATAATGGTGTGATCATGTCACATGTTGACGTCATGCACGCAACAGTACCAAAACTGTTTGTAAATAATAGATTAGCATCTTTTTCTCCGAATTTTTCAAGCATTCATGCTCAACAATGATTAGTTTAATTGGCACCTAAATAGTAATTTACCCATCTATCCAAGATTACTTTAATAGGAGCCAATATAGTGATTCACCAATGTATCCTAGGTTTCTTTAGGCAGTGTTTAAATACTTTACGATAATAACTATAATTTAAATAGCTTGTCCACTAATTATTTGTTACGTTATATTACTATAATTAATATATCCCAACACCTCTTCCCTTCCTCGAAAGGCACATAGTTCTATGATCAACTGCTGTCTCCATGCAATCGTAGTTGCACAGACATGTATAGGTTATGGTAACTATCTTGGTTTCTACTGACAGTGCAGAATGACGACTAGGTGCAGGAATAAATTCTTCCAAATTATCAACAAACTGTGAAGCACAGCACTTTTTAATCTAAACAATTTGATAAACTCCCCTTCTTCTAATTGAAAAACATCCTCCCTGTCTCAAAATAATCTTAACCTGTTGCCACGTAGTTCAACTTCTTCCAATTCTTCTATTGTCATTACATTCATCCATTCTTCTGCCATAATAAGTGCAATATGCAACTGATGTTATTTATGCTTCTTATCACATGCTACACTGTTCAACTACTTACCAAATGAGTATCTAGGCTACTGCCTGTTATGTGCTAACCTAAGTACTTCTACTTGACAGTGATCTATATAAATAACAAGTTTGTGAAATAATATTAAGCTATGTTATTTACAGAGTTTTATATGCAAGACTGACTAAATAATAACTTATGATATCTAACCACCCAACTACGAGTCACTGAACAATAATGAACATCAGTAGTAGGCCTATGTAAATTAAACTTTTACTCATAACCTCATTTGCACGCTGAACACAAATTTTACTTCTTGTCCATTCAACAAGTTCTTAATTTGCATACGATTATACATTCGGCACAGCATAAATGATGTGTAAATTGAATTCACACAGTGTTAACAGTAATCTTATATCTAATATTTTGTTTGTTTTGATGCCCTACTAGTCTACGACTCCACATCTCGCACGGCGATTATCGAGAGAGTGGCCACTCGCACGGTCGAGACATATACGATGGCTCTCGTATGGTTCGACACCATTTTCTAAAATTGTGTGAGTTACAGCCGCAATTCGAAGGTTTCGTATAAGAGTTCAGTTCGAGCTTAGGCCCCCCTTTGTAGTCAGTAGAGAGCCTAGGCACAGAAGGTGTTGAGGCGAACAACTGGAGAAGATACTCCCGACTGCAGCCGCGCACGCCCCTTTATAGTGCGGTCGGCCTGCCCATGCCTGGGCTGGAGTGGGGGCTGTGACGTCTACCTGAAGTGAACGAGGTGGGAGAAGTCACCCTCTGTATTTAGCTATATGATCTCGGGCGCTCGGTCATCTTCGGAGCGCTTCGTCAGGGTGGCGACACTGTCTACCTAGTGCATCAGGAAGGCTACTATGTTACTCGGCCGCTTGGAAAATGTTTAATTCACACGCTGGATCCACAGACTAGGTTGAGAGCGATCCTGTATCATCTCGTGAATAATATGTTGGGTTTGACGCTTCCTCAGGTTGCGTAGAACTCTGTTAGTATTGAGGCAAAGTCATGTCAGGAACAAGTAGGAATACGTGTTTGTAACTGTTCCTCCCACGGGGAGCAATCCTGCAACCATCTATGGTTGCCTTCTTGGGTTGACGTATAACATGTTAGTGATGGGTCATAGTCAAGTATAACTCAATAAAGCGACACGTATGCGGATTTCCCTGTTGTGGTAAATTTCATACCAAAAATAATCTATTTATGTGAACATCCTGGTTATCTTTTAACAGAAAGCTGTTAACTTGACATACATAAATATTTTTGGACAATAACTGCTTCAAAATCCAAAAATACTTTGTTTACAAATTTTGTCAAAACAAGATAGTGAACAATGATTTGTGATTTCTTTGCATTCCACAACACGTTAATGGCCATTCTAGGATTTTCTGAAAGCCACACCACTTTTTGGGTGGAAACTGTTGAGGTATTGTAAACACTAAATTAATTTTGGTGGAGGAAATGGTCAGAATGAAAAGTCATGTCGGACTATCTAGAAGAGCTCATTGTGCCATTGTAAATCCTAACTATCGCAGTATACACAAAAAAAAAATTTCTTTACGAGCCTATGCGAAAATAACAGAAGCTTCTTAACCCCATTTTTAACAATAAAACAACTACCAATATAAACAAGGGCACACACCAATGAATGAAGGCCAGTGGCACATCAGCCACATCACATTTTCCACAATGGTTCTAAAACTTTTCCAAATGTTTAAATGCATAAGTGCGTAACAGTGAAAAAAGTCAGTAGAATAATTAATAGTAATATAAGACACCAAACCCCCTTAAGACTACAGCATTTGTTAGGTTTCTACAGATTTTGACCCGAAAAAATACGTATTATTTGCGCTAGTGCCGGCAACTAAAGTGAACAGCCAGAGTATTAGATCAGCTTGTGGCGTGCAGTTTAGGGTTTACAAGATGGCCGTTATAATATTGGGGCACCGGCATTTAGTTATAACAGCGACACTGGATCAATACGAGTGTGAGCAGATGGTTGGTTGAACATATGTGGAACATTCTGCGGCGCAATTTAGGTTTCATCATAACTTCCTTGAGCCCTGTGTGGCGTGCGGCTCAGGTTTCGTTATCGCTAAAGTTTACAAATTATTTGTGATGTTTTTTTTATTAACAATGGTAAATTATATACTTTAATATTTTTTTATAAATGTCCATTAGTTTTTGAACGTTATATGCGGGCAATCTTTCTTCAACAAAAAAATTTTAATGGGATTTCCTAACATACAGGTAAATAGAAGAGACCTAAAGAATTTAAAAAATCACCCTATTAGGCGGGAAAACCTATTATGCGGGAACACCTTGACGCCGTTGGGTGAGACACAAGACGAACGATGACACAAATACTTATGGTAATTTGGGCGCCAGCGGTGCTTCCCTATCACCGCACTGTTGCGACTCAGGGTTCTCAGGGATGCTGTGGGTTCTGTGTGTACGTCTCACCCGTACGTACTTACAAACACGTAGGTCATACTAAACTTTTTACTAAACATCACTTGAAATTAACACTTAATAAAATATACGCGTCTAGGACACTGTCACTACTGAATAAAAGAATTAAGTTCACTGTAGACTTGTTTTTATTGTTATTGTGCATACACACCAACATGACAATGAAATGATTATCTCAGTCATGACTAGCCAATTCCGCTTGGGTGCTCCCCAGCCCGCAATTTCTCTAGCGCACGCCTAGATGGATGATCTCACCGAGGTGCATGAAACCACAGCCTTCACAAGGGAAGAGGGCCGACAGCTGCTAGGGTGGACTGACGGTTTTTCCCGGAAGACAGGACACAGTGAATTACAAATGTAACCCTTAATACATATTAGCACGTGTGATTACTCGCATCACTAACGCAAACTTGTCGGGGCTCGCCCTCCAGCACGTGGGTAGTGTGGTGATGGCCTATACACAAGAGCCGGCTAGGACGGGAATAATTGCACCGTACACTAATTACAAAATTACATAAACCCTTGAATGATACACGAAACAAGATGGGACACGAGATGAATATTCACAATAAACCCACACATGTGTGAAAACAAGTTCAGATGGCGTGGATCCCGCTCGATGAAGTTCCTAGAGGACTGCGTGGTGCTGGTGAAATTGCAATATTTCTTGCTTGGAAACGGCAAACTAATTCAGACAAAAAATTATTCTTTCTGAGAAAATTATTCTCTTTACGATTGTAGTGGTTACAGGTGTGTAACATGCCTGATGGCGGTAAAATCAAACATTACTGTGACCGTGTGGTCAAATACAAAAAGCATCAATTCACGTGAAAAATACATCGAACCCTTAAACAAATTATTGCACATACAATGTCACATAAATAAGCTCTCAAATGTAACGATGGCGTATACAAAGACTTGGCATTGGTCGGCCACGTTGTTATACATGATCTTGCAATTAATTTATAAAAATGCAAAAAATACACTCAAATACATACATAAATGTAAAGCGCTAAAAAATTGTGCGTAGCAATAATGCAGAAGTTACAATGAAATGCCATAAACATAGGCAGATGGCGCCTGATTCAAATTGCGTGGGTCGCATGACCTCTCCGACATCTTTATCCTCCACGATTAAATTAAGATTGCCAGAAAGGCGCAAGAAATTAATAAAGCGGAAGCATAATGCTGGGGAAAATCTCCGGCAAAACGTACACAAGCAAAGGTTAACCAATTAACTAAATTAACTATGGAAATCTAAATCAGTGAACAAAAGTTGTAGAGCGTACATGACTGTGTCTTACCTCGCCAGCTCTCCTCAACAGACTGTCCAGATACAAGCGTTGCACGGACCTACCATGGCCTCCTACGGGGTTCATATAAGCGGAAGTGCTATGCACGCAGAGTAAAATATTTAATTATTGAAAGTAAAAAATGGCACAAATTAAATTAAGTATTGTTTTACATTTCTATAATTTTCTTATGACTTTTTCATATTTTGGGGTATTTGTATGATGGTGTTCACGCAGGAATATTAAGTGTTCTTAATATTGGCGCCACGGGCACTTCAGATTTTATAACCAAACAATTGAAAATTAGTACAAACACTTTAAAATAATTTAATACATATTAAACACTGCAAAGACAATAGAACACATTTCACACTGAAAATAACATTCATACGAAAGTTCATAATTACTGGCCTCTTTGCACACGTGCGGGACACGTGACACGTACGTGGTGATCGCCATCATGGGCTCTAGCGCAGCTGGCTGCTAGCCGGCATCAGACTTATGCCGGTTTTACTGTAACTATTTTATATCATTTCTATTCAATGCTGTTTTCATGTCTGACAGATATATAAATACAATTTTCAAGTCCTGAAAATTATCGACCATGTGGTGTGTGTTATTGTGAAGCCAACATGAATGTTTCTGTATGAATTACCAATATTGAAACCACACTTGCAAAAACTTTGTTCAAGTTTCTGAAATGCTATTTACAGTCAACTTCCAACTCCAGCAATAACAACTCCCTCAAAGCAGAACTCCTTTTTTGGGGAACTGTAAAAAATTTAATGAAAAACAGAAAAAAGGAAGAAAAAAATGGTTGAAAACTAAATTTGTTGCAAATATTTTGGTCACTAACCATTGTGATATTTTTCGCCACTACTATACAACTCAGAAGAGGAAAGATCTTAAAATAGAACCACTTACTAACTAATGACTGTCTGACTCTTCCATGTGATTAGAAATTTGCATAAACAACCAGCTTAAAAACAATTGTTGCAGGAAATCTGAAGTGATGGGACCAAAAGATATTTTGATAAATTCAATATTTGATAAACAATAAAAGCAAGAAATGGTATCACTTTTAATATTGGAATTTCGCCAGGACCACTGAAAACTAAAGTTTGTTATGGTTTACCAGTACACGTAGTAGCAGCTTCATATAGCAAAATATTAAATGTGCATGGGTTGACTCAACTATAAAATATGTCCAATTTGAGAGGAACATTCAATTAAAAAAATGACACTAAAACACTTCATGTTGATAATGAATACAGGCAAAATACCAAAGCATGCATCATGTTTTTACTAGGGATGGGCCGATACCGATTAACCGGCTGATTTCACGACCATCGGCATCGGAACATTATTTGCCAATTATTATCCACCGATTAGTGGTATTAATTTATTTAACACAATGTTAAATACACAGGCATCCAAAATCTCGTAAAATATTAATTTACAGCATCTAACATTTAGATATCCTGTCCGAAACCCAAAACATATTCGGAACAATTGTTTTCCAGAGATTTGCTCCCTTTGTTTACATTTTACCATATTTTGTGTTGGTACATTCGCCTAAGATTGTGTGCATCATTCGTTTTTGGACACTATTTGAATGCGAAACCATGCGACTTTAGGATCCTCAAAAAATTGTGAAGTGCGAAAAACGATGAAATTTGCCATTTTTAACAGTTTTACGTGAATTTCCACTATTCGTTTTCAAAACACAAAGTTTTACCCTCAAAAAAGTTTCTTCCCGTTTGTTTACATAACATTCGAGACGTCGTTTCACTATTGAATGTTGTTGGAATCGACAGTGCACGTTATTTTCTCAAAGATCCACAAGAGGGGAGTAAATTTAAGAAATAAGTGTTTGTATTAGTTATTTGGATCAATGGTGAACCAAAAGAGAGCAGCACAAGCAATTTGTATGCTTTTTCTCGCAAGAACAAAATATATTTTGTGTAGTCTTCTAGCATTACATTCCCAACTGAAATTTATTATGTTTATTGTTTTGATTTGGGCTGACTTCAGATTCTCAAATCTCGGTAATGTTTTTCGAAATTAAATTGTGCGTAGCCTAAAGTCCACAAAATGCCGAAGATTTTGTCAATTAAAAATTGTGAAAGGTAGTACAAAAATTATGGATTTTACATATTTGATAGAAAACACGAAATAATGATGTGCGGGTTTTGCAAGGTGCGTGTGGACTGGATGCACAAAAACGCATCCACAAAACATGTCCCCAACGAAACACACGAACAAAACAAAGATCATCAACCTATTGTCTACGAAACAAGTTTCTATTGGTGAAGCGCTTCGAAACGTAACCTGTTTGCAGAAAAACAAACGAAAATCAGTGTGTGATTGTGTGGAAATTAAAGTAGCACCAAGCATTCCCCTGGAAAAGGCAGACAATCTAAACATGAGAAACTGGCTAGAAAAATATGTTCAAGCTGAGTTCAGCATAAAATTCCATGCACTTTTTCCGCGGTGGTAAATATTTTGCTTTTCAGTGTAGTAGGCCTTGTGAATATACAAGCTGCATTGAACCTAACCTCAAATAGGAGAAACAAACCTAGCAGCTTTTATTTTTTTCCTTTGTTAATTGGCTTTTAAACCAATGTTGCACAACATGTCTGTTTTCCACTACTTGTGTAACATGACTCTGAGTTGTAATTATGTGCAAGATGTATTTACATAATACAGCAAGGATACAATTATTTCCTAAAGTACATTTTACTATTAAAATTAGTGTTATATTTCATTTCCATGCTGTAGACACCTAATACAAAGTCCTTAAAGTGTTCATAAAACTGAATAGACCTAGGCCTACTTAAATTTAAGTAATAAAAAGTATTTCCAAATTTTGTGCTCATCAAAACTGGTATCGGCATCGGTGTAATCGGCGGCATCAGCAGTTGAGAATCGACAAAATGTATCTATCCATCCATCGTTTTTACCTTTATTTATTCTATCAGCAATAAAACTATCGAAATTACTGTGAAAAATATTACTTTAATTTGACGAAGTTAAGTATGATAAACAGATAAATAAGTTTTCAGGGTGTATTGTTTCACATCAATAATTTGAAGGTAAAACAATGTACTGCCTTTATATGTAATTAAGTTGTTATAAGAAGAAATGTTAAGTAAATAAATCTCCCGTTCCCATAAAATATGTATTTAAATCATAACTGGGGAGGGGAGAGGTGGTAAGGAATGAAAATGACATCGCCTTATTGAAAAATCATTATATAAATTAACTTCGGCATGCTCACTAGTGTAATTTATGTCTCTGATAAATAAGACTGATTACAACTTAGTTAACTGTTACAAAATCAATAACTATGTGCTAATTAATGCCTTATTTGCAATGTTATTTGATTTATAGGAAATTTGGTAATAGAAATTTATTAGGTTAGGGAAGGTAGAGTCGTTACAACCATCAGATTCAGAATAGTTCCCAAGTTCCACAAACAAAAGTTAAAAGAGTGCCCAGACCTCTTCTCAACAAGTCATGCCGTTTTCTTAGCATTAAAGCCAATTCCTACTCACATGATGATACCTAAACCTTACGATGGCACAGTGAAGAGTGAAGAGTGAAGAGATTTGGGCAGCTTTTAACTTCAAGGTCTTGAGGATGGCACAGTGAAAAGGCAATTTAAATTGTTGAAGGAAATCGAGCCATTTTCAAAAACAGTAAAAAATGCCACCTCGAGCAAAGATCTCATAAACAAGATACCCCAAAAACATCGCAAGCTAAAAGCATTCTTCTTTGGCACTAAGATTATTACCAAAACCACTAAGAATACAATAAAATTACAAGTGAATACTGATCATAAAATAAGTATGTGTGTGAAATACTATAGGTATAGAGTTCATTCGAAATTCAAGCAAGGTGCAATCCTTAGTTAATATTTGTTGAAAATGTAAATAAACAGGAGGTATTAAATTACATCAACAGAAATAAAACATTAATGAACAATCTGTTACTGCAACAGAAACAATGGTTACATGTAAGTCTTACGCTGCATTTATTTATTCATAACACTTAAGTAAATTTTTACAGTCCTAGAAAAGAAGTGCGACCACGACGGATCCCTCCTTCACAGCTGTTCTGTCGGTGAAGAAAACTATCTTTACATGTAAACAAACTAAGAATCCAATAGCAGGCAATGGAAAGAAAGACAACTTCAGTCCAGTACTTAAACTGCTATACCTGGTTGCCATTCCTAACCGTTTAATTTTTGTTATGACATGTTACGGTTCTGTTCATTTTATTGGTTGTGGGGAACTCTACTTTAATGCCTTTCGTGATACGTGATCTTTTGCAATTCTTTTTATGAGAAAGTGACGATCGGAACTTACATTGATTTGATGATGCTGTGGAAACTTTTGTTTGTAGTACGGAAACAACATTCAATTTAGTATAACTCTAAGAGTTTTAACTTCATTGAAAGAACTTGCTGTTTGTACTGATGCAAGAAATACTCAACACATAAAAATTGTTTTATTTTCTTATATAATACACTACACTAAAAGGGCATTTATTTAGGCCACATACATTTCAAAACCTCCCACAAGACCACAACTGAATAAATATAAGACTGTTAATACCAAAGTGCAAAATGCACAACGTAAAAATTCTCAGCAAATTTAACTTCAAACAAAAATCATTAGTGTTTCAATAAAATTAAATAAGAATACAACACGGATTTTTAAAAGGCCAAACACTTTAAAAATATTCTAAAAACAATTTGACGCGAGCCCGATTAGACTGACTTGGCACGTTAGTCGAGAATTTTGTCCACTAGACCAAAAGCAGGGTAGTTTGGTTTATATAGTTGGCATGAGGCGAGGGATGTTGCCTAGTACTTACTAACTCCTGCTTCTTGAGGTTGTAGTCTGAGTAGGCTTGGCTTAGATGCGATAAATTTGGTCTATGCCAGAGCTGAGGTTCCACAGATGTGCTTCATTAGACCAGAAGATGAGATTGTCCCAGCCTAAGCGCACTTCAGTACCGGTCAGGAGTCCTTTGAAAACCAGGTGACATGTAGGATGTATGCAGATGCACAGTGGAGCGTCAATTACCAGAACCGGAGCAGGCACGACTGCTTGTCATCTAGGTTTGGCGGCGCGGTGCCATTCCACCTGCCTCTCCTGCGTAGGACGGGGTAATACTATCCACAGCCTGAGAGCAGTGTGAGCCAGATATCATTCCCGCGTTTTCCACCACTCCTCCTCCCATGAGGCATAGGGCAAACAGTTCTGTAGTCTACACGAAGCACTTAGACAGGAAGGTTAACAGTGTAACCCAATAGTGATTTGCTGGCACGAGCTTGATAAGTCCCCACTGATCCCCCACAGTTGCGGGCTGGTCAGGGACGTGGAGCCGAGTGGGCAGCCAAGGTACTGGTTGTGCGTTCGTACTAGGATGCACGGCAAGACTTCAGGCTACAGTCACCACACACTGACTTAATGCGGATGGCGAGAAGCAACCTGAGTCTGTCGCGCCTCCCGGTGTGAAGGTGTTTCCAGTGGTTGTGGCATCGCTGTTTCTCCCCCATGAGCACTGAATTAATGCTGATGTGTAACCGGGAAGAAACAGGTAGCAGTCTAATATGTATGTCTACTGACGTGTAGACACCTGGAAAAGACTCCACGGTCAGGCTAACTCTGTTTAACAAAACTCCCGGTTTCTGTCGATTGTGCACAGCGTATCCTATCCTCAACTGTTGATGCAAATAAATACCCTGGAAATAAGACAGAAAGGTAGAGAACATTGATTGTTTATTGAAGGTTAAATAAACACGTGACCTGTGCTACCTCCTACCAAGTCGTGGATAGCTGTAGGTAACTGTGGTTCCAGGTGTAGGCGACCTGGTTCTATGTGAAAAAAGGGAAAAGCTAGTTGAAGACGAATGCAAAGTAATTAAAGTTAAACTGCTGAGAAAAAGGTGTCTTGAGGAGACAAAGTGAAGTTAAAATATATGTGATCGTGTTTGCTGGTAGTTGACGTATGTAGTAAGTAGCCATGGCGGCGTACTTGAAAGTAACAAACTTCTCCGAAGATCCCAAGCACTGTGGGAGGTTGCTAGAGACGTGAAAGAATGACTCCCGAGCTCGGCAGCGTCCGGACTTATATAGTGGAAGCTTGTAGGCTGCCGGCATGGGGTGCAGGGGAGGCATGACATCCTCCGGCCCTGGTTGGCGTGGGAATACTCTGATTAGTGATTCTGCTTCATATCTCATCGGAGGCGCTCGGCCTTGCCAGAGGTCTGGGCAGCTCATAAGCTCTTAGTGCTGGGTAGAGGGGGTGGTGTGCCTGCCAGGTTGCACATCCTCCAGGTGAGAAGGAATAGCTCATAGTTCCTGCTGCCTGTACGGTAGGCAGTACGTTGCTCACTCCTGTAGTGGTGGAAGAGGTACTCTAGGTAATGAGTCGTAATCGTGATTAGATTAGCTGTATGAGCGGCACGCATCAAATTTTAAAAAACATTATTTACAAAACACACACTGTTCACTTTGTAATTCCTAAATATGTGGCAAGCTTTGGATGACTACTTCACTAAAATCACTTTTGTCGGCGACTAATACCAAATATGTAATATAATCTATTTGCTGATTTATTCAATTAACAAAACACTTGAGCTATTTCTTGAAACCAGCAAATGTAAACTTCACAACGTAAATACTTTTTTGCTCGCGCTTCGCTATGGTCACAGAAAATGGCAAACCATAGCACACAAGTCCATAGTTCAGTTCACCATGGAGACAGCTCGAAAAAGGCACTTACTACGAACTATATTTAATAAAATATGCAAATACAAAAATAATTAACTGCATGTACGTATAATATTCTGAAACCATCAGTAAGGAATTCTCGCATACAGATCAATTATGATTGAAGAGAGCTCAATGGCAATGGCATTTCACCAGGCGGGTGGAGACCATAGACAAGGGAGATTGGTGGACACCTTTCATTTAACCATTATGTTCCTATTGTAGCGGCCAGGAAGGGCTGCTCACGAAAACTACCACCTAAGCTACGACAGCCACATGAAAATTACCATCTAAACTACGACGGGGTATGGATTGATAAAGTTTTATACACACACGACACTGACCTACTGGACGAGGCGTATAAAACGGCCATGAACGCAGCCCCCCATCCCCAGTGACTTGACGCTTGGGGTACCACGACCTTAGTTGCCGGAGATAGCAACGAGAGCATCATGACACAGAGGCCTAGAGGTCCTGGGTCCCTCTTCTGTATTATTTGGTGAGCATAACTCGACTAAGCAGATATATATATATATATATTTAATGTTCAATAAAGTAGTTGTGTTATGAACTTGCTGAACCAGCTACGTCCCTGAATAAGTATGTCTACCCCGTCCTAGTCTTGATAACAGATTGAATGAGATATTATTGGTTCAGTGGTCAGAATAGGAGATAGGAAAGAAGGAGATGGTACATCATGCTCTACCACAATATTTTTTAATGATTTTAAAGCCCTTGCCCTATAACTCAAAAAAATTGTACGTTAGCCTATGAACATAAGTTTAACCATAAATGTTGTGATTATCTTTAAATTTCTACATTATAATTTTTAATGCAGAGTACTATTTTATTCTACAATCATTGCAAAGACAGCCAACATAATAATAAGCATCCCACAACAACCATCAGATGACACAGTACTTTACAAATGGGGACGTTTACTGTTTACATGTTGTGTAGGTTGGTAACAACGTCTGTCAAATTTTACTGAAGTTATATGAAACCGAGAATACTACAGACTACTGCATCTTAAACTAACATCTAACACTATCACTGAGTCACACCAAACTATTGATTAGCAAGAAGTCTACTTACCTGGTGGCCCATGAAATGTGAATGTCTCATTTGTGTTGTTTGCATAGCGGATCTCCACTTGATATGTTGTCTTGGTGTCGTGTCGCCGATCAACATTGTCCGGTAGCCAAAATTTGTACCTGGAAAGATATATTTCTGATAGTAATGTTTTTCTTTGAAAAAGTATGTGACATTTGATAACTTTAAAAACTAACAAAAACTACTTTATTTTTGACCAAAATATATACAAAAACAACTTACAAAATTACACAACAGATCTGAAATTGTCTATACTATTCTACAGATGTGAGTAGTGGTATAGTCCTAACCACCACAGATTGGCTGTCAGCCAACAATGGGACGAGTACAACATGTATCAAATTGTATATCAAACTGTCTTCGGTGTCGCCATATCTTTACAGAAGTGAAGGGTGCCGCAACGTGTTGCCAAAATAACTAAGATTTTTATAACTTTAAAGCACTTATCTTCATAGATTGGGACCAATGTTTGGGCCAGTGTTTCTACACATTGTATCTTTACAATGTGGTTACCCTCCAAAATAAAGTTATGCCTTTTGGGCTGTGCAATGGCCCTGCCATCTTCAAACACCTTATGGAAAAAGTCCTTCTAATAGAAATCTGTCAGGTTCATCTAGATAGCATTGTTATGACAAGAACATTTGAAGAGCACCTACCACGCTTACCCTCTGTATTCCAGAAAATGGCAGCAGCCAACTTGAAACTAGTTCCTAAGAAATGTCAACTATTCCAAAACAAAATAAATTTCTTGAGACATGTAGTGTCAGCCCATGGACTTGAAACAAACCACAAGACCAAAGCGATAAGAAATTGGCAGACACCAAATGACAAAACCGAAGTGTGGAGTTTTCTGGGATTATGTGCCTATTACAGTCGATTTGTACCTGAGTTCGCCACAATTACCAAGCCCCTACATGAACTGACTGAAGCAAAAAGGAAATGTCATTGGACCACTGAGTGTGGAGTTGCTTTTAGTAAGCTAAAGGAAATTCTGATCTCTCCACCAGTCCTGGGTTTCCCGAAAAGTGAGGACACGTTTATTTTGTACACTGATGCTAGTGATGCAGGCATTGGAGCTCTATTATCCCAGGTTCAGGATGGGAAGGAAAGACCACTAGAATACTTCAGTAAGGTATTGCGTAAGCCTGAGAGAAATTACTGTGTTGCACGCAGAGATCTTCTGGCGATGGTGAAGGTAATTTCATATTTCCACCCCAACATTTATGGCAGACATTCTACTCTAAGAACTGACCATGCTTCATTACGCTAACTACTGAATTTTAGGAACACAGAAGGTCAAATAGCCCGGTGGATAAAGCAACTTCAAAAATATGACTTAGAAATACAGCATAGGTCTGGACGCCTTCGCCTAAATACAGTTACACTTTCTAGGCGGCCATGTGAACCAATCTGTTGTCATTGCAAACACCAAGAAGAAAAGAGTGGTGAATTGCTGAAGGTATGGCGGACAAAAATTCAAGGTTCTTTATTTTGTGATGGGTCACCTACCTGGAGTGATGAAGATATTAGAAAAAATTAGCTGAATGATCCCATTTTGCAGACATTACTGGAATGGAAACAAGCTGTCCGTCAGCCAAAATGGGAAATATATACTCTGAGTGCAGCAGTCAAAGCATACTAGAGACAATGGAATTCCATCGTACTGAAGAATGGCATACTTTACAGAAACTGGGAAAGTAATGATGGAAATCACACATGCTTACAGTTGGTCCTTCCAAACTACACAGTTCCTGATGTCTTACAGGAACTGCATAATGTGGCAGCCAGTGGGCACTTTAGTGTGACGCATGCCAACATGCTACGCTGTGCAAATGCGCACTCTATGGGCGACTTCGTCCCATTTACGAGTGACCTGAGCTCGAGGGAAGTCATAACATTGACAAAATTAAATAAACATATCAAGCAAACAGATGCCAAGAATTGGAAGGCCGATTACGTAACTGTAATTAACCCATGTAATTACAATATGCATTGCCTGCCCAGAATCCCGAATGCAAAAGTCATTCCTGTGAATAAAATAAATATTGTTGAGATTACACTATCCTTCATTTAACGCAGGAAGAAGTTCCAAGAACCCCCCAGAGATAGATGGCAGCACCCCTGTGGCATTGTAACCTCACAACCCGCCAGCCTCAGGACGAGGTGTTTTAAACTGTCGTCGCCTCCAAGCGGGGAGATAAGAAATGAGTGGCGCTCCAGCACCCACATAAACATACCCTGTGTTGTAAGGTTATGCGCCCCCCCTCCGCACCCCGAAGAACTGCTGATCAGAAGATATTCAGTATAAATAGAGGTCCAGCAACCTGGTCCGGCAGATACGACTAGCTTACCGCCCGAATAGGTTCGCGAGCTCTCCCAGTCTGCAAAGACTCTCCTCGCGTCTGCGAAGACTCTTTCCCCTCTCCGCAGTCTGCAATATGGCACATCACCTGGAAGACTGCAAGACAACTTTACTCTACTCCGCAAAATGTGACTGTGAGGGCAACACTCCCCGTCCGAGATAATCCTACTCCATGCACCCTGTAACCCTTTACCCTAGTCAACTTACGTGACTCCGTAGTAACAGGCCGTCGCGTCCTAGTGTACCTATTGGCTTAACTTCCAGTCACTTTGGTTACGCTGTGGATAACATATATTTACTGTTAATTATGTCACTTTAGATTTTTGCAGCTGTTAATTAATTACTTTTCAAAGCACGCCTTTGCCTGATTTGAATACGTTACTTGCTTATCTGATTCACCAGTTAGCTATTATATTGTATGTGGTTTTAGCCGGGACTTTCCCTTTTCCTTATTTTCATGTAATAAAATTTACGTTATACTTATTTTCCGTTTACTGTCATTTTATGGTAGTTAACATATTCATTAGAATTTTAACTATCAGTGTCTAGAAATTTTGTCCCAGGTAATTCACTCCCGCTGGAGAGGAGCTGTGTGGTATACCAAACACTACAGGGCCGGAGCTCGCAGAGAGCTTTAGTCTGCAAGGACACACTGAAGCTCCTGGGTTTTCGGTGGATTCGCACTCACCTCCACGACGTCCCAATACCTAACTGCTTGTCAACACGTCAGGGCCATGAGTGTGACTGAATAAACCAGACCCCCAGGAGTGCACGTTGCGGAAGTAATCACGGGACTGGACCAGATATATAGCAGAAAGAGAAGTTTACAGAGTAGACTATGCCGCAAGGAACCCAGTGTTCAAGAGAGGGCTTTAATAGTCGACAACAATGAAGGGGACACACAGGAGGTCGAACCCCAGTTTCAGACTACCGAAGCAGTCCCTCTGCCGATCTCTCCGCTCATCCACCTAGCCCACAAAACCCCCTTGGACAAGTAGTTAGGTGCCTGTTGGATAGGGTACGACCCTGAGAGAACGACTTGCACAGTCAGAATGATCACAACCTATAAACAGTGCTACTCCTAGTGACACCGTACCCAGCCAGGCACCCACTACTTCGAGCATAATCAAATTCTATCCAGGAAGCTCATTTGGGTTCAACACCCATCGGAAGTAGAGCTACTCAACTTCTGCCTCATTAAACTGGCATCGGGAACAAAGTTTGGATCCGACTCCCGCCTATAGTAATCCCCAAACCACAGATTATATCCCCGCACGACGTCCCACTCGTCCCGTTCGCATAATCCTGATTCTCCAACCAGTTCATCCACCTCCAACCCCTGATTACTTAACCGCATCACCAATTCACCTTATCCCTGGGACTGCTGGCGTCCCAATTATTGGCAGCCTTAGTAGTGAGGAAGGTAGAACTCCATGGATGGGTAACTCTCACTTTCCGCCTCACTCTGGGGTTTGACTAGCCTCATTTCCGATGGTATCCTATCATTAAGTGGCCACCCATGGAATACAAACCCTCCACAACCTGTCGGGCCAATAAGACTAGCCATTTATGCCACGGTAGGCCTATTTATGATTCCAAGAGGACAGTCAACAGCCTAACCACTCACCCACTTAGGTAAGACAAGCGTCAAATTGGCGCATAACGTGGGGCCAATATTGCCTTACGTACCTCAGCCTTGAGGGCGAGGACTACTCCAGTCAACTCTCCCCCCCCCCCCCCCAATCGATGACTCCTGGCAGAGGAGAATGTTCACAACATCGGGGAGTCACTCTAAACACCCCGTGGCGCCCAAAGATAGCAAAATCTCTGACTTAGAAACGAGTCATCACGAAACACGCGGCACCTTAGCTGAGGTCAATGCTGCCGGGGATTAGTAACGCCCCTTGCCCCGTGTCAAACTGCACAGTCACTGACTTGAACGCCATTCTGTGTAATTACTGCCACAGGGAATATCACTACGGGTGTATTGGCTGGGAATATACATCACGTTTTACCGACAGACTGGAGTACTGTTGTAATGATTACAGGCAAGAAGGTCCACAGACATGCTAATGGCCAAAGTGTGAGGGCCGAGGGCCAAGGCAGGTATCTCGTACACTGCACCTCGTGCAACAGGGAGTTCCACCACGTCTGTATAGGCTGGGCGGACGAGAGAGTACGTAACCCTGACCAGGTTTTCTGGTGTGATGTTTGTCGCTGGAAGCAGGTGTACAAACCACGAAATCCCACCCAACGGCATAGCTCAATCATTCCTGGGTTACCCTGCGAGTTGATCCTACCCAACTTCAAAGGGAAAGCTTCTGCTAACCCAAAGAAATTCCTCGCAGAGTGAGAACGTGAATTAAGGAAGCACCCGATCTCACGAAAACAATGGGTGAGCCGAACACACCACCACCTGACCGGCCCTGCCAAACGTTGGTGGGAAAAATACGGTGAATCCATGAAGAGCTGGCCACAGTTCAAGGCCCAGCTGATTTCCTACTTTTCTGGGGATGAGCTCCTTGGCGAACTAATCACTGATCTACAGTCCCGCGTGCAAAGGCACAATATGGAGGCTGAGTCATTTATTAGGTGCAAACAGCACCTACACAAAAGGGTTTACTCTGAACAGAGGGAAGGTCAATGCGTGAGAAGTATCACCCGCACTCTCCTCCCCTCGCTTTGCAACTTGTTAGTCACATCCCGGCCCCAGACGGTCGAGGAGCTGGTAGAAAGAGTAAGAGAGCAGGAGGTGAATGAGCATCCCGGGAAAGAACATATGGTACGCACCAGGGCTAACAGTCCAGCCCCCTAGCCCAGACCGCCTGTAGGGCGCGACGCGACATTGCCAAACCCTGCCACCCCCTTGCCATGCTGTTGGTACTGCCCAGGCCAGCATTACAAAAAAGACTGCCCAAAATGATAAACCCCGGAGGCACGCGGCCCTCCTCCCCACTCTTCAAATGCACAGTGGAGAAACATGTGGTCCCTTTTGTGGAAAACATAACAAAGAAGTGAACAACAACTTGACAAGCAAAAGATCGCTAAATCTATGCCAGATTTTCGTACACCCTATGTCGAGAGAAAATTCCGGTCCAAGGCCATCCACGCCATAATACAGTCAGAACGGGCACTAGTCAGGAGCGGAACCCCCGAAGGGGACGACGCATCCCCCTCCACCTTGTGACAATAGATCACCCTTGCAGGACTCTGGGAGAGTAGTCAGCCCTCCTCCCCCGTCCTATCGCTCGTACCCCAGGGAACACTTCCACAGGAAATTTTTCCTTACGATAACACCATGTTCATCTCATTCCAATAGTAGCTCACATTTCAAACCCCGCCGGGCACCACCCCACGTCCAAACCGAAACCTCGTGGTGCGATCACGCGGATCGCCTTATCCCCGATAGCCGTACCATTAGCACTAGTTTAGTGAAGGGACACCCCTCTCTACCTCCACTGAGAGCACTGCATTTAGGCCATGAATCCCAATCATCCACCTCCACCCCCACGATCACTTAACCGCATCGCCACTTCACCTTCCCCGGGACAGCTGGCGTCCCGATTATTGGCAGCCTTAGTAGTGAGGAAGGTAGAACTCCCTGGATGGGAAACTTTCTCTTTCCGCCTCACTCTGGGGTTTGACTCCCCTCGTTTCTGATAGTATTCTTCCATTAAGCGGCCACTCACGGAATACAAACCCTCCACTACCCGTCGGGCCAATAAGACTAGCCATTTACGCCACGGTAGGCCTACCTATGATTCAGAGAGGGCAGTCAGTGACATAACCACTTACCCACCTAGGTAAGGCATGCATCAAGTGTTAATAAAACCTTTGACAGATGTAGACTGAGATTCTACTGGCTTCATTGTCGGGACGATGTTGATAAGTGGTGCCGAATGTGCGACACCTGAACTGACGGGATGTGGCCAAGGAACAGGGGACAAGGTCACCTCCAGAAATACAATGTTGGAGCCCCATTCGAGAGGATAACAGTAGATATTCTGGTTCGCATGACTGTCACAGAGAGGTAATCAGTATCTACTGGTGACCCAAGATTACTAAATGGCCTGAGGTCATTTCCCTCCCAAACGATGAAACCTGTACTGTAGCCAGTGGCAGCGGAAGGTGATTGTCACTAGTTTGTCAATACTCAAGGCAAAAAAAAAAAATTTCAATTAAAATTAACACAAGCAAGTGTTGCAATATAACATAAAAATTCTTACTAACTTATTGAGGCTTACTCCGAAATTACATAATACATTGAACTCCTGATTAACCCTGTTAATCGGGGGTTCAGAAAACACAAACAAGCGAATTTCTATTTAAAAACTCTTGTAATCGAAATTACACAATCTTACTATTAATGGAATAGTGATATTGGCTTCAAAAATAGTGATAACACACAATAACTATTATACATTTCAAAGCAAACACAAATCACGCACTGTATGTGCAGGATTTAAAGTACACAATAATTTAGCTGATATTAATGTTGCAAAGAGTATTGTGTAATTCACGGGTGCATCAAGTATGCACAGCCTGCAGAGGCACGCAACACCGAGCCGCACGGAGCAATTGATAAGCTGTGCGTAGTTGTGTATGTGTCGCTTTCTCAACGTGTGTCAATCAGACCCGTCCTTCAGATGCTAGAGTTAGTTGAAAGTTTAGAATGTGACGCATGACCCATTTCTGCGCTTAGAAGGAGCGCACTCCAAATGGCCAACTTTGCCCCATCTGAATAATAGCAAAGTTTTATAGGCAAGTTAACTTAATTTACACGGTAATGGAGGCAGGATATGAGGGACTTCCAGGCATTGACAGAGCCTCAACACACCTCCAACCCCGTACTCCTAGCTTTTACCGCCAACCTGAATCTCAAAGAAGCCATCACACGTGATCGTCCCAGCTCGAAAGAAACGCCGCTCAACTTCGCCACACCAGCTAGAGCAGCAGCACACATTTCAAACTTTGCGCCGCTGTAGGAAGCGGGCCAATCAATGAAGAGTCACTGCCTCCTCGAGCACCTCTGAACCAGAGATTTCCTCTCATCCTGCAGAGCAGCAGGCAAGATAAAGATCCATAGCTCACGCATGTGACATCACAAGCCCCATCCCTAAGAGGCGGGGCTAACACCCCTGCACCCCTCTGAGCACCTATGGCTGGCAGATACTAGTATAAAAGGCAGTGCCAAACAGAGCTCAGCAGTTGCTCATCATCCTCCAGACTGCGAAGGCAGTGGGTGAGAATAAGGGTGGAAATCCCTTAACTGTGGCTGCAACTCTGTCTTGCAATGCCCCAGGCTGTGAAGGCCGGGGAACCTGACAAGGGCTGGATGACCTCAGCCACGCCGGTAGCCCGCGAGTGATCATCGACGACACCACTCGCTCCAGGGCATCTACTTCTGCAGCACCTCCAACCTCCTGGGTCATCTTCTCTACCAACAGCTACCACACGTCGACATAACTTTTCTACCCCCCACCTCTCCAGGTAAACAAAGGTCACTGCGAAATTGCCCCTTAGGGACAACCCTTTAAGGCCTTAGCCCGACATCTTTACCAGTTTGGTAAAGAGCCTTGTTACGAGGTCCCTTCTGGACAATCCCTAATTAAGTTTAGGACTCCCAGAGCTAGTCAAGATTTTGAATAATTCTTTTTACTATCAAATATTTATATTTTTTCAAGTACTACTTTAAACATAACATAATCAGGTTGCCTCCACCTAAATTGCTTTTGAATTAACTTCTACAGTATTTTATTCAGAGTATGTTAATATTGACCAACATAGTATTTCTGATTTTTCTTCACTGCATTACATTGCATATAAATTATGTGAATGTAATAAAACCCATATTGCTCCTTCAAGCCAAGTCTCTGAGAAGCCATTGTGTCATCGCCCCTGCCTGAAAGAAACACTGCTCTACTTTAGTGTACCTTAGTGTTTACACACGCATTGGCAACCAAGGTTCAAAACACCAAACTGCCACCCCAGCAGGCGCGGTATTCCGCCAACACTTACGACACAAGGATCAGGCTCCCCATGTATCAAGTGGCATAAAATAATTTTTAAACCCGACGTGCTTCAAATGCAATAAAGACTATAACGGAACTTTAAATGAGACAACCTGGCATTTAAACAATACAGTACCATCCCCATTAAAAAAATAACCCTTACAATACAAATGCAGGACCTAAAGTTAACTTTTGCTAAAGCAAGGAAAACACATTTTTAAAAAGTCTAAATTCATTCATTTCAAAGTTAGTGTCAACTAGAGTTGTGAGCGGGAAAATTTTCCGTTCAGAAAATTTTCTGAGAAATTATAATCACATATTTATCAGGAAAATTATATATTTTTCCATTATATATGGACATGTATAATTAAATACTAAGGCCAAAGTCACTTGTTTCCAAGGATAAAATAATTAATTTTTTAGTGATTGGTACTGCTTAAAAGTATTTTTTTTTCTCCAGTTGATAGTGCTGGCAAAAGTAAATCATTGTTTGTTAACAAGGCCAATTATTCATTCCAAGTTGTGTGTAGTTGTTTTGACTATTGTGTGACTTTTAAGATGTCTAAGCAGATAACTGTTGTTTGGCGGTTTTTTTAAAAGATTTACTGTTTATGGAAATATAAAAGGAGAATGTGTTTTTTGTATACAAATGTATGCAAACAATGCAACTAGGATGAAAAAACACTTGAAGATATGTAATAAATGACCACCATATGTAAGAAAGTTATTTTTGAATGAAGAAGAAAAAAATGAATCCTGTACAAATGTAATTCAAGTGTATAATCTCATACCAGTTTGAGTTTTATGTAATTGGTTGTTGTAATTTGTAGGTTGTGTGTCTCGTCTCTTGGCTGGCCACAGGAAATTATTTGTCATCCATTGCTAAAAAATTAAACTAAAGAACATTAACCTTTCTTTTTTTAATTAGAGGCAACAATGCTCTTCATTTTGCCAAAGCTTATCAAAATTGTGTAATGCTAACATATTTCATTCTATGCTTACATCTACAAAACTGTCTTGGTTAGTCTTCACAAAATTCTGTAGGCCTACATTGCCTATTACCTGCTATTACAACAATGTTAAGTGGCATAGCATAGGTCACTATGAACACTGTTAAAGGCCGTTCACATTAAAGTGAGCACTCTAGAAATCAATCTTTAAAAAAAACCACTGCCCACAACTGCATATGTATAACCATGTGTGTTACCGCACAGGCTGGGGATGAACACACCCAGTTATGTTGGCAATAAAATTTGAAAAGTAGTTCTAAGAAATAACGCAGTATTGGAAGTGTAATGTTTAAATTTATGGCTACTTAAGTCGTTTGAAGTTTATAGTAATTATTGGCTTAAAGATAATGTGTTTACTGTAACTTATAATTATATTGTGTCACGTGATCGGCGTAACGATCAAAACCAACAGTCTGTTGTTGTGGTTCCTTCATGCTTGTTGCTTGGCTTTGCTTGTGTGGAGTGGTTGCGAGCCAAGCTATACAAATTTGGATGTTGGAAATAGTTGTGTTTTAATATTTCTCATGTATTTTTTCAGCTTATCTGCAATCAGCATTGTTTCATTATAGGTCGTGTAGTGTTTAATTGTATTGTAGTGATTTTGTGTAAAGTCACAAGTTCCAGCAAACTACGTACGAATAGTCAGCATCAGGAAGGCATTATAAATCTGGCCGAAAGTATTTATTCTTTAATTCGTCGAGGAGAGATAAAGCCGTGCAAGGTCATCAAACGAGTTGCAGAAATGATGAAAATTTCAACTGCAACTGTCCAGAGGTAAGTGTAAATGTGGTTTTACGACGTGTTTCCCCAAACAGGTTTTACAATGTGTTTTCCCCGCTTATCGCCAGTGCGTTATTGAAGTAAATCGTTGAAAAAGAACAATTAGGAATCAACAGTTGTGTCACTTTCTTGTCCTGTCCCACTGGAACAAGGAAACAGCATACCAAGGTCAGAGTGGTTATGCAATACGGATGGCGAGTCACAAAGGGAAGTCCCTGCAATAGTGCTACTATCTTGCATGCTCCTGACCTTCTGCAGATTGAATTTCTGAATTTATTGAAGAATTTCTAGTGGTTTATTGCCCTAATTTCTATCAGCACAACTCAGGGAGCACTGAACCTTCCAGATCAAGACAAGTTATAGCATAAAAGTGCAACGGGCCTACAAGCCGGGAGTTTATGATTGTCGGGAGTCTGGGCAATTATTCAACAAGCTAGAAGAGCAACGAATAGCACCCGAAGTGATCAATGAGAGGAAAATTTGTGAACGCAAGTACCTGTACAGTGAAGGGTGTGACTGGCAGGCGGAACAATTTGACTTTATCCACAAGTCTCAAAAATTAACAAAAGCAACTAACTCGAAACTTGTTTAAATACTGAGTTTGAAACACAATAATTACTCTCTAGGAGAATAACAATACATGGTGATGCTTTAAATTTAAAGTCAAAAAATAAAACTATTAAGAGGAAACATATTGTAGTGTCGTTTGGCGGAGCTACACCGCCTAAGGTAGTGCGGGATATAGATGGTGGTCAGGCACGTTTGTTTTATAAACACGCCCCACTTCGCCCGGCTATATAAGAGGACCCCGCAGGGCATACCCCCCCCGCCCCAGAAGGCGAAGAGACCAGGACATGTATTGAGTGTGTGATTGAGGCTGAAGACGAGGGCACCAACCTAACACTGGCCAGAGGGGTTCCGAGGCCACCCGTCCAGAAGGGTGAGCATAATCGTGTAGCGGTAGGGACCAATGCTGGTATCAAGTCATCGTCCCCATTCCCCATTGTAGTAAATTCTATCGGCGAGGATAGGAAATAGCTGCGTCCTTAATGTCAATGATTAGTCATAGTGTAAATCAGTATAATAACTTCATCCTGTTATTCAGTGTAAAGTAAATGTATTATGATTTGAAAGTAATTGTTGTTTTATTAAAATATATATTTTTATAATCTTGCTTACTTATTCAGCTACCAGTGAGTCAAACCCCCTAGAGCCCCCCCCCCCCCCCCCCCCCCCTTGAAGGTGAACTTGAGTAACTGTGACAGTACTAATAAGTGCATTCTATAGAACAGGAGGGAGGGCATGTGTTGCAATATAAAATATAAACACAAATATCTTAAAACAGGCATAAATTAGTAGTTAGAATTTCAATTCTGTCCAAATTCATTCCCTGTATTCTGCACAAATTAATTAAAATTTTACTATACCATTCATTAATCCTGTAATATTCAGATGTATAATCCAAGCTGAGACTGTCTTTTGGCACAGCACCCAGATCTTGAACAATGAAAGTATTGAGAGTGGATATCCTTTCCAGGTGGATAGGATCGTTGAAGTCATCCGCTCTGAAAGAGAAAAAGAAAACTCTACAAAATGTATTATAGAAACATGAAATTATGTTGGAAAAAACATAAAGAATAAATATTTTTTAACACCAGAAACTTACACAGATGTTCAACACCCAATCCTTATCGTCAAACACTTCATAATGTATTAACTGAATTGGTATCTGTACTTTCCTCTTCTGCTAACACAATTTGCAAATACAAGAAAAATATTTAAGGATGACTGCATTTGTACATGAACATGGGTGAATGCTTTCATAAATGTTTTCTCGTACCTACATTAATTTTATCAACTCTTCTACACAATTCTACTGGATGAATAGGGATGATTTTCATGCATCCTGTTTATTCAATAGGAAGTTAAATAATTGTTTACATAAACCTAATTCCAATGATATCTTGCAGAATATCATCCATTTAACTGTAAACGTAACTAAATCATATCCGTTTACTTTTCTGCATAAAGTAAATTTACGTATTTTTGTGTTAACAGATCTTATTGAATTGTCAAAGTATGCTATAAAGATGTATATTTGCTCAACAGATAGCAGCATCATTGATAAACAAATGACTATCAGAGTTTCAATTATACCATATTAAGGCTGCACTTGTTAAATATGTACTCGCATACTTACTTGCCGTGTTTTGTACTTGTCCATACTATTTATATTTAACTCATTACTTATGGTCCTTCCTCAAACTAAACTCGTAACACATTCTATAGGCAACAGGATAACAATTCTTAAGTAAATTCTCTACGCTTATGTAAAAGACCAACAAACTGTATTTTGAACAGTTCCTTGTTTATTATATAATTAGTGTTTCAGTTGTATAAGTATAAAATGCTCAGAATGTTTCATATTTTGAAGCATATTACTAAACATAAATAATTAAATACACTATGTACAGGAACAAAAATATGTTTAATACACAATTTACTTACAAATCCTAAATAACATTTCGTAAAAACATTCTGACTTTTTAAAGTGGAATTCTTTACAACTTTTTTACAAAACATTCACAACTGACAAACAAAGTTACAATTACAGTGACAACAGCATGTACATACACACCTAACAAGTAAGCAATTTTGTATATGTATTTACTGATAACTTTTTATTCATAACTCTCAAGGCAAAAGACTACTATTATTGTTTCATACTGACAATAAGGGAAGGGAACTACAACACTTTCCCTCATTAAATAATTGTTGAACACAACACTCCTACACTGTATTAAGTCCCATTCTTGAGCAGAGCTTTTGAAGTCTTGGCTTTGCAATGGGCTTCGTAAGGAGGTGTGCAAGTTGGAACTCGGTTGACACCTTCTTAACATCCAACTCCCCTTCTGTCACAAGTTCCCTCACAAAGAAGTGCCAAATTTTTAAATGTTTCGTTCTTCTATGGTATTCTGGGTTCTGGGCCAATCTGGTCGCTGCTTCAGTGTCTACCTTCAAGACTGGAATACTTGTCAAGTCAGTCATTCCCTGGAAGAGCCACTTCAGCCCAATCCGCTCCTTTCCTGCCTCACCTCCACTTCCGTTGTGAATAAGGTCACAGAAGTCTGTGGCTCAGCCAGGAGTCAGCTCCACCTCCATACACATCACTCCGGTGGTAGATCTTCTCGTTACCA
Organism: Dryococelus australis; assembly: GCA_029891345.1. Classification (NCBI taxonomy): domain Eukaryota; kingdom Metazoa; phylum Arthropoda; class Insecta; order Phasmatodea; family Phasmatidae; genus Dryococelus; species Dryococelus australis. The sequence goes on from CM057000.1 coordinate 99,183,287, forward strand.
CATCCCCTGCTAAGTCAGCATCACTGAATCATGTGAGGGATCCTTTCCTAGTGTTTGGCTTATAAACAAGCCCATAGTGTAGGGTTCCCTTGATATATCTAAAGATTCTTTTGAATAAGTTTAAATCTTTACTACTCTGGTTTTCCAAGGCCCTAAATGCTACTCCCGCAGCATAAGCAATCTCCAGTCTAGTCCCTGTCATGAGGTACATCAAGGCCCCAACCGCCTGCCTGTATGAAAATGTTATCACATCTCTTGCTTCTTCAATAGCTTTCCCTGGTTCAAATTTCTCTTTGATGATGGGAGTTGCTACTCCCCTGCATTCTAACATTTCAAATCTATCCAGTATTTTATTTGTATAAACACTATAGCTAACCCATATTGACCCATCTTCTTTCAATTTATTTCCAATCCTAAAAAGTAAGTTGCAGGTGTCTCTCTGACTTTGAATTCTGTCTTCATGTCTCACATGAAGTTAGTTAATTCCTAAGTGTCATTGGCAGCGACCAGCCTACAGTCTGCATACAGAGCCAACAATATTATCTTATTACCTACCTTTAATCATTATGAATAAACAGGAATCTGCATCGCTCACTTTGAAGCCTTGTCAAGAACTTTCCAAACCTTTGGTTCCAACAGTGAGGCACCTGTTTAAGGCTATATAGGCATACGCTTTGTTTGGGTCCGCAAACCCTACCCGATCCATCATTAAATCCCTCCGACTGATGTATGCAGATCTCTTCTGTTAGATCACCATACAAAAATGCTGTAGAAACATTTAAACTGATGCAGTGTCAAACATTCACTAATGGCGACACTCAAAAGAGATCTAATCATTCCTGCTTTAGCTACTGGGCTGAATGAGAATAATCAATTCCTTTTCGCTGTGAGTAACCCTTTACCACTAACCTTGGCTTTAAACCTTTCTACAGTTCCATCAGCCTTAGTTTTAATTTTATACACTCACTTACTTACAAGGAATTGCTTTCATTCCAGGCAAAAATTTTTCCAAAGTCCAGGTATTATTCTCCATCAGGGACCTCATTTCACTCTCCCTAGTTCCTATCCAATCTTTTCTTCTCAAACTAGATATTGCTTCTTCTTGCTGAGTGACATCCAAAACGGCTGACATTGTAGCCATCAAACCTCTGCAGGCACCTGATCTCAGCTCGTTTTCGCAATTCTCTTTCATGTTGTGCATTAGGCTATCTTCTTATTGTTCTTCAATGAACTCCTCTTCTTCCTAGTCTCCTCCCAGCTCATGTTACACAGAATCATGAACTTCATTGTTCTTTTCTTCTTCCTTATTAGTTTTACCTTGAAAGTTTATTTTCCATTTTAATTCTTCTGCATTCCCTTGACTTGATTGGTCTTCAACTTTCTCATTCAAATTGTGTTTGACTATATGAGAAATGAATAGTGGTTCTTCATTAAATTCGACATCTCTAGACCTTATTACCCTATTATCCTGTCCATACCAAATTCTGTACCCATCATCTCCGTTATATCCAATTAGAACTCCTTTCTATGCTTTCATATCCATCTTTCTTCTCTACTGCTTGGTTTCTTACTTAACCATAATTCATAAGGTGATTTCCCACCTACACTCAAGGGTCTTGTTCGGTTCAAGATGTAAGAAGCCGTATTCACAATTTCTGCCCAGAGAACCTGGGCATGCATAGTCAAGCGTGCTGTCTAAACCAAGGTTCTGTTTTCTTTTTCACTGCAGCCATTCTGCTCAAGAGTGTAAAGCATTGTCAGTCTTTGCTTTATTCCATTTTCTCTTAATATTTCTCTAACTGCACAGCTGTCAAACTCCCCTCTATTATCATTTAAAAATTCTTTTATCACATGTCCTATAACTTGAGTCTCTTTCAAAAATTGTCTCAACTTTTCTGGTACCTCAGACTTCTGCTTCATATAATACACTAAGCGAAACCTGCTGAAATCATCCTTAAACAGTACAAAATACCGGTAATTTGAGAGGGAGTCCAGAAAAGGGCCCCAAACGAATTAGTTCACCCAGGCTCGTTGCTATTTCTCTTTAGCCAAACTTTAGTCTATATGTTTTCCCATAGTTACATCCTTCACAAAGATCATTTAACTGCAAATTTATGCCAAATCATTCTCGTATCTTTCTTTTGACATACCTTTTATTTTGATGTCCTAATCTCTCATTATATAACTGCATTGAGTGTTCATGTGTCAAAAGAAGCAATAACTTTTAATTTGACATTTATAAATAAAATTTTATATAAACCTCCATACATACTTTGAGTACCTTCCCATTTCAATTTACCATCACTTTTAAAATAACATTAATTCACGGTCGAAACAAACCCACGTCCAGGGTATTCTGTCTTGAGCAGCTAAGACCGTAAACAGGTTTCTGCTTAAGTGGTGGGACATACCAAACATCGCAAACCTGTAGCCGTATCCACCGCCCACCAACTTGAGCTAGTGCTTGAATTGTTCACCATTTGCTGTTTTTACCGAATGAGTTACACTAAATTTTTCAAATGTGGTAAAAACATCCCTCAAATTTGTTACATGGTTCATAGCCCAATTGGCTACATACCAACCATGATTATCATTGTCAGATACCAGAGATGCAGTAGCAGTCATGAGGCCCTTGACTGCTCCAACTGACTTCTCTAACTGTGAGCCTTCACTGCCAACTGCAGTTCCTGACAATGTGATCTAGTTTTTTACAGTACTGTAATAACAAAGAAACATTGACTTACCGGTGACATGTTTTGCCTCTTCACCTATCAACTTATCCGGTACCTTCCTTGATGATGTGGTTAACGCTTCCGGCCCTAAGTCAGCAGTCCTACTCTCTAGGGCCTTTTCAAATGTACAAAGCTGGTTTGTGAGGTTTTCTATTGTTATTTCAGATTTATTCATCAGCAACCAGGTAGACTTAAACGTAAAATATTCTTCAGACAGTGTACCTAATATTTTACATATTAATAACAAATTGGGAGTTCACAACTACATCCTTTATCCTTAAATAGTTCTTTTGTGCAACATAGGGTTTTCAGTTTTGACATGTGTGTGCCAGTATCATCATTAATGCCCTTTAAAAAACTAAAAAATTCCATGCACACATCATAAGCTTCATCCACACTTCCCCTGTCAAACAGTATGTGAAGTTCCATTCACACTTCACGGGCTATTGAGAATCTCATGAGCTTCTCCAATCTGTCTTCAGCACCGAGGTGAAATTAGCTTCGAATCTCATCTTCAAATGGTAACACACCATGCGTATCTGACAACATCCAACCTTATAAAAAGTGGCACATGTTGGAGCAAATACTGTGTAGTACCGAGTGTATCATATTACTGGCAAATGTGCATAATTTTTTTGTCAAAGCGCCGATAAACTTGACTCAGAACGAGTTGGTGATTCTGGAAGGCAAGTTTAAGGCCTTCTAAAATGAAAAATTACCCATGAAACTGAAGAATTCACACAGTATTGTAATAACAGCTACTCAATGTATTGTATTGTGACAATATGGTTATCGCCACAGTATTTTTAGTAAATATTTTTAGTGTAGGGCCTATATTTGTAGCGGTTGGCAGTACCACCTGGTAATTTTTAGTGAGTGCTCATATTTTTATAGTGGCTGGTCATGTAGCTGTTTATTCAAATCATTTAATCTATCTATATTTATATATTACATTGTTTAATCAATATAAATAACTTTTACTATCTCTTTTATGCAATATTTATAATCTAGGATTAGCAAATATTATTGGATATATAGTTTCACATTTTACCGCCTTAATGTAAAGAGACTACCAGGTGGCCCGAACTGACATGGGCATGTGACATCAGAGAGGGTAGGCGCTTGTGGCGGATGCACCAGGCAGTGGGCAGAGAGTGTCAGTTGTAAGTGAGCAGTCAGCTGTGGGTACAAGCAGTGTGTAGCTGGACTTCAGTAAGGTTGCGCGGGCAGTAATAATCTGTCTGGCGATGCGAAAGCCACCACACTGATGGGACGAATATGTGTGTCGCTGGCTAGTGTCGGTCTAGCGAGGTAACTGACTTTGACAGACTGCGCGAGTGTATCGCGAGCTTCCGTCGGGTGAACTGAAATGGCCTATGTATTAAAGTTGGAAAGAATGAACTGTGACTGAATAATATCGGGCTACGACGGGTTTCCTACCACTGTCAGAGGACTTATAGTTTGTTCCCGTAATGCTAGATTGTGCACAGAGTGTGTCTGGTCGGACTCCGACAAAATGTTTGCTTGAACTAGCGCGGTGTTGAGCACAACTTGAGACCATGAAATAGGTCTGCGATGGATCAGATTTTCCTTGTGTTAACTATTGCGTGAGGCGCAACCTGCCCTGGGAATTGCAGTATAAAACAGACACGTAATATTAGCATTTTGGGCAACATCAGCAAGGGCACGGGGCTTGACAGAAAATAACTTTTCCCGCAGCAACTTAAAGCTGTGCTGGATTCTACTGCTACACTAGACTGTTTGAGATCACCAGTCCACTCGTACTAAGTTAACTATGAAAGTCACAGGAATAACTGCAGGATGTTGGTGCACTGTACGTGTCGTGGTAAACTTTGACTTTGTGATAACGAAGTGCATGTCCAGATTTGCTGTCTCTGTTACAGTATGGTTTACTGAGAAATCATCGGGCCTGAATTAAGCAAGTTATTTTGTCAGGGATAAAATTTTGATGGACTCACGATCTGGAGTTTTTGTTGGGCTTGCACATTTGTTTCATGTTAGTCGCGGCCCACGTAATATATGAGCGAGTGCGCTGTGACCGAGTGAAGTGCCTTTTGGAACGAGGAGCTCGTCAGCACGGCGCAAACAGCTGGCAAGGATCCTGAGAGGCGACAAATATAACGTGATGGCGTCATGTAGAGGCTGCCCGACAACCTCTGCCATGACGTCGCCCGAGCTATAAGGCTGGATTCGTCGCATCATAGGGCCTGTAGTAAGGCCACTGCTAAGGTACTGTGACTGTATGATTCCCATCCTATCGCTCCCATAGTGCGACGCTGTTAACAAGACCCGTCAGATTGCGATTACCTCGTAGTGTCTCTAAGGTGGCATATTGACCTTTTTTGATGTGCGTAAAATTATATATGAACATTAATGAGGCCTAGTGCAACATAAACTGAAAATGAACGTTTTGAACTGACTGTTGTTTAAGATCATTTTTTAATGCATTATTTAAATATATCAGCCAAAGACTGATTGGAATGCCACATGATATTTTGCAGTGTAATTAAAATAATAAATGTTGTGACACATGACTTTGAGAACATTTTTCATGCATGACTTTTGAATACCCACTTAATTGTTTGGTAAATCCCAACTGCGTATTAGTTATAATCCTGTATGATATCAAGGGCGGGCCACGGTTCCGATAGGTGTGTGAAGTCGAGTACGTCTGACTTCTTCCAAGAGCGGGGTTGTGGGTGTATTTGTCTTGGTGATGGAGTGAGGCATTTTTTATTACCCCCTCCCCCTCTCTGTGGGGGTCAAAAGGCATCTCAAAATCAGCCCCACTCTGCTCCCCATTTGACTGTGTTCCATCATAAGATTGTTGGCCATGTTGGTCCATAGTTGTAAGTATGATTTCGTGGGTCTACAAGGTGGACAAACCCACCTTGCTTGTAAATTTAAAGGCAGCAAACATGAGTGTAACCGACAGCGAGAGCCTTGATAAGCTTAGAAAGAAAATGCCAGAACTATTAAAATCGAAAGATACGGGAAAAGTTGTGTTCCCTAGCGAGGGTATGCCAACTCAAAGTAACTTCAGTAATATTATTGCACGTGAGATTGCCAGCTCTTCTCTCGGCGCGGTAAGTAGTACGAAAAACTGTGATCCTGACTCAGTCTTGTAATTTTGTCTGTATATTGCTTGAGAAAATTAAAAAATTTTGACAGTGATATCCAATGTTGCAAGCGGTAGTAAGTAAAACCACGGGACCAAGATAATTGCTCAAGGCATTGACAGGGGCAAACAGTGGTAAAACGTCAAAGAGGGCCTCTGGAAAAGTATTTGTCCACACAGGGTAAGGGATGATATGAGCATGAATTTTATTTTACGCTTTCAGAAAAAGGGGGAGTCCTTATTGCAACTTTTACAATCAGTGAGTGAGTATGTGGACACACTGAACATTTTCTTGGAAGAGAAAGAATTGGTAAGTTTGTTGGTGGATAATTTGTGTCCCAGTATGCGAGCACACAGTGTCAGACATATTTCAGCTACATTAGAGGAGTATCATACTTGGGCAATAGTGGTTGAAAACATCACACATCACGTTTGTGCGAGGAACAAAATCAAAAGGTGAGTAATGGGGGTAGGAATCGTGAGGGGAATGAAGGGATAGAAAATTCCTGCAGTGGCGATAAAAGGAAATGTTTCAAATACGGAGCAACTGATCACTTGACGGCTCGCTGTGGAAAGGCCTTTAATAATGGATAGTGTTTTTTTTGTGGGAAGGGGCATTTTTTTGCATGAATGTCGCGAGGGGGAGGAATTGTCCGGTAAAATCTGAAACTACAGCAGCAGTAGGGCCTCGGAATCAAGGCGGTGGAAAATTTTTTGTAGAAATGAAAATTAAAGAAACACAAGTTCCTGCGCTAGTTGACATAGGGGCGAGTGAGTATTTTGTTAGTCAATCTTTCGCTAGACATCTTGTGACCAAATTTCCCGAACTGAAATGGAAACTATGTAGTAGAGAGGGTTTTGTCATGATGGTAGCCAATGGGGAAGTATGTAAAGTAAATTTGAAAGTTACGTCTACATTTTAAGCTGGGAAAATATAATTGGACCAGAGATTTTTGGGTGGTGTCGGATTAGTCAACGAGATTATCCTAGGTTTAAATTTTTTGGCGGAAACTAAGGCCAATATTGAATTTCTGAATTTTGAGCTGGGATTTGGCTTTAACCCCAAAGGTGATCAAATCCATCTCCAGAACTTGAGAGTAAAGTAGGGATGTTTTAACACTCAGAATAGAGCTGCTGTTATGGATAAAGAGCAGTGGGACAGGCTGGAGAAAATGTTGCACGAGTATGATGATGTGATCATGAGTCGGGTAGGATCTTGTGACAAGTTCCCCTACAAAATTCGCATTGAAGAAGAGGTCCTGGTCAGGCTAAAACCCTACCAGTACTCCCCTCCTAAGCTAAACGCTTTTCGTAACATAGCAAGTTAAAGAAGAAAAACATTATCAAGCCTTCTGTATTTACTTATGCGTTCCCAGCCTTCCTCGTTAAAAAGAAAAAACTGGGACAGTACCCGTCTGGTCATAGATTATCGACAGCTAAATAAGAAAGTGCGTGTAGATCCGTTCCCCATGCCAAACGTAGAGAACGTTTTGGAATTCTTTGGGGGAGAAAAAATGTTCTCAGTAATTGACTTCAACACAGCCTTTCACCTGTGCATATTGAGTAAAGACAATCGAAGATGTTGCCCCAAGATCGAAAGGACGTAATAACAGTATCTTTAGCTCAGTAGACGGTTTTAGTAAGTTTTCTTTATTGTTGCCACTGTGAGACATGAAGGCTCGTAATATTGTACAGGCCTTGGTAACTAAAGTGTGAAAAATATTCGGAAGCCCGGATCAAATAGTCACAAGTCACGGATAACACAAGTTATTTCAACTCAAGGTTAATCAAGGACATGTGATTTCAGTGGGGTGTGCGCCACATAAACACGAACCCCTATTATCCCTGCCCAAATCTTGTGGAGCGCCTCAATAAAAATGTTAAAGTTGCTTTGCGCATTTTCCACCACTCAGACAAGCGGATGTGGAGCAGTAACCTGCCCGAGTTAAATCTTGCCTTCAACTTGGTCCCTCACTCGTCGACGGGGTTTTCACCTAGTAAGGTCTTTCTAGGACGCAAGCTCTCGCTGCTTCTTTTAAATCTTTGGGGAATCCCATCAGAATCAATGGATACATTGTCAGGGGGGTAGTTTGAGGATTTATGGAAAAAAGTGCATGGAAATTTAGAGAAAATGCAAAAATGAATTGAACGGAAGTACAACAGTGATCGAGTGGCCAACCCATATAATGTTGGAGACTTGGTGGTTTGTCGCCATAATGTACATAGCCGTAAGGCCAAGCATCTTTCTCCAAATTGTCTATGTTGTTCGAAGGCCCATATAGAATTTTAAAGTTTCTAGGCCCTGTCTTGCTAGGATACCCAGGCAATAACTTTAAGGGAAAAAAGCCCATCTCAGTCAGTTGAAGCCATTTATGGCACCTGATCACAATGATGTGTAGGTTGTAAGGAATGATGAGGTAGTAAATGTACATCAGGAGTTTTAAGCTATGCACAGTGTTTTTCTTCTTTGGTGGTAATGTGAACCGTGAATCTAGTGTAATGTGACTATGTTTTCGATTTCCCACTTTTCTTAATTCTTATCTTATCTACCTTTGTCACTGTTTTTCAGAGAAAATTTTTTTTGTGCTTTAAATGTTCGTGCTATTTGTGGACAACCTTGACAACTGACGTAGGAGAGAAGTGTACTTGTCTGGTATTGGAACGTTGTTGTATAGTGTAATGGTGATGAGGGGATTGTGCAGTCAGTGGTGTTTCGATGTGGCTAAAGAATCAGCTGCCTTTTTTTGAAAGAGGAGTGGCTGTGACGATATGGTTATCGCCACAGTATTTTTAGTGAATATTTGTAGTGGTTGGCACTACCGCCTGGTAACTTTTAGTGTGTGCTCATATTTCTGTAGTGGCCGGTCATGTAGTTGTTTATTCATATCATTTAATACTATCGAAATTTATATATCACGTTGTGTAATCAATATAAATAATTTTTATTACTTCTTTTATGCAATATTAATAATCTAGGATTAGCAAATTTTAGTGGATATATAGTTTCATGTTTTACAGTCTTAATGTAAAAAGTGACCACCAGGTGTCGCGAACTGGCGCAGGCGTGTGACGTAAAAGAGGGTAGGCACTTGTGGCATGTGCACTAGGCAGTGAGCAGAGAGTTGTTCAGTATGATTGCAAGGGCAGAAATAGTATGTTTGGCGACATGAAAGCCACCACACGGACGGAACAAATATGTGTATTGCTTGCTAGTGTCTGTTTAGCGGGGTAACGGACCTATGTTTGTAGGACTGTGCGCGTGTATCACGAGTTCCCGTCTGGTGAACAGAAATGGCCTATATATTAAAGTTGGAAAGCATGAACGGTGACTGAATAATGCCGGCCTACGACGGGTTTTCCACCGCTGTAGTTTGTTCCCGTAATGCTAGATTGTATCAGATTCATGGCGAATGTGCTTTTTTCAAAATACTGTAATTAAAGGGACAATCATGGCTACCCTCTCCCATGACCTCTGTGCAGGCAGAGGCATTGGGGAGGGGGCAGAGGCACGCTTAATGGGAGGGAATCAGGACTTGCTTGGGCAACTTCGCAGGTTCTTAAAACAACTCAAGCTGGCTCAGGAAATACAGTTTCATGGGTGCTGTGTTTATTGACTAGCAGGTATAATTACCATTTCAACAATTATTTTTAAGATAATGGAACATGTGCAGTTTATGCTCGACACATTTCCTGGAGAGTGGAAAAGTTTCTATTGATGTTTTTGCGGTAGGCCTAATGTTGGCAGCGCCAGATTGAAGCTGGGATTTGAAGCTAACTTCACTTCAGTGTCTTCAGTCATGTTTGTAGTCACGATAAGCAATGCAAATGCTTTCAGCATTCACAAACCTTACGTTTGAATTATATAATGTTACCTCTGCTGGAGTAGCATCTATATTTAATGCTTCTGGCTCTTGTAAAGTTCATTCTTAATGTCCATGCAACCAGACACTCCACGCAATAAAGCACTTACTTTGTATTTCCATGTTCTTCAGTTAGACTGGCCTTCCAAGAAACCTTATTTGGAATCTTATGCCATCCATAGTTTAAAAACTGTCTTCAGGTCTTCACAGAGTTCACAAAAATAGGAAACTTACAGGAAACCATAACCTGATAACTTCTTATTCATAAAAAATAATTATATTAATGCACAAGAACACAAAACAAAAGCCATACATACACTAGTTCTCTACTGTTTACAACTAACTCTCAACACAAAAGACTGCACTATTGTTTATACAGACAATAAGGGAACTACAATACTTGCCAATGGTAAAACCTCTGTGCATTATACTGAGAATTCAAACCAGACTAGTAGATACAGGCTGTGTTCCAAATAGCCAGCACTCGCTCTCACTCCTTATGGAACTATCATCACTCACACTTTTCAAATGAATTGATACTGTCTGCACTCAATTGCTATTCCACATGAACAAAAAAAATATTTACTTAAAAAAAAACAATACATTCATTAATATTTACATTTCAATTAACAATGGCTTGATTAGTTGAGATGATGATGGGTATAATAGTAATGTATGAAAAAGAGTCGGGTATAAATTTTATCTCAAATTAAGAGTTTTAGCTTGGAATTTTAGCACAGTTTATTCTAAAACTATGAATTAATAATTTCCGAATTTATACATACATTAAATATTTACTGAAAATACTTTACAGTGAAAAAATACTTGTTCCTGTGCCATTCCACTGTTGTCAGACCTGTAGAAAACAAACAAAAGAATGGAGGTTGTAGCAAGCATGGATAGAGAGCAAGCATGTGCAAACACTCGCACTCGCTCTCCATCTCCATTTGGAACAACACTCTCTGACGTCATTGCCGAGTGCGGTTACATGAGCGTGCACATTTCTTGCTATTTGGAACACGGCCATAGTGATGTCAGTGTTCAAAATGTCAGCATAGGCTATACTAGTTGCTTACTTGCCCTGATGTGTACCAGACCACAGTATTAGCTACCCAAGCCCCCCCCCCCTCCACATATTAAATTAAGGCACTAGCTCCTGGGTACTTGGAACGGTACCACCCATTACCAGAACACTGGCCAACTCTGGCCACGCCTACCTGCGTACCGTAGTGGGAATTCGGACAACGCTAGTATGTAGGCTATATGGGGACGTCTAGTATGGAGCGGAGTACAGAAGTGATTAGGAGAGAATTCAGACCCATCCCAAATTACTAATCTGCAAACTGGAACACCTCAACCCCTATTCTTGTTTGCACTTCCATCAAAAATTTAAATTTGACTGTAAACAGGTTACATTCATGGGCAGAGACAGGATAGATAGGTAGGTAGACTGTGGGAAGCAAACACCTTGTTTAATAATAAACATTGCTCACCGGAATGTACGTGGTGCGAACAGGGGCATGGTTTTATTGAAAAACCCTCTGTATGATGGAGAGTAAGAAGAGTTGGGTGCGAAGTACACGGCACTAGCATTGATGAGAGGGTTCGCTGAAACGTCGGCCACTGTGGAGAGGAAATAGTACAGCATTCCGGGGTCGTACGTGTCGTTTATTGCAGGACGTATGAAGCGAGCTTGAAGAATATAGCTCCAAAAAAACGATCGTGTCATGGCCATGTTGTGTAGATGTACCATCGCAGTTCGGTTAGGGAACACTGGGTTTATGGTAATGTCTTTGATGTCGGGATGGTGAGAAACAGAGTCTTCTGGCAAATATAAGTCTCCAAGGTGCTGTATAGGGCAGTTATCGGCAGTCACTCTGTCCATCTTGACTCTAATTTCGTCGACCGTATCACGAGGCTGCCACTCGAACTGTCCGTTCACGCCCATCGCTGCTAAGCACAATAGTCCGAAGCACAAGAACACTCGCTCCATTTTCATTGCAACGTCAGGGACAAAACCACCACACAAATCCCCAGACCACAATAAACACAGCTTAGTTAAACATGATCTTTTGTAAACAAGATCAAACACACCTTCAAAACACACAATAATAAAACATGGCCGTTAACCTAAACAAGCTCTTTGACCGAACAGTGCCACTGTTGATAGGTCGAACACGAGAAACAACTGTGTGGGTTGTGGGTGCGTGCCTTATAATAGTATGCGAAGGTGCACAAGCGTGGTTCGAAAATCGACCCCAGATCGGATCTTAGGTCGAACAAATTGAAAACTCGATCCAACTTCAGGGCAGAATTTATTTATTTTATTTCCAGTTCCCTAGAACTGATACAAAATAATAACAATTCAATGACGTTCTTCAACAGAATTCAAGTCTTTTGAATATACGTTATATTATGTTTTGTTTTATTGCATTTGTAAGATTTTCTTTTTTCATTTAATTATTTACCTTTACTTCAAGGTAAAGTTTGTATAACAAAGTACAACTAAATCCCCTTAAGCACTAGCACATAATGGGGTTCTTTTACAAGAGAATACAGTTTAACAAAGATGGCTTACTGAAAAATATGTAACCAAATTAAAGGTACTCTACATAAAGAAAATAGTTATGTTCCGCAAATCTTATCAATACATCATAACATAGTAGATAAGGATTTTAGAATCATCCGGAATCTAATGACAAATTTTTTTAATAATTTACCGTAATAGTAAAAGTAAATAGGTAGTGCATAATGAAGAACAGAAACTATATGGTAGTTGATGTTAAATGTTACATAACTTAGAAGAGATGATATATGCTAATATCTTTTTATTAGCAACAGACAGTCCCTGAAGCGATTTTGTACGATTTTTTGTACATTTTTCCTAGCCAAAATAGCCACATGTAGTAGCAGTCAACACTGAGTTCTGAGCGCCGCCACTAGATGTGCGATCTAGTTTTCGCCGCTTGGTGCGCTTCGGCGCGCCAAGTTCCAGATCTCCGCCGCCAAAGTGCAGTTTCCAACATTTAGGTTTGGAGATTCTACAGGAAGTCCCAGCAGTCGCTGCTAGATAGTGCTCTCTGCTTTGTAGCTTCTTCGTCGCCATGGAGAACGCAGCTGCTTCCATAGGATGCCGCCACAGTGTACTGCATAGTATCTAAGACCCCAGTACGGCTTACTGGTTTCGGGAGAAGGGGGAGTTTGGAATGGACTCCCTTCCCGTGACCACGAGCCAGGGCGCAACTGGGCTGATGTCCTCTGGGACAGGCAGACAATCCTCGCTCCCTAGTTGTAACACTAATTCTCCCATAGTTTACAGTCGACAGGGGGACAGTAAGGCCCTACTCCAGGTGATGGCCCAGCAATTTCTACGCGGAGAAATCCTCCTCCTTAGGGGGCAGTGTAGAGGGAGGAAGGCCTTCCCTCAGCACTGTGTCCTCTGGAGAAAGGGGCAACTCAACTGTAGCCCCCAAACCTAACCGACTTCACCCGTATCCTGCTCACTCTACCCGCATCCCTCGCTCTAGCGCCACCTTTATTTTGGAATCACCACCTTCAACGCCTCTCTCTCCAAACACTCTGCCAACACACTCTACCACCGCAACCACTACTTCTGACATCACCACCTTCGCTGCGACCATGCCAGCCACCATAGTCACAACGTCACTCCTGCACCATTCTACCGTCACCACCGCCTCGGCCGGACACACACATCCCCACGCCCTTGCCATGTGCGCCGACTCCTGTGACGCCAGATAGAAAGACATCTATGGGCAGCCACATCACACCCACTTCATCGACTTCGCCCACGGAGCTTCCTGCTCTGCCGAGGAGGACGTCCGTAGATTCGCCGCCACCACTCACCATCTCTCCTCACTACCTGACATGCCAACCCTCCACTCCACTGATCTTCCCATCTCTCCTCTGCAAGCCGATGTCATTGTTCACCCCCCTGTTTCTGGACCCGCCCATCCCTATTCCACACACACTGGCCGCCAACATGACACCACCGGCCGCCAACACGACACCACGACTCCCATGGACCAGGACAGATTCACGTTCCGAAAAAGAGGACATCACGCCACTACAAGACATCATGCCCCTCCGGCCAAATCCCCCTTCATAACTAATTTTCATCTCTCGACTCCATCTCCATCGACAACGATGCCATTTCAGACCTCTCACCTTCTGAAGACCGAATAAGAAAACATGCCACAATCCGGGTTAATCCCCCGGCCACAGTCACCACACCTTCTGTCACACACACCACATCAACCACTTCACCTCGCATGCCCCCAATAGCCTATCTCGTCTCCATCGCCAACAAGCCATTCCTCAACGCCAAGACACTCCAATTTCAACTCACCGGCCCCCTCTCCTAGACATCCGTTTGAGACCGCACTTCATTTTACACCGCCAATGCTCACAACCATGAAGTCCTATTCATCAAACTCCACTCACTCGGCTTCTCACCCTACACGTCACGCCCTCCTGAGGAAAAACAGGACTGCATGATAATCAAGTGCCTCCCCCTCACCACTTCACCTGACGATGACAAAGACAAACTGAATGCTTTGAAACTCTCTGTTTAGTCAGTCATCCGCCTTCGCTCTTCAGACACCGCCGCCACAGCTTCATTCCTTATCACCACCATCCACTTAGGGGAGGCCTCACTGTTTTACCCCCTCAAATCACTTAGCTGCTGGGTAGTCTCTGTCGAACCATACCGTAGCTCATCCAGAATCCTCCAGTGCTATCGCTGCCAGGGTCTCTGCCATTCATCCCTGTGTTGCACCCGCCGCATCACCTGCTTTCGCTACTCCAGGTAACACTGCTCACGTGACTACATCTCCAAGGACATCACACCCAAGTGCTACCTCTGCGATGGACATCATAAAGCCACCGATTCCTCATGTCCAAACTACATCCACTATCTCCAACGTCACCTTTGCCGCTCTCCTGCCGACACCGCCACCAACGCCTCTCCCCTCCTCCCGCCACCCGACATCACCACCACTCGCGAATTCCCTGCCGCCCCCAAGGTCAACCCCTGGCTCGCCCACACCTAGGCCCGTGCCCAAGCCCCCACTACTCCTGCTCCCACCTAGGTGCCACCCCTACCCACCAAGCCCCTGTTTCTGCCCACATGCCTCCAAGCGCCATCCAACCTGATGCCGAAGCCCCTGTTTCCTCCCTCGCCGATTCACTTCGCGAAATCATCGCCTTCATCTGTCAATACCTCCCCCTCATCCAATCCACCTTCACCGCCCTTTCCCGTGCCCACTCCCCTATCGAAAAACTGGACATCCTCCTAAATGTCTTCCTCCAGTTTTTCGATGTGGGAGGAGGGCACTTTCTCTGCCCCTCGCCACATTACTGCTGGTGTCTCATGAGGTTCCATCCTGAGCCCCCTCCTGTTCGCACTCCACATCGCTGACCTCAAGATCCCTCCAGCCACCCACATGATCCAATACACCGACGACACATATATCCTCTCTTCCTCCATCCACGAGCACATGCTCAGTGATCGCCTCAGCCGCGGCCTTACCTCCCTCCAAACCCAGCTTCATGCCCACAGCATCGGGCTAAACCACACCAAATCCGAAGCCGTTCTCTACTCCCGCCACCACCCCACCGAAGATCACCCCCCTCGTCTTTCCACCACCGCCATTCCCTGGTCACCACTTGTTCGATACCTTGGCATCATCTTCGACTCCCATTTCAACTTCATCCCTCATCTCGACTCCGTCACCACCAAAGCCCGCACCGCCATGATTCACTTCGCTCCTGTTCTCTGCCCTTCCTCTGGCACCTCACCCGCCGTCCGCCTCACAGTATTCCGCATCTTCATCACCCCCATTCTCACTTATGCCTGCCCAACTTGGTCCCACATCATCACCCACGCCCTCCGCCACCCCACCCTCATTTTCTTCTGCTCTCTTCGCCTTATCCTTCGACTTCCCCTGCCCACTCACCAAGACCAGGTCCTTGCCACCGCCTGCATACCTCACTTTCACTCCATCCTCGCAGAGGACACAGATCGCTTCCGCAATTCCTGTGCCCGTCACCTCACCAACCCTCTCATTCGCCAGCTTGCCACCCAATTACCGTTTGCCCCTTTTCCTCGCCGTCCTCTCCTTTAAATGCAGCACTTGAAGCCTGCCACCGAGGAAGAAGAGGATAATGAGGAACCAGATCGACCCCCAGACAGATGACGATGGCCCAACCCAAGGCTGATAGCACTGTAGCCCCCTATCATCCTCTTCCTTAACCCCCCTTGACACTCCTTGACCTTTTTAGTACCCTTATTTCACCAACACACACCAACACACATCATCTTACACTTTTCTCCCATTCACGGATGCCAAACTGCCCCAGGTAAGCACGCCCCCCTTCATTTTCTGACTTCATCACTCAGCAGCGCACACACTCATCGCCCCCCATCATTCATTTAAGCCCAAAAGTACCTACGGGTCGCAGGGGCTTCTACCACATAACACATTCCCGGGCTCACTAACAACACACTACACAAAAAAAACTTAGCAAAACAAGATTCTATAGGAACATATGTCACCCTCTACTAATATTAAAAACAATGCACAACCATATAATCAGAATTTATAATACATTTTTTAAGTTATTAACAATAAAACTTGAAAAATAGCAAAGCTAATTAATTTATTGCTCATTTCCTAGGTTAACAATGGCTCATACTCATTTACACAAGAAAGATATATGGTACAATATATGGTAGGTTCGCAACAATGCAGACTAAGACATAATGTCACTTTCTATAACATAATAAAAGATATGAATAAAATGATATGTAAGTTATTTTTACATAATACTGAGATATAACATGATGTACTCAATACTTAAAACTAAAAAAATGCATAGTATAAGAGTTAAATTACAATTAAAAACCTTCTACTAATATCAGCACACTCTCCCACAACATAAGTATTTTTTAACATTTCTTCTTTTAAGGTTTTTTGAACAATTTAGGATTGGAAGTTGTCTTAAGGGTATAAGGTAATTTTATCAACAGTTGAAAACCATGGAACATAGTGGCTCTCTTGCCGAACTCCGTCCTAACAGTATGCTAAAATTTCTCATTAATATGACTGGTACCATAGTTGTGCATATTATAAATGGTAGATTCTTCGCCAGGGTGAGATTGTATGTGTGCGACTACATTGAATTCATTCTTCATCTGATAGGCAGCAACCTAGTTTTCAGGTAAATGTCTTTAGTGGGGGTTTTATAAGGAAAATAAATACTGACTTGGTAGCTTAATTTTTAATTACTTGCAGTGGGTGAAAAATTTTGATTTTGTAGCAGCTCCCAACACTAAGACCAGATACTGTAGATGGCTGTTTATCAAGGCATGGCATGCCAGTTTTTTAAATTACCACTGGTATTCTAGATACACTTCTTTAATACTCCCACAATATGTAAAATTTTATGAATAACTTTTTTTATGTGTGTATTCCATGTATAAGTCAAGATATTTAACAGATGTAGCTTTACTGATAGTGTTGTTATAAATTTTTTAAGTGTTGAGTTACCATTGTAAATAAAAGTAGGGGAAATAAATATCACATAGTTTGTTTTGTCAGGATTAATCAACAACTTATTTAAACCTGAAATACTCATGTAACAGCTAGTTTTAAATAAAAGAAGTAAACTTTTAAACTGTTCACTTCAATAAATGTGCTAATTTAAACAGTTGCTCCAGCTAGCTTCTTATTCCTACCATCAACTGTCACACAGTTAATATTAAATAGTCTTATAAGATTTGTTTTTCGTTTAATAAAATTATTAACTTCAAAATATATATTAACGGTTTATGAACTAAATGGTCATCTGAAGAATATTTAAAAAAAATCAAAATTTCAAATTACACCAAAATACGTGTAAATGTTAATGGTGAAGAATTCTGCATCAAACAATTCTAGCGTTTGTCCATACATTATTATGGTGTGTTGGAGTTTTCAAAACAGAGGGGGGATTGACAGAGTTCTGTAGGAGAATAGGTGAATATGATTAGCTTGTCTGGTGTAGTAATGGTGTACATCAGTATTTTTAATTTTTTTAAAAACATTTTCCATGTAAAAAAGAATACTACGGTATATATACATGTATGGAAGAGTGGGATTTTTGTTATTTATAAATAGTGGCCTACAATGGCATTTTTTTCGCCATTACATTGACGCCGTCGGGTGAGACACGAAACGAACGATGACACAAATACTTCATGGTAATTTGGGCACCAGTGGTGCTTCCCAATCACTGCACTATTGGGACTCAGGGATCTCAGGTATGCTGTGGGCTCTGTGTGTCCGTCTCACACGTGTGTACTTACAAACACGTAGGTAATACTAAACTTTTTACTAAACATCACTGGAAATAAACACTTAATAAAATACATGTGGCTAGGATAATGTCACTACTGAATAAAATATATAATTTCACTGTAGACTTGCTTTCATTGTTATTATGCATACACATCAACGTGCCAATGAAATGATCATCTCGGTCATGACTAGACAATTCCACTTGGGTGCTCCCGAGCCTGCAATTACTGTAGCGCATACCTAAACGGATGATCTCACCGAGGTGCGTGAAAGCACAACCTTCACCAGAGAAGAGTGCCGACATCCTCTATAGTGGACTGATGGTTTTTCCCTGAAGACAGGACACTGTGAATTACAAATGAAACCCTTAATATATATTAACACGAGTGCTTACTCGGCATCACTAACGTAAACTCGTCGGGGTTCATCCTCTAGCACATGGGTATGAGGTGATGGCCTATACACAGTGCTGGCTAGGATGGGAATAATTGCACCGTCACTAATTACAAAATTACATAAACTCTTGAATGATACATGAAACAAGATGGGTCACGAGATGAATATTCACAATAAACACACACGTGCGAAAACAAACTTAGATGGCGCGGATGCCGCTGGATGAAGTTCGTAGTGTACCACGTGGTGTAGGTGAAATTGCAGTATTTCTTCATGGAAACTGCAGATTAAAGTCAGACAAAAGATTATTCTTGCTGAGAAAATTATTCTCTTTACGATTGCAGTGGTTACAGGCGTGTAACATGCCTGATGGTGGTAAGATCAAACATTACAGTGACTGCGTGGTTAAGTACAAAAAGCATCAATTTACGGGAAAAATACATTGAACCCTGAATAATATTGACATAGAACCCTGAAATAAATTATTGTAAATACAATGTTACATAAATATGCTCTCAAATGCAACAATGGCATGTCGGCCACGTGCAAACCCAAATTAAGTGTTGTTTTACATTTCCATAATTTTCTTATGAATTTTCAATATAATTTTAGTGTCTCTTTATGACGGCTTTATACCAGAATATTAGGTGTATTTAATCTTGATGCTGCGGGCACTTTGAATTTTAGAACCAAACATTTGAAAAACAGTAACAAACACATGAACACATTTTAAGACATATTAAACACCGAAAATAACATATATACAAAAATTAAAAATTATTGGTCTTATTGCATACGTGCGGGACACTTGACACGTGTGTGGTGAGCACCGTCATGGGCTCACCACACACGTGATTAATAAGTTGCCAACTTATTAATCTCACTATTTTCTTCTGTAATCTAAAAACCTTTTTCCATTTTGTCGATTTACCCCAAAATATGATTCCATAATTTATTATGGACTGAGTATTTGAGAAATAGTATGCAAGTATTGTATTATTATTACAACTCTTTTTAAGGCATGTACCACAAAACACATTGACCTCAACTTTTTACAGACACTATCAACATGCTCATTCCGTGTTAAATTACTGCCTAAATTGAGCTCTAAAAATTTAATAGCCTACTATTTAGTGTCTGTAACCCTTCTTCTTCAATTGTTGTACATCTTTCATCCGCATTGTTTGTGTATTTATTTGCATGAAATTAATGTACACATATTTGTAAACATTTAATAGATATTAATATATTATACTGTAGCCAACTGGACATCTCAGTCACTGTTTATTTTATATTTTCTTGAACGAGTTACGAAAAATGTCTGTGTTATCCGCAAACATTATAGCTGACTCGTTGGTTATTTGTTCTGGCAATTATTTATATATATTAAGAATAAGACTGGTCCCAGTGTTGATCCCTGTGGCACTCCTACTCATACTCAAGTTGTTCTGGTATTGGAAATAACATCTGTAATGCGATTCTTGTCATAATATCTTATGGAGGTGATCTGTTTTCTGTCTTCAAGCTATGATTTAAACATATTATTGGTTACACCTTTTACTCCACCCTGTCCAAGTTTTTGCAATAAAATATTGTGGTCGACACAATCGAAAGCTTTTAAAAAATCAGCGAATTTACCTGCTGATAATTGTCTCTTATCAAAAGAAGTTAATATTTTTTCAGTAAAACTATAAAAAGCTTGTTCTGTAGATCTGCTCTCTACAAAGCCATTCTGATGCAATGAAATACCCTTGTTTTTTTTAAATTAAGAATTGTGTCAGTTTATTTGCTATAAATTTCTCTAAAATATTGAAAAGGATATAAGAAGAGCAATCCATCAATGCCTTGCCACTTTTTTTTGTATTAGTACTGCTTTTACATATTTGAGTCTATCAGGAAACATTTCCTGGGCAAGACATCCATTAAAAATGCAAATCAAAGGCAGTAGTTTTATTAAATAAGGATACTTATTTTTAGCAGATTCAGAAGTACCTCAACTATTCCTCAGGTACTTTTACTTTGGAATTTTTAAATACACGTATGTCTTCTTCAGAGATAGGTGTTAAAAACAGCGTGTTAGCATTCCATTCCAAGTGTTAGGTCTTTGGGGTACGTGTGCAGGACTAATATTTGTAGCTCTTTGTTCATTTGCAATGTCTGTGGGATGTTTGTGAAATAGTAATTAAAACGATTAGATATTTCCTTGCTTTTTTTCGGTTTTAATACCATCAACTTTCAAGGAAAGGTTAACGTTCTTGCCTAGGTTTCAATTCATTATTAATAATTTTCCACATTGCTTTTGTTTTATTTGAGGTGGAGGCTATTTTTTCCCCATTGTATTTCTTCTTTGCTAATGCGAGTAATTTGTTATATAATTTTTCGTATTGCTTACAGTATAATTTTTGTTTTTTCCCCTGGGTTCTTAGCATTTTACGCATTGTTTTTTAATCTTTGTCCTGGGACTGTCAGACCTTTACTAATCCATTTTATTTTCGAGCTAATGCTACATTTTACAAATTTGAGTGGAAAGGCATGATTAAAATGAAAAAGAAATGTATTAATAAAACTGTTAAAGGCAATGTTTGGTCTAGTTAATGTATAAACAACATCCCATTTTTCATTTACATGTAGGAATTTAAAAATTTAAAATTTTTATCTAAATATCCATGATTCATCATCAATATTAGAATAAGCTTATGTCCAATTAGTTGCCCTCAAAATTCTATCTTTAAATATCCTTAAGAAGTGTGAAATAGAGTTTAAAGACAAACTGTGTGATTATTTTTTATTTTGCATATGGTGTAGTTGTAGGAAATTATTGATTTTATCTAAGTTTTATTTATTTTGACTACCTTTGGAAAACAATAAAATGTATAGGCATGTAATTTACTGTAATGATTACAGCCTGCCGTTAAATACATAACCATCTAAACACACAAGTAAACTTTATTTATTTAACATAACATCTTGTCGACAGCAGGTTCATTAGAGAATGGTAAACCATGAACACAATGAAGGGAATACAAGGAAGGAATTGGTCAAATTGTCTTTATTGAGTCACCCCAGAAATTGCATGGAGTGAGTTAGAGAAACGATGGAAATTGCAAATCATGAAGGCTACATTCAGTAGCTATTAAAAATATGAGAACTGATTTGGTTGTAGGACTATAATCTTGTATAAATAACCAGCTGATTTCTTGTTTGTCACTGCAACTCTGCTGGCTTGGGGAGAAAAAAAATGTAAGAGTGGAGTTTTTATAAGGTGTAGCCTTGTATTGGTTTACAAGATAATTTGCCATTACTAACAAATTAATCCCATAAACTCCTACACTGAAATAGCAAATCGGCATTTAGGAAAATACATATCTGCAGTTTTAAAAATGTGCCTGTAATGTCTAACGAGTCCGCAACTTACAAGTTAGACCTTAAATTCACGGCACATTAATGATCGCAGCAGCACTTGCAATAATTATACACACTGCAATTGTTAATTTACAAACATACGCAGATAACAATCCCTATACACACAGTAATTGTGCGATATCTCTCACGAATGTATACACGATATATACGAATACACTAAACAATGGACTCGCTTGGCCCAGCCTGTACACATTTTCATACATTAATATTAGTTTTCGTTGGTCGCCGAATAAATATAAAATAGATTATAGTTTTAAGGCGTGTTTACATGCCAAGTTCACATTTCACAAACGCAAGAATAAGACAAATTTAGATAAAATTCAGAACAACTATTGAGTTAATATAGCACTCTCAAGACTGTTTAATTTCAATTGTAAACTAAAGTTGTCTCTCTCCCGCATGGCTGCTTCACTCGCAGACGACTATAATAGTGTATTATAGTGTGGTTAAAGTTTTATTACAACTTTTAAAAGCTCTTATAGTCGTCAGAAAATTATTTCCTAGAATATTTTCAAGGCAAATGCATAGGGAATGGGAAGCAAATCAACCAAAACACTGTATACAACACTTCTATGTAAATGTAAAAAATTCATAACTTTACATATTTAACAGTGAAATTTATATCTAGTTATCTGAGACAAACATACACACGATTCGTGTTTATTATCATTTAGGTAAAAACGGTTGTATGTTAATTTTAGTCAATTTTAATACTCATCAAAAAACATGCGAAAGATAGGCCGATACAATATTTTTGGCTTCTGTTGATCACATAACCTTTTTTACCGGAAAACAACAATCTAGCTCCACACTATAAACTGGCTTCACTTGTTGATGCTGCACGGTATAGGACATAGCCACGCCTTGCTGCAGACTTTGTAAACATGTATCCGAATATCAGTATTCTTTTAAAGTCACTATTTCATCTAAATCAAAATTGCAATGTAGTTGTATAAATGAATAATGAAAGCACACATGAATGCAGGACGAGATCCCTACATACAAGGACACACACACCATGTGAAATATAACATGTTTTGGTTAGGAAAGGACAGAACTGCACTGGAATTATGAACGTGAGTGTGCCATTCACAACTTAATTTTTTTTAACTATTTTAATTATATAATCTGAAGTGTGTATTGTAACTATTTTTATTATTATGTGCCATCTTCGTTTCACTCATCTCATCTTAAATTTGTTTTGTTCTGAATTACAGAATTTTGTGTTGTCCCACGAGAAGTGGCGCCGAGGCATCAACCTGCGTGACCATATTACTTTAGTAGCGTCTTTGCCTTGCATGGTTGCCGGTCGTGTGTGAGCCCGCTCTGGGGTCTTTTACTTTTGAACCGATCTTGTACTTGCAATAATTAATTTAATTTTCTGGAACATTTAATTACTTTTTCTTTACCCTGGAGTGTGCACAGCACCACCGTTCAGACCACTTCGTTACACGGCTGAACCTTAATTTTGCATGTAATCTTTTATTGGCTTAGTGCCTTGTTAACTTGTTGTGGAGCTCTCCAAGCTATATTGGAGATGTATAAACTTATGTGCCTTATACAAGGGTAATATGAATAAATCGTATTGCCATGAATAAGTTCTGAGTACGACTTTATTTATCTGGTCGATCTGACCAAATTACTTAATGTAAATCTTTACCTCCAATAACTTACTATGAGTGTTCACTGTCTTGGGTGGCCGAAACAACCCACAGTGATTCTTAGTGGCGTATACGGGGACCGACAACCCTTCTAGTGCAGGTCAAACTAGATTTATAGCTGCTTCAAGACTTGGAATTATTCGTCGAACAGGAATCACCACAGGAATGACGTCGGAATATTGCGGGGAGGCCCCTGTGGCCGTCGGCATTCACGACCCCCAAGATTCTCGTGGTCTGCACTGGTGCCCAAACCTGGTAAAACCGATCCTATTTTCCAGCAAAGTGTCAGAATGCTCTTTATATAGTGTTGCGGGTTTTTATATGTGCAGCATTGTATCTTTTTCTGGGTAGGGGCGTAACTCTATTCAGTAAAGTTATATGTAGATATGGACGACAAGCATAACCATTGTCACCCAGAAGAACTCCTTCTGGTATAACTCTCATCTAAAACTGGGATCTGAGGTTGCTACTATTACAAACGGTGCTGCCGTGCATGAACACTGGCCACTTGACCACAACATTAGTGAAAAGCAAAGTTGCATTACAGACAGCTTGCACATTGATAGAAAATAATTATTTTCTGTTCCTGAAAATTCAGCATTGTCTCCACCAGACGAATGAATGGGCACATGTGTACAATCAATCGTCCCAATTGTACTAGGATAGCCTGTAACCTCGTGAAAGTTTTGCATGGTGGTGCGTAGTTCTCGTCTACTGGCTGACATTTTAATAACGTCATTAGCCAAAAGTGCAATCTGTTGTGTTAGCCTGTATACTATTTTACAGGCTGTAGACTTTTGTATACCTATTAGATCGCCACACACAATCAAAAACGACCCTTTGGCATAAAACCTAAGGGTCAATAATAATTGATTCAAGGGAGAAACAGGCCTGTTCCTGTTACTAACAAAACTTAAGTTGTTTTCGAATTTACGTAGCAATTCTAAAGAAGTCTGTTTCGAAAGACTGAACCGCATCTTGAATTTCTCTTCATCTAGTTCGTGGAAAGGATGCTGTCTCCTCATGTAGTGTCTTGGCATAGATACTTCACGGAAAAATTTTGCTGAGAAACATTATCTATTTCATCAAGTTCATGTTCACTTTCTGAAGAAAGCATCGTATTACAAATATTAGATAAAAACTTCCATAGTAACACACACAATAGCAGTTAAAACATTTGTATGTTACACCAAACTCGACAATGCAGCTGTTAATTCTGCTGTCTTCATAAAGAAAACCACAAACTAAGCAAAATTATGTGCCTTCTTTACAAAAATCTTTATTGACGAAAACATTTTAATGATCATAACCTCCAAACAATACAGACGATAGATAAACAACAACTTGAACCAACATCACTTGCTTTGAACCGTCGGGTATGGCAGTTCAAGTACAACGAAAATAACGAACCTGGTTCAAGGCATGAAATGCATTACTGCAACATTTATATACACTGATCTTAGTTCAAACACACAATGAACCTGGATCACAGTTGTGAACTCGAATGGTGCAACCGGGCACCAGGAAATAAGGTGACTTGGTTTTATTACTCATATACTAATCAAATAAGTAACACAAAATAGTGTACTCTATGGATTCTTATAAAGCATATACCTTTGACTGTTTTAAAAATTTATCAAGGCTATGTGGGTTAATTATTCTTTGGGGCCCACATGTTGGGTCGACATTTCTGTTGTAATGGCTTTTCCAACAGACACAATGTGTGGAGGATTTCATAGCCCTGAGGTTGGGATAGGCAATTAATATGTAACAGCGTGTTTCAAATTAAAGAAGTAAACTTAAAAACAGTTCACTTCAACAAAAATGCTCATTTAAACAGTTGCTACAACTAGCTTCTTATTCAACCACCAGCTGTCACATATTTAATATTAAATAGTCTGATAAGATTTGTTTTTCTTTAGCAAATTTATTAACTTCAAAAATTTTAACGGTTTATAAATTAAATGCTCCTTTGACGAATATAAAAACAATCGATACTTCAAATTACAACAAAATACAGTATCAATGTTAATGATGAGAAATTCTACATCTAATAATTCTAGCTTTCATCCATAAATTATTAGTATTGGAGCGAACAACATTTTTTTAGGATAACTTCGATAAAATTAGCTCAACTTCGTTGCTGATCCAGTTTTAGTGTTAATAAGGTTGCATAGGACTTATCTGACACTGCAACTTCAGGAATGGCAAATTATGCGTAGACTCTCTCTCTCTCTCTCTCTCTCTCTCTCTCTCTCTCTCTCTCTCTCTCTCTCTCTCTCTCTCTCTCTCTGGATCGATGGAACTTCGCGAAGCACTTCGTCACTGTTCTCGGGGGTGCGGGCGTCGAGCTTCATCGCAGAGCACATCACCAGTTGAGTCGTGAATTCTCGATGAGATGGAACTATCCGTCATCAGGAATATTTTCTTTACAATTTTGCAAATTGTTAACTATTATGGAGAATCTTCTTCCAAACATATCTGCAAGCTAAATTTATGTGTGTCACGTATCTCGTCCGAAGCCCATTAGCAAGCCGCGGTGCTATGTAGTAGTGCAGTTGGGATGTGCACTCGACGAGCGGAGCAGCAAGTGCAGTGCAGTTCAAGTGTGGACACAACACAAGCTTGAGCACGTGACATCACAGCACCCGCTGTAGTGTAGTAATATAAATTAGATCTTGTTTTTCAGTGATATCTTTATGTACTGTTATGCGTTTAATATGTATAAATATGGATTCACATATTTATATTATGTACTCAAGGAAACAACCCCAGTGCATTTTGGAGTAAGCAAATATTTTTTTCAGTGTTCCATTATGTATCATTTACAACGTGTGCCATCCTTACATAATTCAACCATATCTAAACAGTGTTCCATATTAAATATTATTTTTAAAAATTATTTCTGCATGTTACAGCACAAGGTAAGGAATGCAAAGGGTTTTATGTATTTTGCAATGTTAAGAAAGTAAATCCCCATGGTCCATGGCCCGCCAAACTCGGCCGTCATGCCATGGCGTACAAGTCAGTCAGTTACTAGCATCTCGAGGATGTGGTTGCATGTTACCACTGCTCGGGTTTCGCATGCTCAGGCATCCTTCAACTTTCGTTTCCAATCAGTCAATCTCCATAGTTTTAATTCACCGGAACCGTTGTTCTTTTGCTGCCCGAGACACCATCCTCCACTTCTGCAGTGCTTACATTGTGGGGGGAAGCTTAAAACCTTGAACATGATTTTTATCGGATTAGCGCCAATATTAATGTTTTAAATCACTGGCAGGTTAAAGCAGTGAAGTTTTAATATATAGGTAAAGGGTAGACCTGAGGGCTTTGGTAAAT
Source organism: Dryococelus australis (assembly GCA_029891345.1). Classification (NCBI taxonomy): domain Eukaryota; kingdom Metazoa; phylum Arthropoda; class Insecta; order Phasmatodea; family Phasmatidae; genus Dryococelus; species Dryococelus australis. The sequence goes on from CM057000.1 coordinate 99,210,194, forward strand.
AGATGGCATAATTTACAAATGGGCGCTTAGAATACCCACACCTGTTTCACCCAGTGATTTAATATGTATGTTCTCTATTCGTTAATGTGCATGTATCGTGTGTGTAAACGTAAGCATGTCTAGCTGATAAGTTACTGTGTCAACTTAATCAGTGAGCTTTTGTATGCCGCATATTATGTAACATGGGTGTGTGAGCTGACACGAACAGGCCACTATGCACTACTCATTTGGGATAATTGTACAGTGCATTAATATGGAGCAGCAGTCCAGGATAGCATTGGTCGTCGGCCGAATGACCCTGGAGGGAATCTCGTCTCTACCAACTCACACAGCTTTGTCCAGCGATGTTTTACGCCCCGGTTAAAATAACCTGCAAAATTTCACCGCTGCTTAAATCATGCCTTTACCCACTGAGGCACCATGGCACCACATTAAAATGGCGCCAAACTCAGTTTGCGGATCCTGGAAAGCATGGTATCCCAGAAATTAGTTTTCCAAATTTTCCTCAAACCTTTCCAGAATTTAAATTCCTAAATTTAGTCACAACAAGGGAGCTGCATGGTCAACTTGGCAACCGGTACAGCAAGGGGCAGCATCGCGATGCCTTCAGGATGCCTACACAGTGCCAAAAAAAGGTGCACATGGTCAGCAGAAAAGCACTAAAACAACAAATTAGTTACCATTGCTCTGGCGAGGGCGAACAAAGGCTGTGAACCACACGTCTTGGGGCAGCAGACGGGACGTCACCAGTGTGACACCCTGTCGCCGACCAATGGGAACAAAGACCAAGTGAGCATACCCGCACTACCCCTCTTCTGTCTGACATCATTACCCGCACACCATCATGCGCAAAGATGGAGGAGAGGAAACGAACGGAGGAGAAAGGGTACAAAACCAGTCCCTCTCTCCAATGCTATCTGCTCACCATATGTTGGTGGTCAGCTGTCTGCCCACGTAATCAATTTACCCTGCACTGAGCCGCCCTATGCATGTCTTCCGTGATCACCCACGCTGAACTTCCGTGTTGCTACCATGTTTGCGCACCAGAGAACTACTGCATCTTCACTTCTGTATCCACGCTTCCGCACCCGTGCTTCCGCATCCACTCTTCCGCATCCACTCTTCTGCATCCGTGCTTCCATGTCCACGCTTCTGTGCTCATGTGTGTGCTATCATGATGAACACACAATGGCTGGCCGAACAGACAGGAGTGCATCGGTGCTTCTCTGCCCGCATTGTCTGCGAGAGATGCCGACCAATCTGATCATCAAATATGAACTCGGCACAACCTACTGTCATTGTGTAGTGTAAGACCAGCCCATCAATCAAATGCGCTGAAGTGCAAATCATGGAGGAAATTAAAGAACATTCGGAACGAACCCCCAAAACTACAGAACATAATCAAAATTCGGCAAACACCAGTTGATGTTTATATCTTTTGTGCCCTGGGAAAGGGACACTATTACTCAAATGTGGACAGTTGCACACGACTTTTCACTAAGAGTGTCTTAGCGCAACGGAGACTGGCGCACGGTCGTAAATTAAATTCATGTGAGACAGTTACAACCAGAACTTTGGTCCACGGACATCCTCGAGTAACTGGAATAAGTTTGCAGCAGATCTGCGATATAGTATTTTGGAGCAGCCGAACAAGGAAATTACAGTACCGCACAGTAGAAAAGAGGAGACACTGGAAAGGCGGACAACAAATTGCGGAGAAGTGTAAACACTTGGCAAGCAAGACCATGTGGATTGCATGAGTGAGGAAGGAGTTAGGAGCAGCATACCACACTCCACCCCGACGCACGTGGTCGCCGATGTAAACAGTGCAACAGAGATTCCGTTAACCCTGCCTATCACTACCGTGTCCATGGTTCCCCTACCAATGCACCAGTTCACACTGTATCTAACACCATTACCTGCATACTACCAACAACATCTTTACCAATAACCAGTGTTAACAAATTCTTTTCCGACCGCAACACCAGTAAATTTCCCAGTGTACAGCAATGGACAGAACTCAACACCACATTGGCAACTGGCAACCGAAAAGAGCCCCAAAGTGAAATTTAAGTCAGAAACAAACCAGGAAAATCGGCCGTTCTACGAAGTTCCAAAGCCTGCCAACTTTTTCTGGAACTGCAAATGAGGAGCCGAAGGCATTTTTCGAGGAGTGTACAGTGTGACTTCAAAGGTATGGCGTATGTAAAGATGAGTGGGCGAGCTGCATCGGGAACCAACTCACTGGAGGGGCAGCAAAATGGTAACCTGCCATTAACCACTACGTACTAAGCTTGGTTGAATTCGTGAAATCGTTTCAATGCAGATACGGAAACACTTTTGCGTTGTTACAAGCCCAGATCAAATTGTTTGGCAAGAGCAACAACCCGAACAGCAACTTCCTACGTTAACGCGCAAAGGTGCAGCAAGTTCGACTGTTTCAACTGCACTTACAGATGCGGGAAATATTGGTAATCGTCACCGAAACAGTGGTCCCGGAATACAGTGCATCTTTGTTACCATTCATGAACTGAGACTTCGAGGAGGTACTGGAAGCAGCTATTACTGTGGAATGGAACTCACGTCAAACACACCACGGGTCAAATGCTGCATGAGGGAAACACGAGTTGGGGAATAGTGCCTGTGTACAACCATGTGAATAATTCTACCAGCAAACAAGAACGGGAGGAGATCAACAAAGAGAGAGAGAGTGTAGGGACCAAGGAACAAGAGAAGGGAGAATGCACGCTGTCATGATAACTCCATTCAGTGAGTGCGCAATATACGACCTGGCAAGTTAAAAAGTTAAAAAGTGTATGGTAAACTATTATTTTTATTCATATTATCATAAAATATATTTTTTCTCCTAGTGATATATGGGAAAAATTCATGCTGATGTTATAAATAAATATTATAGTTATAACTGATGTCTAGTATAGGGCGAATGTTTGAAAGTAGTACTGAGTTCTGAACATATACGATGATATCGAAATGATGTTCGTTTTACTAGAAGAAAGAATCTCGTATGATATAGTTCTCAATGATATAGTTTTAATACCTTTCACAGGAGTGTTTGATAGGAATATTATGATAGTATAAGTGTTGGTTAGCATCTGGTGGACTAACCGCTCTGGTGGACTAAACCGCTCATATTGTGTGTTGTTAATGCTATTTGTAATGCATGGTTCGATGGTTAATATATCTTGTCTGTTTGGTATGTTAATTTTGCTGGTAATGTTTGATGGCAAGGGAGTTACTAACAGATAGTTACAATTTTTCTTCTGCTGGAACATTTTGAACTGTATGAGTGTTGGCATTTTTTGTACATGTGTGTGTTTTGTAATTATGTAATGAAATGTTTTATCAGAGAAATTCGCTGGACTATTTCATAGGAATGGTTATGTTATTGCTTTGTATTTCTGGATGGTATGAAGGAAAGTGTTTGTTATAACCGATATGATGTAATGGAATGGATTGTAGGTAGTGTTCAGGTATTTTGGGATATTACAAGTAAGGATATTTTGTCTTGAAGATTGTGTAGAAATATGTTTGGCCTGTTTTCTAGCAGCGACTATGAACTGATGTCTAAATATTATGAGATATTTTTGACAATTTTCGATGGGTGGATGGAGGTTTAGGCTATATAGATCTTTGATATGACATTAAATTATGCTTGAGCATTGGAAGAAAGCTTGTCGACGTATATAATTAATAATAATATTGTGATATGGGTGAGATCTCCAATTCTGGAAATGAAGCATTGACAAATCGGGATGTGTAAAAAAATATATATATTATATACCTATAAGTCTGAAAAAATGAATGCATCTAACAATTAGAATATATCAAGGATTTTAAAATGGAGTTTATAATTGAGTGGTGTGTATGAGTTGAGATTGCTCTAATCAATTTCTTATAGCGAATGCTCTCTATATAATATCCTGTTAAGGTGGTAACATGTTTGTGAGGAGAGTTCAACATTTTTGTATAGGAGAGAGGAGATGGAATACTTATAGCGAATGTTTTCTAGTAATTGGAATATCTTTAATGTGTATAGGTAAGGGCTGTTAGAATGTTCGAAACTACGTCCTTCCGAATATGTCTATAAATATATTATTCGCCTTCATGTGATATTCAATTAAGGTATATATGTTTATTTCTTGTATGTAGGCTGTATATGGAGTCTTTCGCGCTTTGAGACATTTGCGTAGGGTTGTGTGTAATGGACGAAGTCAATGTATGTTTAATGTAATGTGATAGCTTGGTAGATATGTTCTGTAGGGAATGGTAAAGTTGCTATTTGCAAAGGTTGTATGGATACACTCGCAGGTGAATGTGATCTGGTCGAGTGGTGGGGAAGAAAGGTGTTGTCATCGACTCGCACCTCCCCTAGTGGCAATGTTGTAACTAGTATCGTATTCCCCTGCCCTTGACCTTGATCTCCTTTGCAAGTTGGAGGGATGCACTCATGTTTACCGTTCGAGAGATCTAACCTATCGAGGGATTTGCTAGAACTATGAATGCAGTCTATCTTATTTTTAAAACTATTCTATATGATGATGTCGGTATATTCATTTGTTGACTGGTTTGGTGGTGTGTCTTGCTTGCATGATCTATCAGTACGGTAGAAATGACTTCAGAAATGTGTGATTGGGACATTGTAGTAGTTTGGATTGACGGTAGGGGGACATTTATGAATGAATAGCTTCATCTCTGAGTGTGACATGCCTATATGGCTGTTAAACACTAAGGCGGGGGGTATGAATACAGGTGTGATGATTAGTATAGGAGATCGAAATGTATGGCTTGAATATTATGTTGGTCAGTCTGATAATGATATGAAATGTGTGTAGGCTCATCATTGGTAGAGGTGCTTTAGAATATTTGTACTGTATGATCTCTCTGCATGGTTGTTATATATAGCTTGTTTTGGTAATATGTATGGTTGGTATGCCTGTCTAGTATGTTTTGTTTGGTATTGTCTCTGGACATGTACTTGCAATGGTTGAAATAAATGGATTAACATGATGGTACTGTCTGCCTGTCTGCCAGTGTAGGCTGCCTGTATGGTATGGTTTTTTTTATAGCTGGTACATCTTGATGGTATAGTTCAGTTGTTTTGGCAGTATGACAAAAGTGTAGCTTCTATGGTGTGGGGAGAATGGATTAATTGTGTAATTAGTTTGTAAGAGCGTAATGGTTTGATGGGATGTTAAGTTAGTAAGAAGGGGGCAGAATGCTTAGCTGGTATAGTTGGTTAGTATGATTGGATGGTATGATATGGTATCTGGGTATAAGACTGTATCGGTGTCACAGATGGTTAAATCAATAGTATTGATCTTATGATAGCAAGGCTGGAGCTTATGATTGGTATGGCTGGTTTATATGTGTAACTGTTGAAGTTAGATGGGGTGAAATGGTAGTCATTAAAGTTGACAGTGGCATGTAGTGAATCTTTCTACATGGTAAACAATAAAATAGCCCCTCATATTTGAGTGTTTTAGATAATATTTGCTAGTGACGGGTTGTGGTTCCATTTCAATTTCTACTAACAAATGCATCTTCCAACTTTGCTTACCCTCCACATGTATTTACCTTTTTGTAAAACCCAACATTAGTTATAAAAACAGAAACTAAATGACTGTAATAACAATAATTAAACTGAATATTATTTAGAGAGCATATTACAAATTATAAGAAAACTCCCGTTTTCCCGAACACTTTCATCCACTTTCCAAGGAAAAATGAGGACTGGATTACGCAAACAGAACGACTGCTTACCCTGCCGAAGGAACGCGGCAGGGTAACTCGCTTGCGAGTTCGATTCATCACTAGTCGCTCCCATTTGTGGAAATAAATACTAGATAGCAACACTATGCATGTACAGTATGGGAGTTATTGAAATTGTTTCTCGAATCGGAAACAGGAAACTCAGATTTAAATGTGTTTAAATTTAAAGTTAAGGCGAATTCTATAAAAGGTAAAAAATTTCTAATATGTTTAGGGTAAGCATTGCTTACCTTTAGTATATGGAATAAACATTGACTGATATTATTGATCAGTAAGTTTTAGGTAAGGTGGCTGATATGGTATTTTTAATAGCATGACAGGTATGCTTGGGTTAGAGCGAATGATATGGTATGGGCTGTATGTTTTGGTTGGTATGGCTGTGGTGTCTGCTGTGGTGGTTTGTTGATATAATCATATGGTATAGTATGTTAGTATGCTGCGTTGTATGACCTTCGACATTGCATGGCTGAGCAAGCTAATGTCATGGTGAAAGTTATTATATCTCTGTTTTAGTAGTCAATACCATCAGGTTATCAATATGGTTGTTAAGTATGCGGGAGGTATGTTACCTGGTAGGTTTCGTAAGAGCAGTTATTATTATGGATGGCTGCCGTAATTAACTAATTTGTTGTTTGATAGAGTGATTTATATTAATGTTCGGTATGCTTGAGTGTTCTCACCTAGTATGTTTTGGTTGGTGGGGTTAATGGATGTTGTGGGGTGGTATGAAATGGGTATTTGTTGGTGCATTGTATAAGTATACTGTGATCTGTGTGGCATTACTGAAGTATACTGGGGTTATGGTTGTTATAGTACCCAGTACTCCTCGTCTGCAAGGTTACTCATATTTTGTTTCAACATTTTATTTGTATGGTTGGCTGATATAATCGGGTGGTTTATTAAAAGTTTTGTATGATATTTGGCTGCTGACTGATGGTATGACAGACATGTTGGACTTGCGATTTTCGGTAAGGTCAGTGTGGGCTGAGGTATGCTTCAATTCTGGTAAACAGTGCATATATTTCGTCTGATGATGGTTGGTAGAGCAGATATTTCGACTAACCTGCAAAAATGCGGAGATCTATCTATTGAATGTCATAATATGTGTGTGAATAAAAAACAAAACATAATTAGAATGTAAATAGTAAACTAAAATTTATATATGTTCATAGAAATATGTATATCTGCTTCTTTGAAAGACTTATTTATTGGGTGGTTTGTAAATCAATTTATGTGAGTGCATGCAGTAGGAGGCCTACAGTACTCTGACTGTTTTAAAATTGGCTGAGTTGTATATGGCAAACAAATGAAATGAGGTGAATATTTTTGATGCACATGTTCAGGCCAGTCATTCGTGTGGGAGTAAAGTCATATACATGGTATCTGTGTTTTGGTATCGACCGACATGACAATTGTAATTATAATTGTAATTATCAGCCTCTAAAAAAATGTATATTTTTATATAAGAACTTCCAATATTGCTCGCTAGTAAACTATTAACACTTTTGAGCATATACCAAATTTTAATATACTTATTACACATGGGTTATTTTTTTTAAATTGACTTTTTTACATACATACATTTTATTCACATTTTTACCAAAGAAAGAACTTAATACATCAATTAAAATTTGGTTTTTACTTATTTTTTTATACACACATGAAGTCGAAATATAGAGATCTATTAAGGTGCTGACTGAGGTGGCTGCAGTGCTAAGTACAATGCCTGTGGTGCTAACAGCGGTGCCTGCAGTGCTAATTGCTGTGCCTGTGGTGATAAGCATGGTGCCTGCAGTGCTAAGTGCATTGCCTTCATTGCAAAGTGCCTGTAGTGCTAATTGTGGTGTAGGTAATTGTGGTGGTGGGCAGTATGGTTGAATTGGGTGTTTCTTTGGTTATATGTGATAGTATGTTGGTTTTGTCTGATATCAGTAAAAAATAATGGGTTGACAGGTGATAAAAATGTTTGTGTTGCAGGTTGTTCTGGACTATACATTTTCTTGGTATGCTTGGGTTATCATGGATGTTATGTTGGGTGATATTTTTTCCAGTATATCTGTCTTGTGATTGCTGGTATATGTTGAATGGTGTGGCCAGTATGTGTGTGTCGGCGAGTCATGTATTGCTAAGCCATGCTTGAGTTAAAAGGGTTTGGTATGGGAGGATATTGTATTTTGACTGGTGTTAGCCAGCATAGTTGATGGAATGAGAGTAATTTGATTGTGTTACTGGTATGAGCTTATGTTTGTGTTGTATGGTCTGTGTGGACGAATGGTCGAGGTATGCTAGAATTATAGTAGGTGGTATGGTTAGTAGGTATAAGTGGTGTTGGTTAGTAGAACAAGTAGAATAGGAGTTAGGTAATTGGCTGTGCTCAGCTGTATAGTTGCTAGAGTTATGATGGTTATTGTGTTTGTTGTATTGGGTGGTGCGGTTGAATTGAATTTTTTCTTTGGTTATAGGAGCTGGGGTGTTGGGTGGTCTGGTATGACTTGGGTTATAATGGTTGGTATGATGGTATAGTGACTAGTATACATTTGTCTGCTGTCGACCAGTAGAGCAGAAAGTATGAGCAGTGAGTAAAATTTTGGTAATGTCAATGTGGGCTGAGGTATGCTTGAATTCTAGTATTAGTGGTGAATATATTTTGTCTGGTAATTGTTGTATAGAGCTGATGGCAGGGAGGCTTGTCTTTCAGCTGGTCTGAACTCTATAGTTTCTGTAAATTTGAGTTTGGTTGGGTGGAACTTTGAATGTCAAGGTGCCCGCTTGCGAGTATATATAAGCAGCCAGGTTTCAGTTAGGAAGCTTAGTTTGACAGTGGCAGCCATGAAACTTTGTCGTGAAGAGGATTATTATATTGCCAAAGTTTCTGGTTGGATGCTTGCTAGCATAGAATGTCTTGAGCTGTGTATAAGCCGATTATGTTCACTACATTAAAAGTGAGTATTCTTCTGTAAAGACACTACATGAATGGGGTGGAAAATATTTGGGAATCATATCTTTATATTTGTAGCTTAAAATATGTAATTATATATTATATTTACATTGTATTAGGCTGGGCCATAGAGGCAATAATGTTGTGAGAAAACGATATGATGAGGGGTCGTACGGCCGACGACCCTGAAGGGGCGTCCTGATGACCCTATGTTTCTGCAATTGTAGAACATGTTGGCGAAAATACTTACTATATCCAGACAAGGCCTTGGCTAGTGAGGGTTATCGGAACTTTCTCTAAACACTCATACTCACTCCCGACAGTTTGTTCAGGCCACCTGACGCCTTAAATCTTATGTGGTTAATTATTGGGTAGTCATGCAGCCGAGATATGACCGAAGCAAATAAAATAACGTGACCTCTGTTACGACACATTTTATTTGCAGTCCATCCTCGTTAGGAGGAACTAAAAATTCACACTCGCCATTGTAGTGGACGACCACTTAAACAGAAAGTATGACGCTAGGCCTACATGGTTTAGGTTGAAGAACCTAAGTCCCAGTCATGTAAAAGATGAGCAGGGTGCGGAGTGGCCCACTCCCCAGATAAAACAAGCACAAGATTCCGGTAATTTAATTAAAAAACTATTGATATCTACATTATTCGTTCTAAAATATGAATATCCGGGGAGGATGGCATGCGCACGTCCACTTCGCGAAACAACAAAGATGCTCCTACTGTCACGTTGGCGCGGAGCTCGCCGGTAGGCCAAGGCTCCCGCCGCAAATCACGTCAGCGACCGTGATATTAAAATGTAATAGTTATTACAAGTGAGATTAAATGGATTGTAGCATTGCTGATGTAAAGTGGAACATAAAACTCTTTTCTTAAGTAGATGCATAATGCTGATCCTGACGCACCCCACCATTTCATCGATAAACCAAGCAATTTAACCAAATTCAAACAACTTTTTATCGTTTTCAAGCAACTTTTTCAAGTTTCTAGAAACCTCATTTGACTCCAATTTTTGATTCTCAAAAATATGCCAAAATCATGTAAGTGCAGAATTTGTGTTAATTTAAAAGCAGCAAATTTAAGCTTAAAAACAAGCAAAATCAACCAAAAATCAAACAAATGTTCAATTTTTCTAAAATATGCACTCAGGATTTCTGTTAATTAAAAATCAGCATATTTGAGCTAAGAACAAGCTGAATAAGATAAAAATCAAATGAAATACTAGTAAAGATTCAAATTAATAGAATGTATGCATTATAGGACAATTCCACTTCAAATAGAGTTTGTCGACAGATCCAAAAAATATTTTTTCTTTATAAAATGTATATCTTATAAATAATCGTATTTAAAAAATTTAGATTGATCGGAGTTCCAGATACAGATTCGACATCTGATTACGACGAAATTCCAATTGAAGATCACGAATCTGATTACGATTTAGATGATATAGACAAATCTGGTTATAATTCAGCTGATTTTGATGATTTAGAGCCTTCAGGCACATATAGCTCAGATGACAAACCTGTTTATGATTCAGATGACGAATCTGGTTATGGTTCAGCTATTTAAGATGATTTAGCTGTTTCATATGATTAAGAAAATTCAGATACAAAAATTTTAGATACAGAAAATTCAGATGATGAATTTGGTTACAATGCAGACGATGAATCTGGTTGAGAAAAAAATCAAGGAAATTTAAGTTAAAAACAAATTACATATTATCTTATTATTCATTATAGTTTATATTCGAAGCTCTCCTGATTTTTTAAAAACTTCTTCTATTTGCTCTAGATTTTCACCTATTTTCCAAAGTTCATATTTATCGTCAATGTTATCTAAGAGTGACAATTGCAAGTCTCATAAATTTGAATGAAATTTGTAAACGGTTTCTCTTATTTCGTCAGATTCATTATCTAATCTATAGGAAGGTGGCTTTGAACCACCACCACCTTTTGAAATGTTAGTCAAACTACAAGTTGAAGGCAAGATTCCATTTTTATTTATAAAGAAATATTTATCAAGAAAAAGAAAAAGCTCATTTGGATTTAACAAAAAAAAATTTTATTCGATCAAATAAGTTGACAATAATCTAAAAATGTGTATTAAATTATCGAAAAAAAATTTATGTTTCTTCGATTTAATATTAAAATTTTATATACCTTCAGTGATTCTTTCTTTTTAAATAATCATAAGTTAGATTTATTTTGCTAATTAAAACAACATTACACATTGTTTTTGCTTCAACAGCTTTTTTAAAATCAACACAAATTTTAATGTTTGATTTTTTTCTTTAACTTCAGTAGTTATTCTATATAAACAATTAATAACATATAAAGATCTTCGACCCCAAAATGAATAATAATTGACACCTCCATCAAAGTTCATATTTGGTTTATAATATAGCTCATTATTTCTACATATAGTATCTAGTTTTGTTTTTGAATTTCTAAAATCATTATAAGCAAGAAACATTTTATCATAAAGACCATTTTCAATATCTAGATTCCAATATTCTTTTGGAGATATTTCATTTCTCCTATTCTTAACATAAATAATTCTTACAATACAATGATCAAAAATAGCTGTGTGTACATACTGTTCAAAACAATTCTTTCTATTATTTTGAAAACCTACAATTACAAAATCGGGCATGTCAAATAGAAAATTATTAAACTGATCTTTTATATCAAAGTTAAAAATAGTTGAACCAGCAGGGACGTCTTTTTCTAAAAATTGCCAATAATCGAAACTAATAGGAATTTCAGGGCTTTGGTATATATTTTTCTTTAATTGCAAGGGCTGTGTTAGATTCGTGTTCAACAATAGGCCACATAATTTCTAATTTTTAAATAAAAACTCTACCAGGGTCATCATAATCACCAAGCGAACCATCCTCTTTCTTAGGGTGATAAAAAATAAACAATTGTCATGAGTTGTATTACGAATAAAAGTTATTTCAGTACCACCTTTCGAGTAAATTTCATTGTTATCTATAATAAAACCAAAGAGATATATCAATGCATGGATTATTTCATTTGTTTTATCACTATGAACAGATTTTTTCCGTAAGTTATTATCAACACCTGTAACTTCTAAATAATTTTGCTCACTTGGTGACCTTAACAAAATATTCATCATTGTCGATGTTATTACAGGATTATCAACAGTTTCAATAATACAATCATGTTTTGAGATTTCTACTCTAGAAAACTGAAAAGGAAGAAAATTAGAAAATGAAGAACATAAATAGTATCTGATTCACCATATTTTGCCTCATTTCCTTCTTTACTTCTTTTTAGTAAATAATATTGTTCAAAAACATAAGCATCATTCGAAAAAAAAACCATCTCCTAAAGAAATATCAAATTAGATTCTATTATTGTAAACATTTAAAATCCCCCTCGTTTGTTCAGTTAGGGGGAAAGTTTGTCCCTCAAAATTCTCACTGCTTTTATTAACTCACTTATAAGAAAAAATAATATATATGTAAAAAATCATGGATAAATGATGAAATCAAACAGAGTTTCTAGAGTAAAATTGCTCATCGAAAGATATGAAAGATATATAAAAATTCCATTAATTGATGAATGACATATTATTGGTTACAAAATAGAAAATGTATGCGAAGAAAATAAATATTTAATTACAGCACTAGTTCCTGTTGCAGCCAAAATTTAGATTATCCACCTACTCCTGAAGAAACATAATTTGAAAGATAATTATTCTCAAAAACACCTAATTTAGAAGAACAAATGGGATTATGCCCATAAAAAAAATTGACGCATTCTGCATCTGTTTCTACTATAAATCTTGGAAAAGTAATTCCAGAAAGAATAAATGTTTCTAAAGCACCATATGGATTACGTGGAGATGGACAAATTTTTAAGATTGGTGATACAGAACTGATGATAAACAATGTTAACTATTTGTTAAAGATAAAGAATTTATATTAACAGAAGGCCTTAATAATATGTTAACAAAAAATAAACAATCAGATGGAGAAGATAAATTCACTGATAATGTCTATGAAAAATTACAAAGAAATTATTTTATCAACCAATGCCGCATTCTGAGAAAATTATCCTGAAAATGCAATAAACACAAATAGAACTTGAAAGTACGAAAACATAATTAAACCATTTTATGAAACAATTTAAGAACAGCATATAAAAGCGTGATAAAAATCAGTGCCAAACACACCCAAAAGAATAATTTCTCCGAGAACTCCTAGATCCAAAATAACATATTTGGATGACTGATGTTGGAGATTTAATTGACAGATTATTAGTTATACATGGTGAAGAAAATGCTGGGAATAAAAATTTTTACAATGAAAAAGTAAGCATAATGAATATGTTGAGCAATAAATTTTCTGAGTTTGTTCTTACTAATCCAAAATGAATTCAATATCTAATAAGAGTTTTAAATGTAATTCCACTTTTTTTTTTTGGAATTCTGAACATCGTGTAAAATATATAATAAATTGGGCTTTAAATAAATTAGATTTTTCCAGGTTATAATTATTGTGGCCAATTTACAAAATTAAATGAAAGGTTGGAAAGAGGTGACATGGGTATAAATAAATTAGATGCAGCATGTAAATATCGCGATATTGCTTATAAAGACCATAAAGATTTATAATCTAGACAAGAAGCTGATACAATTTTACAAAAATAAGCAAAAGAAATTATGCTAGATTAAAATATACCAATTGGGGAAAACATTGCTTCTGCCGCTGTTGCTTCAATTATGTTTACAAAAAGAAAATTGGGATGGGGATTAAAATGTTTAATTAATTAATTATATAAATTTTTACTTATAAATGAAGATAAAAATATAACTTTCGAAATACAATTAAGAGATTTGGGTATAGAATTTTTTTTAACAAAATATCAACTTGATAGAAAAAAATAAAAAATTGAATGAAGGAAAAGGTTTCAAATTATCTTTGCCACTATCAACACTCAAAAGATAGCCAAAGGAAAATCTGGAAATGGTTTACATCATGGAGGATATTTACCAATTTTAATTCCAATTTTAGATGCACTAGGAGGTTTAGCTGGAGGCGCTACTGCAATTTACAACTCTGTTGAACACACTATAAAAATAAAAAAAAATTATAAGAAAAACAGAGACACAATTTAGCAATGGAAAATAAGTCAGGAAGTGGTTTAGTTGCAATTTTTAAAATATATCCCCATTATCTAATATCGATACTGAAAAATATGCAAAAACAATTAATATAAAAAAATATCAGAAATATTTATATGATTGAAGCATTACCTAATAGAATGCTCAAAAATGTATGAGCTGTGGTTGATTTTGACATTTCATCAAATCCTAGAACTCATTGAGTTTGTTATTTTGAAGAAAATAATTAGGTTTACTATTTTGATTCATTTGGAGGAAATATTACCCCTAATTTAATCAATTATTTAAAAAACAGAAATACTTATTTCAATGAAAATCGAATTCAGAGTTTTAATGCAGTTATATCTGGAGATTTATGTTAAATTGTATTACATCTTTTTTCGAAAGGTTTCAGGTTAATTTATATAATTACTTTATTATTAAATGACATAAATATTTGGAAAACCATTAATAAAATCTGTAATTAAAATCTTTGACACTAGTGCTTATGCTTTAAAAGCATATGTATATTCACAATGCAACACGAGTGTTTTTGATTTTCAAAGTAAACTAAGCACTTGCTTTGATTATACAAAATCATATTTTTCTATTTAGGGCATAGAGTTGCTAATATAGATGATCCTAGAGGTGATAGACATAGTCAATAGAATATTTTTAATAGATAAATAGCTGGTTATGCTTTAAAAGATGATAAAATTTGTGATTCAGTAATACTATTGCTGATTATATCAAATGGATAAATGATACAAAAAAGGTATTTAAAAGGGTGCAGATTCAAAATACAATACTATTGTTTCTGATAATGCATATGAACATATGAAGAATCGAAATACAATACCATTGTTACAACTTTACATCAACTTAGCCAAGTTTTTGTTTATACAAAAGATTATGTTTATATTCAAAATCGTAGAATGGTTGATACTATAGATGGAAAATATGTGTACAATAAAATATATTTCGATAAAGAAATAACTGATAAATTACAAAATTTAAACCAATCAGTTTTGAATTATTGTGATACACTTGTTAACTCAAAAGTTCAAAAATGCAAGGAAGAAAAGTCTCATATATATTATTTACCTGTAAAGTGGAATAAAGAAAATGTTTTTCAGTTAGATATGAAAAAAATCTTCTTTACTCTTTTGATGGATTGTACTGTTTATAAAATAATTACTGCTAATCCTAATTTACCCAATGGTACTGTAACTGTTATTAAAGGATCTACAAAAATAGATTATAGTAGACCTTTTGAAGTTAAGGGAGGCAATATTTAACTTTTAAAATAACAAAACGTAACATATCTGAATATGATGGATTGATAACTACAATATGAGTATTCATGAAATACAAAGAATATATATATATATAATTAATTAAATGGCGAATACTTGGTGCTTAAAGTGTAATAAATTCACTAACAAAATAATGTAAAATATGAGAATAATAGAAATGGACGATTAGTTCAGAGAAGTATATGTTCTATATGTAATTCTAATAAATCAGCATTTTAAAAAATGCCCAATGTAAGAGAAGAAATAATCAATGAAATATATAAACCATCAAGATGAAATTTTTGCAGAAGAAAAGTTACTTCATATGGAATTGATGATTTATGGCAAATAGATCTTGTTGAGATGGATACTGGAAATTTAAAAGGCATATCACATATAAATAATGGATATAAGTATATTATGACAATTATTTATGTTTTTTCAAAATATTCATTTGCTATGCCTATTAAAGATAAAACAGCTTAAAATGTATCAAATGCTTTAGAATGTATATTGATGAAAAGAAATTCAAAGAAATAATGGGTCCGAATTTTGTAATAAAATATTTAATGAACATAGGCAAAAATATAATATCATTCATTATTCTATTAGTGAACTTAAATACAGTGTTGCAGAGAGATATAATCATGCAATGAAGAATAAAATGTGGAAGAAATTAGCATTGAATGGTAATTATAAATGGGTAAATATATTAGATGATTTAGTAAAAGAATACAACAATACCAAACATAGAACTATTGGTATGAAACCAATTGAAGTTAATAATATAATGAAAAAAAATGCATATCAAACATTTATGATTACTGAACGGAAATATAAAGTTGGGTATATCGTCCATATGAGGAAAAAATTAACAATTTTTTGAAAATGGTTATACTCCTAATTGGACAACAGAATTGTTTAATATTTTTGAGGTTTTAAATTATGATGTACCAACTCACAAATTAAAAGTTACTAAAGGAGAAGAAATAAAAGGAAGTTTTCTCATACAAAATTATGAAAACTAACTATCCCAATTAATATTTATTTTTAAAGTCTTAAAAACTAAAGAAGATAAAATTTATGTTAAATAGTTAGATTCTGATAACTCTCATAACTCTTGTATTGCTAAAACAGATGTTTTGTAAATTTTCCTTAAATCAACATTCATAAAAATTATAAAAGGTTTACGAGCAACTTAATGCTGCACCAGTAACCTGTTTATTTATTGGGTTTACAGATATTTCTATCATGCCAATTATCCTATTTTTTTATTTTCCAGCCTTATTTTAGCAAATGCAAAACTCCATTGGAGAAACCCATCACCTCTCCATTCGCCTGGCCTATTTGTTATATATTTTTTAACAGAGAGGTGATATTTTGTCTATTTTTATTCTTTTTCTTTTGCTCTCTCATGCAGTGTAGGCACCTTGTTGGATATCACATCAAAATCATTTGGTACTGAATATATTTCGGTTGAAATGAACTTTTTGAGCAAACATACAATTTATTAAAATATAACAATCTTATTTTATAAATAAAATTCATCATCAAAGACATTTTCTCACAGTTACTTGGGCCTAAGATAATGGACCCCATGCCATCAGGCAATAATTCACCTTTTTTTTATTTTTAAAAGTTTCTTCTTAAATAAACCACCAACACCCCAATCAACATTCTTCAATTAATAAGAGAATTTTTGAGTAAGATATGTATACTAAAGTATTTAAGTTTACAATAATAATAGTTCTTTATTAAAGGAGAAGCTTCACTATGATATAATTCATAAAGGTATATCGATTGCATTGGATAGTATTCATGTAAAATTTGTATCACCTGATATAGAAAACAATACTATAACAATAATTTAAAAATCGAGTGCTGTGGTTGATAAAAACGAAGTTATAGCTATTCCTAAAGGACAATACAATATAGAATTGTTTAAAAAAACTCTAAATTCAATAGAACCATTTTCAACCAATAAAATTGAATTAATAGCTGACATAAGTGTAAAACAGAACATCTATTAAATATAAATATGCTTGGTTTTGAGAGAAATATGACTATTAAAAAAGACAAAATTGTTGTAAGTACTTAATTACCTCATTTTAATCCATTAAAAACAATAAATATCCATTGTAATTTAGTCTATGGAATGTTTACAAAATATACTGAATCTAATCACTTATAGAAAGACATAATTGCTAGTTTTCCACCAAAAACTATGCTTGGTTTTGGAGATTACAATATTTATGAGCCTCTGCATCCAATTTTTTATAAAATTAATAATGAGAAGTTTAATTATATTGTTTTAGAAATTAGAGATGTAAATGGTAAATTGATTGCTTTTGATGGGGCTGACATCGATATTGTTTTAGAAACTAAAGATGTTAAAAATATAAAACATTAATATAATATTATAAAAATTAATCAAAAATTATAAAAAAATTTTATGTCCATATGGTAATGTATCTATTTTATTTTATAGTATAGTTCTCCTGTTATCGAAAGTACTTAATGCTATTTTATTAACTTCGACTGTATATATTTTGTGCTTTTAATTTTTTATTAAATTCATTGTTCTATATTGTATTTTTTCATAAAACAAACAATTCTTATAATCATCAAAGGTTATTCTATTTGTAACTATGCATTTCTTTATGCCTCTCGATTATTAATTTTCTTTAATATAAATTCTATTGCACAAATTTTTGCTCTTTAAACAACAAATTCTTTCATTATTTTATCATTATTTTTATCTTTCATATTCCCTAAAAATTTTCTTATTTATCTGTGGCATGTTAGAGATATTGTAATTTGAATAATCACTTGTATCAAATTTTTCTATCATTGTTTTCATGTCTCCATAAAAATCTACTGTTTTTATACTATAAATGTTTGAATTGGTATCTTGATAGCCCAATTCAGTACCATCGCATTATTTTGATTTCGTTACTTTATAATGGAAATCATATCTCAATTCTTTTGATAGATCTAAAATTGACAGAGCAACATAAATAGGCTTATTAAATTTTACACTTGATTTATTCATATGTATAGCTTCAAGATACACATTAAATATGGTACTTTTCTTAAAATTTACCTTTGTTTCTAATTTATCACAGACTTTTTCATTTGAGATCAGTCTTATATCTACTCTATTTCTTTTGTTTCCATATATTTAATAAACAAATAATTAATCATCAACTTATAAAACCTTTTTCAGAATCATTTTTGCATTAATCCTCATTGTTGTATTTAAATCTATTTACTCTTTCAACCAATCAGACCGATTAAACTTTAATATTCTATGTATTTTTGGTAAGTTTTATTCTATTCATTAGGCACTGTTTTAAATTATGATAGTGTATTACATACTTTAGTTTTTTCTGTAAGGTTTTTAATAATTTAGATTGATTTGTTCCTGGAACTATCTTATTTTCTCGACAAAATGTAAGATTTTTATGTAAATTATGTAGTTCTTGTGAATATTCTAAATCAACTTCTAATATATATCCATGTTGTGAATCATTCTTCAAATTTAATATAAATTTCCTCCATACATAAAGATTATTTACATCGAGATATAATAAATTATTACACCCCCAATTTGGATTAAAATCTCCTAAATATTTATTATTTGCTTTAACATATTGTCTACTACATTGTGATATTCCACCTCGAATTCCTTTTTCTATCATTAAAATCTTTCATTATTGTGTAATTAATCTATTGGCTATTTATTCATTTTTAAAATTGCATGCCAAGTTAATCCTGATGCTGTAAAATACCACATGGGATCTCTGACATATGCATTTTTCATATTAAATTTGTTGCATACACATTTTGCATGGTCATAACCATCATCAGTTATGTCAGAATCATTTAATTTATAGTAAAATTCACTCTTTAGTGGAAGTTCGGTTTCTTGGAATTTTTTCCAACTGTCAATATAGTTGTATGGATAAACACATTTTTTAAGAAATAAATCTACTTGATCTTCTGGAAAATGTTTGTGTGTGAGTTTCATTTGCTCTTTAGTTAAATAAGATGATAATTTATCTAAAGTATTTGCCTTAAATTTAAATGTGTCAATAAATCTCATTTTTAAACTTTATATTTGTTTCCCAAGAGTAGGTAACTCTTATTCATTACCTGCAACTAAATATGTCTTTTTTTTATAATATCCTAGCTCTTTAATTAATAAATTAGTATCATATGCAGCTAAATTATGAAAAATATATTGGAACAAAATTGGGCAATTTTAATTGCAGATTACTATTGTTGTATATTGGGCTAATGAATTTCCCCGTTATATGGTCATGGTGGCATACTTTTTTATTTAGTTCCATATATTCGCATTCGCATACAGTACAATTTTTAGATTTATTGTACTTTTTTTTTTCTTTTGTTAATGGATGCATTGATTCAATATTTGCGAATATATTTCCCCTATCTCTTCTACTTATTTTTTCATTGGTCCTATAAAATGCTGATGTTGAAATATGCCTCTATATACAACTGGAGGTTTAGAATCACCATAACATGATACAATATAATAACAAAAACCAGAAGTTTTATGTAACTGATATTTCATTGTATATGATTCGTCATTCAACTTTAAATAAATTGTATTTATTTGTGCATTTGTAAGTTTATACCTTTCTTTAAGTGTCTCCTTATAAAATACATTATCAATATCATCCTCTGTTAAAACAGGATATTTTGGATTTTTTTTTGTTTCCTTTGGATTTGGTTTAACTGTTGATATTTTCTTTAGGATTGATTCAAAATCTGCATATATTGCAAAAGGGACTTTCGTTGCATGTTTGTAGTTTTTAAATTTTATTTGTTCATCTTTCGAAGGTAAAGTGATTCTTACTGGTTAATTTTTAGAACAGTCTGCTGTATCTTTATTAAATTTTTTTGTGAGTAAAAGAATCTAAGACACATATCACACACACATATATATATATATATATATATATATATATATATATATATATGTTTTATGTTGTTGATTGTTATTTTGTGCAGAAAGCAGTTTTGATAAATATTTTATCCAACAATAACGTGAGTTTTTATTGTCTTTAAAATGAAGTAAATTTATATGCTTATCCTTTTTATTCTTTGTGAGTTTTATTGGATATGCTGTGGATTTACCTTCAATTGTGTATACATTTATAGATATGTCAATTTGATTTTCCATTTTTTATATATCATCAATTTTAATAGGATATTCATACTTATCTATTACTTTGTCTATATTAAGCCCCATATTTTTATATTAAGTAACTCTTTGTGGATCTTTTTCTGCTGGAAACAATGCACAAGTTATTGCGCAAAGAAAATAATATTGATCATCATTTTTCACATTTATGCATGCTTTTTTATTCTTAATCTCTTCTGATAGGTCATTATATGATGCTCCTTTTGATGGATTATAATTGTTTATAGCTAATGGTACTAAAATTACTCTATCGAAAGCCCAACCTGAACCTCTTCTTTGAAATTCAGATAATTGTGTAAGTAATTCGTGTTTTATGATGTTGTATACTTTAATTATTCCTACTTCATTTAATATCTATGAATATATGACTGAAATGTAAATAATTATACTTGATTATTCTCTTGCTTGCGACAATTGCTACATAATTTAATATTAGTTTTCAACCCTCTAAATGTTCTAAGATTATTGCTTATTATCTCAAATACCTTATCTTTTACCAAAGTTAAAAATTTATAAGTTTGTACTAAATTAAAGCTATCTTCAATGTTATATGTTAATACCCTGCCTTTAAAGGCTCTATTAACTATGTAACTTGTATTGGTTCTTCTATGTCTTTTACTTACAAAAACATTAGAAGTGAAAGGAAACATTTATTTTAAATTCTTTTTATTATGTTTATATAATTTATTGATATTAGCATCAGCTAAAGGTAAATTTGTACAATGATTCTTTGTTAGCCATTCTCTTGGTTTTACAAATATACTATTTGAAAAAGGAAATATTTACTTTAAATTCTTTTTAGCTTTTTTATTTTTATTTTGTAAGCTGAAAAAGGTAAATTTTCAAAATTCCTTTTTCTTTGTTCATTTAATATTCTTGGTATATTACACGAAATTACATCAGCTTTCCCTAGATTATGCCAATATTTATTTTAAATTTTTTTTGCAACAACTCTCAACTTGCAAACTCTCATTTCACTCAACTCGCTAAAAATGTTAGCTGTATTTAAATGAAAAAAAAATAATAATAATAAATAAAAATTAAGTTATTAAAAATAATGAAATATCTTAAATTTAACTTTTGTAAATTAAATTGATTAGAATCATTTAATTTTTATATATTATATATTTTTCTATTTTTATTCCTTTTTAGATATTCATTACAAATATATTTACTACATTCACATAGTACTTTCTCTTTCCTTTCTTCTTTATTTAACTCATGAAGATTTCTAGAATATTCGCTTAAACATTGTTTACATTTTGTTGTAAGTTTATCAATTGTGTTATTGTGAGGATAAACTGAATCGACAGATTTATTTTCATTACATGCTGCACATGTTTTTGTTGAAAATCTTTCTATTTTTATTACTTCGCCACAGTTTTTACATTGCTTTTCTTGATTTGCCGTTTTTTATATAATAATTTATATAATATTTTTTTTAACAATTATACATTATTTCTTTATAAATCAAAATGAAATATCTTCTCAAGAAGTTAACCAATTCATTTGAATTTACTAAACTACAAGATTTTGAAAAAAAAAAATAGGTGGTTTGCTGCTACATATTTTGAAACTTATGAATCTAAATGTTTGGTTAAAAAATTAGTTGTATTCTAGATGGTAAGTTTAAAGTTTCATTACGAGACCGCTATCTGAAAATTCAGAAAATGTTTGATAAAATTCCTTTGAAACTAATAAATGAGAAAGAAGATTTTATAGCATACAGAGGCTTAAAAGAAATTTAAAATGGTAAAGTTATCCATATTCTATAATTCGCTTAAGAATATATAAAATATATTAATTTGAATCTTGTTTATTATTTCGTTTGATTTCTAGCTTATTTTGCTTGTTTTTAACTTATTTTGATTGTTTTTAACTTAAATTTTCTTTTTTTAATTAACACAAATACTGAGCATGTGTTTTGGAAAAATTGAAAATTGACTTAATTTTTTATGATTTTGCTTGTTTTTAGCTTAAATTTCCTATTTTTTAATTAACACAAATCCTGCATGGACATTTTTGGAAAAACTTACAATTTTGATCGTTTTTAGATTACATTTACATGAATTTGGCATGTTTTTGAGAATCAAAAATTGGAGTCAAATGGGGTTTCTACAAACTTAAAAAAGTTGCTTGAAAATAATAAAAAGTAGCCTGAAAATGATAAAAAGTTGCTTGAATTTTGGTTACATTGTCCGGTTTTTCGATGAAACAGATCGGTGCGCCAGGATCGGCATTATACATCTACTTTCTTATAACTAACAATTTGAATAATTAAAAACATAAAAGTGGAAAATGCACTCGGGATTCGCGATGTTGCCGTGGCAACCTAAAATCAACTTTGGTATGTCTCTGACTCGAGCTGTAGCTCTGCGGGATTCTTCCCATATCATGCGTATTATTTTAATGTACATAAAAACTCTGACGAATTCATATAAGAATTTCACAAACAAATGAAAACAATACTTATCTGAAAATATTATGATTTAGGTTATCTGGCTACGTGTGTAGCCAAGTTGCTCTGTACACCGATTGGTTCTTATAAATTTCAATTCGAATATCGGAAAAGTCCAGCATTCGATACGGGCTGTACTGGCGTAATTTCTTAATATCTGCAAGTGTGTGAGTGCAAGGCAATTTAACAGCTAATAAAATTAAAAATATTATTTTGCACACTGCTCTGCAATTATTCCAAATCGCAACAACTGTTGTAGTGATTTATAATTGCGCTCACAGTGCACAAACCTAGCAACCCTGAATTAAACTAACTAAACACTTAAAATTAAAACTTACCAGCATAATACACTATAAGGCGAACGCCTTCACATACTTAAGGGAAGCTCGGATAATTTGGCAATATTTCTTTGTTTGGTAGTGTTTTCATCTAATTTTTGTTTTTTTTCTGGAAGGGTTAATTCAAGGAATATGAGAAACATAATATGTTTGGCATGTTTTCATAATAATATCATATTAGGAATAAATCTCTCTTAATAATTTATATGTTTGTAAACTAATGTCATAAGCACATAATGACATTAAAAAAGGGTAATTTGGCATTAGTATAAGGGCAATTTGGCAGTAGTGTGCCACAATTGGTACAAAAACAATAACCTTATATCCCATGACTTACAAAAGTCATAACGAAATACAGGTAATAAAAATGAACTCTGACTAACAGTTTCCTTACATTTTTAGTCTGAATCACCAATGCGACCGAGGCATTCAATATTATGATGATACTGATTAAAGCCTTGACGAACTTCATGATACCACATACGGCATTTAAACACACTGAATCCATGATGATCCACCATTTTTGTCATTAGCAAATAATCCCTGGCAGCTATTGCAAGTATCACTGTTCATCATTTTCTTTGTCTGAATTCCACTAGTAGATGCTTTTGGATTAATCACTTCTTTTAAACCTGCTCTTTTTTGGCTTCTAGTTACCTGAAGTGAAGGACTATCCACTGCCGATTCTAGAAACTCTTCAGGGGAAGCATTATCGCACTGCTAATCCAAAGGGCTATCTTGTGTATCGAAAATGTGCACTTTTTTTGCTGCACTCTTTCTTTGTTTAACCTGGTGGAATTGTTAGGGAAGTGGAATTTGTGCTCTTGTTTATTGCAAACTTGCCACGCTGTGAAGTTCTGAGGAACATAAAACATCTTCATGAAGTGCATTCCTGTCAAAAGGAAATATTCCAGTGTGTTTAAACCCACTGGTTATGTTCCTCATATTGGCTGCCTCGTGAAAAACTCCAGTAAAGATGAGAAAAATCTTTTCTTGTTGGCTTCCTCCCATGCTTGACCAGGAACTCCTTAACAGATTGTTTCTACTTAGCCTTGATCGGACTGAAGACGGACACCTCAAGTGGCTGTAGGATGAGTGTAGTGTGTGATAAAAAAGTCAGAAAGATCAAACTCTTCTCTTCTCTGAACTTCATAAGCTCTACAGACATGTGGCTGCAATGTGTATCAAGGATTATGATGACAGGTCTTGCTGCAGGAATATTTTCTTCAAAATGATTCATGAACTGAAGAAATATATCTGAATTTATCCAACCGTTTGGAGAAACTCACACCATTGAATTTTCAGGGGCATTGTGCTGCAAATCATCGGACAATCTCTGTCTCTTGAATATGGTTAAACATGGACCAGCTTGTCCTGCGGCATTCACAGTAAGAAGCACTGTGGTAGGCTCACCATGCTCTGCTGCCATCTGTTGGTAGACACGTTTCTGTCCTTTCGAGGAAACTCTTTTGCCTGGTTTGTTCACAAAAGTAAAACCACTTTCATCCAGGTTCCAATTATGGTTTGGTTTATTCTTCAGGTCATGTTTTTCCAACATGGCACCCAGAACATTGTAAAATTCATTAATGGCTTCTTTTGAAACTGAAGAAGTTCTGTTAACAGACAAGTTCTCTGGCAGCCTCATCACTATACCACACCATTCCTTAAATGAAATCTACCAATCCCAGCCAGCTACTTATGCTTCCACATTAAAAGGATTTTTTCTATCACTCTTTTTAATTATGTCAAACACCTGCTGCCTAACATCCGTAGTGCACAAACCAAATCCAATTTCTTGCATCTTTATTTTGTAGGCTACCAATGTTTGTTCCTCGGCAGCTGTAATCACAAGAGGCCTTCCTTTCTTCGCAATAACAATCATCTGGTCCAGATGATGAAATCAAATAATGCTTTAATGTGTTGAAAGGCACATTATACTCCTGCGAGGCTTTATTAACTGACCAACCATCTCGTAGAACTCATCCTACAGCAAAGCCCACGTCATTAGGCGTGTATTGTGAATATTTCCCGAGTTCCCTTGGCATGCCTGCAACACTCTCGGCACACCTCGAATAGTAACACAACTCCCCAATAGATGGGACACCTTATCTAATCGCAAATGTAACAGATCGTACGGCTCTCCAACTTCGCATCCACAGAAAACCCACCAAATTCTACAATAGGCTTTACTTTTAAATGCTAAGAAAACTAAGTCGTGAGCTAAGCTCTCAGACGTGTCAAACAAAGCATATTATAACGATCAAAAACTTACCGGAAATCCTATATTCTCAGCTTCAAAACACACTCTGATTAAACTCAGTGTCACTAAAAACACAAAGATATGACTTCTTTCACAACATGCTACACTACGTGAATGTAACTGAGAAAAAAATACGAAATGCTTGTGTGATTTCAAAAATGATACACAGATTATGGCAGCTGTAGCTTGCGAAACAGTCAGATATTCTCCGCCAGGTGCTGCACTCTTGGCAGTACCAGAAACTACGTCGGAAAAATCGGTGTAAGTTTGAAATAGAATAAATACAAAATAGTGCCAAATTACCTCTACTGCTGCCAAATAGCCGGGATAAGACATCAAAGTTGCGATAACAGTCAAATATTGTATGTATTTCTAAAACACTTAGACTTTGTAGCATGTGACCTGTGATAACCTTATTTCAGATAATGTGTTGTGGAGAGTTTTTCTATTGAACTCTGTACTGTGAACTTTGCAACGTTGGAACTCAGATAGGAGCTTATATAAATGATTGTCTGCACAGACTACTCGCCAGTGTTGCTTTAGAGGTGAAGGGTATCAGATTACAGTGAGTAATATAATAGGTGGTGCTAACTCTCTCAAATTACGTTGGGATTCTGAGTTGTTATCTCTTTACTGGCTTCAATACTTACCAGCTGGAGAGGGTCGCAGCGAGCTGAGCGAGATGCGACTGAGCGCCACTCTGCTTCAAACCAAGGCATAGTGGGTCCCAGCGTAGCCATGTGGCGCACGCAAATATGCTTATTGCTTACTATATTGACTCTTGAAGATACTTAATGCATACTTACTGTGACCTTTAAGAGTGAACTATTAACCCCTTCAGGAGATTTTAGGGACGATACACCCTTGCGGTGTATTGTGGGTGTAATTTAGAATGTTCTTGTTTTCAGACATTTCGAATTTATGTGCAGTTAGATCAAGATGTACGTCAACAGGTTTAGTAGAGGTGGAAATACTAACTATCCTAAGAAGGTGTTTCGCAATATTCATTCTATCGAAAAGGACGTTAACAAGGTGATACTGAATGGACTGTAGGAGCTGTGGACATAGAAGAAAGTTACATTTTATTGTTATTGTTATTCAGATTTGGACTACAATTTGTTGCTGCAAAAACTGGCTCTGGATTCTTAGAATTCTGTTTCTTTAGACGGGCTAATAATGCTAAGGACCCAAAACCGAAAGACATTGGTGAAATAGATTCACGAGATAAAATTTGTTGGAAAACTTTCCTAGATAATGAAGGTGTTGCAAGTAGTACTGCCATTATAAGTTCATTTGGAAATCCTGTTATGTATTCACTAAAGAAAATGAAATTTAATATTGGTGATCAAATTTATATGTATAGAGAGTTAACAGGTACTTGTGGTAATATGAGAATATTAGGTTCTGTAGAATTGGTTTATAATCCTTGATATGTATCCCATATGTTATTGTATATGTATGTGATCATATGAGCTTCAATGTACAATAAATGGTTATACCATACAAAGCCAGTTTCATTAAAGATGTGTTAGCCTCGTGCCACTGACAGCGGCCCTAGTGCTATGGGGAAAACAATTGCAAAAATTAAAAAAATGTGACACATTGTCCTTTTAGAACAACAAACATAACTCTGAGTTTCACTTATTAAAATAAAGCATTAATTGGGGTTTTATCATTTTACCATTTTAATAATTATTTTATTTCACTCCAAGATTTAGCATTACCTGTGTTGCCTAATTCTAATCTTTCTAATAAGTTTTGCATTATATTTTTAATTTGTTTTCAGCAATTAAGTCATCTAATATTTTTAATCATTTGTTTGTAAATTTCATGATAATTCATCATCATTACTTAAAGCTACTGGCTCTGGAATAATTGATTTCAAAGTATACATTTCTGTTAAATAATTTTTGGTTAAATTATTGATGTATTCAAAATGTTTATTCATGTCTTCAATTACTGATTCTACAATTTCAAGCAAATAAGTGTAGGGCAAAACAAATATTTCCTTGTTCTTTTTATTACGAAAATAGTCGAGTAATTCGTGAATTAACATTTCTGTTTTGTTTACATCGTAAACTTTCTTATAGAAACAAATGTAAGATTTATCTTGTTCATTGTGCGAAGAATTGAAATTTGCATTTCTGGTGATTGGATTATCGGTTTACCAACTTTAAAATTGTTAATTGAGGCATATCTCCTAGATGTTGCAATGTATATATAACCATTTTTTTGTTTTCTGTTTAACTTTGTCTAAAACATTTTTCATGTTCATGTTAAAATGCTCAATTCTTCTTGTAGTTTCAATTTTTCTTGTTCTTCCTTATTTAGTTTTTCTTGAAAATCTAAAGTGTGCTGTTAATTTTTAAGTTTTTGCTCTTTTAATTGTAAGTTAATTTTGTATTCCCCATATTTACGAATAGATGGCAAAACACCTTCATATAACCAGTTTCGATATTATTTAGCCATTTCCATTTTGGATGTTGCTAAGAACAGACCTGGTTCATTAACAAAACGTGTATTATTTTGAAAGTCGACTAGTGTATATGATTTACATACACCCAATTCTCCATATGATTTCAACAATTTTTCTTTAATTTTATCAGAAATAGCAATTCTTGGATGTTAACAATTTGATTAGCATAAAACCAAGGATTATTTTTATTATCAAACACAACAGATATTCTATTATCTTTAAAGATTAAATTGTTTAAATCAAATAATGTAGTAATTTAATGCCATTTTTTAGTTGTAGGTTCTCTAGTTGTTTTTCTAGTGATTCGACCATTTTGTATGCGGGAAAATATGTTGCTTTATATATATTCTTTTTTATGAAGAAAACGAAAAATTGAATAAAATATTTTTATAAAATATAGACCAAATTCATTGATAAATACAGAATTTTTTTATTATAATTCCTGGTCCTAAATTCCTAGGACCTGGAATATCATACAAGAAATTACTGAAACACCATAATGAATATAAAGTTATAAGTGTCCACGAATCATTTATTCATTGATAAATTCTTACTCAATTTAGCAAAGATTATTCAATGAATTAATTAATTGTTGTTGAGTATAGTTATTTCTATCAATGTTAAAATAGTTGCGAAAACACTCAATGTTGCCATTCATGGTTTCCTTTATTCTTTGATATAAATTTATAGAATTTGGAATATATTCAAATCTCAATAATTCTTCACAATTTGGATGTATATCTTCGATTCTAAGCAATTGTGTTTGAACATATTTTCTTTGAGTCCTAATAACATAATCAAATTCACGGCTATCGTCAAATAATTTTAGAAGAATAAAAGTTGGATTTAAATTCTGGTTTTGTGTTTGTGGTACAACATGAGGGTCGATATCTCTAATTACCTCATTTCTGCGATTTATTCCATCCATGGCTCTATCAACTGTTTGTGTTAAATTTTCAATATGACCATCTTTAATTTTATTTAAATCTTTTAAATGCTCTATTTAGCCTTTGTATAAATGCATTATATATTTTTTTAAATCTTATATTCACCATGTTTTCTAATTGAAGGAATAACTTCATGTGTAACCTATTTTTTTTTAACTTTTTAGCTATTAATAGCTATTTTAACTATTAAATTTTGAGCTCGTAGCTAGAACATAAAGACCATATTCTGTGATGAAAATTGTATTTTTTTCATTATATGTTAGGGGCAGCATTTTGCCTCCCCCCACTAATTCCTTATAATTTAGCTCTATCTTCCATATCAACATGTTTTTTGATAGCATCTTTAGTATCTTTATATTATAAAATTTCAGCAATGGCTTTGGCTTTAAACCATGGTTATTTTCATCAACAATCACAGAAACTCTTTTACCAGAGTAAATATGCTTGTTGTTTATGTCTAGAATTGATTCCATTTTTATATGCGAAACTATGCCCAAGTGAAATTGGCGAGTTGTAATAAGCCTTTTTATTAATATTCTTTTTTATTTATGAAGAAAATGATAAACTGAAGAAAATAATATTAAAGAATATAGACCAAATTCATTGAATTATATAGCTCTCAAGGAGAAAAATTTTCTAAGTCATTGACAATAAGTTTCATTTTATTTATAATTTCATTATAGTATTCTCACATTACACCAAACAATGAAATTGTATTTTTGCCAACTCTTGTCAATTTTTTTGTAAATTCATTATATTCCATGAAATTTTCATTACTAAATAAAATACAGTAAACCATTTGTATATCTAAAAGCGGAGTCTATTATATTTGGTAAATAAGGAAAGTTCTCACTAATTAGACAATGCTTTTTATCTGGAAACGATGTTCATCTATTTATGCATAATACAAATTTTCATAAAAGTCAAAATTTTCCCCGAATATGAATTAAAAACAGCATTTATTTTATATTCATCTCTTAATCCAAATTAAGCCAATTTTGCTGGATAACCACCTATAAGATTATAACTAGGATAATCAATAATATAAATTTTTCGTCAACAAACAGGACTAACTCGCCCGGTGGTCTTTGGGAAATAAAAAAATTATTGAAATTGGTCGGTAGAAACAAAAACCAATTTCTTATCGAAAATGGTCTATTGATTATTTTCTTGTTCCCCAAAATTTTTGTCCAAACATTTTTATTGTAAAATTATATACAATTAACCATCAATAATTAAAAATGTTTTTATATTTTCGTCTTTGCATGAATCAAATGGTTCATCATCGTTAAAATTATTTTGTAGTAGTGGCCCATAAATGTTTTGAATATTTTGAATGTTATCTGGTTGCAAATCAAACAAATCATTGTTGAGAATTGGGTACATGATTGCATTTTTATAATTTCTATGTTGGAGACCTAATGCATGGCCAATTTCGTGGATCAAAACCGCTAGTAAATTAATTTTATTTTCAGGAGTGTTTTTACCATCATTATGACAATATTCCTGCATATTGATGCGAATTTCAACGAAGTTATTTATTTATTTGGAAAATATGCATGAGCTAGTGCACTACCAAATGGATATAATGTATAAGTCCAAACTCCGTGCAACCTATGATGATTATGTAGGCCTTCTTTATATGATATAAGTATATCTAGAGAATTCGTTTCGTAAACTAATTTCAAGTTAGTGTGTTTTTGCCAAATGCTAAAAGCCTCTTTCGATAAATTTGTAATTGATTAATGTGCATATGCAAAATTCATTTTAATGAATTTTTAGTCCATTTTGCTGTTGATGAAAGATTCACAATTATCTTATCCTTAACACCATATCTCGGCTTGTTGATTAAATTAAGTTTATCTTCATTGAGTTTGCCATCAAATGTAGTTAGGTTATGGTATTCTTGAAATATTCTTAAAGAAGAATTTATTTTAAAAGTTGACAACTCATTTTGTCTGATCCTCTTTTTTGGATAGTGCAAAAATTGTATTTGTAACAGCGAGAATAATTATGTCGTCATTTATATACAATTTTTTTTAACTCTCTCTTAATATTGCTACAATTTACAGGTAGGGTACTTGTCCCGCCAGAAATTCCATAATGAATAAAACACAAAACATCCTTGGTTATCAGCTTATCTTGATAAAATTTCAGCACCGAATTTTTCTTCTTCTTATAAATTTTTTCTTTCTAAATAACACGAAAAATGGATTCTCTGCTTTGCAAGTTAAACAATTCACTTGAATTCCCAAACTGCAAGATGTAGAAAATAAATAGTTTAGGGCAACAGATTTCGAAATTTACGAATCTAATTTTGGTAAAAAAAAAAAAAAAATTGTATTCTAGATGGCAATTAAAAAATTCATTACCAGAGCACTATGTCAAGATGCTCGATAAAAATTCTTTGAAACTAATAAATGAAAAATAAGTTTTTATAAAGTATAAAGGTTTAAAAGAAATGAAAAATGGAAAATTTGTACATGATATAGAATTCTCTTAAGTGCATTTTTTAAAGCATTAGTTAGAATTTTTTAATTCTTTTTAACAAATTTGTTTCTTTATAAATAGGCATGTTTTCGTCTATTTTTCCTTGCAGTTTGTCCAATATTTTAAAAGGTGGTGATGGCGCAAGTCCACCGTCTTATAAATTAGATAAAGCATCTGAAGATCTTAAAAATTTAGTTCACAAATTTCATTCAAATTTACAGAGTTTAAAGTTATCACTCTCAGATAACATCGACGACAAATATGAAGTTCGAGAAATGGGTGAATATCTAGAGCAAATAGAAGAAGATTTATTTTTTAAATTAGTAGAGCTTCGATTATAACAGTTTTGTTTGTGAAAATTTTATTTGTTATATGAACCCGCCTGGAAGGCAGGGTTATTTGGGAACAAATAATTTTCCCTATTTGTTAATGAATATGGGTTGTACAAAATTGTTGACTGTTTTTATTTTTCTTTATCTTAATAAAATTTGTTTCTTTAAAAATAAAAATGGAAAATATTAATATAAGCAAGCAATGTAAAAAAATGTGGTGAAGTTTTAAACATTGAATGTTTTCCATCACATAAACACACAAAAGATAAGCACATTAACACCTGTAAAAAATATTACAATGAATATTCTAGAAGTCGCTATGAGTTAAAAAGAAAGAGGTAGTACTTTGCGAATGTGGAAGATCTGTTTGCAAAGTAAATTTCGAAAAGCACAAAAATACTAAATTGCACAATACTTATGAAATTTTACGATGTGATTCTTCAAGCAAAACCTGCATAGTATGCAGGGGAAATAAATCTATCGACGATTTCGCATCTCATAAAAACACAATAGATAGGCATTTTAACACTTGCAAAAACCGTTATACCGAATATGCTAAACGACATTACGAGTCAAAAAAGAGAAAGTACAATGCGAGTGCAGAAAATTTGTATCTAACCATTCTCTAAAAAACCATAAAAATAGTAACATGCACATTGCAGCAATAGATATTATAAGCGAAAATCAACATTCGCCGGCTTCATAGATTTTTATTATAATATAATTTATTATATATAAATATGGAGATGAGCAACCTGCTGGGTGAGTTGAGAGAAAAGAGATTGCGCGAGTTGAGACTCATAGGTAGAGAATTAGAAATAAAAAAATTATATAAATCTCATAAATATGATCTTATTGCAAATATTATTCAAAAAAGAGAATATAATTCTAAAAATCATATCGAGAAATCTAAATGATTTAACAGTTCTGAAGTTAAGATCTAAAGCTAAAAGTTTAAAAAATGTATATATATAAGAAAAGCTGATATAATTATAGCTCTTGTGCCAATAATTAAAAATGAACAAAGAAAAAGAAACTTTGCAAATTTACCTTTTCCAAATGACTAAATAATATATAGAAAAGCTGAAAGAAATTTTCCCCTTTTCCAATAGTGTGTATGTGAACAACAGAAATAGAAAAACTAATAACACATACGAAGTTGAGAAAGCTTTCAAGTGCAGGTTATCAACATATACTATCGAAAACAATTTTAATATAGTGTTGCCGAGAAATTTTTTAGCATTTGTAAAGCAACAATTATTTAAAATATTACACGAAAACTTATAAATCTTAGAGCTGTAAAATCCATCATTAAATTTGCTGCTCATTTTCGAAGCCGAAAAACTGGCGATATTCAAATTGTTGACGACATTCAATCACACACATTTACAATATTGAACGAAGGAGACATTACAAAAATTTACTAACAAAAAACAAATGAAATAGTTGCACGAATATAAAACATTGAAAGAAGTACCTCAGATTAGGCTTTATATAGCATAACTGGGTTGCAACTAGCCATAAATAAGCATAATCAATTAAATTTATCGTCATATATTGAACTAGCAGATGTGATTAAGAATAAAAAAGCATGCATTAATGTGAAAAACAATGATGAAAAATGTTCTCTTTAGGCAATAAAATCTGCATCGTTTCCTGCTGAAAAAGACCCAGAAAAAATATCTAAACATAAAAATGTGGGTCTCAATATCGCGAAAGCATTAGATAAATATGAATATCCTATAAAAATTTACGATATTCCGAAAATAGAAAACCAAATTGATGTTTCTATTAATGTTTACTCTATTGATGATAAATTCAATGTTTATCCACTAAAGCTTACAAAAAAATAAAAAAGACCAACACATAAATTCCCTTTATTTTAAAAATTGTGAAAACCACATTATTGTTGGATAAAAGATTTATCCACGTTGCTATCACCACAAAAAGATAAACACAAAAGTAAAATTTATAATTTCGATATGTGTCTTCAATTGTTTTATTCTCAAGAGGAATTAAATTAACATACAGAAGATTGTTCAAAAAATGAACCCGTGAAGATAATCTTGCCTTCAAAAGGCGAACAACTAAAATAAAAAAATATAAAACACATCATGAAAGTTTCTTTCGCAATATATGCTGATTTTGAGTCAATTTTGAAGAAAATATCAACCACAAAACCAAATCCAAGAGAAATAGAAAAATTGAACATAATCAAAAAATATTAATTTTTAACAGAAGATGATATTGATAACGATATTTACAAAGAAATACTCAAAGAAAAATATAAACTTACAAATGAGCAAATAAATATATTGATTTAAATTTGAATGACGAATCATACACAATGACATATAAATTACATGAAGCATCTGGTTTTTGCTATTATATTGTATCTGCTTATGGCAAGTATAAACCACCAGTTGTATATCAAAGTCCAAATGCACATAAAATTTTATACAATCAATAAAAAAGGAAGTAGAAGAAATTGGTGAAATACATTGACAAATTGAACCAATTTGCCCACTAACAAAAGAAGAAAAAATATTATATGGGAAAATAAAAGAAATGCACTACATGTGAGTGTGAATATTCTAAGGACAATAAAAAAAGTGCATTCTCATGATCATATAAGTGGAAAATTTATTAAGCCAACATGGTACAATTGAAATTTACAACTAAAATGACCTAATTTTGTACCAATTTTTGTTTCATAACTTAGTTGGTTATGATGCTCACTTATTCATTAAAGACTTCGGCTATGATGAAATAAAAATTGATTCACTTGCGAATAACGAAGAAAAGTTTATAACTTTGGGGGGGGGGGGCAGAAAATTTGAAGATGCGATTCATAGACACATTCAAATTTATAGCTAGTAGTATAGATAAATTATCATCTAGTTTAACTAAAGAACAAATGAAACATACACAAAAACATTTTCCAGAAGATAAAATAGATTTAGTTATTAAAAAAAGGTGTTTACCCTTGTGATTATATGGATAATTTTAAAAGATTTAACGAAACTCAACTTCCTCCAAAGAGCGAATTTTACAATAAATTAAACTAAAATAGTATAACTGATGATGAATATAACCATGCAAAAAATATATGGAACCAATTGAATATAAAAAATCTGGGTGAATACAATGATTTATGTCTAAAAAGTGATGTACTATTGTTAGCAGAAATATTCGAAAATTTTAGAAACAAATGTATAAATTCTTATCATCTAGACCCTGCGTGGTATTTTACAGCACCAGATTTATCGTGGGATGTAATGTTAAAAATGACTAAACAATCGTTAGATTTATTACATGATTATGATATGAATTTAATGATTAAAAAGGAGTTCGAGGTGGTATTTCACAATGTTGTAAGCGATCTGTTAAAGAAAATAAAACATATTTGGAATATTTTAACTCAAATCAAAAATCAAATGATTTAGCTTTTCTTGATGCGAATAATTTATATAGTTGAGCAATGTCTCAGCATTTACCATATGGAGGTTTCGAGTGGGTGTATTATGCATTAAATTATATAGAATATTGGAGTGAAAAAGTATTAAATTTGAAAAACGATTCTGAGTTTGGTTGTATATTAGAAGTTTATTTGGAATATCCACAAGAACTACATAATTTACACAAAGATCTTCCATTTTGTCCAGAAAATAAGTTAGATCCAGGTACCAATGAATCTAAACTATTAACAACTTTACATATATACTGCAATATCGTAGTTTGAAACAGTGCCTAAATAATGGCCTGAAGCTTACAAAAATACACAGAATATTGACATTAATGAACCTGATTGGTTGAAAAAGTACATGGATTTCAACAAAATGATGATGACTAATGCAAAAAATTAGTTTTAAAAAGGACTTTTACTAACTGATGAATAATTCTGTGTTTGGTAAAACAATGGAGAATATAAGAAACAGAGTAGATATACAACTTGTTTCAAGTGAAAAAATTTGCAAGAAATTAGTTGCAAAACCAAATTTTAAGAAAAGTACTATATTTAATGAGAATCTTGCAGCTATTCACATGAATAAAACTAATGTAAAATTTAATAAGCCAATATATGTGGGCATGGTCATTTTGGATATTTCGAAAGAATTAATGTATGATTTCCACTATAAAACTATGAAGCCAAACAAAATATGGTGATAAAATTGAATTGTGTTTTCAAGATACCAACTCTTATTTTTATAACATTAAAACAGAATATTTTTATGAAAACATTAAGTCGATGTTAGTTAAATATGGCACGAGTGATTATCCAAAAGACAATATTTATAACATGCCACAAATAAATATAAAATTTTAGGGAAAACGAAAGATGATTGTAATGGCAATGTAACTAAAGAATTTGTTGGTTTACGAGCAAAGATGTATGCATGTAGAGTTATGGATGAACAAAACAAGAGAGCAGAAGGTGAGAAAAATGTGTTGTCAATAATATAATTAATTTTGATGACTATAAGAAATGTGTGTTTGATGAGAAAATTCAATATCGAACAATGAATTTGATAAGGAGTGAGAAAAACAAAATATATATATTAGAAGTTAATAAAATAGCTCTTGAGTCCTTTTGATAACAATTGAATTATACTAGAAAATAAAATAGATACAATGCCATATGGCTATCAAAATTTATAATTAATTTTTTATTCTCTGCTAACACCAAAATGGTGCTAGCTATGTGTTAGACCCTGTACTTTGCTGGGTCTACTAATTGCATCTAATTTTATTAATGAGAGGTGCGATGAGTAAGAAAAAATATTAAAAGCCATATGGCGAATTCGGTGTTGGGAAAACCCCGACACTTGGTGCTATACAAAAATTATTCATCACACCTATTTCTGAAAGAAAATTTTTATGTATTAAACTTCGTTAGTTTCCAAAACAATGTGAATGTCAGAATCATCAAAATAAATAAATTTTCTATTTTTGTCTATAATTTCTAGAACAATATTGTTAAATTGATAATTATTAATTTGGTAAAAAATTGGATGTGGGGCTCATAAATAACATAGTCTCAAAAACCAAACATAGTTTTTGGTGGAAAACTAGCAATTATATTAGTCTCTATGTGGTTAGATTCGTCCTATTTTTTAACATGCCATATGCCAAGTTGCAATTAACATTAATTGTTTTATATGGTTTAAAATTAGGCAATTTAGTGCCAACAAAAATTTCATCTTTTTCAATAGTTGCTTTTCTTTCAAAACCGAGAATATCAGACAAAGTACCATCAAGTTTAATATCAAAATTGGTTTTGATTATTATTCTATTATTCACATAGTCTGTTGTTATTTCAATTTTATTAGTTGAAAATGGTTCAATTAAATTTATAGCTTCTTTGAAAAATCAACATCATATTGGCTTCTGGGGATTGTGATAACAGTATTTTTTTTCAACAACAGAACTCATTTTTTCGATTTTAGTTATAGTATTGTTCTCCACATTTGGAGTTAGGAATTTTGCATGAAAACTATATAATACTATCGATTTATATTTTTGAATTATATCATAGTGAAGTTTCTTCTTAAGAATAGAACTATTATTTGTCAACTCGAAAACTTTATTATTGTCCATTTATTACAAAAATTATTTTAATTAAATGAAAAAGTTGACTAGGGTGTTGGTGTTTTAATTTCTGAGGTAACTTCCAAGAATAAAAAGAAATGGTGAGTTATTGCCCGATAATATTACAGGGTTGATTGGAGGGCCAAGCAACCTCAAGAAGACAAATTTAATCATTAATTTTATTTATAATACAGGATGGATAAATTTTAATAAACTTTATGTTTGCTCTAAAAGTTTGAATCAACCAAAATATATTCAATTACAAGATGATTTTGAAGTGATAGCCAAAAAATTAATGAAAAAATTGCTTATTTTTAAAGTAGCAATCGTGAAATGGTTTCACTAGCTCAATGTGAAAATAATGCTCTCGTAATTTTAGATGATGTAATATTGGATAAGCAAGATGTACTCCGTAAATATTTTACTAGTGATCGGTATAAAAATGTAGATGTATTTTACCTTGCACAGACATATTCCAGAGTCCCCAAGCAATTAGTATGAGATAACACGAATTATCTGTGTATTTTTAGACAAGAGGGCACTAAGTTAAAGCATATTTATGGTGATTTTGTTGGTGGAGACATGAGGTTTGAGAAATTTAAAGAGATATGTGCCAAGTGCTGGGACGAAAATTATGGTTTTTTAGCATTAGATTTGAGTAGAAAAATGAATAATGGAAAGTAAAGAAATTAAATAAAAAAATTTATATTTTAACTCTCTTGTGAATTAAATATTTGTGTAGTTGTGCAGCTGCGACTACCAATAAATTTTACAAATTAGCTTATCTTCTTCATTTACTGAACTGCAGCACATTCTCGTAGTAACAGAAAAATGCTTATCTACACTCATGTCCACAACTAAACTTCAGCACACTCTTGTAGTGAGAAAAAAAAAGCACATCTACACTCTCATTCGCAACTAAACTGCAACAGAAAATATGTTATCATGCTGTTCTGATATCTCGGCCACGCAGCACTCAATGAGTGCAGATGCGGAAAATTTTCTCCTCACAGAGAACACACTACGAATCACTGCTGCAAGAGTAAATCAAAATATTTCCTCACCGAGCATCGAACACTCCCATTATTAACATTGTAGCCCATCACATGCAGCATTTGTATCGGCGCCTCACTCGCGCAGCCACTTTGGCTCAGTGGTTGGGTGCTTGGTTTGTAACTCGAGATTCAGGGTTCGATCCCTGGTTGAAAGGATAATTTAATTGCGTGAAAAGGTAGCCACGCTATTACATTATCACCAAACCATCCCAAATTTGGGCCAAAAACCATCTCATTGCTCTTGCCCATATATTCTACGTATAAGAGTTTTTACAAAAAATAATGTATGTAATCCTCACATGGTGCAAGGCTCCTGCAGCATATGAGAGATTACAAGAAAAAAAATAAAAAATTCATCACCTCTCCACTAACAAAATAAATTTAAAAAAAGGCCGGCCGGTGGACGAGGTGATGGGTTTCTCCAATTGGAGTTTCCTAGGCACTAATATCAAAGTCGGAAAAATTAACAGGTCACTGGCGTCAGTATTAATTTGCTCACAAACCTGGGAGGTCCCTGGCACAGCAGTAGCTTGCTCTTAAACTTTTTGTGTTTTTCAAATATGTACACATATTTTATAAATCAGCAGAAGACTATAGCAGAACTTTGCGCAACTCAATAATTTATCTTAAGTTCAACCAATTTCATGATAAATTCAAACAAATTTCTAATCCCTGCATCAAATCTTACTCAGATATTGGCGCAACCAAATAATTTAACTGAAATTCATGCAAATTTCTCACTTTCAAGCATCATTTTGCTCATATCTTTTGAAAACATGATTCATCTCTTCAATCTTACCCCCAAAAACAAGATAGTGTGAAAATTATGAAAATTCTTGCAATTTCATTAAAAATATGATGATTTAGCTCGAAAATTTGTCTTCAAGGAATCACACACAGAGACTGGACACAAGTTGAAAACTGATTTTGATTTGATTTGTGCTTTGAAAAATTTGACGAGGAATTAGAAATTGGTTTGAATTTAGCTTGAAATTGGTTGAATTTTAGTTAAATTTTTCAGTTGCACCAATATCTGCGAAAGATTTGACACGGTGATTGGAAATTTGCTTGAATTTAGCGTGAAATTGGTTGAATTTTTAGTTAAATTATTGAGTTGCGCCAAGATCTGCTATAGTCTTCTACTCACTGTGAAATGATTGTATATTTCCATTGCGAGTTCCAACATATAGTTCTTACCACTACCGGCAGGGCTGGTGAAGAATACCTTAATTGGTTCCAGGTCGAGTGTTTGTTATTGATGTATTGCCTCGAGAAGTAACTCCAATTGTCTGAGGTTAGTGCTATGCATCATACTACAGAATTCAGCTTTGGCGATTGCATTCAATCGCTGGTGAACTGCATACATGGCTATCACCATAGCCGCAGCATCGAAGTCATCTGCATTGTCAATGCCGCCTTGCTGTACTATAATCTTCACAAACTCCTCGCGCTGATTGTGAGCACCCAATGGATCTTCATCGTTAAACTGTTCGCACAGCTGCCGCAGCTCCTCGACCACACGTTCGGTATCAATTTCCGACTTGTACTGTTTGCGCTTCTCCATGATCTCACCCTCTCTGGTATCGCAAGTATCCATAAATGTGTTACTGTCAATTATGTCAACTGCCTCACAGCGAAATGGTACACACAGAGTAACTATATTTTGTGGTGGTTCACAATATCATCAGTCTCGTACGATCTGTAGCATATAACCTTGCAACAGTCTCTCTTATGATACATGACTAACTGCATTGCTGTCCTTTGTGTCTATCCATCACGGCCTTATGCTTGCATGCCTTCTGTCTCTCATGTGGCCAAACAGTAGGGATATAAACAATATCACCGCTGCCTATACTCATTTTTGACGAAGCAAGTATCAGGCAGCCTCCTGCGATGTATCTCAAATGTATTGCATAACTTCAAACTGAGTTTATTTAACAACTGTAGATATTCTTTCTCCAGATGTTCATCATGTAACTTCATTAGCTCATGGTGTAAATGGCTAATGCCTCGATTTGACTAATTAATGTACTTAAATACATAAGCTGCACAGCTGTACTCTTCAAGTATGAACTGCAAGTGGCTATTAGAGCCCAGTGTCTGTGTGGCCCATGGATTGAACGTGTTGGTATAAATCTCTGTGAAGTTGCATTTAAACATCAGGATTGGCCGATATAATTGAGATTACATTATATTAAATTACTGTGACTTCGTCAGTTTGTTGTCGATGAAGAACTCACTAAGGCTATCGTAATGTTTTTCTTCGAGTAGCTTGGCAGTTTAGCTGCCTTTATTTGGTAACCGCTGCACCAGCTGTCCTCTTTCGGCATCGGCAGTAGCACTTGTGTCTCACTCATCGGACAGTATGGTATATTGAAGCTGCATGCTGTTTCACCTCGTTTGGTGCAAGTACATGAATCTCTGTGGACCTGATAGTTGTATTGATCACCGGGCATGTCATCGAGACTCACAGAACATAGATCGGTGACCAGCTGAATGGTATTAGGCATACTCTCGGACACGAGCTCGCGAGGCTCACAACAGAGCCACAGAAGAATGTGCACATGCGGATTGCCACGGTGTTGAAATTCAATCCACTGAAAGAAGTCCACAACATGATACTTGCCAAAGGGATACATCTTGCCCTTGGCTCGCAGCAATGCCATCACACATTCTAGCATTTTATTGAAATAGATGCAACACATAACGGTATCCTCATTGACCAAGTGACTGTGCATCGATCGAGTCAAATCTACCAGTGGATTGATTATGCTTACATCGGTAAACGCATCACTCAACTTGTGCAGCATTTTGAGGAGCTTCGGCCAATGTATTTCGTTGGCCCTCAGCATAAGAAACATCGACGGCTTGCCCAGCTGGCTTATCATCGCGAAAAGATTCTTCTTGCGATCCATTCAATACTGAACAGAATTTGGCAAAGATTTGAGAAATGCAAGGTTCTTATCTACACACTTATCGAGGAACGTACGATCTTCCAGCATTTTGCGAATGATGTTATCAGTCTGTCGCACGCATTGGAACATACTGTGTATTCCTTCGACGACACGCAGCCACATAATTTTCATGGCCATGCACAGAATGTGCTCGTGTGTGACACCGCGGCGATTGTTTCTGTATATCTCACTCTAAGCGATTATGATCGGGGTGATGCTCACATCCAAGTTGAACTGCGTGCAGACACCATAGTAAATTGCAGGGAGCGATAGCTCTTCGTCGTAAACACCATAAATTATGTTCAGCGGTGTTGACTGTTGGCCCGGAGCAATGCCGAGACAATTTTCCCTATTCCATAGCATGGTGCGCTGCCTTGCAAGTAGAACCCCTGACTCTGGTGCACCGCTGTCGCACTGTAGATAATCGTTCGGATCGTCAACTGCGACGGTGGCTGCTGCACAACTGGTTACCATGTTAGCAGCGCACGAATCCCAGTTTACACTATGATCTTGTAATGCTTGTACAATGACTGATCAAGCAATAATTGTAACCAAGCTTTGACCACTGACTTTTTGACTATGCCGCTCATATACGTAGATTTATATATCATGTTCTTCTTGATGTTGACATTGAACGCCTGATCATCGTCCAATTGACATGGCAACTGTTTGCACCATTGTGTTCACATCGACGGATACATTAATGACTTGTCCGATGATGCTATAGTTGCCGTCGTAATGCAGCCAATGATCTGCATGAAGGGCAGATGCGGTGATACTAGATGTGCACTGACCGGGTCTAACGTGGGCAGTCCATGCTGCTTATGTGGATACACAAATCCGTTCGAACACGACAATGTTGGCACTTTGTCCGAGTCTAGTGATTCCCTACACCTATCGCACAGTTTATAGTCAGCCAGTGCTTCCTCTGGAAAAGTATTACTAAGAAGCGTTAAGTGTTTTTCTGTTGGTGGCTTCAACGAGTGTAGAAACCATAGATGGTCACACACAATGCACCTATGTCCAAACGGATTGTTGACAAACATAGTTGTGAAACGTGCACTAGCTGCTGCCCAATGTGTCTTCATAATCGGCGATCGCACACAGTCGATGTCTATAGTCTCCGGCATTGATGCAGGAGCGATTACGTCATCCACTTGCATGGGCTCAACTGTTCCCGCGAAAGATGTATTCGCGCCTTTGTTGACGTGCTCGGGCTTTTTACGTTCCCAGCACCACTTCACTCGATCGTATGGGGTTTCATGGGTATCACTGGATTGCTTTTGAGATGCTCTTTCCAACCGTATACGATTTCTGTATTTCGACTTGGCTTTTTGGCAAGTATAGGCCGACATTGTGTTAAGTTTTCTTACTTTTTTACATTAAACTCATACAATTTCACCATAACCATGCCACACAAATGTTTTATATAAACAATCGGTTGACCTTGATGAGAGCTGTCGATTGAAACTTAAAAGAGCGTCATATCTTCTGCTAATCACATGTTATACTGCGTGAAATTTATGAGACGCGGCGAAACGAACTCAAAATGACCTCCCCCCCCCCCCCCGGCCAAGCGTCTCCCGCGATGCTTCGCAGTCCTCACTCAGCGTAACAGATGATGTCATTCGGCGCAAAATAAATACGAGAAAACAAATTTATGCCTGCTTTTAAGATAGGACAGATATAACATCTGATTGGCAGTTAACTCTCATCGTCAGGCCAAAGTCCGCAATTTTTACAAATTTACTTCACTTCTGATGCAGATCAACTTTCCTTGTGGTCCAACATTTCCCCATATTTAAACATTGAGTTAATCAATGAATTACATACAATATTAAATAACCACATATACATTCGTATTTTTAAATATTATCTAGAGAATAATTTTCTTTCGGATAAATTAAAATTAATAGTTCACGCCGATCGTACACCACAAAATCAACATCGAGGGTGATACAATTCACCTACATTAAACGAAGTTGCGGTTTTATTAGTCGATGAATATAAAAGGCCCAGGGATATAGTGCTGCATTGCAAAGATGGTCAACTTTATATTTGTAAAAGAAGATGATGGCTATTACAAATCCATTGATACCATTACCGACATTGAGGACAGTATGCACTACCCTCAAGGATTTTTTAATTCATTAAATACTTATGGCCTGCCGCCACACGACCTCAAACTAAAGATTGGCATCCCAATAATGCTACTACACAACTTAAACCCACCTAATATGTGTACTGGCACAAGACTATTAATAAAATATTGGCAGTAACATCATCGATAAAATAATACTAACTAAGCCTGCCGC
This sequence comes from Dryococelus australis, assembly GCA_029891345.1. NCBI lineage: Eukaryota > Metazoa > Arthropoda > Insecta > Phasmatodea > Phasmatidae > Dryococelus > Dryococelus australis. Next base: position 99,253,805 of record CM057000.1, read on the forward strand.
CGGACAACTAGCGCATATCCCACCATTTATCTGCTCAAGTTATATTAATATTTGTTCCAGCATTTAATACAGCAATTAATTCGCCGTCAGATGGACGGCTACAATCTTCAAGCAGTTCTAGCTGAAGCGGTGTCTAGGATAGCTCCCTAGCTAATCAGGTAGACTCACCAGTGTATTAACCACTCATTCACAGAGGGGACCAAACCCACTCTGCTGGGAAGGCCTAATGAACATAAGCGCCTCTCGTCTCTCTCGACGTAGGCGTCTTGGCTACCGAACATCGTCATAGGCTGGCGGCGATGTAGGATAGCAATGGAGGCGTCTCTGCAGCGGTGGCGTCTCAGCAATGGCGAGGGCGGGCCTTGCTCGTTCCTTCTTATACAGGTAGGAAACACTCCGCTTTGCCCCCCTTTTCGCCTGCCTTGGACGGCCCGCTCAGACGCTCGGAATTATTTCAATTTGGCACTTATCGCTTGGCCATAACACTTTGCTCTCACAATAAACAAGTCCCAGGGACAAACTTTCAAATGTTTGGGAATAGATTTGAGCAAGTGATGTTTTTCTCATGGCCAATTAAAATGTCGGGTTATCTAGAGTCGGAACTCCAAAAAACCAATATATTTTGCTACCAGAAAAGAATAAAACCATAAACATAGTATACAGAGTAGTTCTAACAAGTTAGTGTAAATTTGATAAAACCTATTAAAAATATACTTTGGAATAAGAGGTTCATATTTTCTATTCACGAAAAAACTAAGTAAATTTGAGTATTATACTCCCGTGTATTGTTAATGTAAATTTAATAAAACCTATGAAAAAAATAACGAACTAAGTCGCAGGCAGTAGCTATTTAAAATAACAATTTTCTTTCGAATCCCTTCAAGACATGATAATTTTTTCTTCTTCTTAAATGTTACCAACTGGCATGGGAAAGTTAGAAATTTACATAATTAAAATGTCAAACTGATTTAGCGTTAAAAATGCATTCTAGATACATTTTATTGTATTTAAAAAAATATATTTTTTCTAATTTTTTAAAATAATAAAAAATTATTTGTTAAAAAATTAAATTATTATAATTATTTATAAATGTATCGATTCCTAGATACTTTATTGGTCTGACAAGCTCGTATAGCTCTGCGAGTGATCACTTAAGTTCGCGCACACTTGTCTCAGAGGTCAACACTCGACCCTTCGTCCCCGAGTGGTGCCTACCGACGTCACTGCACACTTCACATTTCATAACGGGCACGTCTGACTGCGGAGTCTGTCGGCGCGTGCACGGTTACAAGGCTCGTCGACTTAATTTTCGTACAGCAGTAAAAACAAACTGAATAAAGTAAATATTAAAAAATTATTAATTTTTTTTTAAAATAAAGTATTAAAATTCGAATATTTTTTTTTACGAAAGTTCTGCCTGGAATGTACTTTATAATAATTTTTTTATATACCTTCTTGTGTATGGAAAATTGCATCATTAAATTTGTAAATAAATATACACATTGGCGATTCGCGCACTCTAGCAAGCAATGAAGGGACTGTGTAGACGGTGGTATCGAACAAATGTGGGAGAAAGAGAGAAAGATATGGAGAGAGAAAGTCAAGAAGGAAAGAAAGAGAGAGAATGAAAGACCAGAAAATGGGAGAACTCCAAGAAAACCCATGGAATGATAGAGACAAGAGAGAAAGAGATGGAATGAGATAGACAAAAGAAAAAGAAAGAGAGACAACATGGAATGATATAGCTTGTGAAAACGAGACAGAATGGTGGTATGGCACCACGATCGTATGCGTCTTGAAAAGATGAGTCCGGTGATATACAACACTGAATGCTTAAGGCTTAAAAATTTTAATTATAAAAATATATTCAATTTTTAAAATTTAAAATACAATATTTCACTTTAAAAAATTATTTTATTTTATCGATTTCTTAGATACCGCATTGTTTGGTCTAGAATAAATATCGAGCCTCATAAATCATCTGAGTTTGCTCGTTTTTGCAAAAATGTGGCTTGCTAGAGGTTCGGTCCTTTTTGATGAAAAACAGAAAATTCATAAGGAAAAGCGGAAAATTTTTAGGGAAGAAGCGAAAATTTTAAGGCATTTTTGGGCTAAAACGTGCGTTTCTGAGAGAAAAACAAGTGATTTTGAGGGGGAAATGGGAAAAGATGTAGGTCAAGGTCACGCAAGGTCGATCCACGATCCTCTGCCAAAAGTCATCTGCGCTCGTTTAGGCATACGCCTACTACCCACGTGACCGCCGGACGGACAAGCGACTGACACAGATGCGACGGATGGTTGTGAGTCCACCAGAACACAATTCTAAGATTATAAAATATAATATGGCACTGGTCGTGACCACATAATTATAGATATTATTATATCATAATCGAACTCTCCTTGAAAATACGAATCTGTAGACATGTCGCTCGATACACTTATTTTAAAAATAAAATAGCAGTTAACTAATTTAAATACATAACTTTTATTTAAAAAATAACGCTTTGCATAGTTGATGTTTGTGACGTCACTATCGAATACTCTTCCAGAATACGAATCTCAACATACTTTTTTGTCTGTAAGTTTTAAAGTTGAATAAAAAGTTTGAATACATAACTTTTATCTATAATTATGTTTCTCCATTATCGAAGGTTGTGATATCATATAATAAGCCAAGATGGCAGACAGTTATGACACCATGTGCCTCAATTTTATTGGTTTTCAGGGGTTGGGGCAGCTTTGAGGCATCAAATGATTTTGAAGGATTTTTGATATAAATTTAGCACCTCAATATCATAGGGAAGGTTTTTGCGAGGTGAAAATATGGTGAACGCATAGCTACAGTGGAAGGAAAACGAAAAATTAATTTACAAGACTCTTCTATGACTAGAGGAAAATCCCAGACGTTTCTAGAGAAAAATGGGAAATTCGAGAGTAAAAAGTACATTTTAAGGGAAAAATATTTTAAAAATTGAGGGTAAAATGGAAAATTTTAAAGGAACGAGAGAGAAAATAATTTGGCAAATGGCACATATATATATATATATATATAGGTAGACTTTGGTTTTAAGGTGGCCGCCTGATTAAAGGAATTTTGCGCGTCTGAGGCCTAAAAGCGTGGGAGCGCTAGGGGCGACCAAGACAAGCGTATCAACTCTCTCATCACCTCTATGCGCAAAGCACTGAACTGGGCGCGTACCGTTTCGTAAATAATATTCGTAAGCAGACCTCGCTCAGACAAGTTGGGAGGTTTTTTAATAAAACGTTTTCTGCTGGAGCTCTGCACACCGTTCGGCGGCCTACCCAGGCGGCCATATTTTTAACACTTTTAGTGCGACTCTTGTAAACCTGACATTGACAAAATAAATAGCTGTGTTTGACTGCTAACTGAGCATTTGAACTTAACTTTGAAAAAATATTTGGGTCCAAAATGCTTTAACCGTTTATATTAACTACCTTATCTCGGCAATATTTGCGGCGAGCTAGAAAAACTGTTTTGATGTTTAACGGCTTACTTAAAAGAGCGATATTTTTAAATAGTGGGAAGTGAAGTCAGCGTATAGGCTATTCACGATAAAGTGATGCCTTGTGAAGCTCTCTTGGAATAATAGTCAGTAAATATATTTTATTTTAGCCTTAGACATTAACTTCCGAGTACCGTGGAACATACGCACTGTGTTTATTACTTACATTGCAATAATTATTCTAAAAAATGGTTAAAAGATGAAAAATAGCTGAAAGGAAAACGTAACTAGGGCCTCAAAAGTGCTCACTTTACCGCGAATAGCATTTATTTTCATTGTGTACTCAATAGCGTATGAAGCTGCGTGAAAGCGCCGTAACGGTTATAATATTTTCACTGTGTCGTTTACCGACGCCATGACTTATCAGTCACTGTCCCCAGTTTGGTGTTAATGTTGACATGTGCGAAAGGACACTATATGACCCGAAAGAACAACCTAAATAGAGCTCTCAAAACTGCTCACTTGACCTTGGAACAACTGCAGCAAACAAGTTTTTTTTTTTTTAAGATGGGATGTAACAGCACTATGTTGTATACATCGCCACTCTACAGACACGCATGCAGCGCGCGCGCGCACACACACACACACACACACAATAGTAACAAATAAAACTTAATAATAAAAGAATTTTCTTTTCTCATTAAATACCCGTCACTATCATATTCTGAATAGCCCTTACGAACCAATTACTTTTAACTCCAACCAAATACAGTTCTAGGCACAGTAATTATTAATAATTCAGGAGCAAGGCCTTTTTGAGCTCCCTAACGATGCACTATCGAACATGCAGGACAAACTAAAACGAATTTTCTCATCTAAGTCCCAAAGTATTTAAATTTTGGTATTATCAAGTAACTAGTAGTATTAATCTATGTACATGTATGACACAATGATTCGATACTATAGACGTACATAATTTCGTGGCGAGTGTTGTAAAAAGCTTGTGAAAAAACTGGAGAACAGAATAGTGAATGTGTCTATAAATTAAGCTGGGCCATAAAGCACAGCATCGCTATGATGACTCAGCCAGCATGCAGTAAACACATACTTTCCCGCCGAGGCACTGTAAACACGGATGAGAAGCGAGAGACTTGTGATAAGCTGTGTCGACTTCCCAGCCAAGGAATACGTCCTCATAATGAATGAGGAAGTTTGATATGGAGACGCAACAGTGATAGAATAAAATGTGGAAACGGGAGTGATCCGAAATAACTCTCAAACCACAACAAAGGCTGTTCACGGTAAAGTGAGCACTTTTGAAATCAATCTTACAATAATTTCACTGCCCCTGTCTGCATATATTTTAACGACTCACTGAGTGAATGCGCCCGGTAAAGTTGGTTAACGATGGATGGAAAGTAGTTCCATATTTTAACGTCGAATAAAATGTGTTAGGTAACGATTTGTGATAATTTAAATTACTTCTTACGCTTTTTTTTACGCCTTAGTGTGTAAAAATTAGCAGATTTATAAAATATTTAGTTTTATAATAATTTCAGAGTTTCACTTGACCGACGCATAAATAAGGGGACGAGGCCAACGGAAATGTTAATCTTCTATACTTAATATATAAAAAGGTAGTATTTGTAATTTTGTGTGTTTGTATGTTTGGATGTAGGAGGGAATCTTCGAAACTACTCATCCGATTTTAAAAATTCTTTCACCAGTAGAATGCTGCGTTATCACTGAGTGTCATAGGCTATATTTTATTTTAAAAATCAATAGGGATCCCTACTAAAACTCCAATAATGTAACCCAAAGTGTAAATAAATGACCTATAAAATTCCTTACATTGCGTGCGCTGCGAAAACTATTGATGATAGAACAAAATAATGTACTACGGCTTTGCAGGACGGACAGATTCGGAAGATAAAACGTGCTGTGTGCTGCGTACGGCGCCAACCTTAGAAGCTCTACTGCCATTATGGGAGGAGTTACTTTTGTGTTTGCTGGGGATTTTCTGCAGACACTCCCTGTAGTTACAAAAGGGACGCATGCAGATATCATCAAAGCATGTCTTAAATTATCTCCCTTATGGAGTTCTATTCAACACCTAAATTTGCGAACGAATATGAGAGCCTATCTTGGTGGAGACACGCATAAAGATTTCCCACAACAATTGCTCAGACTTGGAGAAGGAGTTTTTCCTTCTCTAAATTTGGGCACTAATTCTGCTGAAATCATTTTTAATGAGACATTAGGTCAGATAGTCCACAGTCTGCAGCATCTTATAGAAGCAGTATATCCGGGCCTCGAAAATTTACTAGAAAGAGACTTTCACTGGTTGTGTTCCAGGGCAATAGTATCGCCTAGGAACGACACTGTCAATGAAATCAACAATCTCATTATACAAAGAGTTCCTGGCCAAGTCAAAACCTACAAGTCGATTGACACAGTCACCAATGTTGACGATGTCGTCCACTTTCCTCAAGATTTTCTAAAGTCGCTTAATCCTTCTGGCTTGCCACCTCACGAACTATGATTAAAAGTCGGTACTCCTATCATGCTTTTAAGGAATATAAGCCCTCCTAACATGTGTAATGGCACAAGATTGCTCATTAAAGACTTGAAAGAGAATTTGATTGTCGCGACCATCCTCACCGGTCCAGCAGCCGGCCAGCTGGCAAACATCCCGAGGATTCCCATGATTCCCATGATTCCCACGGATTTGTCAATATCTTTCAAACGGTTGCAATTTCCCGTAAAAATATCGTTCGCGATTACTATTAATAAGTCCCAGGGTCAACCTTTCTCTTTGGTTGGAATCGACCTACGAAAAGAGTGTTTTTCCCAACTATATGTTGGTTTATCACGAGTTGGAAGTCCCGAGAAACAGTACATTTTGCTACCAAACAATAACAGGAAGTCAAACATTGTCTACAGAGAATGTCTTAGCCAATAACATATTAAATACGTCTATCTCAGATAAATTGCATTGTAATATAATGTATATTAATATGAAAAATTATAAAAAAGTAAAAAAATATCAAATAAAAATAGCAAATAAACTTTAAATTATAAATTATTTAATTAATTATTAAATTATAATGTGCTTTTTTAATGCTTTAGGAGAGTTTACCTAACCTAATTAACGCCGGGTTAATAAGTTTTTTTTGTCTTAATTGCACCCGTGCGAAGCCGGGGCGGGTCGCTAGTTTTATATGTAGTGGAAGAATACACAACGTGCATATAAGTAGACCTTAAGCAGGGCTTTCAAAAGTGCTCATTTTACCGTGAACAGCCTATAGCAATAATAATTGTTAGGATGATGTACTTATATTTCCTGTAATTCATCTAAGTAAACCAGAAACCACGACGTTTAAGTGAGGGAACATCAGCATTTGCATGGAGTAGGATATGGAAAAGACTTCGGAACTCTCATTTGCCCTTCCCAGCTCCCGGGGACGGGTTCGAACCCTTGAACGCCCAGTACGAGTTATACAGTGCTCCTCGTAGCCAGACTGCTCGCCACACACATCACCATCATACATACACACATGTAACGTTCTCCAAGTAAAGGTAAGTTCCGACGTACCAGCACCAGTGGCGTCTGCTGCTCTCTGGCAAATTAAATATATATATATATATATATATATATATATAATGGGGTGGGCTATGTCGTCTACACGGCCGTAGGTATTTTTACATGACGTCTATGAGAGGAAACAAAACGACAGACGGTATGCTCTGGATCGTTTTGCGGAAGTCATCGGGGGCTTCTTCATCGCTTCGTTTGGCGTAGACATACCCGACTTAGATGTATCTGGCTGAAACGTCATTAATGCATTTGCTGGAGACGTGTATACCGACTTCTTCCTTCATTTTGCATTTAATTCTGTGAGTTGTTGCAATCTATCTTGGTGCTTTTTGCGTTTGCGCTAATTGTGTCGTTGTTGTTTAGTCATAGGTCATGTCTCAATTGGCCCAGAGAGTGCTCTCTCGTGCTATCGCTCTCGCGAACACGTCATTGTGACGCCAGAAAGATCGCTCTCTGATCGTTACAATTCGTCGGAGAGAGCGCGAAAGAGCGAGAGCACAGAATGAACACGACTTTGTATACTCGCTGGTGTTCTCTCGCACTCTGTGACCACGCGCCATATTTGTTTACACTATTTCCGTGTTTTATTAAGGTTATAAGAGCAATCTGGGCCAAAACCACGTCTCATTATAACTGTAAGTGAATAATTCCAACTGTTTTCTTAACAACGAAATAACATATGAAACACGTATCTATTAAAAATATAAATATCGATATCTGACAAAGTCTCGTTTTTTCTGTCACTTGGCTGTAACATGACGGTAATATATAAAACAAATATAATAATATTTTATGCGCTTATAATTATTCCGGTAGTGTTACAATTATTTATGAATTATTTTTTACATATATTTTATATATAATAAAAATAATCAATAGCTACGATAGCGATTTAGCTTAACATGATTTCTCGTCATTTTACATGAGTTTTCTACGTGACGGAGAGAAATGAGAGAGTGGTTTGTCTCAATTCCACACAACGAGAGCATGAGAGAGCGCGAAGCTGTGCTCTCGCCAGGCTGTGCGAAAGAGTGCTCTTTCAAAAGAGTATTCTTTAAATTGAGACACGGCCTTAATCTCGTCACGTGATGTGGCATGTGTTAATGACGCAATCGCTACGTTCGCATTTCGCTGCTGCGTAGAATTGTCAATTTCTTCTTCATATAACTGCGGAATGGATTAAGGTAACTGAGTTATCCTTTCAGTATTAGAATGGTCTTGTCGAACTTTATTCATGTTGTTAATATCATTAATGTCCTTTTCGCCTAACTCGTATTTTTTAAAAACTATTTTGATTTGTTATCTGCAAATAAAATGATTATTGGTTATAAAGTCACTATGTGTGTTTATTATTTATGATTCTTGGTTATGTTTTTAATTACTTTTTTTTACGCACAAACTTATACCAGAATTTCTCTGATCGGATGAGCCGTTCGATCGCTACAGCGGTCTGAAGCATACTAAACCTTTCGAAATCACAGGTTCACATCGGGGCTCTCACTGCGGCCTGATGACGTCAGAACGATAAGTTTGTGCGTGAAGTGTGAAGCCAAAGGACCAACCTATACTATCGTACATTTACATTTAACGTACTGTTCATTCTCAACGAGTAATTGCCAAGGACCCGAAAGGAAACTTTCGTGACGCTCCCACTTTCTAAACATAAGGGTTGAGTTGTAAGACGTTGTCCCGTCAATAACATTTATAAATGCTATGTTATAAGGTGCAAGCCGTGTGTTAATTTAAGCCTTCCATACGGGCGGCGCAGAACGTCAGCAGCGTCTGTTCTCTGGGCCGCTCCTAGACTCCCCTCCGGGTCGGCGTTGGTAACGTTGCGAGTAGCGGACAACCTGCAGGCTTTCTTCTCGCTGATGTCCAGATGCAAGCGTACGGGGAGATAAAGACGAACCTAAAAGCGAGTGCGGAGTGTCGCGGCACCTTTCTATCCGTATATTGTTTAAGATTGCCTATACTACGGACACCCGATTTTCGCGAAAAATTACATGACCATTTGTATTTTTTAACACTTTAGCTCAGATCCGTTTTCGTCATTCGATGGTTTGCGTGTTACAACTGCGCGCGAATCACAGACACACTGTATTGAAGTTACCTAATTATTATTTGCCAACAAAGTAAGAAAATGACTTCTCGCAGACACACGCCGCTGATAAGCAGAATGATATTGGCCGTAGGGTATTAAAATCTAGCAGGCGCGGAAATATTTTCTCGAAATTCGGGTGTCCCTACCTATACTGATTTTCTTATAACAAATCTTCGGAGAAAGTGTTTGCAAAATTATCACACAAACAATCCACATGCCTCCGCACTGCTACAGCCGCAAAAAATCGAACACGTCAAAGTGCTTCATCAGTAACAAAACAATTTTACATTCACAACACTTTGTGCCCCTGTTTTACAAGCTTGGGTAAGAACCAGCGTGTGTGTTGGGTGTTGGGTGTTCCTGTGTCAATACATTACGTTACACCACTGCCAGTGCCTGTTTGTGATCTAACTTCAACGAGCTCTGTGCTATAGTACATTTGCTGTTTCTTCGCATGCCTTGAATCAAACCTTTGAAAAATTACGCCAGGTATGATATGCTTGGTGTTTCCTAACTATGTCATGTAACACAAGCGTTTTATATACGTGTTTACACAAAAATACCATATTTTTATTTAATTGAACTTTTACTTATTTTCTATATAAATTACTAGGGGTTTAGCCCGTGACCATGTTTTCAGTATGGTCGTGTGCCTATAATATTTACAATATTAAAACATTTGGTAATCATTCAAAGACTGAAAAAAAAATTGATACTTCTCTATCCACTGGGCTACTGTGGCTACACTTGGAATCGCTCTAGCCACTTGACCACTGTGGCTCTACTTAATTAACTCAACTTGAAGCTAGACATTTAGAGTAAACAAAAATGATATTCCATTACCTCCATATCTCTATGCAATAATCTCTATGCATATTACAAAACGTTCATAGGAAAAAGTAATTTAAATGAGTTTTTAGGGTCAAAAGTCCTGATTGCCTAATCTGGTCTTGCTGAAATTCGAACCAGACCTGTATTTGACCCTGAGGATTCGCCCTGCAAAATTTTAAGAACTTTTGTTGAGGTTCAAGGGACTTAGAAGTATCAAAGAGGGACAGGCAGACAGAGATCGTCATATTATATAATAGGATAATGTTTAACTTATAATAATTAATATGAATAAAAAAGGGAGAAAATATATGTATTGGCAATACTTAGGAAGAAATAGTTATTATGCAAAATAGTATTACACTTAGTGCGTACGAATGCGGTGCGTTGTCCCTTGGGTGTAATGTTCAAGGATTAGTTTGCATGAGGTGGAGAAATATACTGGAAATAGAACTTTAGCAGGACTTCAGAAAAGTTTGAAGTAACCGTGAATGGACTAGGTGTAGTCTACAGAATGTATTAAGTTTTCCTACGACAAATTACTCTAACTATAAACGGTCATCAGCCAGACGTGACGTGGGCAAAGTGCCTGCTGGCCAGACTCAAGCTGGTGTGTTTGAACCCTCCATATGAATTAGACTAGAAACTGTAAGAAGTTAACGTCCCACCTCAATTAATTACAAAATCGAGCATTTTTCTCGGTTTCGTTTCACAGAAGAAATGTTTATGGAGTTTTGTTAAGCAGGTAATAACACTGAGTGGGAGAAAGCTGCGGAATTGTAGCCAAACTGTGCTTGTGGTGGGGAGGTGACCTGCGGTATAGGTACCTACTGCTGCACGTAACGTGTCCGTTGCTGGTAACGACACTTGGGAGCAGTTCCCCTTTTATTATATTTTTTTTAACGCTAGCAAGGGAGGGAACAACACAATAGCAGCTACTAACCGGTATTCCTTTGGACCACCTACGTCATGCACTCCCCTCCTTGTACTAACTGTTATACATGCGCTGCCGCAGTTATACTTTCAAGATGTTGGCTACGACGAGAACAAAAAAAAAAAAAAAACTTTTCTTTTTTCCGCCATGCGTTTAAACGGGTAGTATATTCGTTCATTCGCATGTCGTTATACACAAGCCTCAGATTTAGTATTGCTATCTTAGCTGAAATCTTTTAGCAAAGTTAACATTTTTGTTTGTTTTTATTTTTGAGTGACACAAAATACTGCTCAATGCACTTTCTCTCGTCAAACATTATAGTCGGCAAACACACCAAGGTCTTCTGCAAATTGCGTATTGAGTATTTCGAAGCTAGTCAAACTGAAGAAACAGCCAAACCTTTATTTGTTGATTTGGGCTCTTTCACAACATTCTGAACTACCAGTCGAATTTTAATTATCCTTCTGATAGTTAGTCATCTCGCAATAATTCTCGCTTCTCAATGCCAGTCAAAACCAAATAGCGCTTCAGGAATATAATTTAAATGTGTTATTCAACTAATGACAGCAATCGCATAAACAGAGTAACACTTTTGCCTTATCCAAGAGACTCGGCTATTTATGTAACTTCTGTCGCGTGGGGCTAGTCAGTACCTAGACTTCATACCACAAGACTTTTTTTTTTATTATTAAAGAGACTGTTCCTATGAAATCAATGAAAAATGTCTCACCCAAGCTTTGCTCACTGTGCTGAAGAAAATTTGGTTTACCGTAGCGGATGTGAATATCCAAGATTTCGAATTTTATCATAATTTATTTTCTCTAACCAAATTGTCATGTGTAATTTGTGAAACTCATATGTTGATTTCTCTTCACTGCATATATGAAGGAATGTATGTAGGAGTATAAGCGACGCTATCCTCCTCATGTATCACATCGACAAAAAATAAATGGTGTGCAAGTCAAATATTTGTACACTTATGTATATCTTCTCATTTAAATGTGAGGTGCATGTCCTCATATGTATATGTAAATAAGTATTAAATATAAATAAATGTGTGTATTTATATTAATTCAGAACGATGGGTACAAAATCGGACAATTTATTCATCACCGGTAAATGGAAAGTTTGATATATGATACCCATGATACATCTCAAGTATTAAGGCCTGTAAGAACCCCTGGAAGGGGAGTATCAAAAGTATATCATTGGGGAATATTTGAAAATTGCTTTTGTTAAAACAACTGACTTGTGTATACAAATAACTTAAACCAACACTGTTGATAAAGTAAAGGACATTTACGGGGTAGGCACCTAAACACGAATTTTTTGTGTGAAACAGTATTTCATACTAAGTATTATTTATTATTTATTTATTATCAGTGTTTGACACCAGAACATTAAAAAAAACACTAAACACAAAAAATATGGCTGCAACTCTCTAACTTTTAAGGTAAACGCACATTTCTGTTGTATAAGAAATGCTTCTTTACTTTACTTCTAAAAATTCAAACGGGCGATGGTTAGTGTCGTACTGAGAGAAGTGCAAAGCATAATTTTTACGAAGCTTCAATTTTTTAAAATTATATTATGAGGAAGTCACCTTGAAAGACTTAAGGGCGCCGTCTGGCTGGAGCTATTTTGGGTGTACGGGTCCTAGAAGAGTTGGGGTGTCCAAGTAACGAGCATCGAATATCTGGCCGACTTTACACTCGGCACTAAACTGATGTACAGTCTTTCTCTTGCCAACCGCCTGTATATGAAATCCAAATGAGAAAATAATGTGCAGAAGTCGAAAACGCGTCGGGCGAATCGGGGGAGTCCATCCTCGCTGCACGAAGGGGTGAGGTTGTTCAGTTCGATAGTGACAGCGGCCGAGAGCGGTTGGGCGAGAGCTGCTCCGAATTTGTATATTACCTGTCAAAAAAACATAGGTCGCGCATCGCTGTATTTAACAGTGCGGTGGTAGCGAGCGATGTTATCAGCTTGGTCTGTTGAGTGCCAGCAGTGCCCTGTGTTTTCCTCCCTCCAGCGGCAGGCGTTCGGGAGGGCCCTTCCCTTCCTTCCCCCAAAGCTGAGCGAAGAATATTTTCTCACTTGATCTTAACTAAACTGAATGTTCATGTGCTATGTTAAGTAGCCTGCACCAGAAGTTTCACGCCTTAAAAATTATTGTGAAACACTCGTATTAGCCCTTAATGAACTTTTTAAAAAATACACATTAGAGATTTCCCTTTTTCCTAAAACTTTCCCCTTTTTACCCTAAAATTTTCCATTTTCCCTTTAAACTGCCCTTTTCCCTTAAAATTTTACTTTTGGCCTAAACATTTTTTTTAAATCGCAAAAAATTCAAAAAAGTCAACGAGCATATTATGTTATTGACTACTACCACCTATATTGGAAGCAGATGATCTTGCCTTTCACTAGATGACCTTGAAAACAAAATCTCGAGAAAAATAGAATAAATTCAGAAAAGTCAATGTGCATATTATGTTAATGATCCTACCATCATATTAGGTGCAGGTGACCATGAACTTGACCCTGTGACATTGAGTAACCTTGAAAACAAAAACTCGGTAGTAAAATTGAATAAATTCATAAACGTCAACGAGCATATTATGTTACTGACTACTATTGCACTACTGGGTGCAGGTAACCTTGATCGCGTGATATCAGATGACATTGAAAACAAAAACTCGAGACAGAAGTGGAATAAATTCATAAAAGTTAATAAGCATATTATATAACTAACACTAACACCATATCGGGTGTAAGTGACCTTGACCCATGACCTTAAATGACCTTGACAACAAAAACTCGAGAGCAAATTTAATAATTTCATAAAAGTCAACTACCATATTATGTTACTGATTACTTATGCATATTGTGTGCAGGTGACACTGACCTTAACACCATGACTTTAGATCATCTGGAAAACAAAAACTCGAGGAAAAATGGAATAAATTCATAAAAGTTAAGGAACATATTATGTTATTGACTACTACTGCCATATTGGATTCAGGCAACCTCGGCCCCGTGACCTTAAGCACAAAAAAGTCCAAAAATAAAATAAATTAAATATTAATAAAAATTATTTAAAAAATACTGAAAAAATTACAAATGTAAAATTTTAAATTTTTGGGCTTAGATGTGACAAGAGACTGGAACCGAACAGCAGTCATATTATTACATCACCCGATCATAATTTCAGGCCCATGTGACGTTAACCCTACAACCACGACCTTATGTGACCTTGAATACAAAAACCAGATAAAAATGGTAAGAATCTAATAGATACATGGAATTCAGGAATCATATTACATTACTGACTACTACCACCACTGTCTTGGATGCCGGTAACCTTTGACCTTGACCATTGACCTTAAATTCAAAAATCCCAAATTATTAAAAAATAATTAAAGCATTAATGAAAGACTTGTTTTTTTTTTGTATTTCCATAAATTAGCTCCGCAATCAGCACCACAGTCGCAATCAGCACCAAAATCAGCACCTCAATCAGCATTACAATCATAATCAGCATCACAATCGCAATCAGCTATGCAAACTTTAATAAATGTTGGGTATTCAATATATTATCCATGCATTTATTTATACTTAAGTCTTTATTGTCATTCTATATGCATATCTTTGCTTTCATAGGCGAGAGCTCACAGTACGAATTTAGAGTTGTAAGGGATAAAAGGATATGACACACAAAAATAAATATAAAACAATTATTTTATAATAATAATAATTTATTATCATTTTGTAATTACACTTTCGAAGAAAGCAGTTCATCACATCGAGTGATGTATCCCCGTTCCTTAAGTTTACTAATATTTGAATATATTTCAACAAAGGACGAGAAATCCCCCACCTTTTCTCGAAGCTCAATCAAATATCTGAGTCTATCAACCAGTTCATTCGGGTCTTCGGGAAATAGGTAGCCTGCATTCTCGACGTATTCTTCGTGTCGCTCATTGCAGCAAATGTGTTGGAGGGGTGTGTCAGTGCATCGAGAAAATCACCAACATCGTCTTCATTTCCTGTTTCATCCTCAATATTAAATTTACTTTTCTTTGTAGCAGAAGTTGTATGCTCATCCAGTATTTAGGGCCAACTACTGTTTATTTCGAAGTTCGTAGACTTGATGCGAACGTCCTGCAAGTATACATTCTGTGTAAACCTACTCCGCTGCACTCATTCTGTCTTCAGCATTAACTGTCCTATCATAATCATCAATCGATTCGGTACTCATCGACGCAGCAAGAGGTATTGCCAGCAACACTTGCTGACGCCCAGTAGACGAATTCTTGCAGATCTTGGTGTGTTATTTCAATGCAGTTCCTTACACAAACTGCAATTAACCAATGCCGTATTGCTTCATCGCGCGAAAAGAACTCTTCGCCAGCCCGTTCTCTCATGCCGACGAGCATTTTGAGTGAGTGAAGAGATTTGGACGGCTCTTTACATCGTGGTCTTAAGAGCCGATGAGGGTGATTGAGGTAAGTGTTGAGAGGCATAGAAATGAAAGGGCAGGGGAAATGGTAGATCCTCGAGAATCCCGCTCACGAACGGCATCGTCCGGCACGATTCCCACTTGCGAAAATCTGGTGACCCGGCCAGGGATTGAACCCGGTTTGCCTTGGTGGGAGGCGAGCAGGTTAACCACAATTGTGTATTACAAAATTGCAAAACATATGTACATAGATTAGGAAGCAAATATCCTGATAATTAAAGAGTTTGTTTCGAAATGTTCTTGAACACAATGTTATGATGCACTGTCTGGTTCACCACAACAATCATCTGATTCTACACCCTGTGCTTGGTCAGCACTATTCCTGTCCAGGAGATTCATGTAGAAGGATAATTCTGGCTGGTCTTTCCATGCGTTACCAAAATGTTTGTTTAAGAGATTGTTAATATCTTGTGAGATTGCTTGTGTAATGCTGTTCCCGTTGGAAATAACATCACGCTCAATTTCAGTAATGCTGTGACTCTTTTTAACAACACTTCTAAAATTACAGAAGCCTATCTTATAATTAACCTCCCCACGAACAATAACCTTGTTTGAATTTCTGTTTCATTTCAAGGCAATCGTCTTAAAAGGTATAAACTGAAAGTGCCAACTACCTCCTTCGGCACATAGGTTCTCAAACTTAAGTCCATTCGGATGTTACAACATTGACGTAATAACACAAGTTTTTCCACATGAAGAAGGACTGCTTATTATACAACGTATATTTGGCGGTAAAAGAATTCCATGTTTCTGTTCAGTTACACTTTCTTTTGTAGATGCAATTACTGGAAGATGCACACTTCTTTTACAACCTTCATTTGTACACAAAGTATAATGTAACATAACAAAACGTACTGACATAAAACTATAAATGCATGCCTATATATAGGTTTGCATTCCGTTGAAAACAATGGCTCGTACTAAACACATCAAAAAAGGTTGCGGAGTATTGAACACATCGATTAATAAATTACCAATTGAATTGCATTTACAGAAATAGAATTACTGTGGACCAGGAACTAAATGTGCAAAAGTCAGGCATGGAACAATCAAGAAATAAACTCTTTGGATAATTCTTGTAAAGAGCACCACATAGTTTACGTTCTAACAAACCATTTGAAACAAAGGAATATAGCAGATACGATTCTAGTCAATAAAGCAGCAAATATAAAGAGAAATCAATCCACATCTACAGGTTAAAAGCTCGGCGCTTGGGTCGTAGACAAAATAATGCGAGTAAAAGTGAAAACAGGCATGGGCATAAAATGCAAGACAAAACGAAAAACCAAGAAAGGTGGGATTTTATCATTCATATTTCCAGCATTATCAGCCCTTGGAGCCTTAATGGGTGGAGTTTCAGCTCTTGCTAAATCAACTAAATCGAGAGGCAAAGTAATGAAATATCTTAAACCATATAAAGATGGACAAGGGTGAAAAAATTCCAAATGTGGAAATAAGCACAAAAATCTTAAATAGTCTTCCAAAATGAGCACTCACAAACGAAGATATTCTTGTACTTGTAAAGAAACTGGATATTCCATAATTCTGAGGTATGTATATGAGAGACGATTTACCAAAGAAACCAAGCCTTTGTGAATGTATGATTGTTAATTTAGATTCTAAACAAGACGAAGAAACACATTGGGTTGCATTAATTAAAATTGCAAATCGATGATTGTATTACGACAGTTTCGGTATTTACGTCCACCAATTGAAATACGTAACAATTAAAAAACACCCAATTAAAGTACAATTACAATACAGAACAATCTCCAAATACTATCAATTGTCGCAATTTCTATTTATGATTCCAGACTATAAATAGAATACGTAAACCCACAAATACACTTAGTAGTAAAACCTATTGGTTATATGTCAATTATGTTGATATTAAGTGGTAACTTGTCATAATTGTGTTTGGTATATTTTTCAGCTTTGTAGTTAGATGGCGAGTGGCACATCAGCCTAATCGAATTCATCACTTACAACAGCATACCAAATATCGATATGCACAACCAATCATTTACATTCAATATTGATGAAGAAAACTACAGGATTGTTGTACCAGTATGTTCTTACGAACTAGAAGGTTTGGGGATATTCATTAAAGCAGTATTTCCTGAAAATGTATATTTTAGATTATGCATAAATCCAAATACATTAACTATTATAATTCACAGTAATGTCAATATCGATTTCATGGAAAACAATTCAATTGAAAATATGTTAGGATATGAGCAGAGAGTGTATCCTGCTAATCAACAGCACAAATCATCAAAACAGGTTAATATTTTATCCATTGAGGTATGTCAAGTACATGTTAATATTGTAGGTGGTTCATATTTTAATGGAAAACCAACAAACACGATACTTGAATTCACGTGTGCAATAGCTCCAGGATACAAAATAATTGAAAAACCAAGTACATTAATTTATGTTTCAGCAATAGTTAATTGTGTAGATGAAATTGTTGTTACAATTATCGATCAAAACAGTAAACTTATTAATTTTAGACACAAAGAAATTACCGTGCAATTTCATTTAAAGAAAAGTATTTAACACTTGCATTCCATGTGCATTACAATCAAAATGGGTATTGAAAATCATAGTCAATGCGGATGTAATGTAGATGGTTCAGTCAAAAACTATGCTTCTAAGAAAACATCTATAAGAAGACATAAATGGAACCGTAAAACAGTCACTTCAATTAAGAACCCCGTAAGGTTAACACAGGGTAACAAATTGTTTTTAAGGAAATTTGTATATACAGTTACTATACATGGAAGACATTCTTAATGTTGACAAAGCCATATGTTATGAAGACATAATCACAAATAGGGAAATACATGTGCATGAACCATTCCAAGCAGGTCCATATGCATTTCCATTGGAAATAAGGATTCGTATATAAAATCTTGACAATTATACGTTTCCATCGAAATCAAGTTTAAGGTTTAGAGGAAAAATTAAAAAGACAGCCGATACAACAAATCCAGTAACTACAGGAATAGTGAGAAACCGAATACTTCATTTAATTGATAAATTGCATTTCTGGTTAATGGTATAGAAATCCACCAAATACAAGATTTTGGAATTACTTCCACGATAAAGAACTATCTCTTGCAAAATACAAACTATGATTATACAAGCATTGTGGTTGGTTGGCATCACTTTAACAATTACAAACTGTAATTAAACCCAGGTAGGAAATATGAAGTTGTAATACAACTAAGTATGGTATTTGGATTTTCTGACGACTATAGACATATTATAGTAAATGCTAAACAAGTATTAGTTATTATATTCGGCTATACACACTTGTATGCTATATATGATATGGCCAATAATGAGTAAGTGGCAACATTTGATTTAATCAGTGTCGAATGGCTGATGCCACATGTTTAAATTAACACTTGTGAACATTTAAAGTTCCTAACATATATTGGAAAAGGGAAGAACCTAGACCTTGCATTCTGGTCATGGAGTTTGAAGACATTTATGTCACTACCAGCATCAGAAAAACTAATATGGGATGTGAAATCAAGATTTTCAAATGAAAATCCAAGATATTTCATTATATATTTTCAAACAAACCATCAAAACATTTAGGAGCAGACAGATCAGAGTTTGACCATTGCAGTATGAAAAACATTAAAATTTACTTAAACAGTCAAGCCTATTCCTATACGGATTTCAATACAAACTTTTGAAAGGACGAATACCTTATTTGCTACAGTATGTACACAAAGTTCCAGAAAACATATGACAAGAAAAACAGTTCACCGATCCTAGAACCCGAATCATTTCAGACCAGAGGACCTTTTTTCGTTTTTGATGTTAGTAAACAAAATGATAGCATTAGGAGTAATGTTATCGATTCAAGAATTTAAATAATAGCAAACACACCCATTCCACCAAATACTCAACCTTGCACATTCATCATACATGATAGATTAGTGTCCTATAATGATAGAGATAAGTTGGTTAAGGTACTGACGTGAATCAGTAGATGACGAACCATCATCAAAGCAAGATGTTCTGCAATGTGCAAGATTTTCAGACTCCTAACGCATTCATTATTAAAGAATTGTCTATTACGGATATAAAAGACCACACAACCGTCTTCAGCTTCAAGTCACAATTCGACTGGAAATATATAAACCCAAAGTATCAGAATACAAATAGAAGAGTTACCAAAAATCGCTATGGTCTAGCATGGGAGAGTGGATATATAGACTATGAGAAACATAAGATATTTGCAAGAACTACTTAAAAAACTGCGAGATATGTGTGTGTGGACTTGATCAAAAAAGGGATTTTAGAGAGTGTATGGAATGCAAAAATAACAGATATTCAAAAAGACTACACATGTTCATTCAAAAAGCTGTGTCAAACATATGGCTATAAATCGCCATTCATCTCAGCAGGCGAAAACTCTAAATTAATTTGGAAATGGTCGTTGATGACTGATTGGGGTGAAGTGGAAGAAGATACTCCACCAGAGTCTCCAGTCGATAATATACAATTAATTCTGCAGTGCTTGGCACTACCTGCGGTGAAGGAAGATTACAGATTAACGAGTGCAATTTAGTATATAAAAGTCATTCCTTTGTGCAAACCTATACAGTTTAATGATGAACGAAGGCGATAACAAGTCACTTGCTTGTATATACAAGAAATCCAAGTGTAAATTGAATATTAGCAAATTGATTTCATGCTGTAGTAAACCGTTTAGAGCATATCTATGAAAAAATTAGTAGTAAACATGGAAGTTGATGTTTAGTGAAACAGTCTATGACTGAATGGGTTAACACCCTATATTTCGGTTCAAGTGTGATGTCTGATATTTAATTTGCTAAAGCAGCCTGTATATAATTTGTGTAACTTGTGTTTGCCAAAACATTATGTTATTTCCTCAGTGATTCATTCACAATATATTTTGTGTGAAGTGTTTCTTGTGAAATAAATATGTTTGAAAAATAACAGTATTGTGTCTCATTATGTATTTACCAACTCTTTTTTTAAAACAACGTAACAATGTGAAACTAGAAGAGATAGAGAATCCAATATTCATACACTTATGTTGCAATCCACGAAGGCATGGGTGTTGTAACAAATTACAATTTTTATAAAGTTTTAAATGAATGGTTTCTATCATATACTAAATTATACTTGAACAATTGGTAATTATAAATACTTTACTCTCACTTATGTACACGACTAATCATACCTAAACTACTTATGTTCCAGTGATAATAACTTGAAAGTATGGAGCAGCTCCAGGACAAAAAGTCATTGGGAAATATAGGAGAGTTTAATTTAACGACCAATTAAATTATGCTTATTGTCATATAAAACCCTTTGCTAAGGGACGAAATTGTTGGCCACTTCGCACGCCGATACTAGCACTGATTTTACCCTGCTTAAGGTAGGCAGGCCCCATAAGAATAAAACTTATTACACTGCAAGTACACTTAATAATGATTCTGCTATAGGTTGCAGTAACAGATGTACTCAGTAGAGTAAATGCAATCAAACTTGTCTCGTCAATGTCTGACAGTTTTATTGCTGAAAGAGTACAACAGAATGTCACTGCAAATTAATGCTACTCTTTTAAAAGCGGACCCAGCATTCCAAACCTGCCGGTGGTCGCTGCTGCAAAATAAAGCGAGGGACTTAAGTGACGATTAAATGAAAAACGCATTCCGATGCACTAAGTCCTGGAATGTTACCTCGGGATGCAGAAAGGCCTCCCCTCGTCAGTATGAAAGAAGTTAAATGTTCCTGTACTGAGTCTTACTATTGTGGAGAAAATATATGCAGCCTAAATTGAAGAGCCGAGGGGGATACACGGGAGCTTACCGCCTGTCCTGCCGGTTGTCCGAGTGCTGAAGTTTGACTGACGAACATGGCCGCAGCTTCGCCGAAGCTCGGCGAGCCTGGTGCCAAAATTCAAACATGAAAAAATGCAACTGCACAAGTTACATGATTAAAGAAGTTAACACTTTACATAATTATTACTAATTACTAAAAACATGTTGGTGACATACCCGTGAATGCCAGAGCTCCAGATATGGCTAAAGATGTGATGTCATGAGTATGCTACAGCACTTGAAGTGTGATATTAAATGAAATTATGCCTTAGGTGACTGATTCTCGATGGATGAATACATGTATGCTCTTATAATTAATACATCGGCATATGTTGTTATGGCGAAATATGGGGAAAAGTGTATGCATTTCATTTCCTGTGATGACATACGCATTTCACTGTAAAGGGGCGGGACTATGCCCTGTCCTTTGTGAGATTTGGTTAACTTTCAAATACAAACTGCGCAGCTTCCCTAGTTAACTATGGTGCAACAGTTACAGAAAAGGACTTTAATTACTCTATTAAATGAATGCTGTTAGCGAGCCACTCGTCACTTTGCACTTATGCTGGGAATATTGTTCCCCATCTTTTTACACCTCTTGGAGCCATGCCACACTCCGGATTCGGCCACAAGGCCTGTCGACATCGTGCACATTGAAAAACCTTGGGATAAAGTGGCACCGCTTACCCCAGGAAATAGGGTAGGCCTGCGGACCACGAGTTGCAAGGCGGTAGGAAAAGTGTAAACACTGTTCTTATCAACCTGCACTGATCGGGACCGCGACCTGATGATGATCGGTCGATTGTTGCTGTGTGGTTTATGCGTCTGCAATGGTACAAATGGGCACAAGGGATACGTGGACTTTTGGGACACGTCAGAAGCTTCAATCTACGAATATATCAAGACTCTGCATTTTAATTTTCGAAGTATCCTCCCGCATCCATCCTGGATTCCCTTACATATTGACGTGAGCCGAACTCCCGGCCCTTAGACCATTTGTCCGCCATTAACAACATCTGCAACTAGGAGGCACACTCTACCACGCGGGGAGCTGCACGACACAAGGGCAAGACAGTTAGTGTAGTGCAGTGCAAGAGTGTGTTGCAAGTGCACTGCAATGAACAGGAGGACATTG
This sequence comes from Dryococelus australis, assembly GCA_029891345.1. NCBI lineage: Eukaryota > Metazoa > Arthropoda > Insecta > Phasmatodea > Phasmatidae > Dryococelus > Dryococelus australis. Next base: position 99,276,257 of record CM057000.1, read on the forward strand.
ACAGTGTGGCCACATGTTCTCAGTGCAAGGATACAGGAAGTACTGCAGTGGGTATTATTATTTCCAAGTTATTACTTAAAAAGGGCTAGAATAGTGACAAACCATCATGTGTGCAAGGAGGGACACCCTTAACAAACATTCTAAAGCCCTATTGTTATTTTTAAGTATTTTGCAAGTGTTTTGTAAGTTTAATCATTCATGTGTTATCACTTACACCTCATCTCACACATTTTTGCAGAGTTTATGTTTGTTATTTTATTTGTTGGATATTTTTAAGCAAGGTATTGCAAGGGTATGTTGTGTTTAGCATAGTATTAACATGCGTGGTGCTAGGAAATACCCCCATGTGGCATGCCCTGGCGGGAACCCCTGCGAGCACACCATGTTGGAAAGTTAATAGACGCCAAGAGCTTACAGAGTTCGGTCGCGTACCATTCAGTTCTGCACCTGGGCAGCATGCACCGTTAGTGCCGATCATTTTTCACTGCAATAGCTTAGTTATCTTCATAACCTTTTTTTTTAACTGCCTGGGAAACCGCCTCTCCCTTCTCCAGTGCTTTAATAACCTGGGAAAGCTTAATTCTGCACAGTAAATCATGCACGGGCTTTGCACCACTTCTGTACAGATTTACTGCTGCCGACCGGTCCTTGTCCGACGTGTATTTTGTAAAGTGTTGCCTTCGTGGCATGCTTAGCAAGTGCCTCATAAATATCACTACGTAGATCGGGTGTTTTATTCAGGTAAGTCAGAAGGCATTTCAGGGTATGGGCTCTTACAATTATCCGCCTAATTGCAGTGTGTGGAACTGTCGTATTTTTTTGCAAGTATTTCAGTGTGTAACATAGCATAGGGGTGTGGATTCCCTTAATAATCCACCACATAAAACATGTACAGTTTCTCAAGATTCATCTCAGGGGTGCAGTAGCATGGAAGGATAGCTGCCTTTGGCCGTCGACGACATGACCCAGTGAGAAGAGTCTGCTCTACCACTTCATGGCACTAAGTCTGGTAGTGCCTGGTACCCCGGGTAAAATACCTAATCACTTTCACCTAACCCAGACACATCCACTCCTCAAACCTTTAATTTTCCAAATTTTTATTTTGGCTCCTGGACCACCATCCATGAACCACATCTCATGGCACTTGAACGCCGTCAATATGTTGGTGTGTGCTATGAGTGTGTGTTTGGTAATGCAAGAAAAATATTTTCCGAATGTGTTCCAAAAAAAAGTGAAAATGCAGATCAATATGTTTTAATTGATCTGTGTTAGTTTAAATAGTGTAGGATTAATCTAAACGGTACGCATTAATTTTGGAGTGAAATAATGTTTGTTTGTTGTTAATTATTTGCTTTTTCTACCTCTCAATGTAATAGTTCTCTATCACACAAGGCTTCAGTGTGTGTTCCAACTCTTTAACAGTAAATGAATGGATGATTAATTGAATCAATGATAAATTAAATCAAAGATGCAGTGTTTGAATGATGAAATGTTTGGTTACATCTCTAAAATCTCACCAACTGTATGAGGCATGAATTTATTCGTTTATATATGCACATAATTCATGACGTTCATTGCATGCAATATTGAGTATCAGCCATTTGTCGTATGGTGCATGGCCGATGCTGGCTGACAAGCTATTGACCGACTTATTCTCGAGCTAAAATTAACAGACGCTGGATACCTTACCATCCATAATGCTTACTCGCAAGCATGGCCATGATAGTCAATGTAGCACCATCCCATCGGGACTCTGAATATTTCGATGGCGAAGCATGGCGGGAACATGCTGTTATTTGCAAAGTGTAAAAACAGTTTACCCAGGAAACCTTGCCATATACCAAGGTACCTGTATATGTACTTTTTTAAAAGGATAATTTCGACCCTGTTATACATTTTCGTTTTAGTATCATGTTAGACTTGGGACTTTACGGACGTAAAATGCCAATGATACATCTGCTGTGCCGCTTCTGCGATAAATCATTTACAGCTTTGCAGAATTTACGACGACATAAAATAACGACATGTGGAGTGGAAATTTCGAGTATGACTTTTGAATGCATATTCTGCCAGAGGCAGTTTTCTCGGAGCGATGCTTTAAAGAGACATTCTAAAACTTGTAGCACTGGTTATCTGTAACTACAATCGACTCCACTCGCTCCACAATATTCTATTGGTAACATATGTATTATCAAGCAAGATGTTACTCTACCCATACACATTCATGCTGAAGATTAAGATATTTTCCACGAGTCACGACATTGAAGCTTATTTCCGAATACAGTGGGGTACAACATCGCGGGACTATTGGGCTACAGCAAGACATTCGTCCTACTGACCTTTGGTTCAAGAATGTGTATTCTTGAACCAATGGTCATTTGATTCTTCCAGCAGGCTCAGTAGGACGAATGTCTTGCCACAGCCCATTAGTCCCGCGATATTGTACCTCACTGTATTCGGAAATAAGCCTGTACTCCAAATCACTCCAGCAACCGAAATATCAACGATTGGTATGGTTACTGCAAGCTATGGAAGGCATAGGTTATTTCCCATGTAGCAATAACAAAGTCATCGTCCCTCCGAGCGAAGCACTGACAAACTCGATATTTGTCTTCGTTGGCATTGTCTGCGAGAAACAAACTTGCATTCAAGAATACTTTACATGGGACGACATGTGTATGTGGACTGCATGTACATTGGCCAGACTTATTCACACATATCCAGACAGATGCTTCACGATAATACTAATGTGTTGGTGCTGTTTCGCATGGACGATATGAATTTGCGGCATGTGTATGACGATCACGTCAATACGGACATTATTTTCGCAGAGTTTAAGCATATGTGTGCCGTATGCTGGAAAGACCAGTATGGAAATTTGGTGATTGTTAAAAGTCTGTGCTCCATATAACAACAGGTATCGACATGGATTCGATCAGTTCAATATCGACCACCGAGAATGATTTACAACATATAGTAATTCGGATAGAGTAGCCTCAAGCTGCGGCTTGATAAACACGAAGATGGCAGTTGTCTCGTACTAAGAAACAAATTTGAAATCATCGACATGCAGTGCAAGTATGGCTGTCCTTCACTGTGAAAGCTGGCGAAAATCTACGACGAACAGCACCGACAAGTCTGCGACATGTCAGAACCTGAATAGACACGAGCATGGAGAAACACATGCTGCTGCACAAATGGTGTGCCTCGTCCTTGGACCGTAAATCTGCTGTCTTCGACTCGACAAGAAATCGCCAGACTCAAAGATGATTAATAAAAAAAATTATTATTTTTTGCTGATTATATATATTTTATTACAAATGCAATACATTTTTTTTAAAAACATGCTGTGTTTTATTTTTTTAGGTATACCTTTTCATAATATTTTTAAAAAGGAAAAATGTATTCAATATTTTATTAAATGTAAAAATATTCAAAGTTCTTACGTACTAATGGTTAGGTTAAGTGGATGTCGAGTAAAGATGAGAAGTTAGTCCCTACATGTAAATAAATTACTTAAGTCTGGGATAGTCAATGATTATTATATGTAAAACTGAATAGTAAAAATAAGTTTGAGATAGTGAAAAATCTTAATAAATAAATATATGTGGATATAAAGTGTAATACTTAAAATAAATACTTAAAATGCAATGGAAAAATAAACACGACGACATATTTATTCGTCTTTGTAACAATTTCTTCGCTAATAAATACAGTATGGGTTTTCTGGCATTGGGTTACATAATCGATTTGACATAATGAACGCATGTAGCTTGATAAGAGGAGTCCAGTGATATGTAACATTCAATACTTATGTCTTTAACTGTTTTAAATTATAAATATGAAATTGGGGAAATTTGCAAGGTAACAAAAAGAAATTTTGAAGGAATAATGGGGAAATTTCAAGGCTTATTTTGGGCCAAAACATGCGATTTTGAGAGAAAAATCCCAACATGGCAGCCGAGCCCCAATCCAGAATCCCAATCCTGTGACAGCCTTCCTTTTGCCCCACTACCTCCAAGGCTATCACCAACCTACCATATTGGAAAGTGTCAATATCCACGATTTCAACCATGCCATACCAGAGGAATTCGAAAGTACCATTCAAGAAATTTTGTAAGAAAGGAGTTATGTGTTCACCTGCAGGGAACCGCTCCACCGCACCACCATTGCGGAGCACTCTATACCAACGTGTCATGTGGAGCTTCTGTACATGCCACTGAGTGACTACACTGTATACCACCACAATATAATCGACACACACAGGTCAGTGAAATGGTGCAAGATGGTGTTATTGAGTCCCCTGAGAGCACTGTATCCGACTCTTAAACTGCCGATACCCAGCGTCCCGACGCCCGATAAAGAAGCAGTTGAGGAGATAGGTGAGGTATGGTGTTGTTTCCTGACGACACCACTACTGTCCCCAAGTGCAGTAGAGTCTGCCAGCATCAATGCTCCAAAACACCTGCAACAAATCCCATAATGTCACGCCCTTAAGCCACACCGACACCTGGCACCGAGCAGGGTTCGATGGCTGCATTAGAAGTAACTGGGAGAGTTCGTCTGCACAACACCTCTGCTGCCGGTCAGTGCAACATTCCAGCCATTACATCACATGCCACTCACGCCCCTCATAACTACTGCCTTTTTTCGCATCCCGACGCCTGATAAGAATGCAACGTCAGCTACTGAGGAGGTTTGTGGCGATGTACCAGCCAGCACAGCTCCTTTACCACCAAATAGAAACACTTCAGGTGCATCAAACCACCTTCTTCCTGCACAGACGCCCCCCATGTCTCCATGCCTGGAATCGGACTGGTGGCAGTGGGCAGGGAGAATATTGGGTGGCTTAGCCCACTTCTAAATGAGGGAGATACCAAAAGGGTACAACGAAGGTTACAGCAGCGACGCCTCAGACATCCAGCCCCAAACACTTCGCTGTCGGCACCTACCTCAATGCTACCACTGCTGTGGGAGTAGTGCGGCCACCCTGCACCACCACCAACGAGTTGTCGAGTCACTGCGACACCAGTGTCCTGACGTCGACCATCATCACCAGTACCAGCTGCAGCCATGCTCCCATGCGGGTCATTTGCTACCAGACATCATAGACGCTGACGAGCGAAGGGTAGAAAGCGCTCTCATAGGACCGGGGGGGGGGGCGTTTGATGTCGTTCGCAGCTTCCCCCAGAGCCCTTGTCGACATGCGCACACCATCTGTTGTTGGACAAGGTAGGAACTACCAAGTGCAGTTACCGGCAGTGTACAATGCGACCTAAGGCCACACGCCAAAGTGTTACCCAGTGAATAAATGTAAAAACTTTTAATGCCACACGAGGTACCTTATTAATCAGTGAGTAAATTAAGCGAAATCCTTTTGCATCGTTATCACATAATTACGTATCACACAGTAAATAAATGCAGCATAATACCTGCAATAAACACGTAGCATGAGAAACACAATGTACCGACCATGTTGTCATTCATATTTAATTAATCCTTTTATATTTTGTAAAACTGATTAGTGCATTGTGTTGTGCTTTATTAAAGCACTCCGAATTTAGTAATTCACTTGATTTTATAATGTTTTAAGATTTTATTGTGGAATATGTGTTTTGATGCCGTTGGTGGGATGTTAAAATTCAAACTTCAAAACACCAAATTTATTATGGCAATCAAATATAAATTGTAACATTAATTACAAGTGTCTTCATTAATGTTAGATTATTTCTAAAGGGCTTCCAAGTGTTTTATGTGTATTTTATTTTCCAGCAACCACAGAAAAGAACTTTATGCAAATTTTTCATAACCTATAAATATTTCTACATCATTTTTGTCTGTGATTATCTTGTCTAATTTAATTGTATGTCATGCCATGCGATTATTATGTATCTCAAGTGATCTGTGTGGCTCACATCATCCAATTCATATTTCGAGTGAGGGACTTTTCTGTAACACCATTACCGATGCCACGCCAATCCCTCCTCCAGTCTGAAAGTAACGGGCATCAAGGGCAGGTCGCATCTTCCGACTTGGAGGTGAAGCAGTCTTTGGACAGATCATTTAACTGCAATAGACTCTAATTATTTCTGGAACCTCTTTTCTACTTTTATTGTGCACCTCTGAGTACACCTCCGTACCGGAACATACTCAAGGCCCCTTTGGCATAAATTCTACTTAAATATTTTTGCACGTCCAATTCTGCTTTTGTCTGTAGCATTGGCCAGTGTGGGGCATCATACCACATGACTGCTTAACTCTGTTGTACCATCACATGTTGAGCTTCAATACAACTATATTATCTCAAAACTTGTGTATGTGTACCTTTATTCCCACTTAATGGGGAGTTTAAGGGCGACAGCCCCAAAAACCATCTCTAACCTATCATGTGTTCTATGATCATGTAAGCCGAAGTGCTTTTAGTGTAATTATGATTGAAGTGTGTTACATCAGTGATGAAAGGTGTGCTGGGGAGCCTCAATACCCCAGCACGGGAGTATAAGTATCGCCGCATGTCAACTGCTGGTATTTACTTGCTCACACAATGCATTAAGTTATGGTGTGCAGGGTCTTTTGGCCCAGGCTTTTCGAATACAGCCCACTTCAAGAGTTTCATGATAATCCGAGTGGATTCCTATATTTGGTTAGCTGGTGGCCACTAGACATTCAGAAATATTTCCGAGACCCTGTGACCACCTCAAAACAAATGAAACAATAATATCAAATGTGGTTTTCGGAGCATATCTAGGGCAAAGTGTGTTTTTAGTAAATGTAAGGGTTTTAATTTTTTTAAATATTATTATGAAACAAGTAAAAAATTCAATTTTTAAAATATAGATTTTTATATTGGTATACTTTAATTAAATATACATGCAAGACAGTTTGTGTTATCGTAAACACAGAGATTAGTGTTGTCATAGTCCTCCCAACCCGAGCACTCATGGGTGTCTTTTCGGACTTCGCGGAGAGCATTGTTCTCACTTTGAGAGATGAATTCAGGCTTATGGAGGAAGAGGTGGGTGGGGGTAGATAGTCCTTCGTCGCTCGACGACCTGCTGTAAAGTGTTAGAGGAGCGATGATCGTGCAATGCGTGTTGAAGACAGAGTTATTTAGATAATGGAAAGACATATTGTTTAACTGTCTGTTCTGTAGTTCACTTGATATTTAAAACATGTTATGCATATAAGTTAAACATAAAAAGCAAAACTTGTGTCAGATGGAAGTAAGGAGTGCTTCACATAGGATGTCTACTTATGTTGTAATTAATATTGGTGTTTGTTCATTACATAAGTACTACTTATGCGAATTAACTCTAAGTATCATTGATGGTATATGAAGAAAGGAAAATCTCTGCAATCCTATGGTTAACTTAAAACCTCGCCAATTGTGTTTCATCGATCGACGGGTATTTAGTTTCAGCTCATAATGGAAATACTAGTTGCATGTGGATATTCATTATGCAAATATGGTTGATATTTATTCATTACTGTTATGTAATTGAAAAACAACTAATTATCTTGTATGGTTCTCGAATAAATCTGTGAATACTAGTTGCATGTAGTTATTTAATTATGTGTAAATACTCTCACTAGTTATTCATTACTTGTTATGCGAATACATATATTTACTCATGATGGGCGATGAAGCAAGTCCTCAGCTCTCCGGATGTAATTCTATACTGCTTCCCTAGCCTGACATCATTGATGAAATTTTTTTTTAATTCTCTCAAAATGTTGTTTGTGTTTCATACATCAACATATTAGCTTATGCAGATAATAATTAATCATGGCATTCTTCAGAAGCGTGCGAGAACTTGTCAGACATTCACAACTCACTCTCCCTAGAATAACTATAAAAGATGGGCCCTGGACATGTTATGGCATGTTAGGACTTGCATCGACTTGTTCGGAGTGATGGCGATGTGTGTCTGACTTGGTTACATTATATTGATTTGGGGCCAAATCTAAGTCTATATGCAATCACAGGTCATTCTCGAGTGGGTGGTCCTAGCAAGAGGATGTGTAATTAGGGTTTCAACACAATATAAATTCATCATGCTATAAAATATTCATTGTGCATTTATGAAGACTCTCGGTACATGTAATAGGTTATTATGCAAGTGTGTTCTTAAATATTGCATGGTTAAATATTTCATTGCACGATAACATAATCTAATTATTCATTATTTACTACCCATATTCACCTTAGATGGTTGTCGAAACCTCACCCCCTCTCCCCCTTACAACATCATCAATTGTTATGTGACAGTCGAAGGGATAACATCTCAGTCTCTCTGGCAGGCGAAGAGTCAACATGTTTACTTGATATGTAATTATGTGTAATTACCCTCGATGGTAACTCGAACCAGGTACTACCTCCTCCCCTAATCCCTCCCTGTCCAATGTAGTCATTAAGCAATAAAAAATATTTTTTAAATTTTATTTTGCCTTGAAGTGGAAAACGAACCAAGCTCTGAAACCTTAAACATATTCCCCTTACCCATATTTAGTCACTACACAAATAAAAAACAAAATTTATTTTAGCCTTGAGGGGGATTCGAACGAAGGTACTAAATCTTAAACCTATACCTCTTACCCATACTTAGTCGTTAATTGGTATAAAACATTTTTTTTGCCCTGAAGGGGACTCGAACTGAGGTTCGAAACCTAAAGCCTATACCCCTTACCCATACTTAGTCATTACACAAATAAGGACAATTTTTTTTAGCTTCGCCGGGTATCGAACCAAGGTCCGAAACCTTAACCCTAGACACCCTTACCTACTTAGTTGTTACACAAATAAAAACATATTGTTTTTGCCCTGAAGGGGACTCGAACCAAGGTCTGACACCTTAAACCTATACACCCTAGTGCTTATCTGCAATCCAATATGGTAGCAAGGGTAAAAAAAAATTATACTGGTGATGGTGTCAGTTGAGAGCTAACACTCCTAGTGAGAGGACATGCATGGAGTTGGTAATTACAAAATGTGTAGATTGCTGGTTACATAACTTCATATGTAGTCTCTTTGTATATATAATAAGTTTTATGCAAGTGTGTACTTAGCCATTGCGTTATTGCATAATTTGTTACATTATATATATATAATGTAACAAGTTATGCAATATATATAATATAATTACATGTAAACATCCCCTCCTCTATGCAAGTGCATTTCCCTATTCAACTGAATTTTCCCTCCCAACCTCCTCACTTGTGAACCAGCAACTGACAAACCAACATTTCATCCTCCCTCCAGCTGCCGACGAGTCAACACCTCTTGTTAATTATGCAAATGCAATTGCACAATTTCATAATCTAATTACAAGTAAACACTTTAGACAGTTGTCGAAACCTCACTCCCCCCTCCATTATGCAAAAGCATTTCCCTATGCAACTGCATTTCCCATCCCAGCTTTCTCACTTGTGAACCAGCACATCTCTGTATCTCAGTCTGTCTTCAGCTGCCGAAGAGTAATCATGTGTTATGTAATTGTGCAAGTGTGAAAAAATAAAACAGTGTATTTTCCCTACACAACTCCCTTCCAAAATCACCAGTTGGCCAGCTCCACGTGCCAGTCTCTCTCCAAAAATCGAAGAGTCAGCCCCTAATTGCACAAGGGCATAAAAAATCAAATGAATTTCCAGCTGCCGAGGAGTCAACATTTGCACATGATAAAAATTATAATGTACCTTGTTCGGAAATCGAACCCAATACCAATCCACGCACCAGTCGTCAGAACTTCCCACTCTAGCAGCTCCCCAGCCCACAATGCCCGCCATAATAACTCATCACATTTTTGACAGGGGGAAAGGGACAGGGAAGTACACCAGAAGTGCATTTGCACCAGAAGTGCATGCGTACTGGAGATGCATATGTATCATAAGTGCATGTGCACCAGAAGTGCATCATGCGGAGGGAAAGGGAAAATTGCATATGTATGTGCAATGTGCAATTGCATTTTGAACCAGTACCGCTACGCACCTACTACTGTCCTTAATTGTCTCTGTTGGTTACAGTCGATTAACTCTTACTCATTATTAACATGTGTTATCTTTTGCCATTTTTATAATGTCTTTCACTCATGCATCTAGTCCAATAGTTCAGCCTGCCAGCCGCGTCCTTCACTGCTTGATACTTTCAGTGGCAGACTTCCGTTCCGTTAGTCACTTCTCCCGCTGCCCATCTTCTATCGCTCGGAATTCAGCCACTCATTCATTCATCAACTCCAACTCCACTCAACTCCTGTCCCGGAGGCCTGCTGCAATATTTATAGAGTTCCCCTGACCATCTCGAAGGATCAACGCACCCCGAGTCGCACTGAGAGTACAAGGTCTGTAATCCAGAGCATTCTTCAGATAAACACAGAAAACAATACAACATGGGTATACGGCCCACATCTATAATTCGAAATCCGCCATTGCCTTGTCTACGCCATTGCTATCATACAACAACTCCGCTCACTCACACGGAATGTGAAGCCAACATCAGCGGCGTGGACCAGCGACATGTAACATAAGTTTATTTAGATAGTAATAATTTTCAATTGTATTAATGTGCTTTCCATTAAAAATTGTTATGAAATTTCAAATATTTATTATTTACTATTTCTTATAAGCTTTCACTCTTCTACGCCCACCAATTTGAATTCCATCTAAAATTTCAAAATTTATAAATATAATGTAATTTTTAACTAATTGACCGTTAAAGAAAATTCAAATATTTTATCACATTTGTTTTAGTACATATTTGCAGTCAACAGTTATTCGTCTCCACTTTAAGTCCAGCCTATGAAGTTATTCGCCATTTCCATGTGCCAATATCATCAATTAGCGAATATAATCATGTTTCTGTTCTGTGGTTGCATACGCCCATGTTTATTATGTAAGCATAAGGTTATGTAAATGTGTGTAATTAACACTGAATTAAAAAAAATAGTGACTATGCACATAGAATTAAATAAAACCTAATTAATATTTCACATTTTCTTATATATTTTATTTAATGAATATTCAAGCATGCAAAGAATTAATTTTAAAAAAAGTTTCATTTAGTTTATAAACATATTTTCCCCCCTTACATGTAAAACACAAAACAAAAACACACGAATATAAATTAACCCCTGAAAAAAAAAGCTAAAGTTTAGTCTTCTTTGCAAATATTCACAGCAGGAAAATTACTCAGTCTTAAGATTGAAATTGAGGAATTCACGCGGGCAGTTTGCGAATCGAAACCAAGGAGCTCCTGTTTCGACCACTTGAAGTACGCATCTATTATCGACAGCTTTGAACCAGAATGCGAAGTTTCTCGAGATGTAATTATTTCGCGGAGAAGATTTTAATATGTTTTTACAGAAAATCTTCACACAGTAAATATTAGTGTTTCGCCGGTAAACATTAGCGTTTCACTGAGCTCCAACCAACAACATCTCTTAGCAATAATTTAGATTCGTTTTAATCCATATTACAACACTTCAAAGAGCAAGATTTTCTTAAGCCTACGAGTTCTCTTAAACAACTATAACTTGCAAAACAGTTTGTGACACACTATCATTTTTCACATATTCGCATCTGGATAAGAGAATTCAATACTCGACGACTAAAATTCTCCCTATTACTGAATTGCAAGTTGGAATTATATTTCTAATGTATACTTGAGGGAAAAGATGTAAGATATGTATCATGACAAATCTTGAAAGTAGATAGGTTTTGTCGGCTTCGGCGCATGCATCATGCATCAGGAAGAAGGAGTTTTTCGCCATATTGGTAGGCGCGGCCGGCGACCATGTTGGTCGGTGGCCTGGGAAGGCCATGTTATTTACAAAAATGGTCTGTTTTACTCCAAAAACCATTTCTGAAATTAAATATTTTGCACAAAAATCACTTTTTTTTAACCAAAATATGTCCAAAAAAATAAAAAAAATAATGAAAGCAGATTCCGAAAATCCTTGAAGCAAGAACCAAAAAATCCCCAGTCGACGAAGAGGATTAGAGACTTTTAGCGGAATAAGCCACTTAATCCTCAGAGCAGGAGAGAAGGATCCATGACTCCGAGCCAGATCAAGCAGACCGGGGAGGTTCAGCAGACCTGGCCCCCCTCGCCGAGCCTTCATACTGAACTTACTATGTCCACACCCTGCTACCTCCACTGCTACTACTCCTCACATCCCTCCCCCCTAACCAACACCCACACCCCTCATCACCCACTCCTCCCTCACCACCCATTAGCTTCCAAATTTCTAAAATTCTACAAACATATGATACCCCATCCTACACCACACAAGCTTACCCAGCACCCACTTCCTATTTTAATTGTAAATCTATTAAAAAATTAGTGAAACAACATATTAAAAAACTCATTTTATTAGGTAATGTACAATACAAGGAAACACATAAGCCCCTTAATAAAAGTCTGTATATATACAACATCCGCTTCCATGGCAAGTTCACCTCTCGATGTGTGCTTCAGCAACACAGGAATTGTAGCGAGCAAAGAAACCCCACCACTTGACGTACGCCATTCCATTACGTCGATTCAGCAACTTCTCGACAAAATACACATCTAGAAACTTCGTATGCTGTATCTGCTTGGTTTAGAAACAGCCATGGATGGGTAGGTTGTTCAGATGTTCTGCTTGATTCGACTGTTCATTTGTAAGTGTAAGGTGAATGTTACTCGAAGTGCTGATTGGCCGCAGTCGGTTTGAAGTATGTTTCTGATGTTTGGACAATTAAAATTTTCTTAAGTGGCTGAAGTAATGCTACACGTGTAGGAAATAATGTGTGCTTAGTATAAGTATAATTTTATGTTGGGTTATTTCTGGTATTTTTCTGCCCTTTGGTAGGTTAAGGTAGTTTAGGATTTTTGGGTTTTAGTAGGCTTAGTTAAGTTAGTTTGACAGATAGTAATAATGTTTGTGTTGCAGGTTGGTCTGTACTATATATTTGCTTGGTATGCTTGGGTTATCATGGATGGTATTGTTTGTATATTGGGAGACATGTTTTCCAGTATATCTGTCTTGCGATTGTTGGTGTATGTCGAATGGTGTGGACAGTATGTGTGTGTCGGTGAGTCCTGTAATGCTAAGGCATGCATGCTTAAATTAAAGTGTTTGGTATGGGTGGTCAGTGTATTTTTACTGGTGTCAGTCGACATAGTGGATGGTTTGAGATGTTGATTGTGTCACCAGTATGGGCTGTATGGTTGCTTTGTATGGTCTGTGTTAACGGATGGTCGCGGTATTTTGGAGTTTTAGTGGGTGGTTTGGAAGGTTGGCATAAGTGGTGTTGTTTGGTAGAACAAGTAGAATGGGTGTTACGTTATGGGCTGGCCTCAGCTGTATAGTTAATTGTTACACTTGTGTTAAGGTGGATATTGTGCTTGGTATATAGGGTGGTACGTTTGATTAGTACGAGTGAATTTTTCTTTGGTTATAGAAGATGGGGTATTGGGTGGCCTGGTATAATTTGTGTCATAATGGAAGGTTGGTTGGTCTGCTGGTATAGTGACTAGTATATATTTGACTGGTGTCAACCAGTAGAGCAGAAAGTATGAGCAGTGAGAAACTTTTTGGAAAGGTCAGTGGGGGCTGAAAGGTTGAAGCATGCTTGAGTTAGAGTAAGAGACATTAACTATGAGTATATTTTGTCTGGTGTTAGTTGGTAGAGCAGATGGCATGTATTAGTTACAGTGGCTGGCATGGTACCTGTGTGCGGGTATAAAGTAACCGAGTTCCAGTTAGGAAGCTTAGTTTGACACTAATTGTCGTGAGATTTTGTCGTGAAAAGGAAGAATATATGACCAAAGGTTCTGGTTGGATGCTTGCTAGCGTAGACTGTCTTGAGCTGTGTATAAGCAAATTATAATAACAATGTGAAAAATGAGCATGCCGTTTTAAAGACACTAAGTGAATGGTGTGGAAAATTTAATAATTCTGTTTACAGTCTGATGTGTGTGTGTGTCTGTATATATACATGTGTATATATATATATATATATATATATATATATATATATATATATATATATATATATATATATATATATATATATATATATATATACTTTTTCAATGAAAAATTCTTTAATTTCTTGCTGATGTTTTATTCTCTCTACTTCCTCTGATACAGAGAATATGATTATGTTTGGTTTAGTCATATAAACATACAAAAAAAACCGATTAGCATACTTTTATTCCTATAAAACCTTCGAGATAATGAATAATTAAGAGATACTGACATCGTGTAATAATTAGACTACAAGAGAGGTGACTGAATATGAGTCGAGAACTTTTTTCCATTGTCCCACTGTACTCTACGTACAATTTCAGTTCAATAAAAAAAATAATTTAATTAATTTTAAAATCAAATAAAAACATAATTCTTATTTATAATTCCCTGTGCCTATAAAAAGCGATATGGTTACCAGAAACAAATTCAGGGACCAGCATCAGCATGTGTATAAGTAAGGAGATGGGTTCATTTTTGAGTATTATTTGTAGTAATATATTTTAATAAATTTTAAACATAAAAATGTAATATATTTTTCTTATTAAACCTATATTGTAGGGAAAACAGTGTGTTGTAACCTTTTTTTCGTTAAAAACATTAGTAATAGGGCGTCGAGAGAGACGGCGTAGCAGCCAGAAGCCAGCTCTCCTGCTCTGGCCGCCATGTTGGATTCCGGACTATAATTCCCGTTATCCGACCACCATATTGGATTCTGCCAATTGGTAGCCAATATGGCACCATCTTTGGGACCATCCTCGTAGCCAATATGCCATCATCTTGGACCGCCTTAATTTTTTTCATGCTCTTGCATTCCGATTATTTTCTATGAGTAATCCCATTTTTTTCTCTTTTGCATTCTTTCTTTTGCATTTTGTTTACATGCATCATTTGTCTCTCACATCTTTGTTATTCTCGTTTGTCACATTAGTTTTGGATTTTGCAACTAGGAGTGCTGGTGTCGCCCTTGTTCGATTAATCGATCTCCATTTGTCATATGCGTTCCTCTAATTACTCATCTTTGCTCGACTGCCATATTGGTTCTCGAATTGGCTACTAGGGGCGCTGCTTTTTTTATAACTCAAGATACCATATAGGGCGGGTGCGGTATCGAACTGCCAGACCTTGGGTCGCTAGACTAACACCTTATACCACTCGGCTATCGCCACATACGCTGGAACAAGAGTAAGTTTTAGCTAGAAAACAAATAAATATCTTGCATTTCATTAAAGACATTACACATTTATTACTTATATAATTTTTTAAGTATTATATGATTTATTTTAAATATCTTTAAAATCATTTGCTATTTATAACATTATTTTTATTATATTTCGTAAATAAGTTTATAATTAATTATTTTTATTTTATTATCTTTTATTATATTTTTATAGCAATTTTTGTATTTATTTTTTATTATTTTGCCTATTTTTAACTATATTTTTTATTATTTTGGTTTAACTTATATATTATTTAGGATATAACTTGTTTGATTAGTCACATTTGCTCCACTGATAACTTATACATGCTCGACTACATAGTTCCTTCATCGCCTGTTAGAGTGAGCAAATCGTCAGTGCGTATATTTATTTAAGAATTTAAAGATGTAATTCTCCATAATGAGAAGGTATATAAAAAATTATTGTAATGTACATTCAAAGTAGGACTTCGTAAAACATATTCGATTTTCAATTCTTTATATTTTGGAAAACAATGATTTGTCTTAATGTTTTACTTTATTCAATTCATTTTAACTGTTGTACTAAAATTAAGCTGTACAACCTTATAACCGCATAAGCGCCGAGAGTCCTGAGAGCCAGACGGTCTGCTTCGACATGCGCGAGCAGTGACATCATCAACATGCGTGAGCAGTGGCGTCATAAACAGCCGTCGTGCGGGGGGAAGGGACAAGTGCTTGCAAACTTAAGTGAACGTTAGTGCTGCTGTGTGGCCCTCCCAATCCGACATCTAAGAATCGATGCATTAATAGATAAGTATAACTATTTAAATTTATTCTATTTATCATATAAATATCGCCAAAAAAATACTAAAAATATGTAGTAAAATTGTATATTAAATGCATTTTGTAATGTCAGTTCAATAATGTTAAACTTTGCAAATTTCACACTTTCCCATGACAGCTGGTAACATTTTAAAAAAGAAAAAATTCCCATGCTGGGATGGAATTCGAACCCAAGACCTTTCAATTAGACGTCCAGTGACCTTAACCACGGGTATACCACAAGCTCGCAGCAAGCCGAGTGCTTAAATATTGTATTCAAAATATTTTGTTACCTTCTGAATCATATATGACTTTGCTTGCATTGTTTTTGTATACTTTTTAAAATAATTGTGTAGCAAATCACGCTGTAAACAAGAGAAAATTAAAATCAGGTGAAGATAATTTGCGATATGTTAGGAACAGGCTCATGAAATTCAATTATGGATGCACCATTTCTAGCTCCAGGAAAGCATGCATGTTTTATAGGCATAGGTTATGCCTAATATAAACATTACTTTCTCAGCTACATTTCGGATTCCTGCCTTCAAGCTAAATATGACACAATTTTAATTATTTATTATTTCAACTTTTTTTTATATAGATATAACTTTCCTACGCGGATTTTAATCATTGTATGTATATGTGAATAAACCAAGCGCCATTATATTCTATATATGTATGTTTATATATATATAATCAGGTAGGATATAACACCCACAAGAAATTAAAGACTTTTTAATTTATATATTTTTTCATACTTCAGACTACAAATAAAAAAATTAAATCCTCACATTTTCCCACACAATTCGCATAGTATTATTACAGCAGCACACATAATTAATATAAACTGCTTATACATAGCTCAAGACAGTCCATTCTAGCAAGCATCTAACCAGAAACTTTGGCCATATATTCTTCTCGACAAAGTTTTACGACTGCCACTGTCAAACAGCTCCATAAAATGAACCCGGCGGCTTACATACTCGCAAGCAGGCACCCTAACATTAAATATTCCAGCCACTGTAACTCATGCATGCTATTTGCTCTACCATCACCAATTTACATAGGCCAGCAATAAGTTTTTATTTTCAAGTTTATCATTTAAATTATATATATTCTAACTTATATAACGTTTTGTTACAATCCCAGACTTATTTTTTCAGAATTGTTAAATTTATTATTCAGATTGAAACTTATGTAATTTAAGTATTTTATTTACACGAAGGAGCTTTGTTACACACACTGACCTTACCAAAAAATTTATTTACTGCTCATACTTTCTGCTTTACCGTTCGAGACCAGTCAAATATATACTGACTACCAACCTTCGATTATATAACCCAAGTCATACCAGGCCACTCAACATCCCATTTCCTATAACTAAAGAAAAACTAAATTCAACTGCACCACCCAATACACCAAGCTCAATATCCATCATAACTCGAACAATGTACAGAAAAGGCCAGCCCATAACATGACATCCATTGTACCTGTTCTACCAACCAACACCGCTTATACTTCCCGGCCATCCAGCTAAGCATTCTGCCCCTCTTATACTAACTAAACATCCCATAAAACCATTCTGCTCTTACAAAAAAAAACGAATGGCAAAATTAAACCCTTCTCCTCACACCATCGAAGCTACACTTTCTTCTTACTCCCAAAATAACAGAACGTGTGATCCGTTCATACCAATCAACATAACATCGATACCGACCATACAAGCAAACTAACTGTACAACCAAGTGATACTTGTGTGCATTCCACCCCGTGTCAGGACTTTGAATATATTTTATTTCTCTCGACATCCACTTAACCTAACCACCAGTCCATTTAGTCATTCCACTTTTATTGTATGCACTCCACATACTTGTGTACGACATAGAAAGTATTTTCATATTGCGTGGAACACTGGATATTTTTTAACTTAGTCACACCGATTCTACCCCATGTAAGGACTTTGTGAAAGACATCTTAATCTAACCTAACTCCACCTAACCTAACCACCACCCTTTATAATCATGTACGTAAGAACTTGAATTTTTTTTTCTCATTTTAAGAATTTTAAGAACTTTTTTTGTATTATGGAAATGCGTACCTATGGAGTTATGGAGCGAGTCATTTTGGAGTCATTTTGAGGGCAGCACCGCATTTGGCACTTCAGACAATGCATTTAACACAGAAGGAACCACATTTAGCACCAAAGGCACCACATTTAGCACCACAGGCACTGCATTTGGCACTGCAGCACCACATTTACCTCCTAAGCATCTTAATAAATTCCGATAAATCTACTTCGGGTGTATGAAAAAAGTAAAAAACAAATTTTAACTGATACAATTATGCTAATAATGACGCCACCCACACCACCATAAACATCACCACCACTACCACCAATACCATCTGCTCTACAAAACCAATATTAAAATTAATATGCTCATAATTTCCACTAAATTCAACATACCTCAACCCACACCCACTCAAATTTACCAAAATCACAAGTATGTTTGTCATACCAGCAGACTCTGACAAAATATATACTTAGTCACTATACCACCTTGCCAACTTTTATAACCCAAATCATACTAGGCCAACTAACATGTCATCACCTACAACCAAAGAAAATTTCTATCCAACCATACCACCCATACCATCTGCTCTACCAACATTCATTAGACTAAATATACACACCACTCATACTAGAATTCAAGCATACCTCAGCTCACACTGACCTTACCGAAGGAAAATCGCAAGTCCAAGCAAACCTCAGCTCACACTGACCTTACCCAAAAAATCGCGCATGTCCACCATGTTTGTCACAGCATCAGTCACCAACCAAAATATTATACCACCCATCAAAATTGCTGACCATCACACCTCAGACATACGGAACAAAATACGAGTAACCCTGCAGACAAGGAGTACTGGATGCTATACCAACCATAATTCCAACATACTTCAGTCATGCCATTCAGTTCACATTGTTAATGAAACATAACAACTACTCATTTCATACCACTTCTACGCCATCCATTAACCTCACCAGCCAAAACATACTAGGTGACAACCCTCCACCATACCTGACATTAATATAAATCACTATATCAACCAACAAACCATTTAATTATGCCAGCCATCCTTACTAATATCTTCTCTTACGAAACATACAAGGTAACATGCCTCCAACATACTTAAAAACCATATCGATAACCGAATGGTACTGAGTACCAAAACAGATATAATACCTTTCACCACAACATTAGCTTGCCTCAGCCATGCAATATCGAAAGCCATACGACACAGCATAATGAACCACCACAGCAGATAACCATACCAACCAAAAAACATACAGTCCAAACCATATAATTCACTCTAACCCAAGCATACCTTATTAATGCTGTTAACGATACAGACTATATCAACCACAACACCTCAGACTTACTGATCAATAATAATAGACAACTATATTGATTAATATTTCAGCCCATCTAGCTTTGCCATTTACACATATCAACAAGCCGTACCAGCTGCCGAACCAATCAAATATTCCAACCATGCTATCATAAGATCAATACTACTAATTTAACTATCTACGACATTCATACAGTCTTAATTCCCAAAAATACCATCCAATCATGCTTACCAAAAATACCATCTAAGCATTCTGCTCCTCTCATACTAACTAAACATCTCATTAAACCTTTTCATTCTTAGAAACTAATCACACAACTAAACCATCCTCCCCATGCCAACAAAGCTACACTGTAGTCATACTGCCAAAAAAACCGAACATGGATCACGTCATACCTATCAACATAATGGCTACACAAACCATGCAAGCAAACTAACTGTACAAATAAGTCATACCGATAGGTTATACCATTAAGATGTACTAGCTAAAAAAAAAAAAAAACTACATACAGACAGCTCACACCGACAGACAATACCACTGTGTTACTCCATCCATTTCAGTAATTCCAAGAGATCATACAAATCAAAGACATGCTAGTCAGACATACTAACAAAACATATTACTAGAACATGCTACCTACAACAACCATGAAGAGAGCCCATAGAGTATAAATATTACAAAAGTACCTTTACTAATGATGAGCCTACATACAATTCATATTATTATCAGACTGACCAACATAATATTCAAGCCATACATTTCGACCTTCTATAATGCTAACCTGTCATCATAGGTCCTGCCCTACTGTTTAACAGTCATACAAGCACGTCACACTGAGAGACAAAGCTATTCCACCAAAATATACTTCCTCCTACCATAAACCAAACTACTGCAATGTTCCAATAATGCATTAAGACTTAACTACTACCATAATGATAGGCCATACAAGTAAAACACCCCACCAAACCTGTCAACCAATGAACATACCCAGGTCGTCATATTAGAATAGTATTTAAAAAAAACAAGACAGACTGCACTTACATCTCTAGCAAATCTCTCAAGAAGTCAGATCTCTCGAACAATAGACGCATTATGGCCGACCAACTTGCAAAGGAGATGAAGGCAAAGGGTAGGGGAGGGAGAGACTAAGTAGTTCCAGCATTACCACTAGAGGAGGTGCGTGTCGACGACCAGACATTTGTTCCCCACTACCCAACCAGATCACATTCACATTATACTACAGCCTGCGAGGGTGTCCATACAACCCTTGCGAATAGCAACTTTACCATTCGATACAAAACATATCTACTAAGCTATCATATTACATAAAACATGCATATATCTCGTCCATCACACACAACCCGATGCGAATGTCTCAGCAGACAAATGGTTGTCACTGATAGTTTTTTGTCAATGACTCATGCGAACCAACATTTCAAGTGTAAAAACTAAATATCGATTTTACTAAACTTTCCAGATGCAAACACACACACAAACAGAATGAAGTAAATACCTAAACTTCCATTGCTTGCTACTAGTCTGGTTTACCTAAACACACCAACAATTTATATATTTTATGAACGTAGTAACATACAAGGGAAGATTATGTCATTTCTAAAATCCAGCTATGGGTAATTAACAAGCTCATACTGGTTATAATGCAGTTCTTTTTAAAAAAAATATTAATGCAAAACTCTTATAAAAATTAGTATCTCCATATACATCTTAAATACCAGAAATAAGTAACATATATACCTTAGTTGTATATCACGTGAAGGAAAATAATATATTTATACACATATTCGGAAGGACGTAGTTTCGAACATTCGGACTAACCATCCAGCTAGGCAGCATTTTATCGAAGACACTAGCATCAGCCTATAGGAATTTTGTCGTTTGGTAGGAAAATGGCATTCCTAAATACCTACATAACTTCACCTAACCTAACATTTCCAACAATACCACCACCACAACCAAAACCACCACCAGCAACAACACCACCACTGCCTTAATAGACTCCGATATGACAACTTCAGTTATACAAAAAAATAATAAAAACGAATTTACACTGATACAGTTATGCTAGTAGTGTTTCCACCACCACCACCACCACCACAATCCAATCCAATCCAATCCAAATTCTTCTCATAACATCTACCAAGCCGACTGACACCAGTCAAAATACACTGACTAGCCATACCAAACACTTTTAACTCAAACATAACTTAGCATTACACACATACATTCGATATACACCAGCAATCACAATACCGATAAATTGGAATACATATTATCCAACATACCATCCATGTTAACCCAACCATACCAAGCACTTTTTATAGTTCAGACCTAACCATGAACTAACATCCATACCATCTACTCTACTAACTATCACCAGACTAAATATACTTATACCTCATAATAGAATTCACATATACCACATCCCCCACTGACCCTATAAAAAATCACAAGTCAAACATGTTTGTCATACCATCAGACACCAGCCAAATATCATACCAGACATTAATATAAATCACTCTTTCAACCACCCATACCAATAAAAATTCTGACGACCACACCTCAGACATACAAAACCAAATATGAGTTACACTGCAGACCGAGAGTACTGGGTACTATACCAACCATAACTCCAGCATACTTCAGTCATGCCACACAGATCATATTGTATATGCAACATAACAACTACTCAATTCATAGCACTCCTACGTCATCCATTAACACCACCAACCAAAACATTTTGGGTTACAACTCTCTATCTAGCATACCATTGATGTCATCTTTAGCAGAGTACACGGTCATAGTAGATGATTCAACTAGTAACGATCCCTTCTGCCATGGCCGTTGGCGAAATTACATCCGATCTTACATGATGCAATCTTATGTACAGTTTTCACAACAGAAAAATTAGTGTATGTTATCCATGTTAACAATCTCACTATTGGTCTGCTGAGTATGAATATGTAAAAAGTAATATGCTTGATGCAGTGTTATACGAAACAACCATTCGTATTTACACTTATACATATTTCAATTTTGGATACGCCTTTTTTATTTCTATTTCTCTTGTAAACCCATTTTATTTTATGTCATCCATACATCTGAAGGAATAGTTTAGGTAGGTACGTATGTGAGTTCAGTAACTGTGTCGAGTGCTGCAAGTGATTTAAGCTTTCCATATGTCACATTAATTGATAAGAATTATGTGACTGCTAGAACAACAAACATCTTTTTCACAATATCTTCACGAGGAGAGAAATGCGTTTTTAATACTTGTAGCGACGACACACACGCTGCATTTAAATGTCTAAAGATGTTGTAACTAAGTCTCAAGTCACTCGAACTCGGTCAGAGAAAGAGAACTTTTACTCGAACGACAGACGAACTGCGAATGAGACCAACTCGACTGTCTTCAATATAAGTCTGAAAATTAATTGTATTACCCAGGATTCGAACCCATGCTACCCTTACAAGAAACTAAAATTAAATCCAAATGTCTTGGACTGCTCGACAACCTGACAATTTCAGAAAAAGTTTGTATATGCTGTTCACAGTAAAGTGAGCACTTTTGAAGCTCTAGTTACTTTTTTCTTTCGCCATTTTTTATCATTTAATGACGGTTTTAAATATACATGGCTATGTAAGTAATAAACAAAGGGTGTATATTCCACCGCTCTCGGAAGTTAACGTCTAAGGCTAAAATAAAATTTATTTATTGATTAGTATTCCAAATGAGGGGGTTTTCAAAAGTGCTCACTTTACCTTGAATGGTCTATACAATAAAAACTCTTAACCTTATCCTTGGATGGTGTCATAGGATCATAATCATACTTACAATATGTTCAAAATCTACCTTTCAAAATCAAAAGAAACATAATTTTTTAACAAAATTTAAAATATCCAGAATAATTGTAAAACGTTCGCGATTGGCAGCACTGTGAGAAACCCTAAAAAATATAACTTCATCCGGAAAAAAACACATAGGAATATATATATCATATTAGTTGAATGTGATCTGGTAGTGAACTAATGTCTTGTTGGAATTAGTCTCACCCTCTCCTACCCTTTGCCTTCATCTCCTTTGCAAGTTGGTCGGTCGTACTCGCGTCTACTGTTTGAGAGATCTAACCTCTCGAGAGATTTGCTAGAGATGTAAGTGCAGTCAGTATTTTTTTAATACTATTCTAGTATATTGACCAGGGTATGTTCATTGGTTGACTGGTTGGGTGTGTGTTACTTGGATGGCCTATCAGTATGGTAGTAGTTAAGTCTTAATGCATTATTGGAACATTGCAGTAGTTTGGGTTGATGGTAAGAGGGAGCATATTTTATTAATGGAGTAGCTTTGTCTCCCAGTGTGACGTGCCTATATGGCTGTTAAACAGGAGGGCAGGACCTGTGATGACAGGTGTGATGGTTAGCATTATAGAAGGTCGAAATGTATGGCTTGAATATTAAGTTGGCCAGTCTGATAATAATATGAACTGTATGTAGGCTAATCGTTGTTAGAGGTACTTTTATAATGTTTATACTGTATGGGCTTTCTGCCTGGTTGTTATAGGTAGCTTGTTTGGTCATATGTTTTGTTAGTATGTCTGAAGAGTATGTTTCTGGTTTGTATGGTCTCTTGGAATGGCTGAAATGGATGGAGTAATACAATGGTATAATCTGCTGGTGTGGGCTGTCCGTATGGTTAAGGGTTATTTTATAGCCAGTACATCTTAATGGTATAACCCATCGGTACGACTTGGTTGTACAGTTAGTTTGCTT
Source organism: Dryococelus australis (assembly GCA_029891345.1). Taxonomy (NCBI): domain Eukaryota; kingdom Metazoa; phylum Arthropoda; class Insecta; order Phasmatodea; family Phasmatidae; genus Dryococelus; species Dryococelus australis. The sequence goes on from CM057000.1 coordinate 99,300,465, forward strand.
TTATAGTTGCTTGATCTATGCTCGGTTTTTCTGGCAGCATGACTACAGTGTAGCTTCGTTGTTGTGGGGAGGATGGTTTAATTGTGTGATTAGTTTCTAAGAATGAAAAGGTTTAATGAGATGTTTAGTTAGTATGAGAGGGGCAGAATGCTTAGATTGTATGGTTGGTAAGCATGAATGGATGGTATTTTTGGGAATTAAGACTGTATGGATATCGTAGATGATTAAATTAGTAGTATTGATTTTATGGTAGCATCGTTGAAATATTAGATTGGTTCGGCAGCTAGTATGGCTTGTTGATATTTGTAAATGGTAAAGCTATATCACCTAGTATGTTTTGGCTGGTGAGGTTAATGGATGGCGTAGGGGTGACATGAAATGAGTAGTTGTTATGTTTCATTAACAATGTGAACTGAATGGCATGACTGAAGTATGTTGGAGTTATGGTTGTTATAGTATCCAGTACTCCTTGTCTGCAGGGTTACTCATATTTTGTTTCGTATGTCTGAGGTGTAGTGGTCAGCAATTTTTATTGGTATGGATGATATAATCAAGTGGTTTATTTGATGGGTGGTATGATATTTTGGCTGGTGACTGATGCTGTGACAAACATGTTTGACATGCGCGATTGGTTTTGGGTAAGGTCAGTGTGAGCTGAGGTATGCTTGAATTCTAGTATGAGTGGTGCATATATTTAGTCTAATGAATATTGGTAGAGCTGGTGGTATAGTTGATTTAAATTTTTCTTTGGTTATAGGCGATTGCATGTTGGTTGGCCTAGTATTACTTAGGTTATAAAGTTTGGTATGGTGGTATAATGACTAGTATATACTTTGTCAGTGTCTGATGGCATGACAAATATTTTAGACTTGTGATTTTGGTGTATTTTTGTGGGTGTGTGTTGAGGTATGTTGAATTTAATGGAAAGTATGAGTAAATTTAGTTGATGGCATTGTAGAGCAGATGGTATGGGTGGTAGTGGTGGTGATGTTTATGGTGGTGTGGGTGGAGTCACTACTATCATAATTATATCAGTAAATTTTTTTTTACTTTCTTTCATATACTTGAAGTTGACATATTAGAATCAATTAAGGTGTTAAATGTGGTGCCTGTACTGGTAAGTGCGGTGCCTGCAGTACTAAATGTGGTGCCTTTGGGGCTCAATGCGATGCGTTTGGTGCTAAATGTGGTGCCTGCAGTGCTAAGTGCAGTGCTGACCTCAAAATTACTCCAAAATGACTCACTCTGTAGCTCCATAGTTCCATAGGTACACCTTTCCATGATATATTTTTAAAAATATACTTAAAATTTTTAAAATGAAAAGAAAATATTCCAAGTTTTTACAAACATGACTATAGGATGTGGTGGTCAGATTAGGTGGAGTTAGGTTAGGTAAACATGTATTTCACAAAGTCCTTACACGGAGTAGAATGGGTGTGACTAACTTAAAAATATTCAGTGCTCTACACAATATGAAAATACTTTCTAAGTGCTACACAATTGTGTGGAGTGCATACGACAAACGTGAGTAAATAGTAAACTCCGATCCTAGTGCAGCGCACTAAATCATCAAAAATCAAAATAAATTTAAGCTAAAACCAAGTTATTAAACAAAAAAAAACAAGTTTCTAGAAGCTTCACTCGACTCCAGCTTTCGATTCTTAAAAAACAAGCAAATTAAGCCGAAGTCATGTAAATTTAAGCCAAAAATGAGCAAATTTTCAATTTTTCACAAATAGACGTGCAGGATTCGTGTCACTTTAAAAACGAAAGAAATTTAAGCCAAAATTAAGCAAAATAAGCTAAAACAGCAAGCCAAATCAAATTAAACATTATATAAATTTTTAAAACAGAAAATATCCCATGCCCGAGGAGAAAAGAATAGTGAAATATGAAAAAAAGATAATTAATAGATGCAAATTAATAGAATTTATACATTTTAAGAAAATTCTGTATCATGCAGGAGACATCATACAATTTATACTTTTCAGAGACAAGAAGAAAAATCTCTCTCAGGTTTACCAAAATTATCTTTATTCGATTAAACAACTTAACTATACATCTTAAAATTTGAATTAATCTCTCGAAACATTTTGTTGTTTCTGTAAAATTGTTTACATCACCCAATTATTAATTTTAAAAATTTATATATTTTCAGTAATTCTTTTTTCAAGTAATCATAAGTTTAATTTATTTTACTAATTAAAATAACATTATGAATTGTTCCTGCTTCAATAGCTTTATCAAAATCAACACTAATTTTTATATTTGTTTTTTCTTTAACTACAGTTGTTTTTCTATATAAACAATCAATAATAAATAATGGTCTTCAGCCACAAAATGAATAATAAGTTAATTAATACAACCTCGAGGGTATACAGTTGGTTTATAATAACGTTCATTATTTCTATTTAGAGTATCTAGTTTTGATTTTGAATTTCTAAAATCATTATAAGCAAGAAACATTTTATCATAAAGGCCATTTTTGATATCTGGATTACAATTTTCTTTTTGAAAAAAATTATTTCTTCAATTTTTAGCATAAATATTACATTTGCAGTGATCAAACATAGAATCGTATACATACTGTTCAGCACGATTTTTCTATTAGTTTGAAATCCTACAATTACAAAATCAGGCATATCAGATTGTGAATTATTAATCTTATCTTTTATATCAATGTTAAAAATTGTTGATCCATCAGGAACTTCTTTTTATAAGAATTGCCAATAATGAAAACTTACAGCTATTTTTCGGTTTTTGTATATATTTTTAAAATTGAAAATGATGTGTTTGATTCATATTTAACAATAGGCCACATAATTTCTAATTTTTGAATAACAATTTTACCTAGATCAGCATAACTTTTCTGAACTGTGTCATCTGCATTCTTAGTTTCATAAACATATAAACAATTGCTATCGGACGAATTTAGAATAAAAGTAATTTTATTACCACCTTTCCAATAAATTTCATTCTTATCTCGAGTAAAGCCAAACATATATCTCAGTGGATAGGTTATATCATTTTATTTATCACTGTGAATAGATTGTTACTCGATATTTATCATCAACACCAGACAATTCTAAATAATTTCGTTCACTTGGGGATCTTAACAAATAATTCATAATTGTTGAAGCTATAATTGGATTATCAACAGCCTCAATAATATGCCCATTTTTTGAGATTTCTACTCTAGAAAACTGGAAAAGAAAAAGTTAACACAAAATTTAATATAATCTAATTTTTCATATTTTTCTTCATCTCCAACTTCATCTCTCTTTAGTAATCTAAATTGTTGATAAACATAAACATCATTTGGAAAAGGAAAGCCATCACCTATAGGAATACCAAATTCTATTACATTATTGTAAACATTTAAATTCCCCTTGGTTGATCTGTTGGAGGAAAAAATTGTCTATCAAAACTCTCGATACTTTTATAAATCATTTATATGAAAAAATTTATGTAAATGAAATATTTATCAAAGGATGTTTCTGGAGTTAAATTACTCATTGAAAAATACAGAGATTATAAAAAGAATCATGAAGCAAAATATGAAAAAATAAGAAAAAAGAACTTCTGTTAATTGACGAATTAGGAAATATTGGTAAAGAAAAAGTAGAACAAGTGAAGAAAATAAAAATCGAATAACTATGCTAGTTCCAGTAGCAGCAAAAATTTAGATTATCCTCCAACACCAGAAGAAACATCATCTGAAAGAGAATTATTCACAGAACATAAATTTCCTAATTTGGAAGAGCAAATGGGAATTGTATCCATAAAATGTTATTAAAACACAAAATGGTTTACAAGGAGATGAACATAATTTTTACATTGGAGATACAAAAGTAACGACAAATAATAAAAAAATATCTGTTAAAGGTAAAGGATATAAATTAACGGAAGAGGATTCCAATTAAATGTAAAAGAAAAAGAAATATTGAAACTACAAGAAGACAAAAAAAACTAGAACATTTTAATATGAATATGAAAAATTTTATAGATAAAGTTAAACAGAAAACAACAATTGGTTACATATACATTGCTACATCTAAACTATATGCTTTAATTAATGATTTTAAAGTTGGTAAAACAGATAATTTAATCACTATTAATTCTAATGTAAATTTTTCACATTGTGAACTAGATAATTTTTATATTTGTTTCCATGAGGAAGTTTATGATGTAAACGAACAAAGGAAGATTAATTCATGAGCTACTAAATTATTTTCATGATAAAATGAATAAGGAAATATTTGTTTTACATTATTTTCCTGTAATTTAAATCGTAAAATTAACAATTAAGAATAAAATTAGCCTTTTGATTACATCAATAATTTAACTAAAAATCATTTAGCAGAAATATATTCTTTGAAACCAATTATTCCAGAAGAAGTATCTTTAAGTAAAGATGAGGAATCATTATGTAATCTGCAAACAAAACTCTTTAAAGTATTAGATTACCTTGTTGAAAATAAATTCAAAATATCATGTAAAGGTTTATTAGGTAGATTAGAATTAGGCAACATGTGCAGTACGAAATCTTGGAATGAAACAAAACAGTTATTAAATTGGAGAGACAGTAAAAAACCAGTTATTCATAAAAACACAAAAATTATTATAACACATAATTAATTTAAATTTCTAAAATCTTCGGCAAGTAAATTTTTACTACTTGGGGTGTTATATTTATGAAAACATAAAGAGGAATGAATCATTCCCTTTTAAATTAAAATCCATGAAACATCTTTTATTAATACAAGAGTTTTGTGAATTATCAAAACCTAACCATTTCACATAAATTTGATCACCTTTTGTTTTTAAGCCCATTTCAACCAAATTAACATTTGGATAGTTAGTTTTCATCATTTCGTATTCATAAAAACTGCCTTTTATTTCTTCGCCTTTGTCATCTTTCAGTTTGTGAGTTGGTACATCATAATTTAAAACCAAAAAAATAGTAAATAATTCTGTTGTCCAATTATGAGTATAACCTTTTTCAAAAAATTCGTTTATTTTTGCTAACATGGAAAACAATGCCAACTTTGTATTTTGGTTAAGTACACATATTCACAAAATCTGCATGCCTTAAATGTTTTTCATTTTTATTATTATCTTCAAATTGGTTTTGTAACAATAGTTCTATGTTTTGTATTGTTGTATTCTTTTACTAAATCATCTGAAATATTTACCCATTTATAATTTCCATTCAAAGCAAATTTTTTCCACATTTTATGTTCCATTGTGCGATTAAATGTTTCTACAACAGTGGCTTTTAATTCACTCAATGTAGAATAAGATTGATGCTATATTTTTGCACAAGCTCTTTAAATGTTTTATTATAAAATTCTAAGCCATTATTGCTTTGAATATTAAGTGGTTTTCTTTTTATCAATTTACATTCTAAAGCATCTGCTATGTTTAAGCTGCTTTATCTTTTATAGGGATAGCAAATGCTTACTTTGAAAAAAAAAAACAATTGTCATAATATATTTGTATCCATTATTTATGTGTGGCATGCCTTTTAAATTACCAGTATCCATCCCAACAAGATTAATTTGCCATAAATTATCAATTCCATATGTTATTACTTTTCTTCTGGGAAAATTTCTTCTTGCTAGTTTATATAATTCATTAATTATTCCTTCTCTTACATTAGGCAATTTTTTTAAATATTGATTAATTGTAATTACATATTGAACATTTACTTTTCTAAACTAATAGACCATCTTTAGCATTTTCAATTTTTACATCATTATTTTTAGTAGCCTTCGTACACTTCAAGAACCAAGTATTCTCCATTTAAGAGTAAAAAAAAAATTAATCTTTACATTTCACTAATATTCCTATTGTGGTCATCAATCCATCATCAAGAACTAATTATTAAATGTTTTTCTGATTTTAAAAGATAAAATACCCCCTCTGTTAACATAAAATGGCATACTGTAATTCATTTTTTAGGTCCAAAAATACCAGTTACATCATCATCAGGTAAATTTATATTAACAGTAATAATTTTATAAACAGTACAATCCATCAAGAAAGTAAATTAAATTATTATATAAGGGGAAAATATTATTAGTTTTATCCCACTTTGGAGGTAAATGAAATTTTATAAAATTTTTCTCTCTTGGATTTTTCAACTTTCGAGTTAACAAGTGAATCTCAATAATTCAAAACTGATCTGTTTAAATTTTGTAATTCATCAGATATTTATTTATCAGATACTTATTTCCTTTTTCAACTTTAGAGTTAACAATAGTATAACAATACTTCAAAACTGACTAATTTAAATTTTGTAATTTATCAGCTATTTCCTTATCAAAAATCTTTTATTGACTGTATCTCTTCCATCTACAGGATCAGCTATATTATTCGTTTTTTACGATTGTGAAGAAAAAATATAATCTGTTGTGTAAACAAAAACATTACTTAGTTAATTCTGTAAAGCAGAAACAATAATATTATATTTTTAATCTATATTAGCATTAGTGTCAGAGTTTTTATTTAAAAATTTGATTAATGGTTTACAAAATATATGTCATTTAATAATAACAAAAATATATCATGAAACTTAAATCCTCTCGAAAAAAGGTGTAATAGAATTAAACATAAATGTCCACAGATAACTGAATTAAAATTCTGAATTATATGATCATTGTAATGAATGTTTCTCTTTTTGAAGTAATTAGTTAAATTAGTAGGCATATTACCTCCAAATAAATCAAAATAGTAAACATCATTATTTTATTTAAAATAACAGAGCCAATGACTACCAGGATTTGATAAAATGTCAAACTTTATCACAGCACATTCATGTTTGTACATACTTTTTGGTAATTCATTAATCATATAAACATTTCTGAAATCTTTTATATTTAGTATTTTTTTACATATTTTTCAATATAATTAGATAATGGTGACACATTCAAATATTTTTTGGTGGTTCTTTTTTTGCAACTAAACCACTTCCTGATTTATTGTCCATTGCTAAATTATGTCTCTCTTGTTCGAATTCTTTTTATCTTTTTTTGTTTGTTCAACATAATGATAAATTGCGGTAGCTCCATCAGCTAAAATTCCAAGTATGCTTAAAGCTGCAAATTATATTGGCAAAAATCCTCCATGATGCAAACCATTTACAGATTTTTCTTTTAATGTTTTTTTTTTTTTAGTATTAGTATTGACAAAGTAAATACAAAACCTTTTCTTCTTTCCATTTTCTATTTTTTTTTCTCAAGTTGATCTTTTGATAAAAAATTATCTATACCCAAATCTCTTAATTTATGAGTGGGCATATCAAAAGTTATATTTTTTATCTTCACAATATTAATAATTCACCTAATTTTCTTTTTGTAAACATAGTTGAAGCAACTGCTGCAGAAGCAATTTTTTCACCACTTGGAGTATTTTTATCTAACATAATTTCTTTTCCTTCTTTTTGTAACATTTTGTCAGCATTATACCTAGATTCTAAATCTTTATGATCTCTATAAGGTAAATTTAAATAGTTTAATGCCCAATTTATCATACCTTTACCATGATGTTCAGAATTCCGAAAAAAATGTGCAATTACATTTAAAACTCTTTCCAATCTCTCATTTAATTTTGTAAAAGGACCACAATAGTTATAACCAGGCAAATGCATTTCAGGCAAATTTAAATTGTTTAACGCCCAATTTATTGTTCCTTTACAGTGATGTTTAGAATTTCAAAATGATTGTGGAATTACATTTAAAACTCTTATTGTATATGGATTTCCTTTTAGATTATTAACAACAGAATCAGAAAATTTATTGTTCAACATCTTCATTATGCTCACTTTTTCATTGTAATAATTGTTATTTCTAGCATTTCCTTCGCCGTGAATAATTAACAATCTGTCGACCAATTTTCTATGATCGCCCATCCAAACATATTCTTTTGGCAAAATATTGTATTTTTTTATGCCTTCTCCAGATCTAGGAGTTCTTGGAAAAATCATTCTTTTTGGTGTGTTAGGTTCTGATCTAGATTCCCTTATATAATTATCATAAATTGGTTTAATTTTCATTTTTGTACTTCCAACTTTTATTCGAGTTTACATTCATTTTTGGATTATATTCTTGGAATGCAGCATTGGTTAATAAAATAATATCTCTGTAATTTTTTAAGTCATTAGCTGTGTATTCATCTTCAAGATCTGTTTGTTTATTTTTTGTTAACAAATTAGAAAGCCCTTCTGTTAATTCATATTCTATTAATTTATTATTTTCTTCATCCTTAACAAATAGTTTGTCACCATGAATCATTACTTTTCTGTCCCCAATATAAAAAAGTATGCTCATCTCCTCGTAAACCATATTGTGTTCTAATAACATTAATTCTTTTTGAAATTTATTTTCCGAGATTTATAGTACAATAAGATGCATCACACCTCAAATTTTTTATGGGTACAATTCACATTTGCTCTTCCAAATTAGGAGACTTGTGTTCTGAGAATAATTCTCTTTCAGATATTGTATCTTCTGGTGTTTGCAGATAATCTAAATTTTTTGCTGCAACTGGAATTAGTGTTGTTATTAAATATTTATTTTATTCACTTACTTGTTCTACTTTTTATTTTACCAATATTTCGTAATTCGTGAATTAATGGTAGATCTTTCTTCATAATTTTCATAATCAGCATCATGATTCTTTTTATATTTTTTGTATTTCTCAATGAGTAATTTAATTCGAGAAACTGCCTTTGATGACTCTTTCATTTATATATTAACTTTTTAACATATAAATGAGTTATAAAAGTATCGAGAGTTTTGAAAGGCAAACTTTTACTCCAATTGATAAAACTAGGAGTAGTTTAATGTAAATAATAATAGAATTGAATTTGATATTCCTATAGGGGATGGATTTTCTTTCCCAAATGATGCTTATGTTTTTCAGCAATTTAGGTTACTAAAGAGTCTAAGGAGATGAGGCAAAATGTTCAAAATTAGATCATATTGATGTTTGTTTTAACTTTTTTCCTTTCCAGTTTTCTAGAGCAGAAATCTCAAAACATGGGCATATTATTGAGGCTGTTGATAACCCAATTATAAATTCAACAATTATGAATAATTTGTTAAGAGCCCCATGTGAACAAAATTATTTAGAATTTTATAGTGTTGATAATACATATCGAGTAAAATCTGTTCATAGTGATAAAACAAATGAAATAACATGTCCACTGATATATCTGTTTGGCTTTATTTGTGATAACAATGAAATTTGCTGGAAAGGTGATTATAAAATTACTTTTATTCGAAATTCATCGGATAATTATTTATTATTTATAAAACTAAAAATGCAGATAGTGCAGTTCAGAAAAGTCATGTTGTTCCAGGTAAAATTGTTATTAAAAAATTAGAAATTATGTGTTCTATTGGTGAATATGAATCAAACACAGCCATTGCAATAAAAGAAAAAATATACAAACATACTAACATGGCTATTAGTTTTAAGTATTGGCAATTTTTGGAAAAAGAAGTCCCTGTTGGATCAACTATTTTTAACATTGATATAAAATATCAGTTAAATAATTTACAATTTGATATGCCTGATTTTGAAATTGTAGTGTTTAAAACTATTAGAAATAATCGTGTTGAACAGTATGTACATACTTCTATGTATGATCACTGTAATGTAAGAAATATTTATGTTAAAAACAAAAGAAATTAAATTTTTCTGAAAGAAAATCGGAATCTAGATATTGGAAATGGCCTTTGTGATAAAATGTTTCTTGCTTATAATTATTTTAGAAATTCAAAATCAAAACTAGATACTCTAAATAGAATTAATGAACTTTATTATAAACCAACTGTATACCCTTGAGGTGATATTAATTAACTTATTATTCATTTTGTGGGTGAAGACCATTATTTGTTATTGATTGTTTATATAGATAAACAACTGTAGTTAAAGAAAAACAAATATAAATATTAGTGTTGATTTTAATAAAGCTGATGAAGAAGGGACAATTTGCAATGTTGTTCTTTAACGAAATGAATCTAACTTATAAATTATTTGAAAGAAATTATCACAGAAGTTATATAGAATTTGAATTTTATTAAATGGAGGACGTCGACGATTTTACCTAAACAGTAAAATGATTCGATAGTTTACTACACATTTTTAGATGTATTATTATTATGTTATTTAATCTAATAAAAATTCTTTTCATAATTCTAATTAAATTTTTTCTTTATAAATAAAAATGGCTTCGCTTGGTTTACCATGCAGTTTGATTAATATTTTAAAAGGAGGTTCTAAATCAACTTTTCCAGTGTACATTATAAATATGAAGTCTCCCGAACTCCGAAATATAGTTTTCAAACTATATCGAAATCTACACAAATTACAGTTAATGATTTTAAATAGTGTTCGCGATGAAGATGAACTTCGTGAAATTGGTGAGCAATTTTAACACAGAAGAAGTTTTTAAGAAATCAGTAGAGGTTCGAATATAATCTATAAAGAATAATAACATAATATTTCATTTAATTTTAGTTAAATTTCCACAATATAACATAGTTTATAAATTACAGTATTGAAAAAAGTGGAACTTTTACTTTTTAGACATTCCAAAATTAATGTGATAAGTAATCACCCCAAAATATAAAAAGTGGTTATCATAGATTATATATTTTATATGTGATTATGCTGTCAGGCTAAATAAACCAACCTTCATACCAAAGTTTTTTTTATGTCACTATTTATGTTTCGTGAATACAATGTCTCACAAAGAAAGAGATTTCAATACAAAGATTCTGTCATTTCAATTATTTTCGCAATGTTGGATTCACCAATTTTAACATCTTCACTCAATATAGATTTTCTAAACGAGTGTTCCACAATTACTCGTTATTACATGTCTTTCTTTTCGGTTACTACAAAATTATTCAGACTCATAAATTTTCTTAGCTTTCCTATTATATTACTAGAAAAATTACATCTTTTAAAAACATTGCTACATTTCAGCATTGAAACAGCCATCTAAAATCATTTATTCCTTAGTTTTATTCTACAATGGCTGAGTTAATAAAACATTAACATTTTACTTAATAATCTTTTTAAGTTTTCATAAATCGCGTTTGGTCACAAAATGGCTGCTACTTTTAAGCATAAGAAAGCTTTTATAAAAATTCTATCAGTCATTTACTAAGACATTCTATCCTTAAATATATTTAAAACGCCCTATCTTTATGGACGGATATAGCCACCATCTTGCCTGTCTTCCGACCTGAAGGGTCAAAGTTACATTATATGAGTTTACTTAACTTGTGGAGAAGTCCAGGAGGAAAGTCGGTCTCTGATGCTACCGACCACCTCCCAATGTTTTATACTCTAGGATCGGGCAGTTGCCCCTACTCCACGACACAACATTTTAAATCTGGCCAATCATGGCCCAGAGAACATTCGATAATAGTTTTGGGACGTCAAAAAACTTCTTGGTTGGTGCCGACTTCCTTCCATGTGGGCTCACTTCCTGCAACCACATCACCAGTGGCGCAACTGCGCCACATGCCTGCCGCTCGAAACTCCAACGTCCGCGAGCTCGCCAGTATACCAGAAGTGTTCTCAGACGTAAAGTCCCTTATCGTTACAAGGATAAACACACATATCGTCCAGTAAAGACGCAAATCAGGTTGGTGTTACTATTGCGTGTAGGAAATGTAGTTTTCATTTTTAATAATAAATACTGGCTTTCATGTGAAGGGCGTATTTTCTGTCGGGACGTAGAACACAGTAATATTCCGTTGCCTCGTAGTCAAGCCGTATGTTGAGCGGACAGTCAAAGGTGGGCATGGAGACACTTGTCTCAACTCATCATCTTTATTTCTTCGTAACAAAACAAATATGTGTACATAATTTTTGATAGCAATTAGTGGAATATATCTTAATATACTTGGTTACTTCTTTTCTGCATCGATGTATTTTTCTATTCGTAAACTGTTCTTCAATACGCCAAGCATGTTTGTGTATTTATATATTTATACATAGTATACATATATAAACACACAAATGTGCACTTGTATGTATTTACTACACAATGCACGTATAAAACAGGTATGTCTAAGTAAGTCTGACTTAGGGAGGGTGCCTCCTCCTTAACAAATGTATGGATCCGCTCCTGATTCTTCGTGAATGAGTCACCTGTCAGATATATTTCTTAACTGAACATAGTAGAAAGGGAAAAAGTTTCAAGCAAGTTTTAATCCCTCATTGTTCCGACGAGTGCATTAATGGACTGTGGTTTAAAATTTGTGTTGTGTTTACGATTTACCACAACCAATGACTAGAAACCAGCAAAATTCGCGTTATTATTTGGGGACAAGTTAAACTTTAAACATGTGTACCTTTGCAATGTTTGCCATTGGATCATACTTAATCTGACATGCCCTGGTTAACTCTGCGTCAATGAATGAATACTTCACAAATTGCTCCAACCACGTGCAGTTCAGTCAGAAAGACGTGGCTTCACATCCATGCAGCAGCCAATAGAGAAATGATGCCGGCTCTAGTATAAAAAGTACTGTGAAGTTAAGCCTGATACTGAATAATAACGCAAATTTTGCATGTCTTTATCAATGACTTTTCCTTGTGATAATGTTTAGTGTTAATCCGGGAAAGTTACAAAAATAACATGGACAATTTGGAAGATAGGATTTTATTACATCAATATTCGCAGGAAATTTCATAGATTAGCATATTTAAAATCCACAGAAATCAACATATTATTTTCCTCTATTTTAACGGGATTTTCCCCAGAAAAACAATAAAAAAATTGATTAGCAGAAAACGGTGCATTTTTCGACCAAATGTGCGCAGACAAAAATTAAAGAAAACAACATTTCCCATGTTGTCTCGAAAATCCACCAAAATCTACCAAACATGTCTCACTATTTTCTCAGAATTTCCCCCGGAGAAAAAGTATTAAATAATCAATAAATCGAAAATGCTGCGCTTTAATACGAAAAGTGCGAAGAATAAAATTAAATAACAAAAAATTTCCAATACGATATCCAAAATCCACCATATCCACGTAATATTCTTGCAATTTTCCCGGGATTTTTCCTGGAAAAACGATTTAAAAAATTAATCATTTGAAACCCGCTCGTTTTACGACCACATGTGTACAAAAAATAAAAAACACATTTTACATATGATATCCAAATCCACCAAATTTCTTATAATTTTCCCAGTATTTTACCCGGAAAACGATTAAAAAAATTGATAAGTTGAAAACAGTGTGTTTTACGATCAAATATGCACAGACGAATGTAAAAGAACACAAAATTTCCCATTAGATATCCAAAATCCACCAAACATATCGCACTATATTTCGAGGATTTTCCTGGAAAAAGAAAAAGATTTGATATGTCGAAAATGGCAGGCAAAAATTAAAGACCCAAATGTCGAATATTATATCTAAAATGCACCATAATTCACCTAATATTTATTATTTTTTCTCGAAATTTTTCTCGGAAATTTTTTAAAATAAAATTGATAAGTCAAAAATGGTGCGTTTTGCTATCGAAAGTGTAGAGACAAAAATTAAAGAACACAAATTTCCTACATGATATCCAAAATTCACCAAAATCCAGACAATATTTCGTAGAATTTCCCCAGGATTTGTCTCGTAAAAACGATAAATTGAAGTGTCCATTGCATCCTAGGAAACTCATTAATATATGAAATGGGCCAAGTCTGAGCACAAAATGGCACAATGGGCTATTTCTTGTTCTCTCAGTATAATATTTATGACTTTCCACCACAGTTGTTTGGTCAAAAGTTAGTAGAGGCATAGTTTTTACCTTTAAAGCTTGATATGTGATTATGAAGTGTTCAATCGCTTATATGCAAGTCTTGTCTCCATGGTTCATGTCTATGGTGGGTAGAAATGTAACACTTGATTTTCCCATAAGTGAATCATTGTGCAACATTTGCATCATTCCTGACCATTTAGCATTTCTGGTTGGATTCTTAACTTTAACAGAAGGAAGGGTTCTGTATGTTGCTTTTAGTTTGTTGCTATTTTTGTATAATGAAAGTGAATTTTTCCGGATCTGTCGAATTTATTTTAAAGTGGTTTGTTTTCTTGCGATCAGCATGCATGTCTGCAGTTCTGGAGTGGTAACAGCAATAATTCCCAAGCCATGTAGTGCATTACGATCATCCAGAGTCAATTTATTGTGGTCTACAATATCTGCTACAAACTGAGTAAATTTTCCAGGAACCATTCTGTTTGAGCCATTGCTGCATTGCTGTTAGCCGCTGCAGCATTTCTTTCAAAATTCATAACTTATTGATAAGAGAAGCAGAATACCAGTTCATGGAGATTATTAATTAATCGCTTGGATGCAAAATTATGACGAAGCTGAAACTCCAAGACTTAAATGAAAAGACAAGCTCTTGGGCGAATTTTTTGCATTATTTCTTGACCAATACTAGCTAATTTTAAGTCATTTCTTTTTTATTGGCAGTATTTCAAGGAAAGACTTAAGGGATGGAGGCAGAGCATCTAAGCATGTACTTGTAGGCTCCAATTCAGATGATGTTAGGTAAAATCCTAGATCCTGAGTTACAAACTTATTTTCTCTTCTAAATAACATTGCAGCTGTTTCTATGATCGCAAGGTTTTCGTCATAAAGATTAGTACTACCTCTGCTCTCGAACTTAAACAAAATATGATTCTCATTTTCATGGAGGCTATCAACATTTGTAGTCTCTTGCTTTTTCGAGGACACCACGCCACATACTTAGAGATCCTTATAAACGTTTCTGAATAGACTTCTAAAATTTCCTGTACATGTCTTTTATCAAGACCTGATATTCATCAGTATTGTTTAGTCAGTAATTCATACATTTCAAATTCTTCCATAGCACTGAGGAAGGCAAGATTCAGCAATTAGAATGTACATATTGTTCTTTAGATGTGCTAAGCTCGACTCCCCTATTTCATGAAGCAGACTTTAACCTAATTACACCCTTTTTTGTAAACTTAGCTGTTTCTTTAGATTTAATATGTTCATCACAAAATACATACTTATCATTGGTTACCTCATCCATGATATTTATTTAATACAGTTCCTTAATTAAATCGCAAAGCATAGCATTTCACGAATATCATGGTATACTCCACCTATTTAAGAATAATGATTATGATTACACTATGGGCACTATAGACTGTCAGTCTCCATTAGCCTTCGCGAAAGTTATACAAACGTGTTACATATATTAAGCTTGTTGCAATCCATCATAAAGAAATGGCCTACATAAGCAGGGCAAGAGTTTAGAGAACTACTGCAACCCGCCAGCACGAAACCACAACTGATACTGTCGACAATGTTACAATACTTGTCTAGGATCTATCTCCTCTCTGCACGGCCCGTGCGTGGCTGCGAGTCTGTTTTCTTCATGATGGTGTTCTGCTTCTTTAGTGCGGAGGAAAAAGAATAAACCATGTAAATATAAAAGTGTGTTAGCAATACCACTCATTAATCTCAAAACGATTCTGAGGCAACACTCTACAGATAGGCAGTTCTACACACATGCTCCACATTACTATTTTTAGGTATAGAATTTACTGTGTACTTTTGGTTTAGGGGCTCGGGCTACTATCATCCCCACCAAGCTCTTTCCTGGAGTTGCCCTAAATAGAGCTCAGCAAACACGAAAAAGTGAAAACACTTAAAGGGGATTAGGGAAGAGTGAGTGAGTGAGTGAGTGAGTAAAGAGATTTGCACGGCCCTTAACATCAAGGTCTTGAGAGCTGATATGGTGAGTGAAGTGAGCATGGAGGAGCGCCAAAATGAAAGGGCGGGGGAAACGAGAGATCCCCGAGAAAACCCGCCGATCAACGGCATCGTCCGGCACAATTCCCACATGCGAAAATCCGGGATTGGGGAAGGGGATCCGGTCATGACATTTGCCTGTAGTGATTTCTAAAGACCGTGGAAAACCAAATTGTGGATGGCGGAATCAAGAATTCAACGTGGATGCTCCGGAGTGTGAGTTCTGTGTTTTACCACCTTACTACTTTATTCGGTGCTTCATGCTGCTAGAGATAATCTTTGACAAATAACAATTCAATATTACATTTGTGCTGTAATTTAAGCACTTTTATTAATTTCTAAAATGTTTTCGTGTCCACTCCTGGAAAAATAAATAGAATTTATTTGTGGAGTTTAGAGAAATTGTTATATATTACTGAGAATTTTAAGGTCTTTAAGTTTTTACTGTAACATCTTTGGTCCCAAGATACAAGGTTCTTAAATGATTAACTTTTAATGATTATTTAGGGTTTGTTAAGGACGAATATTGGAAAAATAAAATTTCTGGGTGAATTTTTGGTTAAATAAAAGGAAATTTCGTGTTATTCGATATTTATTCTCACACTTTTGGTTGTAAGATACGCAGTTTTCGAATAATAATATTTTCGAAATTTTTCTGCGATAAATCCTAGGAAAATAAGTAGAAATTATGAATGCATTTATGCTAACTTTGGAAATATTATAGAAAATGTTGTGTTCTTTAATTTTTGTCTTTGCATTTTTGGTCGTAAGACACATCGTTCTCGGACCCATGACGGTAAAATTAATGGAATTTATTAGTGAATTCGTGTTAATTTCGGATATGTTAAAGGAAATTTTCAAGGACCCATCCCGGAAAAATAAATAGAATTTATTAGTGAATTTATGTTAATTTCTGAAATGTTACAGGAAATTTTGTGCTCTTTAATTTTTGTCTTTACATTCTCTGTCGTAAGATGCACCGTTTTTGACTTACCTATTAATTTTCTTAGTGTTTTACCGGTACAAAACACAGGAAAAGAGTGGGGAAAGTTGAGTGGATTTCAGTGGATTTTGGATGTGTTAATCTACAAATTTTTCTGCGAAATGTGTTGTAAAAAACCTTTACTTGCAATTTGTTCATACGTAAACCATATTTTTTTTTCTTCATAAAATAACTGGACTACATGAAGAAGTGCCTTGTTCATTGTGTCGATTAAAAAGCCTCGTTTGGAAGCAGCTAGACCCTACACTGCTAATAGGCAATTTTTAGGTCTTAGCTATAACCGTCCTAGAGTGCACAGATGCGTAAGAAAGTAGATATGTAGCCTACAGTAAGTTCAACGAACTGACGAGTCGGGATATATAATTTTATTGATTAGTTTACAAATCACAGTCAAATTTCCATTTTTAAAAAGAAACCCATTTTATGTTGTTGTGTATTCTAATATACTACACAAAAATTCCAATTCACATATGTGCTTACTGCTTGATATTTCGTTAGAAATAATGATTGCCAAACTTAATATAGTAATATACACATGTCAGTGAAGCAAAAAAATAACTTTAACTTAATATGGTAATCTACATGTATATGAAACTAAAAACTAACTAATTTGCTTTAGCAAAAATTCAGTTGATATCCAAAACAATCGCGATTGCGAAATTCTGCTGTTCGTTTTGTCGAGATCATCTTGTTGTGAGTGGTATTTTAATTACTATTCTAAGGCAATAATTCCAATAATAGTCATAAATAAAATACAGTGAGAATAGTAATCTTTAAATTAATATAATGTTCAGCTTAATCAGTCTTTAGCCAATCAACGCCAAAAACATCGTCCCAGTAGATGTTTGAAACATCTTTGGTGTGAGGTACAGAACATTTAAACGTAAGCTTTGTCGAGTCACTAAACATTTAGTCTGCTGGTATATGACAGTGAATTTTCGCTGTCGTGACAACATATTCAGACAACAGCTCGGACTCTTGGAGCGGTGAAGAGAGCAGCACAGACATGTTTTGTATGTCTGTATTTTATTGTTACATTGTGTCTCAGTATTTTCGTAGACTTTAAGACAGAATTCTAGAGTGTTAGATTTTATGTCTGAATTCTAAAGTGTGAGTGAATGTACTGGTGCGTTCGTGTTTACAATAAGTATTAGCATATTTTTTTCCAACACTCCACATGTATGGCTTCAGAATCATACTCCAAACTGCAAAACTCTAAGGCTAAAAATCTATTATCATAGTAAAAGTTAGCAAAGAATAAAATTGCGAAATCGTAAAAGATATAGCAAATATTATATTTTTATTTAGAAGTCTCATTTAATGGATTTAAAGTATGAAAACCATTACTGTGCAAGAGAGAAATACTAATTTGTCCTCTGCACCATGACGGACATTGCAAAAATCAAAATTATGACCGAAGGCAACTAATAAAGCTGCCCCCCCCCCCCTTTTGCCCCTTGCGGGAAAAACCTTCCGCCGCCGCTAGTTCGCGCGTACTTGTCTCGATAGTCTTACACTTGTCACCTCTTCGCGCGGTGCCTACAGACATCGCCTACACTCTTCACCTGTCATGACAGGTGCATCTGCTTCGCGTGCCTATCGGTGCATGGTTACAAGGCTAAACAGCTTAATTCTAAATTAAATTTTTTTTTCCGTACAACAATTAAAACAAATTGAATAAAGTAAATATGATAAAAATATCGATTGAATAGATTAAAAAAAATAAGGTATTAAAATTAGAATATTTTTACGAAATCCTGCCTCGAATGTACAATACAATACTTCTTTACATACCTTCTTGTATATGGAAAATTACATCTTTAAATAAATATATACACTGCCAATTCACACACTCTAGCAGGCGATGAAGGAACTACGCAGACGGCGGACGAAGAAGGCGAAAAGAGAGAAAGGAAAGAGAGAAAGAGATGGAATGAGAGAGAACATGGAATGATAGAGCATGAAAAACAACACAGAATGATAGAACATGATGTGCAAAAACAAAATAGCACACTGACTACAATATGGCGGCGCACTGGCTACCAATATGGCAGTCGTATTACTAGAATGACAGAGCAGGCAGTTGGAGATCCAAGATAGGAGTCGGTGCTTCACGCCTCCTGCCCATGCCCTTGCCACCGAATGAAGATAACCTATCTACTGACGTGTCTTTTCAGCCTCCAAAACCTTTTCTATCAGGTAGGGTTATTGAAAATAGGTAATATTTTTGGTTGTATTCACATAGATGAGACGGAAAACAATATTTTCGCAGGATATATTACACTGTGTAATATAAATGGATGTCTACTGAATACATAAACTCACATAATGAAGATATATAACATGTATATTTACCTTAACATGATAAGGGATTCCTCATAAATTGTAATTGCCCGTCTCTAATTCGTGTCTTGTTTATTCAGTTGCGCCATAGCCCTCTGATGACATGAAGTTCTTGATATGCCTCTGGACTCATTCGATAAAAACTATGAAATTTTATTGGATCTTCCATCAAATCGCGAGCTAGGACGTATGCTCCATGTTGCGCACATAAGTTAAATTCATGAATCCATATTCTTTTTCTCTTACTTAGATCGATCCAGATGTACATTAGCATATCACCTTCACTTGGAGAAGTCATCTCAACAATTGGCACAACTACACATGCCGCAGACACTGTGTTTCTCTGGTGTGCGGATGCGTGTCTGAAACACGACTTAAGACACTTCTGCCCATGTGTTGTCTTGTCTTGACGTGATTGGTGTGCAGCTTACCTTAGAGTTCGCGAAACCATGGAAAACCGAAATCAGGATGGCTGGACCGGGAATCGAACCCGGGTTCTCCTGAATGCGATTCCAGTGAGTTGCCACTACACCACCCTGTTCGGAGGTTGGTTCCACTGGGATTCAGACTAACCTGATTATGTTTCTGTTGGGCCTTTATTTTATTATTTATTATACTCCACAAGACCTTGGCCTTGTTTCGTGAATTGTTTAAAAGATCATCATTTTCACGATTGTAGAAATGTTTATATTTCTTGTAATTGCTTATTGTGTTATACTGCAGTATTCAGTACTTTAAGCTTATTCTATGATACAGTTAACCCTTTAGTTACAAAGGGGTAGAATTTTGGTCTTTATTTACTTTGATGATCTGTTAACGAAACACAATATTGTTACAGTAAAGCATGAACTTAGTACTGAAAGTATTCCATGCTATATTCGGTTCAGATAAGTTAAAAACTTCTTGCTAATTTTATTTTGTTTAGTAAGTTGTTGAAACTGTTCGTATTTATATTGAACTGGAGAGACGTTTATGGCGGTATTTTTTTTTTTTTTTGGTGTTTATGAGTAGCATGCACAGATAAAAAGTTTCGATCAGTGGTAATTTTCTCATGTCATGTGGTAAGATAATGAAGTCTCCAGATTGCGAGCTGAGATATAGGTGAGGTTGACGTTTGTTACTATTTATTTATTCATTATCACTGAACAGCTCCCACAATAATGTCCTAACGGCAAAAGGAATACAGAGCTCGTCAAAGTAATACAGGACAAAAAAATTTTACAATATATGCAAAAAAAAATTACAATTCCAAAAAAAGTACTGCAAAATACAATAATTCAGTAACAATAAAAAATACTTAATATAAGTTAGTAGTACACTAATGTTTTACATAATAACATTAAGTTTACACCTATCCTAAAATGTATATTACGAAGAACAAAGTTTACTCTATTTGTAAGACTTATTCTATTTATAAAATTATTGTATTTGTAAGACTGTCAAAACTCGTAGTATTCTTCCAGATTGTAAAAAGCATGAATTTTGAGAAACTGTTTTATCGTACTTAAACAAACAATTATCATATAAAATGCATTCTTTATATGTGATGGTAATGCTTTGAAGAGTTTCATCGCAGGAAAATAAGTACCTTTATGAAAAAATGCAAATGTGGGTGTAGGAATATGTATATTATTTTAGTTCATTGTGTTGAATTTATGTCAATCACAGTTCATATTGTTACGATGCGTATTTTTGGGGTTAAAAATTTTATTTTGTGATTTCGATTGAAATTATCTTTTTTAAAGATACATGCCAGTAGTGGTATTTTTTTTATAATTCATTCTCGTTTTTTTTTGTTCGGAAACCCTTAATTTTGTGTTCAGGGAGTTTTCTATCCCTTTGTTTTTTTTTTGTTATGATGTGATGGGCCTACCCTTAAATAGATTTCCTTTATTATGTTCCTTTAGCATTTCCTTCATTGGAGGTTAGGTTAGGGAATTAGGCTGTTTTGGTTGGGTGATATATAATTTAATAAATTTTATTCGAAATTTGGTTTTAGGAAGTTAGTTTCAAAAGTTGTCATGTCTTATTGTTGTGTTATGTTTTGACATTATGGCCTTAAATTAGACATCGCGGTTTTAGTTGAAAGATAACTGATAGTGTCTCCTTCATAATTCATTCTTTTATTTTCAATAATTTTTTTTTGTTTGAGCCGAAATTCATAACTTGCCAAGGATTTTATTTGTTTTCATTTTTATTCTATGGTTAGGTCGTATAAGTTATGGTGGAATTGCAATAGGAATCAGTTACTTTGCCGAGTTCTAGTTTTTTTTTTTTTTTCTACGAATAAAGGATTTTCTTGACCATCGATGTTCTTCAGGAATTGAGGTCACATGCTGTTTTTAACATGAAAGAGTTTCGTCACCACTTGCATCAGCAGACTTACACTGAAGCGACTGCAGCTGGCCATATTTTTCTCGGCCCAGGTGCTCACTGAAGATCCCCTTTCAGCAATTCGGAGGAAATGTTATCTTCATCTCGTTCGAAGTACAGGGCTGCATCAGTGAGCTGAGCCGACACTTTCCTCTGCAAAGTCGGGGTGTTATGGGGAACACAGCACTTTGCCGCTAGGCTAGCCTGGAGAAGGAGGCGTTTGTCTGAGCTGTCGAGTGTCGATCGCGGCGGTGGCTGGCTCTGATTGGCCAGCCATGACGTCGGCCAAGGCCGTGATCTCAGGTGCAGCAGGTGGTGTTTTCGTATGTAGGTGATGAGGTCGAGGGAGTCGGGGGCAGGCAGCTAGAGTGAGTGGAGGCAGATCGGTGCAGGTGTCCGGCCAGGAGGAGGCCGCGACAACACAATGATGCTAAGTATTTGTTGGAAATCTTTGTTTTTGTGAGTGGTCGGTACGTTCTTCCCTGCTTAGCAGGAAGAACGGCCCGGCTGTGCCTTTAAATAGTTAGTTTTTAGTAAATAAGACACAGACCATAGAAGCCTGTCGAGTAGTGCATAACATTTATAGATGGTTGGTGTAGGAGATGTCGAGAGTACATGGCAGAAACTTAACTGGTAATTATGTCTTGCTCATCAGCACTGTCCAACAAGCTATTGAAGCTATGTTTGCTATGGTATAAATAATTACCTATGGCACAGGGTGGAAGCTTAGTTATTGCAGTTGTTTTTCAGACCTCTTGAGGAAACTTGAAATTAAGGTTATTGGTAGTGGTAGTACCTTGAGTTTTAAATGGCTCTGCATGTTTTTTTGTGGAGACCGATCAACAGACACTATTAAAATTAGTTTTGCCTTTTTCATTTAAGCCCTGGGTGGTTAATATTTGTGAGCTTTGCTATTATTAACTTATACTAGTAGTGAAACGAATATCCCGACATATTGATACATGATAATTTTGTTAGGTAATTTCACATTTGTGAAAATTAATTTTTACTGTTAATTAACATGTTTGTTGTCTAATCCACTTACGGTGTGGATATAAAGGGGATAGTGTACCCCACTTCTTTTCGCAGTAAGAAACTTCTGTGTTAGATTTTTTTTTTAGGTTTGTTTGTACTCACATCTTGGTGAGTTAAACCTGGAGTATTTATGAGAAGGGCATCCTGTTAGCCCTACAGTAAATTCGTTTTTTTTTTTTTTCACTTTTCCTATCGATCACTGGTTATACCAGTGTGTTTCCTGGTTGTAGATCATTTCGTTTATTAATTAACTTTATAAATTTTCTTGTGATGATTGAAAAAAAATTTTTCTTTTGAGTAACCAAAAAAAAAAAAATCATACTCTGTTTACAGTTTTGGTGTTGCAAAACCTAGTGATTTTTATATTTAATGTCTTTGATTATTGAAATATAACTTTAACTGGTAACTTTTAAATGTTTGTTATTATTAGTTGTTTCTCTTTTTATATTTATATACATTTATTAAGTTAAATAAACATACATTTTTAATACTAATTTTTCTTGCCAGTTGTTAAGAAAACCCCGCTCTTATTGCAGCTCTCGACCCTCACTACTAGTGAGATTAGTAGCATAGTATTTAAGCACTGGGTGTTAGGGAATAGGTAGTTAATTTGAGTGAAATACATCGATGCATTGCTTTGTCTTTGTCAGAGTCAGGCCCATGAAACGGACGTAGTACTATTTGTCCAAAAGCGAGTAAGCCCCCCCCCCCCTTTAGCAATTTTTTTTTTTGCTTTCCTTCTTTGGTTTTTGGGTTAATGAGCCTTTTTCTTGTTGTCAAGTAAGTATTTAGGGTTCATGGTATTGTGCTGGCCCTGCTGAGTTTAAATTACAGCACGTGGTAGAGGCTTCACAGGTTAGGGTTTGTGTTGGCTCATTTTTCTTTCACTTTAATAATCTAAATTTTATCCCTTCCTCTCCCTACCTCGTAACAATTTGGTTTGGGGCGCCGGGAATCCTATGGTTCCTTTTAGCCAATACCTAAGGGTATAGTGGATCTAACACTGTCGAGGGCAGTGTATGATGGTGTGGTGTTATTAATAACTTAGCTGTTAAACAGTAGTACTGTAGAATAGATGGTGCGGTAACAGTCTATTTTATGAAATAATTGTGCTTATGGGCGCAGGGTTACTTGATTGTTTTTATATTGGTGGGGAACAACTAAACACTGGAATCATGGTTAGGAGTCCAGTAGGGAAACTAGGGACTTGTTAACAGATCCAGGGACACATATCAACATAGAAGGTGTTTTTTTTTGTGGATCCTGGGTATTACTTCGGTAATAATACCGAAGATGTCACCGAATATATTAAGAATTTCAAACAGCAGCAACGGTAAATAATTGGGTTGAGAAAAAGAGTCTCATCTATTTACCTAGTATTCTAAAAGGGGCGTTTGCCCATGCTTTAAAGTCAGAATTTACCAGGGTAGGAGAGGCTAAGGATTTAGAAATATGCATTCGAGTACAGGGAACCGACGAGTCGATAGAGGAATTCGTCTATGATGTCATAAGCTTGTGTAACAGACTGGATCCCAAAATGACAGAACAAAACAAAAGAAGGTACATTCTACGAGGGTTGAGGTCTTAGGAACATAGAAGCAGGTATTATGTATGCGAAAAATAGGCGTGCTTTAGCACCCGAGTGGGCAAGGGTTGGTCAATCAGTAGAAAAGCAAAAATAGCACAGTTTGCGGGATCTAGTAGAGAGGAGCAGTTACGGCATTTGCAGATAAAAGTTGGAAATAGTGGGACGAACAGAGGTCCGATGTGCGGTCAGGGAGTTACCACAGCCCAAAGGAGAGAAATCTGCAGTACTCGAGCAGAAGTAGGGACATGTAGACCGAACCGAACACCTGATGGCAGGCATATTTGTTTTAGGTGTGATCAACTGGGTCACACACGACGTTTCTGTATAAAACAGCTAGGGCGTACAAAGACAACTGATAGGGAGTCGGAAAACAAGTAAGGGCGAACCAGGTTAAGGGGAATGGTCCGCCTGCACAAATTAAATTACCCCTTTCAATCTCAGCTGGTGTAGTCTGTTTACATACTCAATTGTTTGGGCAGTCAACTCAGGTTTACGTTGATAGCGGAGCAGCCATTTCTCTGGTAGAGGAGAGGATTAGCCCTGAGAAATACCAGAGAGAGGGAGAATCAAGGGTGTTTTCTGGTGTATCGGGCCAACAACAGTCCATTTCTAAGATGTTGCATTTAAAGTTTGCCCTAGGTAGGTTTCGGTACACACATCCTGTAGGAATAGTGGCTGCCCCGATTAATGTGTTTATATTGGGTTGTGATTTCTTACAAGAGTACCAGCCACAATTAATATTTAATCAGCATGGGAGTAATTTTTTGTTGCTGAACTATCCCCATCAGTACAGACTCATGATCTCACATCCGATCATGGAGGCAAGGAAAAAATGCGGAGGTTAGGAATGCCCCATCTAGTAGCAAGGGAATAACATAGACATCCTCTCTTGTCATCGATGCCAAGACCTTTTGCGAACCTAGGTTGAGGTTAGGGTGCGTCATGGTAAGAGATCATGCTTGGTTAGAGCCAAAGGTGCATCAACAGATAGAATTTAAGTTTACAGCTCCTGATCTACCAGCAGAAGTTCTGTTAGAACCATTAGGTCGAGTGTATGATAAACAGGCGGTACTGATACCTTACAGTATCTTGTGCACAAAACTACAGATGCGTTTGTGGGTTACAAATACATCAGATAGTGAAGTAACTCTGCCTAAAGGAATGCAATTAGGAAATTTGTGCTCTTTTGATGAAGTAAATAAAACACAGGTAAACATTGTTTTTGATTCCTCAGGTGATAAGCACGATGATTTTGATGAAGGGAAGTTAGACATTAACCCTAATCTCCTCCCTGAACAAAGATTTGAAATGAGGAATTTACTGTACAAGTACCGAAATTGTTTTGTTTGGAAACCTGGTCAGACAGGAAGGACCAAGAGGAGGTGGTAACACTAGACACAGGTGACAATCCTCCACTCATTTCTGCACCCTACAGAGTGTCACCTGGTGGACGTGAGGTTGTTCATGATATCATGGAGGAATATATTCAGAATGGGATAGTGAGGCCTATCAGTACTAATTGGTGTTCCCCAGTAGTGCTAGTAAGGAAAAAGTATGGCGAGTATAGACTGTGCATAGACTATCACTGAGTAAATGCATTACTGAAAAATGATAAGTATCCTCTATCCAGAATTGACGATTTTCTGAGTTACCTAACAGGCGCTAAATATTTCAGCCATTTAGGCATGAACTTTGGATACCACCAGTTGAGGGTGGTTGGGAAAGATCGAGAAAACCTCTTTTGTAACCCCTGAAGGGACTTTTTGTTTTCAAACTCTGCCTTTCGGACCAAAGACAGCACCTTTCATTTTTCAGAGATAAATGGACGAATTGCTAGCTGGATTGAAATGGGAGTCGGTGTTTAGTGTATTTAGACGACATTCTGGTGGCTGGAAGTATCTTTGAACAACACCTGGTTAGGCTAGAGCAGGTACTGAAAAGATTTCAAGAAGCTAATCTGACTTTGAAACCAGCCAAATGTTCCTTCGGTTACGAATAAACTGAGGTGTTAGGACACATTGTTAACAGCGAGGGTATCAAACTCCACCCCAATAGATCCGCACAGTCAAAGAGTTCCCCAGACCTGTCTATCCTAGGGGCATAAGAAGCTTTTCAGTCCTACCTTCATTTTATCGTAAATTTGTAGAGAATTTTTCTCGCATAGCTAAGTCACTGTCCAGTCTTTTAAAGAAAGAGCAAAAATTTTAATGGGGTAAGGCCCAAGAAAAAGCTTTCAGAGAATTAAAACGAAAATTGACCTCATCCCCATCTTTAGATCACTTTCTAGAGGGAGACCCCACAGATATACACACAGATGCCAGGACACAAGGTATTGGAGCCATATTGATGCAAAAAAGAGAGAAGAAATGGCATCATGTGGCTTATACTAGTAGGACTCTCACACCAGCAGAATCCAGGTACCCCATAACAAATTTAGAATGTCTTGCTCTTGTGTATGCGTTAGACCAGTTTAGGCCTAACATCTACTTGAACCCTTCACAGTGGTGACAGATCACCACAGCTTGTGTTACCTGGTTAGGTTAAAGATTAATGCTCACAGTTCAGGAAGAATAACAAGGTGGGCACTGAAGATGTTAGAGTACACATTTGACATTAAATACACTAGCGGTAAGAAACATGCGTATGTAAACTGTCTCAGTCGAAGCTCTGTGGATAAAGGTACACAACAAGATGAGGACAAAGCTTTAGAGTTGCCAGTTCTTTCTTTACCAGGGTTTGACATTGCTAAAGTTCAGAGGGCTGACTCGAGTTTGTTGCCTATAATGCAGGAAGTTGAGAAGCCATCACAACTGGACACAAAACTTAGTAGGTTAGCCAAGAATTTTTGTTTGAAATGTGGCATCCTGTACAAAATAAATACGAGGCCGGAAGGTAGAGAGAAATGTCTGGTAATACCAAGTAAATTAGAAGCAGAAATTCCTAATGAATGTCATGATAACCAGCATTTGCCACACCATTGCGAACAAATGCATTCAGGTGGAACAAGCGAAGGCTACTTTAACAGTCAGTCTTCATTAGACCCGAGGACACTTTCTTTCGCATGCACACCAATGTCGCGACAATAGCAGTTTGACTCTGGCGGCACTGAAAGGTCAGCGGCCAGAAGGCTTCGATTTATCTAAACATCCATCACCCTCGGAAGCATCGCAAGAAGGAGAAGAAGAAAGCAGAGTAAAAATATATATGGTAGAAATATATGTGGTTTTTGAGAAACTGATTGCGGTGAAGTTTTACCATTAAATGTGGAATTTATATATTTATTATTGTTTGGGGCATATATTTTCTTGTAATGATATGTGAAATATTTAATTAGGCGTAGATGGAGTCCGCCAATATATGAGAATAATTTATTGCATGCTAAATGTTGTATTTTTATTGCACCATGATATTTAGCCACATGGAAAATGATTCACTGTTAAGGATTGATAATTTTGTAAAAAGGCACTCACGCATGTTATGTATGGTTTCAAAGAGTGTAAGAACTGTAAGTGTTTCGAATGAATAAGAATATTTCTACCAGGACATATCATCGACATAAAGACAGGAAGAACAAACCTGAGCACATGACAGTGTTGCAAGAACCACCGACGAATGTTGATTTCAATGAGTGGAATTAGTAATTATCAGGAAAATACCATCGCTCGTATTGCTCACTAGAGAAATTTCATGTCCACAAGATAAAGCCTCGCTACAAATAAAACTGCTACAACGAACTAATTAATGTATGGCAAATCGTTTTCACCACAACTATATTCAAGTAATGGAATATAATTATGTTGGATAATTATTTCTTAATGGTCTTCTGGAAAACCTAACTAGAGGGTTGATTAGAGTCTTCTTCCAATGTTCATTTTTAGAGTACTTTCTTCGATTTTTTTGTTTTCTTCTGATGTCTAGCGATAAGTGATATGTAATGATTCTAAAGTAATGTTTTAGAACTAATGTGTACATGTAATGATTGAAAACCACGATAAATAGGTTTCTATGAGATTTTGTTATTTGTCTCTTGAATTGATAATATTGTTTCATGTATGAATATTTTAAATTACCAGATTAATATTGGAAAACCAATGTTTGCACTAGGCAGCGAGATATTGGTGTTGTATATCTGCCAATTATGCCACAAAGATCTGCGAGGAATAAAAGGTGCCCATTGCAAGTGATTTTTAATTTAAAAAAACTGTGGATTAAATAGTTTGCTGCCAAGGGACACACAAATTAAGGTGCTTGAAAATGCATGAAGTGATGCCAAATAAAATGATCCAGTCAGGATACGAACATTAGCTAGTAACAAGACAGAGTTCTATTAACTCTTTAAAAATAAAATGTTTAGCAGAAAAAAGAGCAGAGTTTGTTTAATTGTTATTTGTGAACTGACAAATATAGACTGTATAAGCGTTACAGACGAAGTGCATCACACGAAGAAAGTGAGGCCACAATTCACCATGACGACCAGCAGAGGTGATGAAAAAGGAGGACTCCTCTACGTCACGGAATGAACACTGTGGTACCATCAGAGAATGGGTGACTTTTTTTAAAATCCACATAGTGAAAAGGTTATTAACACTGTCTAGCTTGGAATGGGAGACACTAAGAAAAAAATTACCTCACCAATGAGACTAGAAACCAGAAAAATTATGTTATGTTTGGTAATTTTATCCCTTCTTATGTATTGAGTATAATGTTTGTGTTGTAATTGTTGCTCTTGTCTTAATTGTGATTTACTTGTTGATTCCTAGATATAGTAGTAATTTTAAAAGTTTTTAACCAAGATATTGAAATGTTACAATTATAATAATACATTTTTCCCCAGAATAATATATTGAAACAAAAAAAAAATTTAGGAGGACAAATCTGTAACCTCTCAATTTTAATGATGTCATGATAATGTTTTGAATGTCTGTAATTTTATGTATTTTTCGTAAGTGTTAAATGTGTCAACTGTTTTACATACGTTTAGTATGTGAGATGTTTTATTTTGACAGTTGTATTGCTTTGTAGTATCTGAAATTTTTAGCGTTAATGTAAATTTTGTCTATGCAAGTGAAAGTGTTTTGTCAGTTAAATAGTTTGTTATAATGTTTTATGTTAATCACGCTACACCAGTCAGAAACAACAACCTTTTGTTTTTGTTAAGAACTTTCAGTGAAATAGAACATTCCTAAACATTTTAAATGTAGCTGTCTTGATAGAAGGATGTAGTATACGAAGGGCTACTGGATTGATTGAATATTTTATCTACAAGTTCGATATATGTGAATAAGTTAATAGATACAAGTACTAGAAGAATAAAAGAACAATAAGAGGATGATCACGTCTACAAAATTCACATAAGTTTGACCACAGAATAGTGGAAGTTGAGCTACAATTTCCAGAGACGACTGTTTGAGTACCAGTGAACCTCTCCAGCTGAGTTGACTGAACTTCATGCTTTCCCGAGATCGGAGGATCAACTGCCTGCATCATAGACATCTGGAGTACCAGTCCAGAGTTCCGACGCCATGGGTCCAGCTGAGCGGAGCGACATCGGGATGCCTACTGCATGCTGAGTTGGATTCGACGCCGGGAGTCCTAGTTCACGGAGAGGCGCCAAGACATCGATCGCCCGCAGGACCGTATACAAAGGAAAGGTGGTACTACAGTACAGTCCAACAACAGCTAAGTTCTCGCTTGCGCAAACAACTAAGTGCTTATTTCTTTTATAGAAAGCACCAGTAATAATGATAGTTTTTTTTTGGCAGATGTGCAGCACTAGTCTTTGTGGCTGGTGTATTGTTTGTTTGAATTTTAATAATTAATGTTAGGAAGATTTCTGTAATTCTAGTGTCCAGATGTTTAATGTCTTTGTCGTAGGATAGTTGGTAATTTGTTTCACAAGGGTGACTATTATGTTATTCAAAGATCCAAGATATCGTTGAATACATTTCACATAAATTAAACTAATCTTGTGACTATCCTTAATTTGTCCTAATTTAAACAGCCATGTGTTATTTTAAGGTGTTTCTCCACATTGATTCATAAATGCTTAGTTGATTCTCTTTTAGAAACATGGACAGAAATTCTAATCCTCCATAGCCGAGGCATAAATACATATAATTTTCTTACACACCTGGTTGAATATCTTTGCATATACCAATTCATAAAAAAAAGTATAGACTAGCAGTGTCAAATGTTATATATATTTTAATTGGTTTCCTCATGTGGTGCCACACACCTCAACATTCGTACATCTGTAATGCTGTTATACCACAGAAAGAGTATCAGTGTGTATCAAATGCGGTAGTATATTTATCGAATCAAGGATATTCTCAGCATGATTTTTGCAGACCTTTTTGGAATTTTTATGATACGAAAAATTGCTGCACATCCATAAAGTACATATTTTTTATAAAAAAAAATTCTTTTAGTTTAATTGCTATGCTTTCTAATACAAAATACACTGGAAATAGCTATTCGTAATGTTATTAGGTAAGGTACCGGTACCAACACATCATTACGGAATTATATTATTCTTCAAAACATGTTTGCGCTTCACCACCACTGTTAACCGAAATAGAGATTGTAATTGGAAGGGCGTGTATATATGAGGTCACTTAATTTTTAGTGTTTTCTATATTCAAATTGTTCTAGACCTACATGTTATTAAAATGTGTGATAAGTCCTGTTTATTAATCTAAATATAACGTAACACGCAGTTTAACTGTAAGAATGGAAGGGGGAAGTAAAAAAAAATCCTGGAGGCTTATTTTGCTTTGCAGGTTTACTGATTCATGAAACATAGTCGTTTGGAGTTACGTTTTAACGGCAAACATGGGGAATCTGCACCATGTTATTCACAATGTAAAAATACTTACCAAAACAATTCTTTTTATTGTATTGAATTTTGCACATATATAGATAATAAAGAGAAAATTCCCAATTTTTAGTTTTGTTAGCAGTAAATATATTTAAAAACGAAAATTACCGCAGCTTCAATATGTATTTAGAAATACTGTGATATTATTTTTCTTAAAATAATCTTATTTTTGAATGTTGAAATGTTTGGATTCATAAGCTTGTTTAAGCTACCCTGACCTTATAGAAATCAATCTCCAAATTGACAAATGCTTGTAACCATTTCGCATTCGTCCACATTGCATTATTATGCTGTAAATTATCAAATAATTAAATTGGATAATGAATGGAAGACATTCGCTCGGATTGCCAAGAACGGAATAAAATGAAAATACTTTAAATCGTCATACCGAACAATATACATACTTAACGTTCCCACCTGCGAAAGTACGTAACTCAAAACTCTGTTATGGGACGTGGGTGGATGGCCGAGGCAGGTGTTTCAACGAGCAGCGAACTCGTTATATATAATATATATATATATATATATATATAAAAAGACCAACGCCAAACAATGAAAGTGCCCTGCATCCTTCTCGGCCATTCACTGGAGCTATTAGCTCTGCTACATTTCCACAAAAAGAGCTAGTACCCAGCTGCGCTCATCTGAAGTTCCCCTCCTCGGGTGTTGTGAACTGATGGTGTACTGGTAAAACAAGTTCTTGAAGATACTAACCGCCTCCGCCTCGTTTGAATGGAACTCGGCTTCCCCTCCATTCAAATAGTGCCGCAGATAGCGTACCTCCTAACCTACTGCCGTGGTGCTGTGCGAAAATGTGCAAACCCTTTGGCGGGAATGGTTATCTGTTTTAATAATATAATTTATTTAGCGCACGCCGATCCGTGTATGCCACGCCCAACGTGAGTTTTGATGACAACATCACATCCAGAATCTCCAGATTTGGTAAGTATTTTGTTGGCGGAGTGGAAATTAGGAAAAAGTAAATCTTAACCCTTCACCAGTTCTTCAAAATGTTTTCGTTAAAGATTATTTTTGCAGCACACATAAGTCTGATATCGTGCAAATGATTGGTGCAATTCAAGTTTTAAAATAAGTTTTAATCACGCTCAGCTTCTACAGTAATGACGTAGTTTGTTAAAATTTACGTGATAAGTACTGCTGATATGTTCATTATATTAAGATTGCGTGGCCCAGCTCTACACTTTGCAAAAGGGTACAAAATAATTTGACCGCCATTTATTCCTGCTGGCCAATCAAAAGCGTTGTTGCTGCAGCGAAGTTCCCCTCGATGGGTCATTGGGTTGGAGAGTTTCCGTGCGCGTTGTCATGTGAACCCCGTACAAACGCGATCACGTTGACGTTGTCTGCCGCCATTTCCCTGGAGGAGGTGTAGTGTTCTAAATTTCTGAAGGCAAAGCTTTTGATTTTTGTAAGTAATTGGATAAATCTCAACTCATTGGATTGTACCAACATTTTTTCTGCAAAATTAAAAGGCTTGATTGTGGTGTTTATTTGTTTCCGTGCTCTTGCATGCCATGTTGAAAGCGTAAATTTGTTTTGATCTGCAACATGCTAATCCGTTGGCTTTGCCGGCCGGTGTTGCAAATGTAGTTAAGCCTTGGCAGTTATTTGTCTTGTGTTGAATATGCATTAAATGCGCTTCGCGACGTTTGTATAATGTAGTAATTATTACGTTTATTTGGGTTAAACACGCATTGGTTGGCGAACTGTTGATAAGTTTCGCTGTATTCCGGCAGCCGTGGTTTTGTCCATTCGCGCGTTTACAGCAAGGTGTACTTATCGGGCCTTTCTTGGAGACTTAGATGTATATACTTTCAATGACTTTTTCACCTAATGCGTCTTTCATTGGCATTAATATAATTTTCTTTGCACATGTGGAATGCCTGCGCTTATTTGAGCAATGGGACCTCACGTGATTTTAGTTTTGTTTTGATTTGCCTTGGCGGCTAAATTATTTACGTTTAATATTACCCGTGCATTCCAGTAACGTAGTGTAGAGGAGGTTATAATGTCGACATTTGACGTTGGTTCCCTTTTTTCCACATAATTAGGATATAAATACATTTTTAGGTTACGAACGTTTTGTCTAGATTTACCTCAACACCATGCCCTGAAATGCAGTACTGCTTTTTTGGCGGGTAAAAGGTAATTAACAAAGGTTTTATACATCGCTGCATGTACGAAATGTGTAGACATTTAGGTTAAAAATAATAGCACGGGAATGGGCACTGTAGGCCATTGACATTCTTGAATTACACTTCTTGTGAACTGGAAACGTTTTTCAGGAACAAGTAGTTTGTAACCAAATTCATGTGTACTTTTTTTAAAATTCATTGCTTTCATTTGGTCTTATTTCGAGTACAAGTTTGTACAAAGAAATCGGACAAGTTAGAACATGAACATACTATGTACAGATCATGAACACATAATTTATAGAACAATATCAAAAATCAAAGTATTATAATATTATTGAATTATAAAACTGATGTAAAATACAAATAGTTTTGAATTTTCATAAATAATCTTAATCCAATCTCTTCTGCATATCTGGGCTGTGTCCCGGGTCACTCCAATCTATAAAAAAAAAATAAAAAACCAAAACATAGGCTCACGTTCCATTGGCTTTACACAATACCTTACACTAAATATCCATGGAGGTTTCTAGTCTTGATTAAAATAACGTAGTGGTCAGTAAATTTTGTGTTTATGATAAATTTTCATCTACAGAATAAAAAGTTTTGCTTGTTAAGGACTCTTTTAGTTCTTTTTTGAAGAGTTTCGTATTTGTAAAGCATAATTTCTGTAAGTAGGGGGTAAGTTATTGAATAGCTGACTAAGAGTAAGAAGGCCCCTTTTGGGACATTCTTAAGTTGACAATGGGTAAATGAATAAGTTATTTATATGTTGTGTTATGTTTATGGGGAGTATAATTTTTCTGAATAAACTGTGTTTTTTTGGAAATGAACATAAGTGTGTGTTTCTAATATATATTCTAGCACTTTTGAACCAAGGCCTACAGGAATATCCTTAAAGCCCTTTCACTTTATTGTTTTCAGTTGAGTTTCCCCAGAAAATTACACAGTATCTCATGATTGAGTGAAAGTATGCAAAGTAAACCATTACAGCAGTCTCTCTGCTTAAAATGTCTACGATGTTATGTAGGAAAAAACGGGCAGAGCTGAGTTTTGGTAAATTTTGTTTCATATGAAGTATCCAATTTACGCGATTGTCTATATGCAGCTCCAGGAATTTGGTATGCTTAGTACATTTGCAGTTGGACAAACTAGTAAGATTGTCGAACACGATAGGCATAGTCCTACATGTGCACATGTAATAGTAAAGTTGAATGTAAACATTAACTTTTAACATCTAATTTGTGAATAAGTAGGTCTTAATCTTGCATCCTGCACATTATTATTATTATTTTTTTTTTTTTTCGAAAAAGTCTGTGAACCTTGTATTTTTTTTTCATTTATTTCACATAGTTCAACTGAAAGTGGGCATATTATTTGGGCTCTAATTGTTTCTTTCTCAATGCATCTGCAGAAATGGCATGTTTGAATCGCCATTTAGAGTCCTTAAATGTTTTGTGGTTTTGGAAGAAATGTAGGACACTTTTATGCCAAATACCCTTGCAAAATCATCTGCTGTTATTTATTGGAATTTCACATTTTTGTCCACTCTCACAGAACTGGTACTGCTCGTGCAGATAGCTGGTAAGCAATTAATAGCTCTCGATGTCACCTGCTGGTCGTGAAGTTCGTAGACAGAGCAGTTAGATCAACCACCCCAAAATCAACAGATTTCACTAGTGGATTCCACACATGCAACTCTTAGAATACAACATAACACATAAATCATACAAAATTTAATATGAAAATGTTACTACAGATATTCAACATAATTTTCTGCAGCTAATGGCATATTTTCTGGAAAATGTTATTTTCTCTCTTTAAGGATGTAGTTTGAGCTTTTTGCCTACTTTGTAAGATTTATAAGCGACAATGTTATATATGTTTTGGGAATGTAAGGGTAGAGATTGATCAATTTAGTTGATAGTCTTGGTGAGTACATTTTGTGAGAAAATTAGTTTTTTGTAAAATTTCTGTCTGAAGTGAACTGGATATTCTGTACAAATCCAGTCATTCATTCCACAGAAAAATCCACAAAGAAGAAATTTCTTCACATATTTGTGGAATTCCACGTGGCTTTGCAATACTGCTAACATACCATCAGAATATTTTTTGATTTAGAAATGCATGTGCAGAACACACAGTAGCATCATCCTATATACAATGGCCACCTAACCTGTGGCGTCAAACATTACTTAATATATTTGTTAAAAATTGACCACTAGAATATAAAATTTACAAGTCAATGAATTTTCTGTTTCAAGAAGCAATTTTTTCTATTTGTATAATTATACAGACTAGTTGGTTTTTTTTTTTTTTTTTTTTTTTTTGCGGTTTTGCCACCACTTTTCATTGGCTAATTTAAGGCCATAGCTTTCTGTAGACATTATGGGAGATGCAAAGTGGCTGACATCTAGTGGCAGATCTTGAATGGAACCTGCAGAATTGTGATCACCATTTCGCTTTACCTGCCACTTGTGAAACAGAAAAAGGCATTTTTACCTGAAAAATAAACTCTTGGACATTATTATTCAGTTTCCCAATACAGAAAGGAGATAGTACCTATTTTATTTCAACAAATCTATAAATCTCCTAAAAGAATGGTGGAGGAAGCTAATAAAGGTAAAATATTGTATTGAACATGGTAAGTTTAATTCACTGAAACTTCCATGATACTTAGGCTGTGGTTACACTGGATGCAGAACCTCTTCACTTAAACAAGTTCAGCTATTGAAGAGGTTACATTATCTTTGAACGAGTTCCGATCGCAGTTGTTTCTCGTTCAAAGTGAACAGTTTTAATAACTCTTTTCGAATGACTTCTCTGCTGCACTCCTATTGGCTGTTTCGAGTAAACAAGCAGTGTAATAAAAATTGCTGAATTTGGTGGGAATTCCTGCACTTGGTGAATTAACGTAAGTTTAAGGTTGAGTGTACTAATACCCACCCATTATGCCATTAGAGTAAAAGTGTATGTTTCATAAGAATTAAAAAGGTCAGTAGTGATAATTTTTGGAGGCTATTATAATTAAATATACATTTAAAGTTCCATGTTTGTTGAGGTTAGAATTTCCATTGATTTTAATCTGCTTTGGGTGTGTAACATGTTTAAACTTGTTCAGACATTGCTACCAAATGTTTTAAGCTTAATGTGTTTAACAGCACTCGTGTAACTGCAGCCTTAATGTATTCATTTATAACCAATAAGAAAATTGAACTTTGCCCAAATATAAAGTACATTTATTCAACATTCAATGTTACAAAATCCATGTATGACATTGCCACACATTTAGTAAATATAATTGTTGCCATGGCAACAACCTATCAACAAAAAGCAGGTTATGCCTAAGGCTTGCCTGTGTATAAAAGCATAGAACTGTTATAATTTTTAATACAATACATAATTATATACTAGACGTGATATGATTGGGTAATTACCAAGAATAAGGGCTTTTCCGAAAATTGACAAAATACCCAGAAATGGTTTGTATGGACATTAATATGAATTTCATCATGGCATCACGTAATTTGCAATATGTACCATGAAATGTGATTGTGTGGAGGACTATGAAGATATGGGTGTTTTTGTGGTAAAAAGTGTAAACCTTAATGTCAAATACATTCCTATTGAGTCGCTGAACTGTGTTAAATTTGATAATACCTTTGTAAACCAAACCTTAATTTACAAGGTATGTTTATGTACACTTGCTGAGGTTACACAAACCACAGTAATCAATAAATGTTGGAAGATCATTTAATTCTATTGGATTCTTCAAGGTATACCTTGTCTATATTCATGAGAGGATTGTACAAGATAATGTGGAATTACTAGAAATAATATTCATGTAGTATATCATACAAAAAATTTCCCTAGTGCTGTTTATGACTAGCGATTTATGTGTATTGCCATGATACCTGTGCACAGCGACAGGAAACAAATGTACACCACTTGTCTTCTGGTTTGATTTTTACCTATTTCACATGATGATTGTATACTGGTGCCGTGTGGAAGTGCAGTATACTGTGTGAATTCGACCATGCGAAAGCTTGCAATTATTTCCATTTGACACGGTAAATCTAATTATTGTGCCAAAATACGTTTGTTATGGAGTTTGGACACTTTAGAATAGAAGGTAGTGTCTTGTCTTATAAGTGAGTTATCAGTAATACATCATCAAGGAGCAATGTTTACTGCTTACATGGGTGAGTAATGTAATTTATAGTGTAGTCTTTGCGTGGAAAGAAAGTGTAGTGAATTGTACTTTGTAGTATTGCATTGAAGGGCTAGCGTACTGCTGCCCCCTAGCCGTATGATGCAGAAAACCAAACTAAATTGTATTTAATTTCACAATAGGTGTATCACAGGGGATGGATGAACCAACTCACTCTTCCTTATTATACTTTTATTAAAACACTCTTGTATTCCATAGATTTTGTGTTATACTCCAAATTTTCGTTGATCTTTGTAGCCCTCCCCACTATCAAATTTGGTACTGCGAATATTGTGAGGCTCCTAGTAAATTCATTGACATATAACTTATAATTTGCGTAAATTTTTGTTTGGAGGCGGTTTGTTTTATTGACAGTGATTGATGTATGTGACTCGTTATTGCATATTACTGTAGGATTAAGTGCTTACATATTGCTGCCTACATAGCCATTTCAAATGCAGAAGACCTAACAATTAAACACAACTTCACAATATTTATTATGTGCATCAGGTGGTTGATAAACAGATGCTTGTTTCCTTATATCATGTGTCGGTACACACTACCGCTGTAATCGCCTATCGTGAAATTAGGTTAGGTCTTCTTGCATTTAATGTTCTTAAGAAATGCAATTCACATATAATTGACTTTTACCCTACAGTTTCCCTTATCTTTATAGTACATTCCACTATCACATTTGTTAGTAGGTACTGTGAATATTGTGATGTCCCTAGTAAATTTGTGTTTTGTGTGATAAGGCCTAAAATGTATACAATTTTCAAAAGTTTTTTTAGGAAGCCCCTATTCTTAATTACATTTTTGAGAGATATTTTTAAGAAAGCAATTATCATGCATATTGTTTCTTCTTGGCATAAAATGGGTCAATTTTGCTTACCAATTCTCTTTAGTGTAGTAATAATTAATTATATATGTTATATAACTAATCACAATTGACATCACTTCTCTTGACAGTATTTTCAATCAAGTGCCACAAATATGTGCAATAGGAAATATTTTTAGCCATTTTTGTTCTAAATTAATTATATTTTGTGTTTTTTTGCTAAACAGTATCTACTAATTTTTACTATTCTATTCATAAAAACAATAGTGAAAGAAATAATTTAAGTTATTACAAATGGTTACATAACACTTTTTATTCGACCGACGTTTAGATATGGAACTACTTTCCATTCATCGTTACCAATTTTACTAGGTGCCTGTCACCCAGTTCGCCCATTAAAATATATGCAGGTAGGGGCAGTGATTTTTTCTAAGGTTGATTTCAAAAGTGCTCTCTTTATTGTGAACAGCTTTTACACATCACCATTCCTGCTGTCTGCTATATGCGATAGTGATGCTCCTGCACCAGGCACAGAACTTTTTGGCTGCTCAATGTCCATCGATCAGCTGTGTTCCTGCCAGTAGTCTGTGCACTGTTGCTTAGTTCATGGTTGCCACAGTGAGTCAAGCAAAATGTGCTTGATAAGTGGCACCAGAGCTTTATCTGTCAGACCATTAAACCAATTTCAATGATCGACCACTCGTTGAATATATCTTAATTCTCTACAAAATTGGTCTAACATGTAATGTCAACTGTACATCAGTGTTTCACAAATAAAACGTATCAAATTAAAGGGAATAATCAATAAATGCATACAAGTACAAATTATAATACACACACTATCAATTTTTGATTGTCAGCCGAATTTCTTAGCTTACTAATGCTTGTCAATAGACTGACTCTGAGTGGCCAAGAAGTTCCGTGCCAGTAGCTTTATTATGCATCTCCCATAAATTTTGAGTCAGTTGGACTGTTTGGAAATTAATTGAGGGTAAAAAATATAAATAGAATTTGCCAAACTAAGTGCAATCATTTTAATAAACTGCAACAAGTTCTCCTGAGTGGTTCATTTTCTTATTTAATTAATTGCATCTTATGACAGGGTTTTTTTGAGACCAGCACAAATCTTTTTTTTGACTTGGAACTTAATTTGGTTAAAGTCAGAAACAAATGTTTTTAAACAGTTTGCGGTGTTTGTAATGTTTTGCTACCAAAAGCTTAGATCACATGGTTGTTAAGAGTCTACAACTTCTTTACTTACTGCAACTAGACGTTTTTGCTATTGGGTGTAGTACTAAAGTAATTGTAACCAAGTGGGTGTGATTACAAATTATGCACATGGGTGCTACAGCTTCTGCACCTCGCGGTAGTAGCATAGTGTGTGCCGCAAGTTTAAATAAACAATTGGGGGGGAGATAAATTTTGAGTTTAGAGTAAATTTAATATGCATCTCGGATGTGGTAATTGTTCAGATTGTGATTGACAGGGCCACAATTTGTTGCAATCCAATAAAAATGCGTAATGGATGCTCAGTAGACTTTGGGACATTTACATGGAATTTTGGATTATGAACAGATAATTTGAAAATAAGTGTTTGTGAATTGGTAAATATATTTTGTAACTTTACACATACTAATTTTAAACATTTGAAATATATTTAATTATAAGAAATCTAAGGAAAATACTTTTGCACTTCAGCTCTCAGGCGTTCCGAGTGGCAGCACACCCTCTACACCTTTGTGTGCTGAAGTTGCAGAAAGTACATCCCACGCAAACAAAACTATAGTCTTGAGTATGGTAAGAAGTTTATCAAAAGTTATTGATACCAAACACTACACAAAGACACATTGTGTGTTCATGCTGTTTGTTCTTAAGTTTGATCAGGAGGTGTAGAAATATTCTATTGTTTTAAGAGAATATTGTTGTATCTCTACTTCGCTATCCTGTACGTTCACTAACTATAAAGATTAGGTTCAAAATTAATGTGTTTAAATTACTGCCAGAAGTTTTTCCAAAATGTGAAGTAATCAAAATAGACATTTTATATTTGTTCCACGGTTATTTTCCCCATTTTATTATTAACACAAACGTTCTGTTGCAAATGTTTTTGTCCAGCAAGCTACCAACTTAATTCATGAAATTATGCCCAGTATTGTTGGTAGACTACTGTGCCCATTACGCAGTGTAAAACTGTAAACAATTGATTTATTGCAATTTTATTTATTTTACAAAAGGGTAAAATGATTTATGAAGAGAATTTGTTATTGTGAGGAAGTAGCGATGGGTCGAGTATGAATTTTTCTCTATAGTTGATCCACGATAACTTTGGTATTTTCTGACGCCTTGCTAAATATAAACTTTTCGTTACAGATTATGTATCCTTCCGCTACATGTAAACATAATCACTTCAGCGTGACTTCTACTTTTATAACTGTCAAATGCATTGGTTGCTGTTTACAGCTGTTCAAAGGATGCTCTCATATTTCCTATGAACGTTCACAATTTAGGCCTATAACAATATTTAGGTCAGCTTTATAACTGTGTTACACACGATATAGCACGTTATGCATAATACACATTTATATTTTGCCACAACTGTTTGTTACAACTATGGCAGAAACAACAGTAGTATTTAACCTGTTATTAATATGTATTTAGTTATTTCATTAAAAGGATGGCCTTATTTGGAATAAAAATTAAAACGAAGGGACAACCAGTCCAACGTAACGACAGTAAATTCAAGCACGCAACTTGTGTTGTGTATTTATTGTACCTAGCATCGACAAATGTAAAAGATAGTGGTGAACATGCAAACGTATAGGCCTACCATAATGTTTATTCTGCTAATATTTACATGCATTGGTACATACCGGTGTTTAGGTTTTTTTATTATTAATTTAAATTTATCTGGTTGGGCTTGGTATTTTGTTGGGTTTGTGGCGGACATTGAAATCACAGAAATGTAAGCTCATTACACAACTGTTTGACACCTAGTGCAAATGTACAACATTGTGATAAACAGACGTGAATTTAAATAATTAACGTCTGCATAACATCAGTTCATGGTTAAAATGTATACATTTTACACATCCAATATTTGAAATCCACACACACCTGGCCTGCATAACTATTACAACGCAGCCACCATAACTGAAATGATGGCCATGCCCTTTCACACACAACACTCATTACAGTATATTTAACCCTGCTTTGGAAACGTATATCTATCACATCATTGTAACTTGCCTAGGAAGTTTAAAAAACACTAGTACGAACTTCATGCTTTGTTCAAAAAACACTCGGGTGTCATTGAAATGTTGCCACATCACTGCCAGCCGTAAGGCACTATAAAAATTGGGTGTAATTGCCCGCCATATTGGGATAAGCACGTGGAAGTAGGCAGCTAGGCTAGGGGAAAGCTGATCAAATTCTAGATTCTCCTTTTGACACCACTTCTGCCAACCTGCTGGCTTTGTAAGCGTCGTGCCATCGCATCTAAATAACATATTGTGGTTTCTGTAATTAGTATCAAATATGCTGAAGTTATAAATAACAAGATGTATAATTTTCCTGCTACACAAGTGGTATTAACTTCCAGAGAGAGAGCGACAAGCTCCGTTTTGCTTATTGAATCTTTCTTCGTAAAACACAGTGTCACTAGAGCCTACGCACAGTAATTTGCACTGATATTTTTAACTGCAGCATTGAAATGTGTTTCCTATAGTGCTAATATATCAATAGGCAACGTTTAATTTACAAATAGTATAGATAAAAATGATTATAGAAAATATTGTGACTGTGAACTATTTCCTACTAGCCGTTTTTAACACGTCACTGCCCTCGTGGTTTTAAATTCGTATTTAATACAAAATAAATATTACAAGGTATAGAAGATGTCAAGTTATTAATCTATTCAAGAACACAGTACTTTAACGTTAATCACAGGGTTATATAATTGTGGAATACAAGTGATGGAACAATGTTACGCCTAGGGTGATTTTTCGTAGTTTTGATTACAAACTGCAGAAGAAAGCGTGAATGGACTATATTCAGATTCCAAGTTCAATTCCTCATTTTTGATTCTCGACTCCTGATTATTTCCATTACTAAAATCAGCATCTGCAATGTATAATACTTCTAACATTTTCAAGTTTTCTTCAACTTTTCATCCCTTGCCAGCTCTACACTATTTTTTTTATTTAAAGCATGTAAATTTTTAACTTTCACCAGATTTCAAACAAATGCTTATTATCTCGGATGGAGCGTGGAAGGTACTTGAACTTCAGTACATTAAATGTTGTTGCTTGTGCTTCATGATGGTCAGGTTAATGAAAAAAACTCACTTAAGCAACACTTTTACGAAGTGACAGATGTGTTGTAGTTCATTTCACTGAAAAAGCTGTTTGAAAAAGGCCTATGCAACAATACAGATTTTGATACCACCAGCAAGGAATTCTTGCATTTAGATAAATCATGATGAAAGAGTGCTCAATGGCATTAACTGGGTGGAAATGTTTAACATAACCATAATATATGCATGCTCTACTGTAATTTTTCAAATTATGTGTTTTAAAGTCCAAGCTGTATAGTTCATAAAATATTAATTACTTCAACAGCATAATTTAAATCATAAATGCTGTGGTTGTCAAAGCTCTAAATTAACGTATATTAATTCCAAGTACCTACAATTTTTTCCAATAATTATTGCAAATATCTTCCACGTAACAGCATATTTCCCACAACCACCATCAACTGATGCAAGACTTCACAAATGAGGGTGTTTGTGTAGGTTGGTCACAATGTCTGTCAACATTTACTGAAGTGTAAAACTGAGAATCATGTGAAAGTTTTGTCCAGCAGCCATCTACAGATAGATAGTTTGGCAAACACTGCCACTTCATTATTGCCAGATTTGTCAATTCCACCAAA
This sequence comes from Dryococelus australis, assembly GCA_029891345.1. NCBI lineage: Eukaryota > Metazoa > Arthropoda > Insecta > Phasmatodea > Phasmatidae > Dryococelus > Dryococelus australis. The sequence goes on from CM057000.1 coordinate 99,343,629, forward strand.
ACCCTATGGTAATTCTGATGGACTTTTAAGAAGAAAAACGACAAATTGTTGGCTGGTTCATTATATTGTATATTTTTGTATTAATGTATTAGAGTGGCTTCCTTTTGATTGTTTCCATAACTGTATAACGTGCAGAACTCATTAAAAGTAGTACACTATGGCAGTACCACACTTCAAGTTTGTTTACAGTTAAAATATGACATTTGGAAGGTAATTGTTTGGATCATAATTTTATATGATTATAACAGCCACACACACACATTGACAATGCTATGTAATGAATGCACACTTTCAAACACCAAAAAGTTTATTTTCACTCAAGTAGTTATTTGGTATAATTTATAATGTTTATTAGTATTGTTTTTAATTAATGAAAATTGGCACAGATATGTTACTGAACACATTATGTTCTCTAAGCATTATGTACAACGTAAGTCTGCTAGTTCTAGGAGAATGTTATCATGGCTATAATTAATTTAGTTTTTGAGTGATGTGTCTCGGGAAGTAAGTTTTTGTGGTATATTTCCTTAAATGTCTTTAGAGTACTTTTGTAGGTCTTTTTCAGGGACTCGCAGCTTCATCCATGGTGAGCAGTTATAGTATGATAGGGCTTTGTGGACTTCGAAACTAAATTTATAATTTTAAGGAACTGCTCGTAACGGTAGCGGAGAGGAACCGTTATTTAAGTGTGCATGGGCAAGCCAAGAAGATACCCAAAATCGCTAGAATTAATACTTTGGGTGCTTTTCTCAGCTTACCATTGGAACTGTCCAGGACGATTCCTACGACGTTAAATCAAAGGATCCCGTAACATGTTGCCATGAGTTGAGTCAATTGCCTAAATTCCAAATGGACTAACTACATTTAAAAGACTTGACTATCAAGTACAGTAAATTCAATTTGGCAAAGTGAATTTGTCATTTTCAGAAATTTTTCAAAGGGCGTACTAGAGGTCATGCAGAAAAATCTGTACTCTAGATGTTACTAGCCATGTAAGGTATTAAATCAAACTACCTGATTAATTTTAAACAGATTTTTGTAACTTAATTTTAAAACTACATTCTTGCTAATTTATAAATTAAAGATCACTGAAAATTTATGAAGTGTTTGCTTTATGTAGAGTTGTATTCCTGTTATTTTCAATTTTGTTGCATCATGAGGGTAAAGATATTGCACGTGTCCATGTTATGTTTGTTTAAACCGCACAATGTTGGAATCAAGGTAAATCATATTTCACTTACCATTTTCAGTGTATATGTCCTGAGAGTTGAAATCTTTCTTTAATTTCTCATGTTAATTGGAGTTACCTACAGCATACTTGCCAACTTGTACGATTTGCCCGTAAAATTATGGAAATGTGGGGTCTTTTACGAGTGTACGACACGACAGTGTTACATTTTTTTACGGTTTTCAAAGTATCTGTTAAACGAAAGTGATTTTTTAAATCATGTATGAGTTTGCATATCCACCTTCAAACCATGTGTAGTACTTAAACCTAAATTCACTAGTCTACAAAATAATAACTTTTGTTCTCAATCACCATTAAAATTATTATATTTTTGCGTGTCGTATTTCATGCTGCCATACATAGACTGTGTTTGTTTTTCACCAGTCTAGCGGTACGACCAGCGAAGATATACGAACGAACAGTCGGGTTCCGTTGGTCTTGTGGTTTGGCTTTTTTGTTCCCATGATGCAGTTAGTTAAAATGGCAAGCTTGTTGTAGTTTGTTTGATCTTCGGCATCTATGGAAGTTTTCAAGCGACAATAACAAAAAGTGTACTTGGTTCCGTGTGTGTGCGTGTTAGTTATATTTTTTATGGTACATGAAATTGTAATACCGAAATGAGTTGTGCAGGAAAAAAAACAGTATTGGCAGTCTTTTCGAGATTATACCAAAGAATTTCCATTCATTATTAAGTCTGAAAGGGGCAATAAGTTTGCGATCTGTAACATTTGTAGATGTGACTTAAATATTTCCCATGGCGATAAAAATGACATATCAAACCACGTGAAGTCCAGCAAACATACAACCTATGCGAAAAATGTTTAAGCTAATTGTAAAATAAACAGTTTTTGTCTGTGTCGAGTCAGGAGTTAATGTTATTAAAGCTCTGTGTTAGTTCACATCGCGTGGTCGAGCACAACATTCCGCTTAGTGTATCTGATCATGCAGCACCACTGTTTCGCAGAATGTTTCCTTATTCGGAAATAGTAAAAAAATATGCTTGTGGAAGAACAAAGACTTCAGCGGTCGTGGCAGAAATGGCTCGGGCAATGAGAGAAGATGTTATTCTACATTTACAGAGTGGGCCATATTACGTGGCAACAGATGGAACAAATTATACAGATTCAAAAATATTTTCTATTGTGGTAACGTATTTTGACAAAGATGCACAAAATATCGTGACAACTGTTCTCTTGCTACCAGAGTTACAGGGTGATGCAACTGGTAGAAATATTGGAAATCTACTTGTCAGTGAATAGGAATCGTTGAACGTTCCTCTAAGTCATATGATTGTATTTTCTTCAGACAACGCGGCAGTTATGTCTAGCAATAAAAATGGCGCAGTGACAGTTTTGATAGAGAAACAGAAGGGACTCGTCGCTGTGGGTTGTGTATGTCATTTAATTAATTTGGCAGCAGAAAGAGGCACTGTGCCTGCCAGTTAAAATTGACGAACTATTAGTCAAGACGTATTTTATATTTTATTACCTGGAAAAGAGTTTGAAACGCAAAGACAACCTGAGAAAATTTCAAGCTCTATATGGCGAAGAAACAAAGAAAATTCTAAAACATGTGTGTACCAGATGGTTGTCCCTTGGCAAATGTTTGAAGAGGCTTGTTGAAGAATGGGACCACTTGATGAGTTTTTCAAAGACAGAGTGTGCAGAGACCACATTCTTCAAGCCTGTCTTATATGATTCCAAGAAAACTTGATGTCAAAGCAAGTGTTGCAGCTTGGAACTCAAAAAGAATATTCAGAAGTAAGAAAAGTGTACCACCGAACAGACAAGAGATGTCTCAATTAAAAGAAAATCAACTTATGCTAGTGAGTCCTCTTCAGCTGGATCTGGTAAGAAATTGTTTTTGAATTCTGAGAGTACAAGGGTGTTAACGCCTGCAGTATGTGCAATGCACAATGCAACTCGTGAAGAAATGCTATTCATGATCATCTCCTGTCAATAAGGCTTTCTGTTTATTTTTACTTAGTGACATTCTATTATTTGATAAGTTTAATACCATTTTGCAGTCATCTTCTCCACTAGTTCATAAATTGGATAAAATGTTTCATTGTTTGTTGAAGGAATTGATAAGATTTGTTCAACCAAGTACTATGAAAAGTGGTGCATTGCTTGAAATCAAGTATCGTTCAGTTCAAATCAGCGACTGGACACAGATTTGTTGATTGGCAACGCAACCTCACATATGTTCTTAATGTTTTCCAATTTAATAAACCAGTAGTATACAGTTATAAAGGTTTAAGTGATAATGACTGTATTTGAAGCTGATGGAAGTAAATGCTGTAAATAGTTGAGGTTTAGTGACCCTGTAAGTTCAACAATGCACGTACTGTATTTCTCATAAATACATTTGGGGATATGATGTCAATGCAACACATCTTTATGTAAGTATCTGTGACTTTGAGTTTGCTAGAATATTAAAAAATTAAACAGTTAAATTACATATTGATTACAGTGCACTAGTGTATGACAATATGAAATTTGCTATAACAAAAAAGCTGATAAGAAGGTATTTTACTCATCAGTAAGGAAATACTTTGTAACCTCATGTGATTACATAATTCATAAATTTCCATTAAAAAATGAGGCTTTAAAGAAAGCTAGTGTTGCAGAACTTGAAAATATTGAAATGTCGAGTTTTAGTGATGTCAGTTGTGAAAAGGTTCCCATTTATTTTACCTGTGCATGAGAATGAAACTAAAGATCAGCCCTTAGATGAGCTTCAGAGCAAGTTTTCTGTACTTCAGATTGAAGATATCTCTTCTATTGTCAAGACAGAAGATTCCGTCGTTCATGAGTGGGTCAAAGTATCTCATATTTTAGATTCTTGTGGGAAACCAAAATTTGACAGGGTGTTCTGTGTCATACAGTCTATTTTAACTCTACCTCAGCAATGCTGAATGTGAGAGTTTTCAGCCTTATAAAGAAGAATCAAACTCAGTTCCGCTCCCAATTGGCTACTAAAGTTCTTGAAAACATGTCTCTTGTTAAATGCAAGACATCAAGGGGAAAGTGCTATGAGCAAAATTTTAGTGACAAATTTTTGAAGCGAGCAAAGCATGCCACTGCACAAGCTCTCAAGAAGAATGAAATAAATTCAAATGTTTTAAATAAAAGCTGCGACTGTTTTTTCTAGTGTATGTACATTTTTTTTTTAGTGATAAGAGTTTTAAGTGTGAACAGACCTAAATGTTTCAGTTTTTAGGTATGAACAAATGTCTTTCAGAGAGCTGAATTATGAAATTTTGAGGTAAGAGGAGAAAATGGATTCTTTTTCCAATGTGTGACTGTGTTAGGTGTGCGTGTTTTGATATTTTACAGTAAACAAATTTTTAAACCTTATTTCATATCTTGATGTGATAATTTTTTAAGGAATCTAAAATGTAGGAAATCTCAGATTTCTTACAAATGTTAGAATTGCAGCGTATAATTTATGTTAAAATTTGTATTTTGAAAATGTACTGATTTCCATTTTAAAAAGTTGGCAAGTATGCTACTGTTAGTTATTTCTATTTTGAAGGAGTGAAGCATTTGTCATTCTTCCTTGGCACACACACATCATACCTATCTTGTCTTCTGCCACCAAGTCACACAAATACCACATAATTATTATTTCATTCAACCAACCATACATTTTACTCTATATAAAAACACCTTTATACGCCGAAACACATTGCCAAAATTGTCAGTAAAGTATGATTTATTTTGCATATGAAAGAATACATAATCCATTCACACTTACTTCAGACTTTTCTGAAGCCCTGCCAAAGTTCTACTTCCAAGATATTTCTCCGCCTCATGTAAACTAAGCTTATCTGAGTCTGGATAATTACTCCAAAGGAAAATCTATTACACTCTGTAACAGTATTTTGTATAACAACTATTTCTCACCAGGTGCTACCAACACATGTTTTCTCACTATTTTTTATTCACATTTATAAATGAAGCATATTGTATACTATCTGATCCTGGCAAACGTTGTTCTGCCACTTTCACATTCTATTTGTCCTTCTGAATGCATCCTCTCTATTACGTCTGGTACGTCGACCAATGTTTGACTGTGGTATTGTTGGCATTTTTCTCTTTTAGATGAACAATAATTTCCTGCAAGTATGAGCAAAATCGGCCCATAAATATAAAGTTTGACTTCAGCACCACTTATCGGTATGAAACATAACTAAAAACCTTACTCGCCACCTCAATAACATATGGTGTGAATATTGTCTCAATTGGTCCAGCGGTTTGTCGTTGATACAGGTTAGTTACGCACAAAAGATTTTATATATAAAGATATAAAATAACATTTCAATTTAACTGAAAATAAAGTAACTTTTATGAACACCAGTATCAAATGTTTGTGATACATGGCATATGTAGCAAATAACCAAACATGTCATACATGGGGAAATTTTTCAAAGGTTTGATTCAAAACGGGTGAAGGAACTGTGAATAGACATGTATTATGACATTAAAATATTTTTCAAAATTTACTTATGTACAGTATATGTTTTAAGTAGGTTTCACACAATGCAAGAAAACTTGCACAAAATGAGATAGAGCAGGTCCTATTTTTCTTGTGCAAGGCGATGCAAGTTGCGAACCTATTGGTCCTTGTATGCTGGTCGTGTGACCTGTTGTAAACTCAACCATAGAGTAAAAGAAAATCATAATCTTAACCTGAGGTGTGCGAAGAGGAATACAGGCAAATAAAACATTGCGGGAAAATAACTTTAAAGCGTGGATTGAACTGTCTAGTTCAATGAGAATAAAATAAAAAGAGTTATATTTTGGAGGGATAGCTTTGAAACAAATACTTTGTTGAAGTAAGCAACTTCATATTTTGTATTATAATACCTTGGCTGTTTGATACTCACCAGGGCTATCAACTTATTTCAATGCGAGACAGTATTTATCTTATTTATCTGGGTGTGATCTTGTTTTGCACACAATTTAGTTGGCATTCTTGTATGGAAACTTGCGTTAAGAATCAATGAGTACTATTTTTAATCAAAATTCAAGCAAGTTATTGTGGAAGCATCAGAAATTAAATTTTGCAATAAAATCCTTCAAGCAAGTCCATTGTAATTAATCTGGATTTACGTAAAAAAAAAATAATTTTCTATGTATGTTAAATTAATTTTAATAATTGCATTTATATGTTTATTTGCAAAGAAAATAACATTCACAACTGAAGTACATTTGCATAAAGTCAATTTAGCGAAAATAGCTGAGTAATTTTTAAGAAAAATTCATTGTAGGTAGTCAACCACCTTATGTTTTCTATTGCATATAAAATAATAGGGCCTAGACCCTACTGTCTCAGTTGTGTATTTTTTTCTAAAGCTGGTGTGTGGTGTTAAAATTGGCAATGTGAGTGATATTCTTCTGGGATCTTAGTCTTATTTACAGCACTGATGTTTATAGTGAATATTTCTTAATGTGTGTCTGCTGTTTGCTAATATTTAATTCCTTTATTTTTAGTTATGGCGGAGGGGAACGGCGAAATTTCGATGGAAGAAAAAATAAAAGAAGAAATAGAAAGGACACCAGATTATTCAAAACTTTTGGATTATGGATTAGACTCTAAAGTTGCAGGGAAGCTTGATGAAATTTACAAGACAGGTAAATGTTTCAGAATACATACAGTATTTTATGTTTATATTGGTTTAGACTGTGCAGGGTTATCAGATATGTACAATTGAATCTCCTCAGTAAGTCCCGGTTTATATGAAGCAATTTTGTGGTCCCTGACAATAAACTTGGCATTTTATTGCTTTGTAATTTGTTTTGTACTAACTATGGTTATGATGTAATTAGAGATGGGTCGAATAACAACAAATATTGGTTCTGGTTTCTGTACCGATTCTATAATTTGAATATCGGTTCCAGTATTTGATACTATTCAGATGAAATTTTAATAATTTCAGATATAAATAACTTACAATAAAAATCTGTCACATGCTAAACATTATTCGCGTATCATGTTCAAGACCACTCACAAAATACAAAAATACATGCACATACTCTACTCCCCGTTTAAGTCTTTTTCTCTCTTGTATAGTACCATAGAATGCAGTATTCAGAAGACGTACACACCGAACAATTAGAACTATTCAAAACTAGAGGTGTGCGGGATCCCGATGGCCTGGAAAATTTCCCGAGAAAATTTTTACATTTTCCCTTCAGGTGGGAAAAATCTTTTCTCGAGAATCTAGGGTTGGATATTTTACAGTTAAACCTAACTAGCAGTAAATATTAACGAAAAAAACATTTCAATGTAAGTTATGAATATACTCGAATAGCACACGAGAAAAGGTTAAGTCAGTATGGAATCGCACTTGCAAAAAGCAAAGTACATAGCTTTTAAACATTAAGCCACATGAAGCTTTACATGTACCGTTGTTAAAATAAATTCACATTAAGGTCGACAAATAATTTGTTATATTTTCTCTTCACTTAGACACACTTTACATCAGTTATGAAAGTGCTTTATGTGCATATACATAAATAGAAAATTGTAAACACAAGGTTGCAGAGTCACCAACCTCTGCAATACCTACTGCAGCATATCAAATGGGGTACTTTCCAGTTTATGCTTGCAAGCGAGATTTCGCAATTTGTTTAAAATCGAGGCAACTTAAAGCACATGAAAATGGCGTCATTTTTGTTATGTTGGTGAACTCTTGCGACGAGCCGATAATGCATTATACGTCCGTCGTCAGTCAGTTATTTTTCAGTTCTTAACCCAAAATTTAGCGTTTCAGTCGTAACAAGTCAGTCAACTTGTCATCTTTGTATCTATGTTTGTCATCTGTCATGCCTTTTTCCCTTGTAATACAAGCATTTTCTTGTATTGCCTCATGCTTGTTTCTTGTGTGTCAAACTCTAAATACAAATTGATTACTTTTGTAATTGAGTCAGCTAAAAAAAATTTTACCATTTCTTCCCTATTTCCCATGTGTGAATTTTTTTTTGAGGGGTAATTTTGCTTTCCTGCACACCACTAATCACAACTAAAAATCTGTACAGGTCAGCCATTTTGTTTCACTCTATACTGAATGTAGTACCTTCTCGGTATATATTTAGCTGTGACATTGCCACCACGAGAATGTTTATGTTTTATCTCGTTCAACTGGTAGCCTATACTAAACCAAATACTGTATTTGATTAAACTCCTGTCCTTAAAACTACTATTGCGAATAGTGGTACCAAATAAATTATTATTTATTTGCTTTCAACAGCGATTAATTCACTGTAAGGAAGTATAGTGGTCAAGAAAAAAGTGCTTGTTACAGGTGAATTATCTTAATCGGTGGTAACTGCAATTTTTGTTTGTTTTGATAAGTTTCTCATTAGTTATTTTTGTAAAATGGCAGAGTTTTGCAGTAACTATATTAAATCATAATTGTTTCGTAATACGTATATCATCTCAAAATATTGCTAAATTTATTGTAGTGTAGAAGCGAGAATAGAGTAGTCGTTAACTGAAAACTAGTTCCAAGTCAAGTCTCATGAATCTGTATAAATTGGAACCGAACTGACCCATGCCTAGATGTAATGCAAAGTCAGTTTGTGTCCTGCAAAATAAAAAGACAATTTATTTGTAATTCAGATGGTTAATACAAACAGCACTACTTTATGTAGCGTGGAAAAAGTTTTGCGCCTCAAGCGTCAAAATCATTAATACTAATGATGCTGGCTGCATGTATATGATACGTGGGCCACCTTCCGTAACCTCTTGTGTGCACATGGTAAAGTTGATTCGTAATTGTGTTCTAGTGTATCAATGTGAGTTAAAGATCAAAGTCCCGTAGTGTTGAATGTGTATTTGGACAAGTACATTTGGCTTTGGGGAGTCGGATACAGTGACTATCCATAAAGTTGTAGTTTCTCTTGCTACTGAAAGTTATTGTTTTTATCTGAAAACATGCAGAATTATTGAAATAGTGATTTTAGTTTGTGATATTTCTACATTACTGCAGTTCATTGCAATGATGACGAAGCGCAAACGACACGAGTTTAGGTTGGAAAAAAAAAACTAAAAATAATAAATGAATTGGATAGTGGGAAGATAACTAAAACTGAAATAGCAAAACCGTTCTTATTTTTTTGTCATCACTTCTGTGATAGAGGCGGTTTCTGAATTTAGGTACATACCCCTGGCACAAAACGTAATTAATTCGGTCAGGCAGTCTTGTTGGCTTCAGTAACGTCTATTAGCCAGCTGATGATCACATTTAATGAATATGCATTCCTACAAATAACTGGATAATTCCAGAAATTTATAGGGTTTTATAAATAATTAGTAAATATTTCAATTTAATTTACGTAACGTTTGTTGCTGATTGTACGTGAGTTTGCAATATTGATTTCTTGTTTTGCTTTAAGCTTTTGTAGGTTATGAACATCTGCCTAATGCAAATTTATTTACACCTTTCTTTAACGTGCACCTTTATTCTTGTAAATATTGGTAAGATTCTTTACGAACATAATAAATTCCAACTTAATTTCTCCACTACTAAACCTCTGTGACAGAAAACTTGTATTACATATGTTGCAATGTTTACAAATAAAGGTTGCAAAATTATTAATCCAGAGATGGTAATGTGACTAGAGAAAGCAAAGCAATGTCAACATGTTACACAAAATGGCATCTATTAATGTGTACTTGTGTGGTGGCCGTGCGAACTATGTAAGATATATCTCTTGTACAGCAGTGAAAAATGTTACTCATGTATGACTTGCATAGTTATTGATAAAGTGCAGTCAATAGGGGTTCCTTAATTTTGAATTTCCTTTTTCTATCTTTCAGGACATATCTATTAGCGTTACATTTTTATACATAATGCGTTCATAATTTTCATGAATAAAAATTCACGTGAAAAACTGTAATTACGAGTGTTGTTGGCAACGTTGCATCACAAGTTGATGTCTCGAGAAAAATATGGCACCACTGTTATTGGTGTAGATCGTTTGCCAACATGACTGCCGCCATAAACATTGTAATAGTTTGTAATTTTTTTGGTTACAAAGTGCGACATCCAGCTCAACAGGTTATTTCAGAAGTGGTAAATTACCGGTACATAAATAGAACCAAATGCCAGGCCAGCGAGACGTATTACTTGTGTATGTTTGCATAATGTACTGTATGCTGACTTTGTATGTCTTGGTGAGTACAGTTGACATACTTTTTTTTGTTAATACTTCATCGTTTAATGATCGGAGCATGCAATTTTCGGCATTGCTACAGAAATATTTGTTTGATCGATGCAGTTTAAATTAAATTTTTAGTTTGGTAAAAACTGACTTTTTTAGTATTGTATACATAGGAATATGATTGGGACCACAGAAAATGCTTGTTGGACACAGACTTTCGGTTCAAGCGGATTTGATGGATTGAGTTAGGCTGTATTATCAAATTCCCATTTTTCCGAAGTGTTTTTAGGGTCCCAAGAATCAATGTTGGATTTATAATGTTAAGCTGTTTGTTTAATACTTAATACGGTTAATATGTAATACAAAATGGCAATGATAAAACGTGTTAACAAATCATTAATATGAATTTCACTGCGAAACAAAATTAAAAACCTGATTATAAATCCTAGCACTGCAATGTAAAACGTAATCAAACCACCATTTACCAAAATGAATTACATTGGTAACTGTGAAGTTGTCATGACAAATGGCAATGTGCTTTAATATATAAATCACTTATGCTTGTAGCTGATAAATCATGTTTAATTGTATTTATTTCACATTGGAATTGATGTGGTTATATTAACGCAAAATAGAAACAAACTGTTTTTTATGTACGTCAAAGATGTGTGGGCATGCAGCATTTTGAACAAAATGGCTGTCATTTTCTACAACACTAGGGCTGTTTTGGTGCCACAACAGTGTCAGCTTCATCATTGGCGTACATATGCAGTCATTCACACCTATGACTTGTTTACTTTTCCCCACTTAATTTGTGGATTTTTCCTTGATGGGTTCATTCGCGTATTAAACATATTTTTTTGTTTTCTTAATGTATGTGGCTTTCTACGTACATGTGAAATGAACATCTACCTAAAAAAGCCTTGTCAAGTTAAATTAAAATTGTAGTAATTTTACATATAAAATGGCAAACTTTCAACATGTCCCAAACTAGATAATATATATTTGTTTTAAATCAGGTGCAGGGTTTAAAATGTGATCACGTTGTTTATGACAGGACAAAAGGTTCATTACGAGATTTTATGTTGCGAGAATGATTGATAAATTGATCGGTAGCGAGGTCGAAAGATTATCGTTGTACATACAGTTCAATATATATCGAGCCGAACCGCTATGGTGCTCATTCATGGGCAGAATCACACCTACCAGTATTTTGTTATAAATGAAAACGAACATCTCTAACCAAAAATGTTGGTGATAACACGAAAATAAATTGTGCGTATATATCACACAAATGAATATATATTTGTTGGAATATAATAATTACGCAGTAAACATTCGCACAGTATTTGTAAACACTGCCAATTTATTCGTTTACTGTGCTCTGTGGTTGTGTTTTTCACAACTATCAAATACAGCATTTGCAACTACTGAGCAAGAGTGGTGATTGGTCACAAAATAGTTAAGAATGTCAAAAATACAGACTGTTTTAGATGGTATTGAAGTTTGGAAGCGAAGGTTATTTTTGTTTTATAAACTGAACCAGAGTGAGAAAACGGTGATGTAAACATTGAATAAGAGGTAAAATACATGTGCTTAAGCATTGACGTGCTGTATGCTCATGATGCTGGAGGACATAAAAACATTTTTACTGTAAGGAGTGTTTTAATTTTATCAATAATAAAATATTTACCAGTATTTTGTAGTTGGGTTATGGATTTGTTGATTTTATTAAAATATTGCTATTTACAAATTAAAAGCTCTATGTGCATGATGTAAATATCTTGTAACTTAAAACTCAAATGCTAGTGAATGCTCTTGGGCAGTTATAAATGTCTCAATAAAGTACAAAATTTATTGCACAAAAGTTTCTGTGCCGTGGCAATGTGTGTCACAAAACAGGTGTGCTCTCTTAAGAGTGTTCTTTTACCCTTATCGTTAACATTTTTTAATGTTTCCACTCAAAGATGTACAGATTAAAAGAATAAATAAATTCAATTTAGTTTGAGTGAAATAATTACAAAAACAAAAGATTCATGTTCTATAGGCCATTCACGATAAAGTGAGCACTTTTGGAAGCCCTGCTGAAGTTCTACTTCCTTGCCCATTATGTATCCTTCCACCACATGTAAACAAACATTGCCATGTGATTGCCACATGCTAATAAACTCAATGTTTACATTTCAGGACTGTTGAATGTAACATGTATATAATATATAAAACAGGTATATAACACATGATAAATATATATCACGTAATTTACCATATATATATAAAATATGTAATATATATAATCGTTGGGGTTATGTCAAAGCTCCGGTAGACAATAACTTTACACAACAATCAATTGAAAAATGAATGCCCCAGCGATGAAGTCATGGAAACCGTGAAACATATTCAACTTGGTGGTGAACAAGGACAAACACGACACTATAAAATTGGACACATATTAGTTAAGCCGAAAAATAATTTGGAATGGTGCCAAATCCAGATTTTAGACTAGCACTACTGCACACCCAAGGTACACCACCACTTGTCACACAAATGACCAAACATTTAAAAACTGTACTGCAAATTTAATGTTTCCCATGACTCACTGTTTTCTAAGTGCAACTAAGCCATCAGGAAAAAACGTACATCCTGCAGCAATAAGGTAACGACATAACGTAGCAGACATCTGAAGCGTATAAAGTATACAGTGAGGACATGCAAGGCTTTAAATAAAAAACGACAAATTCAAAAATGACGCTCAAAGGAGAAGGCGAAGGAAGGGAGGTAGAACAGCTAGGAAAGACGAGGGGATCTGACCCGAGCAAAGAATACACCACTGCACAGAAGTAGATGGTGCTAATAAACTTAACTTGATGGTGCTAACGTGGCGGTATATAAAATTCGTAATATATAAAAAAGTAAAATATATAAAGTGTGTGCATGCATATGTACTGATGCCGTCAGGTGAGAGACAAGACGAATGATGACAAATACTAGTAATTTGGGCGCCAGCGGTGCTTCCCAATCACCACACTATTGAGACTCGGGGTTCTCAGGGACTTTGTGGGTTCTGTGTGTCCATCTCACCTGTGCGTACTTACAAACACGTTGGCAGTACTAAACTTTTAATAAACATCACTGAAAATTAACAATGGATACAACATGTGTGGCTAGGACACTGTCATTACTGAATAAAAGATACAAGTTCACTGTAGATTTATTTTAATTGATATTATTCATACACATCAACATGCCAATGAAATGATTATCTCGGTCATGACTAGCCAATTCCGCTAGGATGCTCCCCAGCTTGTAATTAATCTAGCACATGCCTAAATAGATGATCTCACACAGGTGCGTGAAAGCACAGCCTTCACAAGAGGGCTGACAACTGCTAGGGTGGACTGACAGTTTTTCCCTGAAGACAGGACACTGTGTATTACAAATGAAAACCCTTAATACACATTAACACATGTGATTACTTGGCATCATTAACGCAAACTTGTCGGGGCTCGCCCTCCAGCATGTGGTTAGTGGGGTGACGGCCTATATGCAGAGCCGGGTAGGACTGGAATAATTGCACTGTGCGCTAATTACAAAATTACATAGACCCTTGAATGATACATGAAATAAGATTGGACACGAGATGAATATTCACAATAAACACACACACATGTGTGTGAACACAAACTTAGATGGCACATGCTGCTGGATAAAGTTCGTGGCAGACCATGTGGTGAGGGGAAATTGCAATATTTCTGCATGGAAATGGAAAACTAAATTCAGATAAAATATTCTTGTTGAGAAAATGATTCTCTTTACGATTAGAGTGGTTACAGGCTTGTAACATGCCTGATGGTAAACAAACATTAACGTGTTTGCGTGGTCAAGTACAAACCATCAATTTGCGTGAAAAAGACATTGAACCCTGAATGAAATTGTCATAGAACCCTGAAATAAATGATTGCACATACATTGTTACATAAATAAGCTCTTGAAACGCACTAATGGCATATACACAGACTTAGCTTCGGTCGGCCACTTGGTTATACGTGCTGTTGCTGTAAAATGTTCAAACACAAAAATTACTCTCAAATACATACATATAAACAAAGCTCTTAAGATTGCGTGTAGCAATAAAACAGAAGTTACAATGAAATGCCATAAACCTAGGCGGATGGCACCTGATTCAAAATGTGCGGGACGCGTGATCTCTGACATATTTCTCCTCCTCCTCGGTTAAGTTAAAAATGCTACAAGGGTGCAAGAAATTAATAAAGCAGAAGCATAATGCTGGGGAAAATGTCTGGCAAAAACGTTTGCAAGCAAAGGTTAACCGGTAAACTAAATGGACTATGGAAACCTAAATCAGTGAACAAAAGTTGTAGTGCGTATGTGACAGTGTCTTACCTCGCCAGCTCTCCTCGACAGACTGTCCATGTACAAGCGTTACACGGACCTTCCATGGTCGCCTATGGGGTTCACATAAGCGGAAGTGCTATGCACGCCGAGTGAAATATTTAATATTGAAAATAAGATGGCACAAATAAAATTAGAAATTTTTTTACATTTCAATAATTTTCTTATGAATTTTAATATTATTTTAGTGTCGCTTTGTGATGGCGTTCATGCCAGAATATTAAGTGTTCTTAATCTCGGTGCTGCGGGCACTTTAAATATTCATAACCAAACAATGAAAATTAGTACAAGCACTTTAAAACATATAAAGACATACTAAACACTGTAAAGACAATATAGCACATTTTACACAAAAATATCATTTATACGAAAGTTCAAAATTATCGGCCTCTGCGCACGTGCGGAACACGTGGCACGTGCGTGGTGAGCTCCGTCATTGGCTTTAGCGCTGCTGGCTGTTAGCCGGCGTCAGTTCATTTTAAGGATAGTTTTATATGCACCTTTATAAATGGAACTAAATATATTTCAACATAGGCCTGTTACGTATATATAAAATAATAATTTACACTAAAAATATAAAAATTTCAACATACATTTGTATATATGTACATTTTTTTTGACAAATTTACTCTGTACCCTTCTGAGCCCTCCAAAAAAGAACTAAACATTTTAACTGTTAATTGAAGTGGTAACAGGAGGATTGTAACTGGCACCATCTTAATTTGTACAAAATAATGTATATTATTTATAGTTAAGTGAAATGCTGATCCGGTGATGGCCACATTTCTGGTCACTCTTGTAGCCCAAATGGGTGCGACATTTCCTTTTTGTCAAACCCACACAGACATCAAGAAACAAATTTTACAGGTAAAGTGCATCGACTCTCATCATTGTTGTGGTTCCTTCATTGCAATGATGGCAGCAAAACTGAAAACATAAATGAGAAAAGTATTTAAAGAAAATTACTATACTTAACAAAAAGGTTCATGCGTGCACACACAAAGCTGAAAGAAATGTCTTATTATTAATGTAAAACCAATAATTATTAATGTAAAACCAATACATATCCACAAATAACAGCAAAGCGATAATGTAATGGACAAATTGTAAAAAAGTAATACTTATCAGGTAAGTTACTGTTCATAGTGATAAGCACTTGGTTTAACTTTCCTTGTTACTATAGCTGTGCGCCAATAAATAGCCAATCAGAAGCCCTGACACTTATACTATGTTTTAAAATGACACCAAGGTCTCTAATAAACTCTACCTCTTTTATAACTAAATTATTTACGTTATATTTATATTTGATAGAATTTGTTTTTCTTGTGAACGTGATATGTACTATTATTTTGTCTTAATTTGACGCCATAGAATTGGCATTACACCAGTTACAAATTGCAGAAATGTTGTTTTGAAGTAGGTCACAATGTTTTCCACTTCTGATATTTTTATAGATCTTGATATCATCTGCAAATAATAGAGTATTTGATGGACTTAAAACTGTTACAATGTCATTTATAAAAATTTTGACTAATAGGGGAAATTGGTTCCTCCTTGAGGGACTCCTGAGGTAACGTGAAAATAAGATGATAAAGAGTTTTGAATTCTAACTACAGATCTTCTGTCCAGATAGTTTGTAAACCAGCTTACAAAAGATTTAAGCGTAAAGCATGTAATTTTTCAACTATTATATGCTGACATATATCAAATGCTTTTTGCTTGTCAAAATAAATTACATCAGTTTGCTTCCTAGTTATATTTCCATAAAGTTCATTTACAAAGTTTACAAGATTCGTTGTCGGTTTACCTAATTGAAAACCGTGTTGGCAATTTGTGATCATATTTTTTAAGTGAAAATGTAAGTATCTATGAATGATCTTATTGAATATCTTTGAGAAACTACACAATAATGATATGGGTCTGTAATTATTTATAATTTGTTTACTTTTTTAAAAATAGGAACTACAATGGCTTGCTTCCAAAGTGTAGGATAAATATTGCAAGAAATGCTAAAGTTAAATATATGTGTTAATAGTGGAATTAGAACTTTAACAACCTTTGATTATAAAATTTGGGATGTTGCTTTACTACTTTTGAGCCTTTTTATAGCCCAAAGGACCAGACTTTGTTTAATTGAAGGTGGAGATAGCTGTATATGATTAATAGAACTATTCCAGTAGGAAGTATTAATATTAATTTGTATGTTTTGTACATAAACTTCCGAGAAATATTTAGCAAATATGTTTGCAAGAATTTCATGTTCATGTATGATCCCTGAATCAGATGCTAAATTGATTTTTTCATTATATACATTTTTCACCACTTAAAAACATAATTCCAAAATTTAGTGGGATAAAGCTTCAAATTGTTATTAATATTGACTTGCCACTTAAGTTTATCAGATTAAATTTTGTTTGACTATTCTCCTGTAATGAGAAAATAGACTATAATTATAAGCTGATGTATTTTTTTATTACAAATTCTAAAGAAATATTCTTTTGTTTTTAATATTGTTGTTAATAATAATAATTCATCGGTAAACCAAATAGGATACTTGCTTTTGATAATTTTCTTGTTTGGCACATGCTGATTTATTGAATGAGAACTTAATGTTAAATACTCAACCATACAATTTACATCATCCATACTGAAAATAGGACTCCAATGAAAAGTATTGAAAGCTGTGTACAGTGCTAAGTAATCACCCTTTTTATAGTTCCTTAGATAAGAGATTATGAGTTCTTATTTTAATATCAAATTCTATAATACAGTGACAATATAGTGCAGGATGGTAGTTAAAATTTGGAGAGAAAAAAACCCAAATCTAAAGTTTGAATAAACTGTTTTGTGAAGTTAAATTGGTCCAGATTTAATAAACTCATAAACTGTAGGAGAAGTTGACCTTTTTGTTTGATGTAAAATGATCAATATTTTGAGTATGATTAGTCTTCCAGTCAGTACCTGGTACATTAAAATCACCAACTATTTTAATTTTGTCAGGGTAGTTTGCTAATTAAAAATCTAAAAATTAAAAATATTCCTCAATTTCAACAACACGTAAATATGGAGGAAGATATAAATTGCCTAAAAGAATTTTTTTTTTGTTTTTGATCATGATTTCAACCCAAACTAGTCTATATTTCATGTTTTTGTATAGTTCGTGAAAATTTATTAGAATTTACTGCAGTTAAAACACCACCGGCTCTATTGAAGATAGTCAAATTAGGATCCCTATCTTTACGTAATTTATATAATTATTAGAAAAATAGTGAGTTTATACTATTGCTGTTAAGTCAAGTTTCCGTTAAGCAAATTATGGGATAGTCTACACAGTTTAAGTTTTGTGAAAATAATAAAGATTTTGTTCATAAACCTCTCACATTCTGATAATATATACGTCCTTCCTAGACATTCATATACAGTGTAGACAACTCCATTTGCCCCATATGGATTAATCTCTCCCGCTGTCGGCTCCCTCTGCCATATCAGAAGTGGTGTTATGTTAATAGTAAAATTTAACGCTGTAACTTGGGATGAATCACTACATGAACACAAGTTTGAGGTTAGGCCTACATTACAAAATAACACAGTGATATAAAAATGTGTAAAATTATTGTATAATTATTGATGCCAAAATTTGCACTTGTTGTCAAGGCAGATTTAAGAAAGTTTACATGGCTGGACATACGTACAGATGTATTTGAGGTTAGGCCTACATTACAAAACAATCCAGTGAAATAAAAACGTGTAAAATTAACGTATAATTATTGACAGCAAAAAAATTAGTTAGCACTTGTTGTCAAGGCAGATTTAAGAAAGGTTATATGGCTGGGCCTAAATAGATATACGGATGTATTTGAGGTGAGGCCTACATTACAAAACAACACAGTGAAATAGAAACATGTAAAATTAACGTATAATTATTGACTGCAAAATTTGCACTTATCAAGACAGATTTAAAAGAAAGGTTAAACAGATGGGCGTAGGTACATAAGTACACATAACTTTGTTATTTGTCAAACTTAGGAATATAACATGTACTTCGCAAACTGAAATGAATATATTATTAAAGTCTCAATTCTGCCGTCATTCATATACTTTCATTATTGTTATTTAACTTTCTGTTTATAATATCTCGTTTCCAACATCGATTCCTACATGTTCTTTTTCAACAATTTACTTCAATAACTGACTGGGCATAAGCGGGGGAAACAAGTCGTAAAACCTGTTTGGGGAAACGCGTCGTAAAAACACAAACAAAAACCTACGGACAGATGCAGTTGAAATTTTTATAATTTCTGCAACTCGTTCGATGACCTTGCACGACTTCATCTCTTCTCGACAGATTAAGAATAAATACTTTCGCAAGAAGTTACTGAAAATGAACTTTCCGCTTATAATACAAGTTACACGATGATCAAACAATTTTTGGCGGCAAGGGGAGTTCAAGTATATGCTTCTGGGAAATTAATTTTATTCGCGAAGATGCTGCTCCTTGAGTTAAATAAATATTATGTTTTATGATAATGTTGATTTTACACCAGATACAGTGAAATACCAACCTTACGGGAAAAAATGACCTTTAATCACATGAAAACATCTTTGCAAATAATCCCTAGATAAAATGTTTTGCATTACATTTTCAGGGGGAACCATTTGATTTGAAATACAAGTGATGATAGGTGCAAAATTTTTACATTTGCCGGGCACATTGTATTTGCTCTGTAGCTAGTGTGTGAAGACAAGTGTGCGTGGCTGAGAAAGAGGCATGCTTTTTCTTTTGCTAGGCATCAACTTTCCCTCTCAAAGATAGTAAGGGGAAGGAAGATGCATGGTAGAGAGAGAGGGGGGATGCTAGTTGGCAACTCTGGTTACTAGGTAACCACTCCCGCTTGTCAGGCATGTAAGGGGAAGTAGCAAGCCAGAATCGCACGTCACAACACGCCACAAAGAGCCTAAAACATAACAGTTGTCTATGTTTAGTTCTATTTATTGTTTGGCTTAAAATATATGGTTATGACAGGTGTACTCAATGGTTTACAGCTACTGTATAATTGACTCAGAGGTTACTCCTTCTATGGTTTGACACATTATTTACCTCACTGGTTTTTACGCATATTACATTAACTGGAAACATATAGGAGTGATACTTTATACATTTAAGTTATTCTAATGAAGCCACCATTGTAGTTAGGTTTTGGTTCGATATTTCTTACAATACATGATACCGAGGCTGGTTTGTAGACGGGCTGTGACAGGCGGCACGTCGTCATCCTTCTGGCTCTCTGGAAGGAATGTCTTCACTGGTTGGCATCAAGGCTAGAACAGGCCCCCTTTCTGTCATCTGGCTGATATTATGTCGCAGCAGTCTCATTTGTCCGGCATGATTTGGCAATTGCGCGTACTGTTTTCATATTTCCGCTCCCCTATGTCCTTGTACCCTTTATATGTGGGATGGCGTATTCATGCAAGCAATATAGTCATGGCTGGCCACAGTTGTCCATGTCATAACACCAACTTTTCTAATTTTACTTTTCAAAATTAGTCTACTCTCTTATTTCGTTACCTTTTTTGTTTGCTAGAAATAATTATCGTACATAAACAATATTTAATACCGTATTTCGGTGTCTATAGGCTGCACAATTTTACAAAAAAATGACAACAAAAAGTGGGGTGCAGCCTAATTTCATGTTGAATAAAAATATTTTTGCCACAAAAAATTCCTATTATACAATATAAACTCGAATCATCTAACTAGGTTTGACCAAAAGTCAGTGCCCACAGAGCATTTTCTGTGGTCGTGAGACAAAATCCAGCTGTAAACAATACTAAAGAAGTCAGTTTTTGCCAAACTCAAAATTCAATTTTTACCCCATCGGTCAAACAAAAATGTCACTAGCATCACCGAAAATTACATCCTCCGATCAATAAAAAACAAATTATTAACAAAAAAGTATAAGTATGATCTATACTCGCCAATGCATACAAAGTGGGAATACAGTACATTATGTACACACGTGCACCAGTAATACTAATAAATAACACAATTAAAATACATTTTTGCTTGCGGCTCACTTCCCCACACTTAGTTCTATTTATGTAAGTTACCACTTCCGAAATAACCTCTTGTTGATTTAGTCGCGAACTCATTCTTTGCAGCAAAAAAACAAATAACAATAGACGTCTAGGACTACACATAGTAAATGTACAGAGCACGAAATGTAAAACACATTGAAAAAATGTTGGAATACATACCTGCTTACTTTTATGGTTGGTCCATAAAATGTAGGGAATTTATAGTGTGTTTATGGGTTTATCTAAAAAGTTTTACTGTTTTTTTGTTCATAATATTTTTATTTCGTTTGTTTACGCATTTTTCGTATGATCACTGTAGATAGCGCGATAGAGATGTGTCACTGTAACAAAGAATCTGGTAGCTAATTGCGGAATGTTATTGGCTTACTGTAGTTGTAGACAGCGCTGAAGTCATATTTTTATGAAGTGTTCATGACTTGTACCTCGCCAGCATTGCATCACACAGTGTGCTTACTGGTCGGTCATTATCGTGTTGTGTGTTTTTTTACGTCGTTTTGTGTAATAATTGCAGAAATGAGTGGAAAACGTAAAAAAACCTATTTTCTGATTATTTTGGGAAGAGTACGCTGAAGAATTTCCGTGTATATTAAAGTCTAATAAAGGAGAGAAGTTCACATTTTGCCGTGTTTGTAGGTGTGATGTAAACATTGCAAAAGGCGGCATGGAATATGTTTTCAACCACGTGAAATGTGGAAAACACATTTAAAATGTGAATGGCGGTTCTAATGATTTTAAATTGGCAGTTCTTTGTCAAAAGTTCTGATGTGAATAACGTTACAGGAGCGGAATGCTATTTCTGGTCTTTTCTAGTTGAACAGAATATTCCAATAAGTGTAGCATACCATGCCGGGCCTATGTTCAAAAAGACGTTTCCTGATTCGGAAGTGTCAAAGAAGTATATGATGGCCAGTCAACAGTATTAATTAGGATTAAAGTTTAAACTGTTGTTTTAAGTTTGGTTGTTTTAAATAATATGTGAGACAGTGTGTTGTAAATAACATGCAACACAACAGCTGCAGTGTTAATGTGAACTGTTAGTAACTGAAGTTAAGTTGATTGAAAGGTAAGTTGCTGCGAAGGTAAGGCTTGTAATGTGTTAATGTTTACTGTTAATATTACTTCTCATTGTACACTAAGCTGAAAAGTTTTTTTTTAAATTAAGAATAAACATATCAATAAGTATGCTTAGTTTAGTAAACAAGTTGACAATAACTTTTCAGTTTCTCGCAAAGAAATATTCTTTGAAGTTGAGGTTGGCATACACCTATTCTCACAGAGTTAACATACAGTTGTGAAAACTGCATTTTCTGCAATTTTAAAGAAGTTTTGACCTTAAGAATTTTTAACTTCTACTTTGTATTTATTTAGGGTTAAAATTATAAATTAACATGTAAGAAAATAGGCCTGTGTGGAAGAAATTTTCTTTATGCTGTAGGTTTTTGGGAAAATGCTGCATCCAGTTTACGTTAAAATTGAAATTTTCAAAATGTTTTACTGATTGAGGATTAGAATAGTTGGCAGGTATGTATGTGATTATCGGCAGCGAACTTTGTAACTCACACTCGGGTTGTATAGTATGACAAACAGTGAACATTAGCAAAGTTTGTTGATTTGGGATATAGTGTTTGTGGGTATGTGATGGTCGTGTTCTTTGTGTGCGTTACTTAGCTTCAGCAGCTCCTGTGTTCTGGATTTGGTTTTTTTTTATTCTTTTTAATTTTTTCATATTTCACTCTTAACATGAATGGTACGTATATTCTTATCACTTGATGTCATCAACATTTTACAGTTAGAAGATGGTTGTCACGATCACATGTTTTTGAGAGGTTATGTATTTTTCCCACCAGGTGTTTTCATATCTCGCTTTGTGCTGCGCTGTGCACATGAAAATGCAACTCTCGTGTTGTGATATGTCCAGCTGCAGCAATACACACACAGTTTGGCGGAAGTTAACTTTACATCCGAATTTACTATATAGACTTTAGATAGGCTGCTCTACTTGCTGATAAATAATAATAACAGTTTAGCTTTAAACGTAATACTAGAATTATAGTACTGTAGTAACTGATGACCACTAGGTGTATATTGTGTATGAGTTCAGGTGGGATCAGTTCTTTTACAATACTCTTGTCTTTGGGTGCCAGTCTTTAGAAGACGATTAAATTTGTAAACTCATTACCTACTGTCGAAATGTGTGTGGTGTGTTGTTTGAATGTTACCACAATTTGCAGTCGTGTGATAATGCCTCCGTAAGATACGTGCACAAAAGATTATCCAGGCATTGTAAATCATACACGAACATGAACACATCAAATGAACGCACAAATACAATCACTCCAAGATTATAATTGCTACTTAAATTTAGCGATTTAAGTAATTATTTTAGATAAGGAAAACAAAATGATATCTTTGAAGCATTTACTGGGAATATTAGAGGTAAACAATCAAATAATATAATGCTTAACACAGCAGAATATGTGCACTTCAGTTAAACTATAATAAAAACTAAATTATTTTTCTAATATTTGTATTCTGCCGCCAGTGTCATAAATTTAGGTTCTACTTAACAGATCACTACAGTTTATACAGTATGGCCAGACCACATAATGGTGATGTTTGAATAGGGTCCAAATTAATGCTGTATTTTACTTATGCTTCGGGTTTGATTTGTCTGCAGAGCAAGCTTGAGACTCAAATTTTCTACAGGCCACTGGGACGTATTGTTATCTTTCACAAGAACAGGTTGTGATTTGGTCAGTTCCATTACTAGTACAGCTTTTAATTTAGAAACTGTCGAAGATAAGAAAGTTACTTTTCATTCACTTACACTGGACGGTAGGACACACTTTGGGTAATGAATGGAGACCTTACTTGACAATGATTCAGCAAACTGAGATGGCCGCAGGTCTGCCATTATCATCTGGAAGGGATATCGGTATCTCACTGACTTGTTGTCTACCCTCAGAATAATACGACTCCAGTCCATCTGACATCATCTCATCGTTGGTCCTTCTAGATAACCAGACGTCCTCTCAGCTATCGCACTAGCGTACCATCCTTCTCCATTATCTAGAACATTCTCTCTCTTGAACTCCTCTCCTTAGTTCCTTAGTAACATTCCCCTGCAACAAACAGTTAAGTTTAATTGTAGATTTGAACCTGGCAGCAATTGGCATTGATTTAAAAATTTAACCTCTTAGCAAGCTGGCTAAGGTTATAGAGTTCGTCTTGCCAGTAATGTTGGCAAATTATGACAACAGAGAAAAATTATAAATGAGTTCATATATGTGACTATCAAAATGCTAATGTCAGTTTGTTGATGAAAAAGTTAATAAAGATTTTGAAGATAACTGAATCAATCTTTGTTTAATATAAATAATTAATTCAGTTTATTAATATCATAAATCCTTGAAGAAAAAAATGATAGTGCAGAGTACTAAGGTAAATAAAAATATTTTCTTTTCCTTTAAAACATAAACTGGCATTAAAGTAAATAAACAAATCAACAACAGTTGTTTGGAACTACTTGTCCGAAAAAAGCGTATTGTCAACAACCGTTTGTAACTGTCATGTTGTTCCTCGGGAATCCAGTGCGTTGGCCTCCTACTCGATGGTGGGAAAGTTTCAGCACAGTGTTCATCGTTGAGGAATCAACGAAAATGATGTCTGTACACTGGTAACATATACATATTCACAGTTATTTACAGAGTTTATGTACTACTGTAGCAGTTCACTTTAGACGTGTACTAAACACAGTGTTCTATAATGGGCCTTTTCTTTACACACTTGTTAAATTGTTTTTCTTGTCTAGTTCCACTAATTTTTATTTTCCTTCTTGCTTTGCATTATTCACAGTTCACTTTATCACAGTGTAGTAATAATGCAATGTTCACAAGTCCTACATTGTTTGGCCACTGTGCAACTGAGGGATATCTGCCAGGCAGAGTGTACCATTTAATTACCATTGCTTAATTCAACGTATTATTATAGAAGACCCTAGACATCACTAAGTGGTAGACTGCTACAATAAGCATTACGCTTCCAAACACTAATCAACATTGGTGTTCCAAGTTTGTACTTAAGACTACATCATTGACACTGGAATACTATGTTTTTGAATGTAAAACTTAAAATCTGTTAATTTAAGAATATGAAAACAAGACAATGTGTACAATAAACATACATGAACAAATAACCCTACAAATACATTACACTGCAATAAAACAATAAATAATTGAACAAGAAAATACACACCAATATTATCATGAAGACAGAGAAACTTCTTGAGTGTGCATACCGTGTGAAATCTCAGAAGGAAGGGCAAAGGAATTATATTTATTTCACCAATATTTCCCAACATCAAATAAAGTATTCCATTTTCTCCAATTTACATGAATATCCACTAGCAAAATGTAAGTACAGCTCAAGTGATATTAGTGTGTGGGAACTTGTGTTTGCTTTTATATATTTTGAATGTATATAACAGGAAGAGTTCTTTCCTTTAGTTGAAGTAGATCATAGACTTCCAAGGTTATTAAAGGCAAATTGTAATTCGTAGTTGAAACATCCACAGTATTCACAACTATGTTTGTAGACAACGTATCCCATTTCATGCAACAGCATACATGACAGGTTAACATAAGGCAATAACAGCAACATGATTACTTGTTCAGGGCGACTGTAGGCAGAGGGTTAATTTTTTTTATCTCTTTTCATTTTGTAGGATCTCTAATTCAAGGTTGGCGAGCAAACGTAAGGGTGCATCAAAAATTACATAGTACAAGACACTTCAATAAGAATACAAGTAATAACATAATACCACTCAATAAACAAGAACACTAAGCCATCTTCCCAAACTCAAGGTTCAACGACATATCTCTTGATTGGATCTACTACTGACATTAATATTACATAAAAATCCTGTGTGTGTATCAGCATTCATTCTTCCCATTCTAGCTGGTGTATTGTAGGGCTGTCAGCTCTTTTTTAAGCGCCTCGCTGTCATGGCTATGATCAAATTTTAGCGGTTCACCCCTACAAACGTCCACGTTTGAAGTTACTTGCTGCAGCTTCCGAAACGGGTTCATCCACGGCTGACCTTAACTTGGAAGAAGAAGCTGTCCCGAGATTCCGGTTCTACTGCGTCGGATCAAACCTAGAAGACTGTTAATAATTTTTTACAAATGTGTTTTGACTGGCACAATAGATTTTTTAAGTTATCACATACTGCAGCATTTGTAGTTTTTTTATGGATGTAAATAATATATGTGTGTGAATGTGACAAAACTGAATTGGTTGCATATTTTATTCTTAATGGTTTTCTACTTTAATGTTTTTTTTCTAAATACATAAAGTGTGGAAATATTATTTAAAGGATTGGCTTGCAGGAACAGGAGGCGTTGGATGGCCAGTAGGAAACTGGAAGAAAAAAAAAATTGTGCGAGGTAATTCTCTGGTATCCGCTCAGTCATGCTCATGTAATGTGTGCACTGCAAGCGAATCAAAAAAAATATTGCCCTTCTAGAATCAATATGTGTTTCCTGGCAGGTAGCCACGTTTCCGCTCTTATAGCTGGAGACACCTCCCACTCCATTTACCTGTCTGACAGTCTCCCCATTCCATTACGTTGCTATTGGCTATTTCCAGAATTTTGTCGATAATAAGTACTTTAATGGTAAACAATATGTATACTGTTTTAAAAAAGACAAACCGTTATGTCAACATATTTAAGGGTCCTGCCTACCTAGAAATAAAGTAGAGTATATAGGTAATTTTTATGTATTCACGAGTGAACAGCACATCCTGAAGGGGAGGTAAACTCTGGTGGGAGTGTATAGAGTATTTAAAGAAAAGATAGATGGGGGGGGGGGGGGGGGGTTAACATCCACTTGTAAGTTTTAGTTTGGATATTGATGTGCCATTGTTCTGCATCGTGCTGTGAAAGATATATCTGTGAATATTACAAAGTGCTTGTCATGTTTTGGAGGGTACGCACAATGCACAGGCCGTAATTGGTACAAAATGGAGGCTAGGTACCCCGACAACTGCGCCCCCGCGTATGGTGTGAGGCACGTCAGGTGGAGAAAGGGGGTGCCGTGGTTCCAAAGGACGATTATGCTGTCCCGTGGTGACACTTGTAAGAAGATGCACAAATTTTTTCTTGAGGCTACCAACTATGGCCTAAAAGTGATTTCACTATACTAGGCATTA
Source organism: Dryococelus australis (assembly GCA_029891345.1). Classification (NCBI taxonomy): domain Eukaryota; kingdom Metazoa; phylum Arthropoda; class Insecta; order Phasmatodea; family Phasmatidae; genus Dryococelus; species Dryococelus australis. The sequence goes on from CM057000.1 coordinate 99,370,746, forward strand.
TCCTCCGTCAAAGACTTAGACTTTGTGCTGTGGCTATGGACATTAACATCTATCTAGTAATGTCGACAGTTTTCTAGTTCGAGACTGACGATGCTCTTCTAATTGCAACTGGACAGTTATTCGAAAATATGGATGCTTCCATCTCAGGACGACGCAGCGCTGCACCATCGGAGACCATTGTAGATTCCGGTGCGGCACCTAAAGCAGTATCTGACATCGCAATGGAGATGTCCTTCTGGAGCACACTGACAGCACCCTTCCGGAGGAGGACCCGACCAGCACCCTTCCAGGCAACATTCAGATGGCGCGCTTCCAGTCAGCACTCATCGGAACCACTCAGACAGCATTCATCCAGACAGCACCCTTCCAGCTGGTGTCTTTCCAGGGCTCCCATTCGCCACTTTCACGGTTTCTAGACTGGTGAGTTGGCTACATACACCACCACCATCACTGAGGGTTCCCTGCTGCTGGAAGCTGTCAATGTACCGCAACAAGAACTTAGATAGCCCTAAATGACTATTTTACATGTGCAAACAATGGAGACTCACTGAGTGACGGACCTTTCTATACCAGTATGGTACATTCCACTCTCTGATATTGCTTATACCAATGCCGAAAGATGGGAGGACATGTTGTCTCTGATGCCTCTCGATGTTCTCTCTTCCTCCCTTCTGCCCAACAGTATGCAGATTCGCCAGTGTTTAAATAACTTTGAACCAAGGCTACTCACATTATGTTACAATGTTGCCGACTAGAAATGTCTGTGTGCGTGTTGTGTTCTTACGGAGCTGCGACTTGTGAAACAATTCTACTGACAGAGATTAGAGATTGCTGCTCAATCGAGACATTTATACGAATGTAAAACAAATGTGATTTTAAAGAGAAACACATTTATCTTAATTTTATGTAGTGTGTTATTAGTATGTGGTTTTAGAGTTAAATGAAACTACATGTTATTTAACTTATAACTGTGTGTGTTAGTACCTAATTTTTTCTCCATGTAAAAAGAAACTTATATTTTAAAAAAATCTTTTTCTTTTGCACTTGGTTTTCCCTTAGAGAAAGGGGGAAGTACACACAATTTTTTTTGCGTTTGCTTTTCTCTTGGATGAGGGGTATGTAGTTGCAATTTCTATTTTATAACAGTTCATGTTACCTGCAGTATTAATCAAACTTAAATTTGGCACACATTTTGTTAGCTTCTTTCTTTATTATTACAACAAATTACTTGTGCGACATTATTCACAAATAGCCATTTAATGAAGGGTATTGACTTTAAAAAAATGTGCATTGGAAGATGGAACTGTTGCTGACATGTATTAAACTCCCCACAGTGTTTGAAGACGAAAGGGGAGCAAGAATACAGACTGAGAAGTGCTTACGTGGCGACCTTCATTCTACCATGCCGCGCAAGTACGGCACCAGCCTCTTATCGCTCGCATGCTACAGCAGCGATATATCATTTTTGAAATGATTTCAATGCGAATAAAAAAAAATATTACACATATACTTGTAACATACAAAATAGTTTTTACATTGTATATAGATATATAATTCTTACAAAAGCCTAGAAAGAAAAAGAATTTACAGTATTTTGACGTGTATAGCTCGTACCAGAAGTTTTTGATTAAAAAAAATTAATGATAATTACTATTTCAAATATAGGCCGCACTGAATTTTTGTATTCCTATTAATATTGTTAAGTTAAGATTCCGTTCAAACACAATAAATTCAGACTCCCCTACAAAACATTTGAGACAGAAAATTCTTATTATGTTGCAAATGTATACAAATATACATTGTGCGACTGCTATTCCACAAATGGTAACATGACTTGAGAAAGCAAAACCACTGCAACATGTTACACAAAATGGCATCGTATCAATGTGCACTTGTAGTGCCAGAGCGGGCATGTGAGCTACGCAAGATATCTTCCTCTTGCACAGCAGAGAAATTATTTTCTCATGTATGGCATTTGTGGCAGTGTTCCAATTTACCTTTTTCACGTGCGGGATGATGGTTATTTTGTTTATTAATGCGAATGAACAAATTATTGTAAGAGTGGAAAGTTTTTTTTACCTCCTCCTTCCCATCCCTTGCTTTCCTTCAAGTTAAAACATTAAACTGCACTGTACGTTGTCAAATTCTAAAAATGTTTTTGGGGAAAAACAATTTTTGATGGTAATATTTCGTATAGAAGCAGTACCCCATTTTTTTGTAGTCATTTTTTTTTTATAAATGTGCTGCCTAGATACACAGTGTGTAGTCCGATACGTCTGTTATTTTTTGACACACAGCATGAGTTAAGTGCAGCATCTTGACTCAACAGATTATTTCGGAAGTTATAAATTACATAAATAGCACTAAATGCAGGGCAGCGAGATGTAAGCGTAACGAGTGTTGACAATTAATTTTATTTGTGATTTCTATTAGTATTACTTGTGCATGTTTACATAATGTACTATGTATTGAATTCGTATGCATTGAGTACAGTTGACTTATACTTTTTTGTTAATACTTTGTTGTTTAATGGTGGGAGTTTATTTTCTGCGATGCTACAGAAATTTTTTATTCAATCGTTTCGGATTAACTTAAATTTTGAGTTCCCAAAAACTGACTGTTTTAGTATTTACATAAGAATTTGGTCGGGATCACAGAAAATGCTCGTTGGACATAGACTTTCGGTTCAAGTGGGTTCGATGATTCAAGTTTTGACTGTATAAATACACCATACTTTAAAATAATTGAAAGATAAAATATATATAGTCCATTCCTGATTAGAAGCGACTTGTGAAAATCAACCTTTGAAAAAACACTCTATGCATAAGTCAACCTGTTTTTTCAATAATCTGTATTCCACAAATATATAACACTAGTTAACTTTAGAGTACTGTATTATTGGATAAATGAAACTTTACCTTAATATCTTCTATAACTTGTAACTTGACGATGCTGGGAGCAACACCCATTGCATTCTCAACGGATCACGTACTCGTTGATGAGCTCTGTTCACCGTGCTGCAGTACAGCCTCTTCAAATTCGGGAGTGCATCTCTTTAAAGCACCACAGTAATTCCTGTCTGCAGTGAAGGTACCTCGTTCTCGGATCCTTTGCGTAATTGTGACGAAAAGGGTATGCAGTTGCGTCGCATGTTGTGGATAACTCTTGATACAGCGGGACGAGCTGCTCTTCTATTAAATTCAGCTGTGCCATACACGAGGATTATGACTATGTATTCTTCAAATGTGTACTCAACCATGTTAATCTGAAACACCATGGTGCCTGAATGGGGCTCGAGGCCGGATACCGTGGCAGGAAGAAGTTCCGTACCGTCAGGTGATTGTCTGATGTAAGGTACTGGCTACCCAGTTGCATACCAACACAGGCAAATCCGCGACATTGCTCTTTCCCTCAGTAGGAGTGTACAAGTGATACACCTGATTTGAAATGGTTGTAGTGCAGTAACTGTGGTGAACTGCTTTCTTCTGAAATTGTAATTACAAAATAATTATTTTTCTTTATTTCTTGTGTGTCATATCCTTTTATCCCTCACAACTTTAAAGTGGTGCTGTGAGCACTTGCATATAAATGTAAATATCTGCATATAGAATGATGACAAAGACGTTAATATAAAAATGCACGTATAGTTGGATGCATACACAAATATTAATTCTGTCGTCATGCACAAATTTTGGAGGCAGTTGGTGAAACTTGTTTTAATATGTATGTATAGAGGCATTTTGTGTCCTACATGGCTGGGCCTACTGCAATTCTCAAATAGGTACAATTTATTGTGTGTAAGACGTTTGTGAATCAGAATCTATTGAAAAACTGTAATTACATATTTTTTAAAATTTGACAGTATACTAATGTAAGAGCAGCTATCATATTTCTATGGTTCTGAGCAATTTATTACTGTTATAACAAAGATTTTTTTTTTTTAAAAGGGGGATAGCGTTTGTTTTGAAAGCAATCTAAACTTTCTAGTTTGTATATCATTGATAAACTGTACCAGCTCTAATAAACATAACAGAAATCCAAATAATTTCACAAGTAAAATCTTAGCATTCAAGTAAAAATTTGGCGTATACAATATAATTTATGGTCTTTGAAGTATTACTCTACCGCCCTTGAAAAGTCCTTTTTAATTACAAATTTCTGCAAGAACCCTGGCTAAAGTTTGAGGAGAAGGATTGCTGAAGGCTGATGTAAAGATTACGATCGAGGAGGATTGCAAGAGATTGGTGGGTTGATGGAAAGATTGCAATTGAGGAGGATTGCAAAAGATAGATTGAAAAATTGTGATAGAGGAGGATTTGTTAAAGATTGAGGAGGGATATTGAGAGAGATGGTGGAAAGATTGAGGATTGTTATAAACATTAATAGAAAAATTTTTCCGTAAAATATACTGGAATCATACCCTTTTTTACGATTTTACAAAAACGCCTCAATTTTATCCGAATTCCAATACTGGAAAATATTTTGCAGTAAATATTTACTAAAGATGGGACATTAGATTCTTCGATACCTCAGTAGTGGGACATGAAAAGTATCAAAAGTATCGCGACGTGCATATCGATACATTTGTTTGATGCATGTATGGCTTGGTCCGCCATTGTCACGAAGCAGCTCTGCAGTTTAAGTTGGTTCCACAATAGTGCGATGCGTTGGGCTGCGACGAGCTATACTTGCTGTTTCACAACTAAGCAATGATGTCGTGACACCATCACAACGTAAGAATTTCACGCAACACACTCGACACCGATGCCTGCGACGGAATCTTTCATAATGATTGGCTACCCTCTCACTACGCATCTCACTATTGTGGAACCAGCCTTACTAGTTTTGGAAAGTTGGTTTAGTATAGTATTTATTTCATGATTCAACTATTTATTTTCTATCGATGGCAGAGAAACATGTAGTGAGGATTGCAACAGAACAACATGTATTCAGGAGTTGCAAATAGGAATCACGAACTGTATGTCAGTGGGTATTGTAATTAAAGTATTTTGAAACTGTTATTAAAATGTTTGAAATGTACGTGGCCTAGAAAATCTGAGTTTCAACTCTGATTTGCAGTGTAAAAATATCATGTTTCATGTTTATTGTATGGAAAACGAACTTCGCCAAAAATATTTACATCCCAAATGTATTTATATTCAAATTGGTACAATTACTAAATTTTTATATTGTGTTCTTTCGGTGAGGTTAAAACTAGACAGGTTATATAATAATTCTAACATTGTTTTCATACAAGCATATTTTCAACTTCCATTAAAACAATAATATGTAATAAAAATTATATAGTCTCATAAGAAGAGGTGTAAAACAATGCAGTCTCATGAAAGATCTAAAGTATCCCAACCTCATAAAATCCACTGGGAATTTTAAATTAACTTAGCCCCAGTAGTATGACTGCCGTAACAAAAACAAGGTAGGTTGGAATGATAACCTACATTGATCAACGCATTTGTTTACACTCATTTTTTAATTCATAGAGCAGCTGTTTCACAAGGATATATTGTGGCCATGTTACGTTTCTAGAACTGTCAAAATTTTGTGAACTTATGTTCTGTATTCTGAATGCGAGTACATATTTTGATTGTTTACGTGCCATTTGTGTTTACAACCGGTAATTCATAATTATTTTACGTGTTTTGTGTGTGTACAATCTGTGGAAACTACCAACGCAAAACAACAAACAGAATAATAAATTTATCTTAAGCCAGGTAGCGGAAAAATTGCTATTGTTTTTCGTCTGACAATAAACAATTCCTACTTTCCTCTATCTGACAATCCAGAAAAAATGTAATAATGCTTGTTTTTCTAAATAAAAAAATTTTGAGGCTTTCTTAGTTCGAAAATTGACTTGTGAGTATATATACATTTTTGATATTCAAGTTTTAAATGTCATAATTTTTAAATTTACATCATTGCAGAATATTAATTTTGTATATTACAAAGTGAATTTTGAATACTTTTAGGGTAAGCATGTTAATACTATAAATTTGAATATAAAAGGTCGTTTAAGTTAAATTAAATTAATGCGTATTTCAGCCAAGACAAGGAATAAGTATATTTTTGCTTAGTACAGTAAAATTCGAATTAACTGTGTTAGTCGAGGCGAGAGAAAATACGAATAAGCGAATTTGTATTTAAAAAATCCTGATAATTGAATGTACACATTCTTGATTAAAAACATTACCTATTATGCATTTCAAAGGAAACACAAATCATGCACTGTATGTGCAGGATTTAAATTGCATGATACTTTAACTGATATTTATGTTGCAACAAGTATAATTTATTCACGGCGCATCTAGTATACACAGCCTTTCGTGGCGCCAGGCGAGTGTACTGGGCGGGCGGCCAGGAGCAATAGATAAGTGGTCCGTAGTTTGTGTGTCGCTTTCTCAACGTGCGTCACTCAGACTTGTTCTTTGGATGGCAGAGTTAGTTGACAGTTAAGAATGCGATGCAATAAACTAGACTATAACGGAACATTAAATTAAGCAACCTGGTATTTAAACAATACAGTACAATCCCCATTAAAAAAATAACCCATACAATACAAAAGCTTATTAAAACACTTGATATGAAAGAAAGTAAGAAAGGTTAAACCATGCTTTTCTTGAAAAAGGCTTCAATTTTATTTTGTTTGGTACCGGAATTGGATGTTTTTGTTTGCGACATACCATCCTCAAATTGTTTTATTATTTCCAACTTTTCCGGTATAGTTTAAACTGTCCTTTTACGCTTTATTGGCGTTGTGAAAACGAGTGAACAATGGCCCGTGTCAGCGATTGATAAACTGGGAAGACATGTTTCTCCCGAAATGGAAATAGTGAATTCGTTGACTACTGCTTGGAAAACCATTGTCAAGAAACTTCTTACATAATTTTTGTGAATCTGCTGAAATGTAGGACATCTAATTTTTTACTTGGTGTGTGATAAGAAAATTAGTGTACTTTTTTTTAATGGCCAGGCATTAACGTAACCTAAGAGAATTTAAGGTTTCATTTTACAGATTTCGAACTCACTGTTCCTGCACCTACAGTTAAATTTCAAAGTCGAAATTTTTACTGGAGTTTACTATCATACAGGACTCCATTCTGGTGTAATCTCAGATTTCTATCAGTTTGCCCACCAGAGATATTTAGGTGTAAAATTTGCCAAAATTGCAAAAAGTGGGAAATTGACAAGCTCATAGAAGCTAAAGGAAACATTTTCAGGTTTGACGTATAGTATACAAAGACGATAGGCAGAGAGAGGATTTCCATGTGGGAATTTCAACTTTGAGACTCAAAGCCTTCCTTTCACTAAACAACGAATCTGATATTTTTGATACAAGTTTTGATTATTTTTGTACACAATTTTTAGACTTAATAACAACAAACTGAGCTTTTTTATTGCAAATAAATTTACTCCAGAACATGCTGAGTACAGTGCTACGTGATTCAAAACTCTGGATCCACCAATACAAATTTATCACAGTTTCCCCAAAAGTTTGCAAACACCAAAATTGCAGCATGTCATCATGTAAATTTAGCAACCATTAATAAACTAAGCATGATAAAATTAAAATACTGTGGTTTTGAACTCAAGATGCACTGGGAGGTCACACACGAAATAATTACTTTTTTCTGAAATGGTTAAGCAATCTGTGTTGTGACACTTGATATGGATTGACTTGGCTATGGCTGCAGGGGTTGAGAATTCTGAGATGCTGAAGTGGTGCTATCATGTTTTTTCTCGACCGCAGGCACTGGTAAAATACATGCTGTCCTCCACTGGAGGGGGCGGTGGCCCAATCAGGCAGTACAATCTTCGGCCAGGTGGTGTTGGTGTTACAGCTTCTTGCCGAGTCTGGGTACAAGCTAGGATCACAATGTCTAGTATCTTCTGACGTGTGGCATCCTGTAGGCACGTGTCCCGCCTCTTCAGTACTGTTGCATGACCTGCTGTGGTATGAACATTGTGCTCAAAGATGGGGCGGAGGCGTAGAGTCCGCATCCTAGATGCAGGAATGCATCGCATGTCAATATATACTTCTCAGGATACTGTTAAAATATTTGTGGCTTTTGGAGGATCAGGATGTGGTAATACGTTAGTGTTACAATTCAAATTGTATTTTCATATTATACATTATTTTAACAGATTTTGGTCACATTTTGTAGGTGGTGCAAAAAAAAAGTTTTTGTCATGATTATATCTTAGCTGATTATAGTTGAATTTTTGTTGATGTATAGGTTTGTCAGGGAAGTGTTGTGTGTGGAAAAGTCTGGGAATTTTTTCTGTGTGTTTTGCTAGCCACCATGTTAACATACTTTCAAATTATTAACAAAGTTTTATTTAAACAAGTTAAGATATTATTTCAGGACTTTTGTACGTAAGTTAGTTTAAAATTTTTAAAATGTCCTAATACAAGATAACTTTTTATTCAATGTGAAAAACCTTTATGGCAATTATTCCTATGGGTATTGTGTATATAATGTTTTGTGGCAGCTATGCGTAGACATGTGAACAATTGGTGTAAAAAATTGAAGTAATGTCCGATCTGGGCATAAGCTAACGAGTTGTGTCGTGTTACATACTTGTGATTAAGCACTAGGAGCAGCAAGTTGTAATGATACAAGTAGTGTTAATTGATTAAAAACTTTGAGGTAGTAACATTTTGTGTTTAAATTTTTATATTTTAGATTTTCAAAATTTATAATTTCGTTTCAACGTGTGACAGTAGCAGTGATTATCGTAAGGTAGTGCAACCAATTTTTCTTTTACTAGGAATCTAAGGACCTGTAACAGGCGTTGTAATATGGTACGGCGTAGGAAGTGTGAAGAGGGCCATGCTGTGCCGATGTGATAAAAAATTCACGCCTGTGTTTTGCGGTGGCTTGCAATTGCAGTGTGTTCATGCACAACTTTTAAATATGACCTCATCATGCGACACTTTGATAGTGCAGTTTTCGGTGCTGCAATAAAGATGTTAGAAGATACATATAGTAGGCACAGTCTTTGTCATGTCACAGTAGTAATAGAACGGAGTGGAAGATGGACACTTGAGGAATATACAACCTGCAATTTGTGTTTGTAATTCACAATGGCAGTGCCCGCGACCATACTTTGTTTTTCGTTGTATTTCAGATTAACCTATAAAGTACTAAATTATTTCGGCCAGTTCAAAGGGTCATTCAGAGCCCTGCGAGAGAATTGTTTTCTCTCCGGCCTTTGTAGATATCCTCTTGATGAAAGTGTTTTCGACAGAAGAATAATAAATACTGCATTTATTGTGTTGCTTGTGCGTCGTAAGGTTTTTTTGTGCAGCTGCTGTAACTGAACTGCATTGTATAATAAAACATTACATCATCAAGGTGGTGAGAAGATGTATTTCTTCATATTTGTTGAAATACGATTCCAAGTATGTGTGTGCATGTGTGGTATTGCCTGTTTTCTTGTGCATGGATATATGCACACACAAGTGATGCCTTGCTTACACTAGGACTGTTGTACATGTTACTTTTTAGATGAATTACAGATTATCGTGGATATTTTATTGTGGTTGTACTTGCTTTAGGAAAACTAGCTCATGCAGACTTGGATGACAGAGCACTGGATGCTTTAAAAGAGTTTCCAGTTGATGGAGCACTTAGTGTCTTAACACAGTTCCTTGAATCTAATTTGGAGCACGTATCAAACAAGTCGGCTTACCTGTGTGGTGTTATGAAAACATACAGGCAGAAAAGTCGTACCGGCCAGGGTTCAGGTTCAGGTGGCCAAGGAAAGGCACCTGATGAGGACAAGATAAAGGTAAAGTGTAAAGTATGTTCATGTATAAGCTTTTATGGTCATTAGAGTATTGTTGAAAGTACTGTGTAGTTTATACTTCGCTATCTTCCCTTTTTACAGTTTTACGAATATGCCTTGGTTTTTTTTACGAATTTCAGTACTGGGAATAATTTTAGAGTAAATGCTTACTAGAGATTGGACATTTGATTCCTCTCTCTCTCTCTCTACACTGTGACGTATCGAGTATTGCTGTGCGCATATAGATATATTTTGTTCCGTGCGTTGCTTGGTCTGCCATTTTCACACTTGTCATGAAGCAGCACTGTTTATTTTGGTTCTATAGTTTAGTGGTTTCGGGAACCCGGTGAAGTGTATTTATTTTATGATTCGGCTAATTAATATGTATAGATAGCAGAGAAACTTGTAGTGCGGATTGGTACAGAACATCATATAATATTCATCAGTTACAAATAGGAATTACGGACAGTAAGTCAGTGTGTATTGTAAATAACGTAATTTGAAATGGTTATAAAATGTTTTTTTGAAATGTACGTGGTCTAGAAAACCATTTCAACTATGTTTTGCAGTGAAAAAAAACACGTTTATTCTATGGGAAAATATCTTGGTCAAAAATATTTACGTCCTAAGCGTGTTAAATATTTGAATTGGTACTACCCACCTATTTATCACGTTTTCCTTCGGTAAGGTTAAAACTTGACAGGGTGTGTAATAATTTGAATGTTTCGTTCATATGAGCAAATTTTGGTCTTTTCCATTAAAATAGTATGTAATTAAATATGGTAGTCTCGTATGAAGTGAGTGAAGAGATTTTGACGGCTCTTAACATTGAGGTTTTGAGAGCCGATTCTCGTTAGAAGAGGTACAAAACGTCGTCTCATGAAAGAAAGTCTCTCCCAACCGCATCCAATCCACTGGCAATAAAAATTAATGGAGTCCCAACAGTATAACTTTGCCTTACAAAAACAAGGTAGGTTGGAATGGTAACCTACATTGATCATAGCATTTTTTTACAATACACTCATTGTTTTCTTCATAGACAGAGCAGGTGTTTCATAATGATGCAGTGCAGCCGTGATACGTTAGAACTGTCAAAATTTAGTGAACTTTTGTTTGGTATTCTGAATGCAAGTGCATATTTTGATTTTTTAATTGCCTTGTGTTTACAACTTGTATTTCATATTTATTTTACATGTGTTTTGTGTGTGTACAATCTGTGAGAATGACCAATGCAAAACAACAAACAGAATAATAAATTTATCTTATTCGTATATTTCCTCTATCTGACTTAATCCAGAAAACTAATGTAATGGTTGTTTTTCTAAATAAAAATTTGTAAGCTTTCATAGTTTGAAAATTGAAATGTGAGTTTTGCACATATTTTATATCCAGGTTTTAATTGTTATAATTTTTTAATCTAAATCCTTGCAGAATACGGATTTTGTATATTAGAAAGTGAATATACTTTTATGGTAAGCACATTAATACTATAAACGTGAATATAACCAGGGCATGGAAGTTATCTTAAATTAATGTATATTTCAGCCAAGGCAAAGAATAAGTATATTTTTGCTTTGCATGTCATACTAAAGTAAACACACATCCTTGATGTATGTCTGTAGGGGAAATCATAGTTTCTGGTCTGAAACACTGAACAAATGTTAGGTTTTAAATTTTCATTATAAAATGATTAGACTTTTATTACTTGAAATTAAGTGTGAATGTCAAGTAAGATTAGTGTATGTGAAATTGCCACGGTAAGTTTACGTGTGTTTTAATCATTTTTATCAATTTTACTGATTGGAAACTTTAAAATTTGTCAAGTCAATACTGTAGTTTTGGAAACCAGCATACTTTATTTGTCCCAAACACTGTATTTTTTGTTACAGAGTACAGTAGGGATTAGCAAAATATGTTATAAGCAGGATACAGTATTACACCTGCAGGGCAGGGACACATCAAGCAAAACTAAATTCTAATGTAATAATGTTTGTATATAAATAGCTATTCAATCTCATTTGATGCCAAAATATCAATGAAATGGCTTACATGGACCATAGCATCAATTAAAGCACAATGACATGCATTCTGGATGCATCTGACTCATCTATTCTCGACTATCATAATTTTCAGGACCATCACCTCTAAATTCCTTAATATTTCAAGTACATATAAACTGTTTTCTGTATTTGTTTTTAGAGTACTGCATTGTTGATATGTCATGAAATTTTACGTATGAGAAAAATTGCATTTGAGGTGCTGCAAGGAATTGAACAATAGTGATGTTGTAAGTAGTAAATGAAACCATTAAGCCTTACGGAGAAATAGTGGGACCATGAAGTATTGGTGCTATATGCAGGAAAATGTTACAGGGCTCTACTGTACTATATCGCTTGCACTTCAGATGACAGCAACCAAGCATGTCCTATTGCTGAATAGCCAATCTTGTTCCAGAGCAAGGTATTGGACGTGTTTGGTATCGTTGGAATATTTGAGAGAATAAAGTGCTTCTAAATAGTTGATTTTGGTATATTTATTGAGTACCATTATTCAAGGAACTTTATACTGAGTGAAAATGTTATTTTGACAGCTGCAGGGTGTTCTGTGAGCAGGAAAGTATAAAACATATGGGATTTTAAATGCTGCAGGAAATGTAGTGGGAATTTTCTACTTTTATGAAGCCTGCTTATAACTTAAGAAACTATACCAAGGGAACTTAACAGTAAAGAATCTGCATTGCCTTTTTAAAAGACTGATTACAACACTGCATTACTAACAATGTGATAGGGTCTAGGTGAGTAAGTGGTATTTGAATACGTACCTGCCTTGTTTGTGTGCGTTTCATTGCAGTTGTGTAATACTCTAATTTGGCTGTCTATGGGAGTTTACGTTAAATCTTTGGCAAATTGACATATGATTAGCGATGTCAGAGTCAATTCCTCGGTACCCCAATACCTTCCGTTATTACAGGTATCGAAGAATCGAGAATCGAATGGTTAATTCTTATAATTCCTTGTCCACCAATACATGAATTTTGGAGGTTATGTTGCACCGTAACAGGTTTTTGGTTTTCTGCATAGGCTGAACCTGTACCGAACTCGTATGTGTTGATTGAACAGAATTATCGTATACTTTTCCCGGGACCAGCAAAATTCCTATTTATTAAAGCTGAAAATGTCCATTACTATCAATTTTCGTAAAAAAAATTTATTATCAGCCGTAAAAGTTATTCATTTCTGTCACTAGAAATTGCATTCAATGATGGTTCGACTATGAAAGAATTAAGATAATGTATCTCCAACACTAAACTATTTTATTAGAGAAATATACTCATACTTAAACTGTTAATAATCCTAGCTACAAATTTTCTAACATATGGGGCCAATATTTTCCTGAACCATTAAATCATTTAACCTTATTAAGTTTTCAATGGATATACTAGAGGTTTTTCTTTCCTTTTCCAATGAAATACTTGTTTCACTGCATCAACCAACAGACAACAAAGATAACACAATAGCTATCATATTATATGAGATTGCCATGAAAGTATTGTATACAGATCCACACGTATCAAATGCACTGTCTCATTCACTGCCATCTGCTTTTACCGTTTTACTGCGTAGCCATGGCATACTAAACTGTTACACTCTGTAACCAGAAATTGTTCCAATGCAGGATTTGACATTGTAAAATACACACCACGTAGGTATGCCTACGTATTTAAGCAGCCATCAAACTGCATATATGTAGGGACCCCAGAAAATGGTAAAATAGAATGCCTTATTTTGGTGCAAAAAATAGTGAAAAGCGATGTTAAATTTCAGTGTTTAAACATGAAAGCGGTGTTAAATTTTGGCATTAAAAATTAAAATGGTATTAAATTTAAAATGAAAGCAGGGTCAATTTTGGTGTTTAATATGAGAGTGATGCTAGATTCCTGTAACTTTGTTTTAAAAATAAAATCAATGATGGATTTCTTTGCATTCGTATTAAAAAATAAAACCAAAATTTCTGTGTCTGAAAATTAAAAAAAAAATATGTAAATTGGAATGTTTTGAAGGAAAATTAATGCACATCTTCAATGTCTGAATAAGGAATAGAAAAGTAATTATTAAATACAAGAAACAGCAGTAGTACAATTCATTAATATAAGAAAACATTAATTTAAGAAATGTGGGATAAATTTTGACAATTGTAGAAAAGTAGCACGGCAACAATGTATCCTTCCACCACTGCTGTTTTTCACTGAAGAAAAATATATTTGTAAAGAAATGTGAGTCCAATGCACACTTGCATTTTCCTCCTTTTCTTTGTTCCCTGTCATGGCAGGTACTGAAAGTCTGACGTTAGCTGATGTCCATCCAGTAATTAATGTAGAATAGTATAGCTAGGTTGGCATGCCAACCTGTTTTATTTTTGTAATGTGTTGGGGTTCTGTTTATTTTATTTCAAGGAAATTGGGAGGGAGTGGGGTGGCTTTAGTTGAACGTCTTTCTTGTGACGGCACTGTTATGAAGTTCTTTTGGGTCTGTTGCCTTTTTTATTTGCATATTGTTTTGATGGAACAGTGGGAAATATTGCTCAGATGAAAATAACATTTAAATTATTGTAATTTCAAAAATTTGAACATTAATGAAAACAAATGTGATATATACGTCGTCTGTATTTGTACAGATGCAGCAATACACACACAGTTTGGCCAAAGTTAATTTTACACTCAAATTTTCTATATAGACATATTATTAAGTGTTGAAAGTGCGGCTTTTTCAGGCCACGTGCATTTAAATAATCATAGTAAAGGTTTACAAATACATTATTTACTAAACATGCAAACTTGCTGTTTGTAAAATGTGCATCTCTTGAACCCTTTTTTTCTATTGTAATCATTGCAAGTTCACGTCACTCAACATCACATTTGTTTGTCACTAGCATTAAATAATTTATTAGCAGAATCATTCAATAAAATCAACAATGTGTTTCCTGAAACTAAAAACTTAACTTCAATACAGAAATGAAATTTGTGTAGCATTACATTTCACGTCTTTGTTTCCACCTAGCCTCAAAAACTAGAACAGCCAAGTTCTTTTTCACAACTCAGTGGGCATACATGTTGCAGAACTTCAACAGCATTATTTTATTGTTGATTTCAAAACTGTAGAAACATGCCTCATGCTTTCGCAATATAAAATTGTAGCTATTTTGGAATCTCAGCACAAAAATAATTGCTAATAAAATACTACAAATAGCGGCAAATTGCAGTGTTTTCACCACAATTGATTGTCGACACTTAAGTGATTGTAATGATTATTTATAGTTTCTGAGAATGTAAATATTTGTGTTAACGTTTTTTCGTGCAAAATTTCGCGGTTTGTAAAAAATTAAGCATATTTCGTGAAAATTGTGAATTAATGTCTAATTTTATGGTATTTTGTATATTTCACGGTTTACCATTTTCTGGGCTCCCTACATATATGTGAGATGGAAACTGATTTATTTGCAAATTGGTGCAATAGCATTTATTGGGTAGGAAAGCACCACAACTTTGTTTACCGGCAGCCATGCTAGTAATGTGTGGAATGTAAACAGAAGGCAGTAGTGGTGCCATATTTTTTATGACTGATTGTACAAATTTTTTTCTTTCAACTGGTTAAAAATTTTTATATAAATAATAAAAAAATTGTCCATCAAAATAACACAGAGATAAGAAAAAAAGTAATTGTGTATACAAAAAACACGTACATTTTTAGTACTGTACATATTTCCTGTTTGTGACATTTTCATTTTTGAAGTAGTCTAGATTAAATGCAATTTTGTTTTTTCGTGTTTACCATTACCATATATTTTCCATCTTTGTTCAAAATTGTGCACGTGGGTAGTATTAAACTCAGGATTTTATTTACTTAGATGTGAAGAAAATGTCTAGAGATGTGTGGAATTATTTTTCAGTTGATGAAAATGATGCGAATGATGCATTTTGCAGTTTGTCTGCAAAATTTCACGAGGTGGGGTTAGTGGCACAGCTAGTAACATGAGAAAACACTTAGATAAACAAGAGTACAAGAAAATTGCCAATAATGATATTTCAGAAGATATTTTGGCAAAGATGCGTGTAGCTGCAAGTCATCTTCATTTAGCAATGCTAAAAATGAAAGGTTACGCATATTTCATTTTCATCACTGTATAGCAACAATATTTGTGTACATGTTGGTTAGTTTCATACGTTGACCTAAAATATTGCATTGAGAAGTTAAGAACTTTTGTTCAACTTTTTTTATATTACTTTGTCAAGTATTCATTTCAAATAAATCACAGATTTATCTAAGATACTCCTAAAAATACTATTTTTTCAGTTCTTAATATATGACCTTGTTAGGCCTAATTAGATAAGTCTGAATTTTACATAATATAGACAATTAACTTCTTGTTTTCATATTTCTGTCTTTACATTGACCTATTAAACATTTTAAAAGGATACAAAGACTGAAGGCATATATTTATAATCCCTAAATCCTAATTTATAGTAAAATCGGAATAGAGGCAGAATTGAGAAAAATTGCTGTTTTGACATCCCTAATACTGATTAATTGAAGAAAAGGATTCCATAACAATTACACAAAGCAGTCATGTGTATTAATCTGGTGCGACATAGCTATGTAGTTAAGCCTGATTTAAATGTTTGTCCAACTTTGGTTATAACTACCTCTGCTGCACCTTTCAGACCATGATCGGTTCTACATTTTCGTATTAATCATATGTGAAATGACAACATGAACCACAACTACAGTAAAACTCTGTTAAGATGTTTTTCACGGGAAAAACTTTCTCTTACCTGGGATATCTACTTATGTGGGAAACCAAAAATTGTAGTCTGAGAGAATTTTTGTAGTGACAAAACCACCATTTAGGAATTAATAACCTTTAATAGACCAAATAACTCAACAAACAATACATATAACCAAAAATAGTAAATTTATAGGCAACATTGTACATCAATTCAAATACATGTCTTCATTTTAGAGAGTTATAAATTTACTGTGGATAAATTGAACCGTAATTGATATATTGGTTTTGAATAAATACTGTGTATAGCAAACATGAACTGAAAACTGAAATGCAAGTTAGGCCTATAGCCTACCTTATTTACATAAAATATGTTTTTTTTTTCATAAATGGAGTATACAATTACTTCCTTATAAACAGTGAAGAGGCAACTGGGGGAAAACGTATACATAGTCATAATACACACTTAATTATGTGGTCCTAGTTATTTACAAAGAAGCCATCTATAGAGTTTTTTGTTTGTAATTCTTCTCCTATTGCAAGAGTACGTAACTCTCCAAGTTCCACAATTTTTTCATGACATCGCTGGAAACATGAGGTGCTTGTCACAAAACTTCTCAGTTTTTCAAGATGCTCCGCTGCCTCTGAACTTGTTTGTTTGGATGTTGCTGTTGCAGTCGCATCGTCTTCCTGCTCTTCATCACTCTCCTTTCATTTCTGTTTTTTCACATAAGTCTTCTAGAGACTGTAGTCCACATGTGGCTGTGTTATCATCCGCTGCAACGGTCTTTTAATTGCAAGACACATTCATTGCATCCTGAACATTCTTCCATGCAGATTCATAGTTGTCTGGGAGCAGTTGATGTGTCCTCACCAAAGTCTGCCTTCTTGAAACAATTTGAAATTGTCTGCGACTCCAAGCACTCACAAGAGGCAGCTAGAAAATGCATTGCATTCAGAATTGAAATCTTCGCCTCTCACCGAGGTTTCATTTTCAAAAGCAGCCTGCAAACATAGACGCTTGCGGAAATGTTGCTTCAACACTTTGATGGTCCCCTGATCCATTGGTTGAAGTACGGATGTAGAGTTCGGTGGGAGAAAATAGATTGTGATGTTTCTTAGGTTTGCAATGTTTTTCGGCTGTGCTGAAAAGTTAAGATCTTTCTGTTTCTACATGTAATTTTAGCATCATGAGAGAGTATGTAGTGCTCAAAAATGGCACAAGTCATCCATGCAGATTTATTATGTGTGCAACGATAAGGCAATGTTTTTACATTTTTAAATCATCTTGGCTTTTTTGCTTTTCTAATAACTAATAGCAGTAGTTTCTCGGAACTATCCATGTTTTACTCCAATCAACACTGTCCGCCTTTCCTTGCTTCGTTTCCCTCCATGGCAAGTTTCCCCTTTAAATGCAAGTGTCCTATCAGGCAACAAATTGAAAAATAGTCCAAACTCAACATTGAAGACATCACTTGGTTGGTATTATGATCAGAGGTTAGATAACAGCAGCTTCCATGCATCAAGAGATTCTTGTTGCACACGTTGACTCCCCACTTACTGCTCTTTACACAATCACAAACCTATTTTTTAAACAATTGATACAGCCGTTTGATGCTCGAAAATCCACATTTAATTGAAGTGCAATTTGCTCAGCTTTCTCTTTCATAATAGACCCATTTATTGGAATGTTCTGCACCATTGCCTGTTTAAAACACACTACTAAAGTTTTTTCAATATCTTGTATCTTCCTATTTTCTTCTTTTTGCAATCAGATGATGTATTCACAGATGTGGTGTTGGGGGATTAGATTGCACTTTCTGAATAATCTCAAGTTTTTCTTTCACAGTCAGTGCTTTACGCTTGATTCCACTGTTATAAGTTATTTTTACCTTTAAACTCTCGACACCACATTAAATTTACACAAATTCAAAACAATCCGGTTTATTATCTGTTATCGTAAAGTAAACACCACAGAACAAAACCCACTAAATGCCATAAAGTGTAATCGTTTCCGTTGTCCGGTAAAAAAAAGTATTGCTGCTAACTGAAAAATGTAGCGCAGCGAGATAAACTTGAGGAATGTATTTTTGCATGTATAGGTGGCACCCAAAGATTTTGTTGAAAAATTAAAGATAATTAATAATCACTGAATTTTTGTGTTTCTGTAGATATTGTTTAGTCATGATTCTGTACAAATATGGATAAATTCGGACTTATTTTCTCCCCTACAAAACTTCTGTGACAAAATTTTTAATTTGTTGCAATGTTTACAATTATACATTGGCGATTACTACTGTATTCACTGGCATAATCCACGCAGCACGTTTCTCTAGGAGGCAAAATAACAAGTGTTTCCTAACCCAATTTCTTGTATCTAAAACAACTGCCAATATAAACAAGGGCACGTCCCAATGCCAGTGGCGTGTTCGTCTACATCACATTTTCCCCACTGGTTCTAAACCTTATTCCAAATGTTTTAATGTATACATGCATAATTGTGAAAAATGTCTGTCAAATAATTAAAATTCCCTTAAGACTACAGTATTTGTTAGCTTTCTACAGATTTTGCACCTGAAAAAATTTGTATGATTTGCACTAGCGCCGGCAAGTAAAGTGGACAGCCAGGGTATTAGATCAGCATGTGGCGTGCTGTTCAGGTTTCACAAGATGGCCGTTATAATATTGGGGCACTGGCATTCAGTTAGAACAGGGATACTGGTTCAATACGAGCGCGATTTACTTGAAACAGTCTGCAGCGTGCTGTTTATATTTCACAAGGTGGCCATTATAATAGAGGCACTGGCATTTACTTAGAACAGCAGCACTGGATCAGTTTTCGCTTCCGTCAGAACTTTGTCAAAATGATGTTGGCTATTCTTGACGTCAATTTGTCTCTCTTGTTTATGTTTTATATCCCAATGTTTTGACAGAGTAGTTATTCGTGACAATTGTGCATTTAATGATGTAAAATTTTGTTGGGAAATTTATTATGCGGAACCGATAAGTTCATAAAAAAATTTTGTGGGAAGAAATAACACAGAAGTATATGGCAGTTGCACTGAACGTTTTAACCAGAAAATTGTATCATGTGAGAAAGTTGTACTGTATTTCACAGGGCCGTGCAACTGTTCACAAGATATTAAAACATTCATATTCTTTGCTGGGGAAGCAAGCTTTAAAGTGAATGGGGTAGTATTATTAACAGTCTGTTATGTTACATTGAGTTATATGACAAACTGCATCTTGTCTGAATGAAAATGTAGCTTTGGGTAGTCCTAATTTGTGGCACCTGGAGAATTTCCAGATTACTCCTACCATGTATTTCACTATAATCTCCTGTATTTCTTTTACCAATTGTACTCTCAATGCTTCGACCTCACTCCTTGCAATCGATCTTCTCTTTAGCATCCTATAGTTATTCTCCTCAATCTAAAATTTTGCCACTACCTGGTTTTCCTGCATAAAATCAATACCAATTATTATTTCCTTTGCCAGTTGTGGGATTACCAAACATATAGCCCTATATACTATGTCATTAGTTACTAAATCTAAAAATACTTGTTTGTTTACCTTCTTAGATTTACTTTTCGTAGCCCCTATTATTGTTAACTCTGATACATGCAACACTGGATATTCAAAACCTCGTTTATTTAAACTACACGAGAATGTTTCTGAAATATCTAACACTTCTGATCCAGAATCAAACAGAACTGCCTACCTCTTGGTCACCAATTTTACGTGTCCACTCCAGTACTAGAGTCTGTTCCAACTTCTACCTCATCAGTCAAATAATCCCCCTCCGAAAATATAGATGCAGCCATATGGGTTTGCCCTTCCTGTGTTGTAGTCACCCCTACCTGGCTGCCACTAGTGGTGACTCCAGTAGTTTTCATGTTGCACACTACTATTTCCTCCCTACATCCTTTCCGTCCCATTCCAATCATCAATTTACACTTCCCCTGCTGTCGGTCCACCTCTGTTCTGCTCTCTCCTCCAACTACTCTCTCTGATCTCCACTTCTATTGCTGTAAACAGCTCTACCACCAAAATTTATATTGTTTCCAAAATTCCCACCACTCCTGTTATTAAAATTATTACTAAAATTCCTACTATTACCTGGCCTAAAATCACTCTCTCTTGTGTCGCTGGTAGAAAATCCAACCCCCCCCCCCCCCCCCCCCCCCTCTCAGTGTTAAAATTCCTAGCACTAATGTTCACACTTCTGAAATTTCCCCTATTGTTGCCAAAATTACTATCCCCGTTTTGCCTGTAATTACCTCTGTGATTGTGATCACTATTCTGCTGAATTCCAATTTGGTCATGAGAACCATACCTGTCACTATTCCTATCATACCTGTCACCATTCCTACCAGTGTTTTAAATTACCATTTCTTTCCAAATTTCCGCTACTGTTATTTAGCCTAAAATTATCCCTTTTATTCCGAAAATTACCCCTACTTTTTGACCATTGTTAAATCTCTTCAGATTACTAATTTTGTCAATCTCATTTAAAATCTTTCTCAACTGCTCTACTGTACCAATTTCCTTCCCTACTAATGACTCTCATACTAGTGGTGTCGTGAATGTACATCTTCCTCCTTTAATGGTACATCATAGTATTGTGACCGTTCCACTACTCTGCTGAATTGTGCTTCTAATTCACCTGAATTACAGTGTACCTGATACAACTCTGCTGTATCGATACCCTGGATCCTTGAGTCCCAATATTCTTTTAAAAACTCCTCTTTAAATGTCTGATAGTAAATTACTCTGTTCTCCACAAATACTTACCAATTTGCACTCATACCTGAGATTGACCTCTTAACTGCTAAGCATTTCTCATTCTCACCACACTCATAAATTTTGGAAAACTCCTCCAGACTAGCAATGTGTCATTTAGGAAGTTCTCTTTCCAGCCCACCAAATTCAAGTATAACTTTATTCTGATATGTTTGATGTAATCTTAAAGTTCTGATCTCTCCTCGTGTAATGTTTATCCTACCTGCTGACTGTTCCTGCGTCTCCCTAACCTTTTTCTGTTGGGTACGTAATTCACTCTCAAATTTACGTAATTTAGACCTAACCTCTCCTAAAATTTCCCCTTTCATCTCACTTTCTCCTCGTAATCTTTCATGTTTTCTCGAGTGACCATACTCTCCACTATGTCACAGTGTTTACTTATTTTAACTACAAATGATCTCTGTGAAATTATCTCATTTTCAATCTCTCCTACTTTATCATTTCCAGCTACTTGTTCCCTTGTAACATCATCTATGTCCCTACATACTTTCCCTATTTTATTCTCAATTTTAACTTGTCGTGGTTTTACGGCCTCAATTTCACTCTTAATTTTTGTAGTGTACTGTTCAATTCTCTCGTTTATCCTATTAAAATTTACTTGGTTATCTGCTGTCAATTTCTGTTCCTGTGCTTCTAAAAATTTCTTAAGCATGCTCTCCAACCCCACATTACACTGCACTGGCCACAAAGAATCAGGTGTAATAAAAAAAAATCCCCATCCCTATTTAAATCATTACTTTCAAAAATTACTTGTTCGTTTCCTTCACTCATACCAAGTGTTATCACTGCAATTACTTCACTATCTGTGGTCTCAACCACCCTAATTATTACTTTAACAACTAAAATACCATTGTAAACAATGACATTTGCAGGAAAAAAAATTTAAGAAAAAAAAAAATCTTAACGCCTCATAAATTACATTAAATAAAATTAACCATTACTGCATACGTCAATACTGAACACACTGTTTGCAATTATTGCATACATGAATTACAATAACATAAGACTAAAAAAAATAATACAAATGAAACATGTAAGTCTATGACGTATTGCTGAAGTTGCTACTGTTAATGTTACCATTGCCGCCGTCCTTATCGCAGCTGAGTCTGCTCCCTTGTGCTGCTCGTGCCCCATGGTACTTGACTTCTCTCGTCCCAAGTTGAACGGCGCCAACTATATGGTGCGGTTTTCCGGCAAACCAAACACCAGCGTGCTGTGGTCTCGCCTGCACCTGCCACACACCCCTCATGGATCCTTCTAAGCTCAGTAAAACAAAGTTAAAATTGCCACGGCTATTCCTTTACTCACAAGACTTGGGTCAATGGGTTCTCGACACAAGCAAACACAAGGTAACCAGCACAGCGTGCATTGTGGCTACTGATTTAGGAACTTTACACTCAATGGACAGACAATACAAAGGAGAAACTATTAATTTTGCCTCTCAAAAGTTTTGTGAAAAAACAACACATTTCTTGGACTTCAGGCTTTCTTTTATTATGCTTGTGCTGCTTTAGATTTACAAAAAGTTACTTCCACTTTTTTATAATTCACATATCCATCTTATTAGGCCAACTGTGCTTTACCGTTAAAACAACTCCTTCAAACCAGTTCCACTACCTGTGACTGCCGCCATTACACCTCTATATTAAACAAAGTTGCCTGCTACATGAACTTCGCTTTCGTTATAACGACTTCACTCCCGTGCCGTTATTGCACGCAAAATCCAAGACTTAAAAAAAATGTTCTGGAACCCAGTTGAGCTATTTTTAGACTACCTGGCCTCCTAACGGCTCCCTCGCCAACAATAAACTTACGTGCTGCCTACATGCTGACAAAGTTTAATATATATTAAACTTAAATTGCACTGTGTTGTGCATCAAACCAAAACAAACAAATAAATAATAACCAATTACATTTAACTGTGTGTCACCCATACTATACCGGCAGTATAAGGCCCTAACTGAATTCAGGTAATTAGTTTCATCACTCATGATACAGCAATTTAAATGGAAAAATTACGTATTAAGTTCCCTCCAATCCACCCACAACAATTGTAAGAGCAAACAAAAAATGACAGAATTTGGTAGGGCCAGCTCCTGGGCCTAGTTACAATGTGACAAAAATTGCAAATTTTTTCAAAATGGGTCAGCAACGGCCCTTGGGTGATTTTCCATGAAATGACCCATCTGGGTGAAAACAGAACTATAGTCATAAAATACAATTAACCATGAAGGGTTTCAGAGGTCTTTATAGATTTTTTTTCATTGTTTGTGTATTGTTTTGCCCCACCCTTTATATTTTATACTACCGTTTTTGGGTAACTTGTAATGTTTAAATTTCATAGTGAGGTTATGTTATGGTTTATCAGCGAGAAAACTGCACTGTTTTTATGGTTATTATTTATGTTTGCTGTCCCTTTTGAAAGACACAAAGTTTTCGTTAGATTTAAATGTAATGAGCGGTAAGTTAATATGGTGTTGTTTGAACTACGCATGTTATAAAATGTAATAATTTATTGTTAAAATCTAGAAATTTTTGAAGAAAAATTAGGGGTAATTAATCAATCACTCAAACTTTTGGAGTCCTGTAAATATATTCAAGTCAAGATTCCGTACAAAAAATAATAATTTCGACCTAATTTCTCCCTTACAAATCATTTGTGATAGAAAATGCAATGTTTCATGGTTACTATTCCACAAATGGTAACGTGACTTGAGAAGGGAAAACCAAGGCAACATATTACACAAAATGGCGTCTATTAAACGAACTTGTGGTGCTCAGCGGGCATGCAAACTACTGTAATTTTGTGCAGTTTAAAGAAATTTATTTTTAACGTCAAGGTAGTTTTCGCTTTCATCAGAACTTTGTCCAAATGATGTTGGTTACCCTGGGAAATTTTTTGTGTTGTTTACGTTTCACATCGCAATGTTTTGAGATTGTAGTTATTTGTGATATAATTGTGCATGGATGATGTAAAATTTTCTTTAAAAAAGACAATTTTGTTAGAAAAAGATTGATTGTATTATGCGGGAATGATTAGTTTATAATAATGTTAAATGTGGGGAAAAAATAACAAGTATACAACAAAGTAGCGGGACTACTCACGCTGAAAGTTTCAGCTTGGAAAACGTCTCGTGTTGGAATGTCTTAGCAAGTTTTACTTAGTAATCACGTATGAATTTATATTTTAGGATTGCTCGTACAAAGTTTTATCATGGATCATAATATTTTACTTTTTTTTTTTAAATTTACCTTTTGCATTTCAACGACGAGGAGGAATTTTCATTGTTTCTAGAGTTCAGATTCCCTGGTACTGTTGCCGATATCCTGATACCATTACCCATACCCAGACACAAATGCTGTCCCGTTTTTGTTTGTTTTTAATTTATTTTTATTTTCCACAAGTTTTCCGTTGATCCCATGCCGAGTGCTTCGTCTTTGGACCTGGAACTTTTCAATACAGTGCATAAAAATATAGATAATTATATAGACATCTTATGTGAAACATTGAACTTTACATACAGTATAAAATACAAATTATATACATAATCTTTTTACATGTTACACATAAAATGAAAATCTGGAAGAAAATATCAAATTTACACACACAGTATGATTCAATGTGTGATAAAATAAAATCTTAATTGGTTACACTATTACATCTCTGGTGGGTCACAAGGGTAAAACCAGTAAAACGAGCAAGATTTCGAACAATGCTATAAAAATCTTTGCTTTCTAAGAACAATTGAAATGTTTTGAAGAAACTGCTTTTCACTACTATAATATAATAATTATTTATTTAAAGGCTTATTGTGGGAACCAACAGTACGTAAGACCATTTAATGGAATGCACATACACACAAGACAAAGGACAATACAATTACAATTACAGTAACAAACACAAAACACTTACAAATTAGTACAACATAGGTCATATGCTACAGAGATTAACTGATATATATAAAACCACTAACCCAGAACACATTCACAATTACTCTAGACAAAAATAATATTTATAGGGAGAAAGAAGTAAATTAGATATAATTATTAACTTTTATAATATTTGTAAAGCTAGGCAAAAATGACTCCCAAAAAGGATCGAAATTATGAACAACTCATTTGTTCGCTAAATCTTTCTTGTAACTCGACAAAGAAAAGGATGAGTGATTCTTTGTCTATATACATGAATTTTTAAACCAATAGTATTGTAGAGCTAAATACAAAGGTTAGAAATACATTGATTAAAAATAAAGCATCTTGAATATCATGCCGTAATAGTAGTGTGAGTGCTAAATCTATCAGTTCATTGCTTTAATTATAATTTAAAGTTTGTGGAAATCTATAATGTATAAGTTTAAAAAACTTCCTTTGTACATTTTCTTACCTATTTGCATCAGTACTTGTGATGTAATTCCACACGACAGAGCAATATTCTAATTTCGATCTAAAGAGTAATATAAGTATAACAACGAATCAGGAAAAGTGGTAAAATGAGTGCTGTATTTGATTAAACCTAAGGTGCTGCTGACATTACCTACAAGATTACACTGTTCTACAAGGGTAAATTTTCTAACATGGAGTAGTGTTTTTCTAAAAGAAATTTGCATTGGAAATTCATATTTGAAATCAGAAATGTTCTGCCAGGCACATTTTTTTGATATGTTTATATATATATATATATATATTTATATATATTCCAATCCCCATTGGAAGCAACTTTCTCGGAGCCCTGCTAAATATCTACTTGCAGGCCCGTTTCGTATCCTTCTGCCAAATGTAAACAAACATTGCCACATGACTGCCATTGTGTGCATACGTGTGTTCGTATACTTTCGCTACACAGAAAAATAAACATTGAAATGAGACTTCTATTTTAATACTTGTCAAATGTGTTGTTTACTGTTTCTCAAAGAATTCTGTCTTAGGTCTATTTCAAAAACCATTTTGTACGAATATTCACAGATTAGGCCTATAATATTATTTAGGTCAGCTT
Source organism: Dryococelus australis (assembly GCA_029891345.1). Lineage (NCBI taxonomy): Eukaryota > Metazoa > Arthropoda > Insecta > Phasmatodea > Phasmatidae > Dryococelus > Dryococelus australis. Next base: position 99,397,126 of record CM057000.1, read on the forward strand.
TATGACTTTTTACAAATGCCTGAATTAACGAGTTCTTACGGTTATGTTACACTAACATATTTGTTTTCCACGACATACCACATTACACGTAATGCAGGTTAATATTTTGCAGCGACTGTGTAAAACACTGTTGCAACTGTGGAGTAATGAACTGTAGTGTTTAACTTTTTGTTATTGATATGTGTTGAGTTATTTCTTTAAATGGACGGCCTCAGTTCGAATTGGGAAGGAATACAGTCCGAGGAAAAAGCGACATAAAAATCAAGCACGTAACTCATGTCGCTCATTTATTATAGAAACTTAGAAAATAGCGGTGAACATGCATACAAATAAGCCTACCGTAACTTTTATTTCGCTCATATTTATATGTATTGTTACTTACTGTGTATTAGGTTTATTGAAATATACTGGGGCTAGGCTTGGTTATTTTGTTGGGATTGGTGGTAAATCACGTTACAACACTGTTTCAAATGTGCAGGGTAAAGGTATGTTGTGTTAAATAAAACAGACGTGGATGTAAATATATAACCATCATAAAAACAGTTCACATCAAATATTTGAAATCATGCACCACGCAGATCCAGCGTAACGATCACCACACAGCTACGCCATGCTGTGTCACACGCAGCGGTTAACGAAACACACATTAACAGTATATTTATTACTGCTGCGGAAACACAGATTTGTCACAACATTTTAACCTGCTTATGTAGGTTTAAAAAACACAATGTCTATAAACGTGATGTGGTAATTTGAAGTATATTTTGGAGTAAGTATAATTTACACTTCGTTTGGTAAAACAGCAACACGCCATCTCATGGCTCGCCATGTCTGCCAACTTCACTTTGTTTCTGCCCCGCCATCATATCCAAATATATTAAAATAAGTATTTATACATTAAAATCTCTTTTCAGTTGTAAAGTACAAATTCAAAAATTATTATTTTGCTGTAATAAGTATGAAACATGATACAATTGAAAACATTTACAATTTTTCGCGTACGAGGGAAGTGAAACTTCTCGAGTGTGAAAGAGACAGAGAGTGCGACAAAGCTCGATCAGCAGACAGTTGCTTCAAAGTTGCTCTTGCTCGATAAAACAACACGTACCGTTATGGTCTACTCATGATATTTTGTGCTGTTATTTTAAACTGTAAAAATGAGATGTGGCCTTTGGGGCTACCTAAATATTAAAATTTTTCAATAAGCACAGTTTAATTTACAAATAGTGTACTAAAAAACTAGGTTGAAATAATATTTTAACTGTGAACTATTTCTTACGGCTATTGCCAACACGTCGCTGCTCTCGCCGTTCGTATTTAAAAAGAAATAAATATTACATGTTATAGAAGATATTAGGTAAAGTTTAATTTATTTAATAATACAGTATTCTAAAGTTACTCACAGTGTTATATATTTGTGGAATACAGCTTATTGGTTGACATGTTTTGCCTAGTGTGTTTTTTCAAAGGTAGATTTTCATAAGTCCCATCCAATCGGGAATATACAATAGTTGATTAAACCTATTTTTAAACTGTTGGTGAAACTGACTTCTGTATTTCACTTGTTTCAGACTTAGAGGTTGGTATACCTGTAACTATGTTTCAATGTGTTCAGCTATTCTGCAAGATGTTAACAGGCTAGTAAGATTTGAGCTTAACCAGTGTGTAGTTTGTGTATCCGTGATATTTTGTTGAATCATCTGCTTCTGGAGGTAAATGTCATTAAACGTTTTTATTGCAAGCATATGTTTCTGAAAAATATATCCTCTTAAGATTCTTAAAATTTATTCAGATGGTCTATATCAAAGTAGATATTATTTTGAAAGCCTGTGTTTTTTACTGGGGAGTAGATTGCATTAATTTAAATTTTTTTTTATTAAGTTGTAAAAAGGTGGGAAAACTATTTTTTTTTAAGCAATGACATCACAGATTAGTACATGAGAGAGGCAATATACTCTGTAGGGAAAATTCATCATAGATATATAGAGAAAGCAAGACTGCGTCCAAAGCAGATTTTTCAATATGAATTGTGTACATTAGCTTTAGGATGTGTCACAACTCAAAAGTCTGCTTACTCTCACTCGCAACTTCCACTCTGGCACACACTGTCTCACTTTAGGGAATTGAGACTTGTGCCCTCTGTACGCCTTCTGCATTATTTCTCTGACAGAAAAAGTACAAAATAGTGGAAAATACAATATTGCTGGCATTTCACTTTCCTCGAATAAATGTACAGTATTTTATGAGTTAGTAACTTATTTTAATTTGTTACATTTTTGCATGATTAAAACCATAATTTTTATGTTCAAATGACAGTATTTAATAAAATGCACACAATTAACAAATGAAAAATGAACATATAATTTGTTATGCTCCATACCAAACAGAATATTGCTTCTATTACACTTTTCACAATCACAATGAATAAGTTAAGTTGATAAAATATTTTTTACAGTTCTTTAGAAACAACACAGTATATCTGAATATTTGAGGTTAGACTTGCAAATATCTCTCTTCTATGAAAACAACATGGCTACCAGAGAGGGTGCGAGAGTGAGCACCGAGTGTACATCTTCGTTCACTCTCTCTCTTGCGCTCTCCTCTGGGACACCAGAGAGGACTTGCTGTGATTGCGCTCTCCTCTGGGACACCAGAGAGGACTTGCTGTGACATCAAGAGTGAGCCAGAGAATACTCGCTCAGCGAATTGGGACACTGCCTTAGTTACAGGTCACAAGCAAGCCATTTTGTAAGCCGCAAGGAAATTTGAATGTCACATTGAAGACTTAAATGTACTTTTTATTTTAAGTGAATACATTTCTTTGTTTAGTGTATGTGTCGTTACATAGTTTAAATAAACCCTCCCTTTCTTTTTGAACAAAAAATGCTCCGCCAGCGAACATGTCGAAATACACCTGATAGTTTCTGCTACATTTGCGGAGAGTTCACATTTGCAGGACATACAAAACAAAATTCACCAATCGTAAAAAAAAAGGCTTACAAACATTACTTTGGGATGGAGCTAGGAGACCAGGACAAGAACTGGGTACCACACATTTGTTGTGCCATGTGTTACGTTAAATTTATAAACTGGTGGAATGGTAAAGGTAACTCCATGTTGTTTGCAGCACCGATGTCTTGGAGGGAACCAAAAGATCATGTAACAGATTATTTTTGTATGACAAATGTTCAAGGATTTACAAACAGGAAATCAAGAGAAACATATAGTTTACCCAAACTTGCCTTCTGCAATCAGACCATTGCCATACTCTTCTTGTCTATCATCCAGTGCCTTCAAGACCAGCACATGAAAAAATTTAAACAGATAGTGCAGACAGTGTTGGTGAAAAATTTCCGTCTTCTGAAGAAACTGATCCCACATCAGGTGAAAGGTACTTCATCTCCATACTTTTTAACTTAGATCTATCTAAATGATTTAGTTTGTGACTTAGGTCTAAGTAGACAAAAGTCAGAACTACTGGGATCCAGGTTGCAAGAATGTAATCTACTTCACTCAGATACAAATGTTACATTTTACGGGCATAGAGAAAGCACTTTTCTTCCATATTATACGTTTGACAACTCACTCACATTTTGCAACAAATATGTGGGTTAATGAGGGTTCTGGACTTTAAGTATGATCCACAGGACTGGAGACTGCTTCCAAAACTAGTTTGAAGGCAGTTCTACTCCACAATGGGAACATTCTGCCTTCTGCACCTGTTTCCTATGCTAGTATGGCCAAAGAGTCCTATGAAATTTTGGAAAAAATGCTCATATGTATTCAATACAATGAACACAAATGGAAGGTTGCTGTGATTTGAATATTATAGTAATGATTTTGTGTATGCAACAAGACTACACAAAGTATGGATGTTTCCTTTGTGAGTGGGATAGTCGTGACAGAAATTCTCATTACATAAAACAAGGATGGCCTCGATGAAAATGGCACTTAGGAGATAAAAATATTAGATGTGAGAAACTGGTAGCTAGTGAATATGTGCGGCTTCCTCCATTCCACATTTAAGTTGGGTCTTATTAAGCAATTTGTAAAGGCAATGGACAAAGCTGAAGAGGATTTATGTATCTTTCAAACAAATTTCCTCGTCTTTCACCAGCAAAGGTAAAAGGTGTGTTTGTTGGCCCGCAGATTAGAGAATTTCAGAAAGACCCAAATTTCGAAGTATGTCTCTCACCAAAAGAAAAGCAAGCTTGGATGTGTTTCACAAATGTCACGAAAAACTTTCTGGGGAAACGAGTTGCAAACTGCAGAGAACTGGTGAATGAGATGATTGTTGCATATAGGGATTCAGGTTGTAACATGTCCTTGAAGGTGCATTTCCTGCACTCACACCTGGGTTCCTTCCCTGGTAACTGCAGTGACATGTCTGATTACCATGGTGAAATGTTCCATAAGGACATAATGATTATAGAGGAGCGGTATGAAGGAAAATGGATGCCTAACATGCTTGCTGATTACTGCTGGAATGTTATTAGAGACTGCAAAGAAACTGAACACAAAAGAAGCAAATAAAATACATATTCACATAATTGTTACGCAGAAATTTTTATGTTCTGTAAGCTCTACATGAGATAGGCAACATGTTCAGACTTTCCTTTAGTGACAACTAATAAATATGTTTATATACCTGTTGTGTACACTAGTATAGCTGTAAATTAGTCACAATGACAATAAGTAAATTGTAAAAAAAATATATGTGAAATGTCCATATCTTGAAAACTATGCCTGATATCATAATTCCAAAAATATATTTGAAATCAGCACACAAATGTCTACAAGGATCAGACAAGCCAAATCCAGAAAAAAAAAATTTTTTTTTTGTAGAACAGTTTTGAACATGAAAACATAATTTTGAATCCAGGATTACTCCTAGATCCCGGACATGGTCAACTGTCTTTATTATAATGTTATTCATATAATATTTATGGATGTAAATGAAATACTAATGGTTTTATTTATTTTAAGTGAAATTTTGTTCAGAAATATCCTCTTGAAGCTGTCTGCAGTCATTTATCGTTTTAATGCTTTTGTAAATTTTTTAATTATCAGCATAAAGTAGTGCACAAGAGTGTCTAATTACACAGACAATATCGTTCTCAAAAACATTATAAAGTAGAGAGGTTAATTTACTTCCTTGTGAAACCCCAGAAGAAACAGTTCGGATGTACTCAAAAACTGCAACATCTGTTGTTAAAGTTGATGTTAAAAGATAAACATAATTAAGTTGTGCTACTTTTAAATTAGAAACTTTCAGTTCCTGGTTAATATAGGACACAATGTCATTCTCTAACACCTCAGGGGCGAAACGAGACAAAGATCACTTTTATTCTTGGTTTGGTAACTTTGCGCACAGTTTTTATATTCACAGTATTTTTCACACTAAACTGATAGGGCTTCCGAGCTGTAGCAGTTTTGAGTGCCGGTGAACCGCTAGCTGTAGATGACTTGGTGCAGCGTCTGCTGACTACCGTGAAACCTTCGTCATTAATAGCTGGCTGCTTGCGTGTACATCTTGTTGATTTACATTGTACATGTTGCCAACCCATCTTTTCCTTGTTGCACCTTCACGGAGTTATTTGTAGTACTGAAAGAAATTTCTTTTTATTACCTACTATTTCACTGTTTTTTTTTTGGTGAATTTTTATGAGAAGCGCGAGTTTCCCCTCCCGCAACACATGAAGTACAAATTTTCTTTTCATATTCAGCCTGCTGGCTCTCAAAAAAAGCACACAATAAAGGTATCCTCTTTTAAGTCACAAACTTCATTTGCGAGTTCATCTATTTTAGAACAAAGGACTTCAAACATAGATTTTACTATACTATCCATACTTGCAGTTAAGTTCACAGTTGCTTCTGATTTATTGATTACCTCGTCCTCCATTACAGTCAATGTTAGGGTTAAGTCTTATGAGTTCGTATTAGTGTTTTTTTATGTTGTTCACTTTACTATTTTGTCTAGTCGGAAAGTTAAACATACTGTTTTCATCTTTGCACTTCACACAAAGATAGTCTTCATCTGTTATCTCACCAATACACCGATTATGGAAGCAATTTCCACACAGTCCCGTGCACTTGTAAACTTCTGCTTCCCAAAGAGTTGTTTACCGCAAATTACACATGTCCGAACTAGGGGGGCATGTAAAACCTTCGGAAGTCAACTTGTTGGTGATTCAGACACTTTAATTTCCGGAAAACGACTGTCTCGCAGGAGCTGACACGAGACACGTCGTACTCATAGGAGTTACCGCCCGATAATAAATAATAATAAAATATCTTTATTTTTGTGGCAAAGTTATAAATTTGAATACCTGAGTAATATGGTCCTCTCTGGTAGATTTGTAACATGATTAATGGAACGTGCAGTTTATTGTGTGATCTAGATTTTTTTATATTAATATTAGAATTTAAAATAAATTTACCAACCTTTTTTTATGGTATATTGCACTATTGAGTAAATATATACAAATTGAAGTTGTAATATTTTATGTGCTTTAAATAAATTTCTACATCAATGATTAGGATTTTTACCAGCCATTATTCACACTTTTTTTATTAAGAATTTTTTAGTGCAGGTTGAACTACCCCAATACATTATTCCATATTGCGTAATGGAATGAAAATAAGAATAGTTAATCATTTCCGTCATATTTAAATCTACAAGTCTGTTCATACATCATAAAGCAAAGCATGCCGAGTTTAGTTTTGGCATAAGATTCTTAATATGGTGATTCCAATTTAATGCTCCAGCTCACCATTATTGTGCAGAAATATGAGATAAAAATTAAAAGATATTTTCCTACTATCGCCACCAACAGCGCAACAAGATGAAAATTCTCCATTTGCGACCATGATGTTGTATTTTGGCATGTATATGCAGCATCAGAAGTTTTTGATGCAAAATGATACTTCAAGTATAGACCATACTAAATTTTTGTATTCCTGTAAATATTTTTAAGTTACGATTCCGTACAAACATAATAAATTCCAACTTAATTTCTCCACTATAAAACATTGGTAACAGAAAACTTGTTATTTTGCAATATTTACAAATAAACTTAGCGCAATTACTATTCCATAGGCTATTCACAGTAATGTGAACACTTTTTAAGTCCACCCAATGATCATTAACCACTAATAAATATATTTTATTGCAGCCCCACACATTAACTTTTGAGAGTAATGAAATGTATACACTTTGTTTATTAGGCACATAGCAAGGTTTATGTTAAAAAGTGACAGAAAGATAGAAATTTGCTGAAAGGAAATACTTAGCAGGACCTAAAAAAGTGGTCACTTTACTGTGAACGGCCTATATCAATGTGTACTTTTGGCACAGTGGCAGTTGTGTGAACTACGCAGGATATTTTTCTCTTGTACAGCAGCAAAAGAATTTTCTCATGTACGACTGAACAGTTACTATTGGTAAATTGCAGTGTATAGGGTTTTTTTAATTTTACGTTCCCCTTTTCTAACTTTCCGGACGTATTTATTACAATTACATTTTTATACATAATACTTCTGTAATTTTCATGAAAAATATTCAAGTAAAAAACTGTGTGGCAACGTCGCATCGCGATTCAATATCTCAAAATTATGGCACCGCTGCTTCTTGCTTGTAGCCAACATGGCTGCCATTCAAAAACATTGAAATTGTTTGTTAATCTAATAATATTCTACAGTACATATTTCTTATATATGTGTAGTGCATTCCCGCATTTTGTCTGTTTTTTTATTTTGTGCTCTCTAAATACACAGTGTGTAGTCTTGAGTCATTTGTTGTAATATATTATTTTTTGTTATATGTAGGAGTGTGTGACATCGTGACTCAACAGGTTGTTTCGGAAATGGTTAATTACATAAATAGGACTAAATGCAGGGCAGCGAGACGTACGCGAAACAATGTGTGTGTAAAAATAAATTATATGTGTTTATATTATCATTACTTGTGCATGTTAACATAATTTATGGTATAGCCACTTTGTATGTATTGGTGAGTATAGTTGACTACTTTTTTGTTACGTTGTTTAATTATCTTAGCATGTAATTTTCTTTGATGCTACAGAAAATTTTGTTCGGTCAATGCAGATTAAATGAAATTTTGATAAAACCATCTTTTTTAGCATTATTATCGTAGGAATTTGGTCAGGACCGTAGGAAATGCTCTTTGTACACAAACTTTTGGTTCAAGCGTGTTTGATGGTTTCAGTTTGAACTGTAATAATCCAATTTCATTGTATATAACCGATACTGTGTCAGGCTGATGCCATGCCCAATACAGGTATATCGGAAAAAAGTCAAGTATCTGCTGATACCGATACCAAGTATCTGTATCGGAACAACTCTATTATTTAATTTACAAACATTAAGACCTGAGCTTCAACTCTGCAATTATTGATAAACAAAAGCAAAATTCTATAATAAATATTAAATGCATATTGTACCTTTAGCTCCCACTTTCAATACAGTCAATTTACCTTTTCTTGCGGCCAGTTTCAAGAATTCTTTGCCAGGATAAGTGATGCGGTAGCAGAAGCCATCCCTTCTTTACATAGGTAGTATGTCCTGCAAGTAGGACATTTTGGTTCCACAAGGGTCGAAATCTGGTTAATTGATACATTAAGTACGTCTTCTACATCTTGCGGGTAATAAAGGATGGAGGAATTTCAATTTAACAGCGTCTATGGCAGAGTCCGAGAAAACTAAAGCACGCCACCACTGGTCTTCGTAGCTGCATGTTACAGATACCCTTATTTTTCTAAATGTTAGCGATTGTCTTACATCTTCTCCTGACAAATAAAACTTTATCTATATTAGTTGGTGAGGTTTGTGGATTGTAGTAGTAGTGATGCAGTAGTATTAAGAGTGTGCTAGGCTGTGGTTTCGTACATGGCCACGTAATGAGCACAGACTTTCTAGGGTTGCAAGGTAGCCATGTGGCTGATCGCTAACACAGACATACTCTTCTGCTCTGTTGTTGGCCATGCAGCACACCAAAATACAAGTAAAGAGTAGATGACTGCTTGGAGAATGAGTGTGACCATGTGCATATTATATTCCGAGTCATCTGACATTTATTACAGAATAAAACATTGAAATGTGTGGACACTACACAAACTTGAGGAAATGACCCAATAGAAAACACTGCAGCACAAAACATTAGCACTAGGCCTCACCTGAACCAGAATGAAGATACACAGTGTTACATTACTAGTTAAAGCCTGTAGGTGAAAATAATTTAGGCTCTCCGAATCAACAGAAGGGCTAGGCCAGCTGTGGGGGTATAGGAAAAAGTGTTTAGAAAATGATTTAACAGACAGAACTAGAGATAGGTAAATTCAAAGGTGAGGGCCCTGTGGCACACGTCTGTCTGACTTGAGCTCCAATGAGAGAATACCAAATGGCCATCAGAAGTGGGGACAGTAGCCCGCGCCAGAAGGTCAGGCCCTATCGGACCACGTGCTGATATGGAGCAACCATTATTATTTCAGAGATGTGCATAGGAGTGCACAGCAAAAACACACACACGCAAAGACCTTGCATACTAACATGATCCCTTTTTCTGGTAGCCCGGCCATTGCACTCTCAAGAGTTTGCACAGGAGTGCGTGACATAAGATGTTAAACCCTTATACGGCAGAACCCAGATTTTACATCCCTGCCAGTAACATTTTCCCATCAAATACACGACTTTCGTTCCGTTTTGCCATTTTCCTTATGTTTACAATACATTACATTCCCACAACTTATACAGCAAATTCAAAGTCCTTCCTGTGATATACACTGTAAGAAGTGAGAAAGTGTTGTAAGAAAAGTGGAATTGGATGAGAATAAGATGATGAGTGGACGAAGGAAAAGGCATAATAAAAAAAAATTGTACATTAAATCAAATATCGGAGTCAATGTTAAGGACTATATTAAATACTAGCTGATCCGAGTGAATGTTGTTCCGCCTCTTTCACATTCTATTTTGCCTCCTCAGTGCATCCCCTCTATTACGTCTGGTATGTCGACCAATGTTTGACCGTGGTATCACTGGCATCTTTTTTTTTTTAGATCAACAAACATTTCCTGCAAGTATCAGCAAAAAATTTACCAAATGCATAGCACAGTAACAAACATTTTGTGCATGTATGAGCAAAATTGGCCCATAAATATAGAAGTTGGACTCCAGCGCCACCTGTCGGAATGAAACATAACTAAAAACCTTACTTGCCACCTCACTAACATATGGTGTGAATATGGTCTCAGTGGGTCCAGCGGTTTGTCAGTGATGATGCGGTTTAGTCACACACAAAGGATTTTTTATATAAAGATTATTATCTCCTTAGTGTTCAGAAAGTTTGACACTATCTTTCAATTGTTAACTCTAAAAAATCTAATATTTCAAACTGTTAAGAAAACAGAATATTTAATTTTCTTATACATTATACCCAACACCACATACCATATGAAAACATAACAAAACAATTCCAGCAAATATATAATTAACACGCGTGGCTTTTGAAACTCTTTAAACTCTCTGTCTCCCCTCGGACTCTTGCATTACCGCAGATCAAAGCAAGTAGTGACTCACCATTTAGTTTGATGACATATGTTCTGTTCATACATATAAACCTTTTACATTACCATTACGTTTTCCATCCAACATGTATCTTGATTTTTAAATGGAACAGTTTCTTGCTATCGCCTTTTAATAATTACATATAACATTCATTCCATATGTTGACCTTCTAATCTTCCAGGTTACATTGCAACATATAAAATATTCATTATAAATTACTGGTTTTTCAAATTAAATGTTCTACCAGCACACACAATGGACAAATTAATTCTTCCCATTCACTGCAAAAAGGTCTATTAATACATAGCAGTTTTTGTTAGTTTTAAAGAGTATTTCTAACATTACCAGTATAACAAGCATTTGCTCTTAACACATTCATGGATGAAAGGAAATAATCTTAACACACTTGATTTAAAATATACAGTTGCACTTTTGTTTGTTGCGTTGCTAAGTGAAATTAAAATGTTTATATTTTACATAAGCAACTAACCAATCTAAATAATAAATTGTTCCAGATTCACTTTATTCAGATATACAAATAAATTAAAATTTGGGGTAGGAGTCTGTAGAGACATAATTTATGTTTGTGTCAGTTTGTACCTTTACAACACTGTTTTTGTTGTCTTGTGAGCGAAGCAGTCGTTTTCAGGTGTTAATCTCAACTGTGTAAGTTTTTTGCATTAATACATCTATAATAAATTCTCGCACGCAGCAGTGTTCCGTTAATGATGCACTGTGCTGCACTAGTTTGCGCCGTGCAGTGAATGGAGCACAGCCATGCAGCAAGTGCTATTTCTCTTGGCATGCTTCCAGTGTATAGTTATCTGTGGTATAGTGAACAAGTGACTGAGCTATGTTGTTGGTAACATCTGCTTCTTGTTTCCGGTATTTGTTTACGTTGACATATTTTGCTCATTTCAGCCACTGATGTAGGTTAAACATGTGTCTTTGTAATTAATTATCACGAAATTTGTGTAATGGCGTGTCATAACGAGAGAAATACTCTCAATATTGAACAGAAATCAGACATTTTGAGATGTTTCGACAACCATGTGGGATCTCATGTCACTTTAACAAAGGCAGCTCAGCAGAGTGGACCTTTGGCCAAGAAAATAAAGTACCTGAAGTCTTCCAAGTACCAAGAATTGACGGCCGAGTGAAGGAAGGATTGGTTCCTTGTTACACGGGTGGCAAACATTCCGGTGGATGGCAGATTGATGTGGGGAAAAGCAATACAGATTACAGATTGTTTGGTTTTTGATTTCATGCCCTAAATGGGTGGGTTGATTTATTCAAAAAGCGATATTATTTTTTGTATCATGCAGTGACTGGTGAAAGTAAGTGTTGATTCACAAACAGTTGAACACTTGAAAAACACTTCACCAGATGTGGTTAAGGGTTATCATCCTAACATCTTCAATAGGGATGAGACCAGCTTATTTTTTAATGTTGTTCAACAAAACTTGTTTTCTAAGGGGAAAGTTAAGTAAGCAAAGACTTAACTGTTTTGTTGTTAATCAATGCTGATGGTACAGAGAAACTGACTCCCATAGTTATTGGAAAATCTTTAACACAAAGATAAGTTAATCAAAACATATCCTATCAACTATTTTGCCAACAAAAATGCATGGATGACTGAAGGTCTTTTCTCTTTGTAACTTCATGCTCTTAATGCTAAAATGGGGGTGCAAAATCTTGAAATAAATTTTGCAGCCCATCTCAAAGTAATTGATCTTTGCAGTGTGAAAATGGTTTTCTTCCCCCCAAACTACAAATCAGTTGCGACCCATTAACCTTGGGATAATTTGTTGTTAAAAGATGAAGTACAGAAAGGCAAAATGCAAATCAGCATACTGACTGCTCTACGCTACATAGTGTGGGCATGGTCTGAAGTTCAGTCACACAATAATTCTTTCAAGAAGGTGGGATTTTCTGTCAATGGTGAAGTCGCCACAGTACAGCCAGAAGCATCCAATGCAGACTTTGAGGTAAGCCTTTTGAATGGGAGAAACTGAGTTGTGTGAATATTCATGATCACTTCAGAAGTGCAGTCATTGGATGTCATAATTGACCAGCTCTTGCCGAACAAGGAAACTTAATGAAAAGAAGAGAGTGGCAGAAGATGAAAATGAGGAAGAAGATATGAGTCAGTTCCAGTATGTAGCTACAGTGATGCACTACAAGCAGTGGAAACTCAAATTTTTCACTACTGTTGGTTGTAGTGGTCAAGTTTTCA